>OX467708.1:4964235-5564235 GCA_950111635.1 Agelastica alni
TCAAAACAATTTATTTAAATAGACACTCGTTAGAAGATGTGCAGTACTTGCGCTTTCTTCCACTTTTTACGGTTCTAAAAAACATCTTTCGCTTCTTCTACTTTCATCAGCGCTCTCATACATGCTCACTATTGACTTGGCCTTTCTTAAAAACAATGTCGATCTGATCGAGATACGTTCCCCGAGGTCGACCTCTACCGACTTTCCATTCACACTCCCCTTATAAATCTGTTTCGTCAATCATTCTTCATTCATCCTTTCTACGTGTTCATTGACTTTTTTCACTCTTTTTCCCTTAATTAGAACTTCACAGTTTGTCATGCTTTTTTCTCTTTTAAAAACCATTACTTTCGTTTTGCTTGCATTTTTCGGTATTGAACCGGAAATTAACCCTTAGGGGGGAATCTACGAAGTGCCGTTTGGGCCGAGTTCAAGTCGCACCCATCGTTAGTGGTTTTTTGGAGCCTTATATGGGGATTTGTGCCAAACACCGGTAGACTGCCATGCGGTAGGAACACCGCCATTTTGTCCTGATGTCCTGTTAGTCCGTTTAGTTCTGTTTGCTGTTTTGGATATCTTCTAGTTTTATCTCCCTTCTCAGAAGGTAAGTTATGACTTTTGAACTAGCAATGATATCGATCAGGTTGAAAATATACCTACTTCATTTTGTTGGTTTTTTTATTTTGCACATGTTCTTTCATGAGACTATTTTTTGTTAGGGTGTTAGGGTACAGCTTAGCCCCCATCATCAGACTTCTGGCAATCGTCAGACAACCACCGGATGAGGACTAGTAGTAGCCGGTAGAGGCTAGAGACCTGCTGAGCTGCATCATCGACCCCTGGCTAACCTGGAAGGTTAAGCCTTTCTTTTTACCTTCTCTTCGTTTTGCTGTCTGTTTCCTGTCTTCTTCCTGTCTTCGTTTTTGTGTCTTCAACTACATCAAGTGGACCTTGGATAGAGGCTACATATGTGGACCATTGGACCTTAACACCAGGTTAAGTGTTCTCTTACTTTTTGAGATTTATTTATAACTAATTTATCATATTAGTATTTATCATACCATCATTTTATTTAATAACTAATTATTGATATCGTATATTATACCACCGTGATAATTTTATAAACTATAATCTAAAGAGCTTTTGTGAAGTTCTCACATAGTACTATGTGACAGCACATTCCGTCACAGGTTTATTTCTTACCATTATACCCCATTTTGGTAACTTTGAGCGGTATAACATCAGGTATATAAATGTATGTATTTTGATATAATGCATTAGTTAATATTGTTATATATATTATTTAATTGATGTAATTATTACTATATGATACTCTGGTCTACAACATATTTTGCTTTATCCATTTTGGTGTTTTTATTATATTCTTATATGTGATATGTTTTTTTATTCTCCTATTTGCCCAACCTGAATATCTAAGAAAATTTAATACTATATCATTTTAGGTATTTTGTTGAAGATAGATATTTGGTTTTCTCAATTATCCAAATATAGTATAACTATATCTAAATTGAGTGGCGCCTAATGAATTTGAATTTTCAATCTTAGAGCCATAAATAATTCGAACTCACTTATCTGTTCTCCGGCGAACAGCTGCCGTCAGCACATTGTGTTCTATTTTTTTATTTCATATAATGAACATAATAAAGTAGGCCACAAGGTCTGAATCAACAAACGGACTGTCAGTTTTGCTGCGTGGAAGATGCGAAACTGCTGAACATATACTATGTTCATGCCCCGGCCTGAGAAGAATAAGGTTCAACATATTTGGTTATACCGACCTAGAACCTAACAAAGAAAATCCTAAATAAATTAAAGATACATGTTGCCCGAAATACAACCAATTGGAGCGGAAAAACAACAAGATGGAGACCTTGGAAAGGAAAAATAAGCACCGGCAGACCACAGCAAAGATGGTATGATGACATTAAAAGAACAGCCGGACTTAACTGGTACCAAGTGGCACACAACAGGAAAAACTGGAAAAATATGAGAGAGGCCTATATCAAAAGGATAGAAAACGGCTAAAAGAGAGAAGAAGAGAACTTGGAACCTACCGATTTAAAAAAAAAACCTCACCCCATACAACCATGAAATTCGTGAGAAGTGCTGGATTGTGCGATAAAATGTAACTTCTAGGGGTGAGCCATAATAGACCTACTAAAGGTCGCAGTGAAGCGCGACCTACGCCCCATTCACAGGATACCTAACCTAACCATCATACCAAGTGTAGTGACCAGCACTCCTATATTCCCAGCCTATCGTGCCTTTTTTGACACGTTCAGTTTTAGAGTTCTTGTCAGAACGGTTGTGAACTTTGCTCCCATGAAAAATCATCAAATTTGCAAAAGAATGAAAAATATTGAGATTTTGGCTGTATTACTCAAAAAATACTGGTCGTAGAGATTAGGTGTTTAAAAATAAAAGTTTCCTTATAAAGATACCTACAATTTAACATTCAACAGTCCTCGTTTGGACCAACAGAACCGGAGATATAGCTCAAGTTTCAAAGCGTACGCCAAAAGATCTAGCCGTCGACCTACGCGACGTGTCCTTTGAAAATTCAGGATGGTGCTTAATACTAATTTAGCGAGTCCTAATGTTACACACCGTTATCATTAGATAAAATTAGCTTTATTTTAAGAACATCTTACTTTAATTTAGTTTTCAAATGATTTCGTTTCGTATGCTACCTGCGCGCTGGCAATTT
Organism: Agelastica alni; assembly: GCA_950111635.1. Classification (NCBI taxonomy): domain Eukaryota; kingdom Metazoa; phylum Arthropoda; class Insecta; order Coleoptera; family Chrysomelidae; genus Agelastica; species Agelastica alni. The sequence continues at coordinate 4,966,964 of OX467708.1, forward strand.
TATTAAAATTTATATCATTTACTTCGTCGTTGGCCATTATGTCTTACAAATGACGTCCATTTTTGTAAGAATTTTCCATGCAGATTGATTCACTTTTGCATCGATTCATACAGTTAGTCAGCAATAAATAGTCCTCTGTGAAAGACGTAGTTTAATGATAAATACAACTATTTATCATTATCAGTTCCATTCGACAATTCTTAAGATTGCCACGTTACTGGTGTTATAGCATTCATCTAAGGTCGTCCTAGAATCATATAGCAACCACCTGACAGTTCCTTACTACCTAGTCAAAGAACGTTGGTCACAGTATCGTTGGTGTTATAGCAATGATTAACAGTCATCCCAGAAACAAAGCCGCCATTCGACGACTCGATACAACTTAAGTTGCAGCGTTGGCGTTATAGCAATTATTTTAAGTCGTTAAAAAACGATAGCGATCATGCAACGGTCCTTGACAACTTGGCAAAAGACCATAGGTTACAGTGTAATTGGTGTTATAGCAACTATTCGGCAATTTTTTACAACGTAGGTTGCAGCGTCATTAGTGTTATAGCAACACTTTAAAGTCATCCCAGAAACTATATAGCCACCAATCACCGGTTCGTTACAACCGAGTTTGCAGCGTTATTGGTGTTATAAAAATCATTTAAAGTCATCCCAGAAAAATATATAATCATACGACGGTTGTTGGCATATTAGTGAAATATTAAAGGTTGAAGCAGCATTGGTGTTATAGCAACAATTTAAAGACATCCCAAAAACGATGCAGCCATTAGTCACCGGTTCTTTACAACCGAGTATGCAGCGTTATTGGTGTTATAGCAATCATTAAAAGTCGTCCCAGGAAAATATAACAATCAAGCGTTACAGCCTCCTGTTACCGGTTCTTTACAACCTAGTGTTATTATTGTTATAGAGATTATTTGGCAGTTCTTTACAACTTAAGATATATATTAAACACCCAAAGGTTGTTGATAACCTGGAAAAAGACGATATGTTGCAGCGTCATTGGTGTTATAGCAATCATTCATAGTTGTTAACTTAAGTTGCACCGTTATCGTTGTTATAGCGATCATTTAAAGTTGTCCTGGAAACATTCAGCAATAAATCGACGATTGCTGACAATCTAGTAAAAGACTATCGGTTGCAGCATTATTGGTGTTATAGCAGTCATTTATAGAGTTGCTTTAAAAATACACAAGTACAGGCCCCATTCGAAGACATGAGTGAAAGTGAAATTAGTACGAAAGAAATTGTGGAAGCGTTGAACAGTATGAAACTTCGGTCTACTGGAGATTTGCTGGCTTATGTCACTCAGCTCTGGACAAACACTATTGAAAAGTTTGGTGAATCCCGTACAATAGCCTTGGATATATCTAAAGCCTTTGACCGCGTTTGGCACCAGGCATCGTTAAGTAAATTATATGCCTACGGTCTCCCAACCAAACTGCGCCAATGGCTCTTGAGCTTCATGCAAGATCGCTCCTTGCATGTGGCAGTTGACGGTATTTCTTCTGATGCGTTTAAAACTAATGCCGGGGTCTCCCAGGGTTCCATCCTGTCCCCCACCTTATTTCTTTTACACATCATCGACCTCTTGAAAACCACCACGAACCCTATCGATCACTTTCGGTGAATGATACAAATAGACTCAGACAGGAACACGTTGATTCCATCAATAAAGATCTTAAAGCAATCGTCGAGTGGGGAACCAACAATCTTGTTTAGTTCAACGCCCAAAAAACACAAAGTGCCACGTTTTCCAAGAAAGTGAATTCCTCAAATCATCCCATCACAATGTCCGGAAATACCCTTGAACCAAGTCCCTCCATCTCGATTTTGGGAGTCACGGTGTCCAATAATATGTCTTGGCATGACCATGTTGCTAACATCGCAAAGTCGGCAAGCCAGAGGCTAGGTTTTCTGTGGAAAGCCAGAAAGTTTTTTACTCCTGATCAACTGTTGACGACGTACAAGGCTCAAATCCGACCTCTACTGGAGTATTGCTCGCACATTTGGGGTTCAGCACCAAGGCATTCTCTTCGTCTTCTAGTTTCCATTCAGGGGTTTTGATATAATTTTTTTCAAAATTACTCCACGTTGAAAATGCCGAGTACTTTCATCTAAAATGGTGAATAAAGACAAACACAACTTTGGTTTTTTTAAACAGTGTTACGGTACACTTTCGATTTGAAGGTACAGTTGTGGACCTATACTCGTCTTCGATTTAGTAAATTTGTCCGTCAAAGTGCGCGTATTTGTAGACAATTTTGCTATAAATTGTAAAAATAGTGAGTAATTTGACGTCGCATTTAAACGGGACGTGAGTACTTCGTGACAAATATGCGCATTTCGCGGCAATACGGTTGGTATTTTAGAATGAGATAGCATTACTCTGAAAGCAATCCAAATTTGTATTTGTCATTGAATAAATCGTATTACAAACGTCGGTATTCATTGTATGTACACACACACACACACACACACACACACTATCGACACTTCAAAGGTTTAATTTCTGGTCGCGTAGAACCAGTGAACCGAAAACGGGCAGAATATTTGCTGGCAGTTACTCGCATGATATAGGCCATGATTAAATGCTCGAAAACGACGTCACTAAAAATTGTTGGTGCGTATGGATTTCAGCAGCTTCTGCAGTTGTAACGATCGCGACAAATTGTTTTTCACTTTAAATATAAATAAAATACTTATTAATATTTTAGAAACGACAAAACCGTCGATAGTGAATCATTTTATAATAGAGATATCTTCTTCTTCTGGTGACCATGACCGGTCAACGATCGTTGGTTATCATGTTGGCTTCCATGTTAATAATTATTGTTTTATTGACAGCTGCTCGGAAAAGTTGAACTGTAGATTTTACGTACCACTGCCTCAAATTCTTCGACCACGATGTTCTCCTTCTCCCTGGACTACGCTTACCTAGGATTTGACCTCACTCATTAAAATTCTTGTCCTAGTAGATGTTCTTCACAATTCTCTTCACATTCGCTATATTCGTCTTTGATTTCTATTTTTTCTCCTTCGTAAACATCTTCTATTTATATTTTTTTCAGTAGTTATATTAGGAAATCTAGTTTAACATCAGGATACAGTATTTTATCTCTCTCTTGTCTTTTTACTCTCGAGAGAGTATGGTGACATCATGTCTCAATTGCTCGGATCGTAGTTCTCCATCCTTCTCTGTCTTGAGCTGCAAGAGAAGCTTCTTGCAGACCGTGACCGATGATTTCTTTGGTTCGCGCGCCGGAGATCTTCCTCTTGGTCGTTTACCATTGATTTTTTTCTCTACGATAAGTTTTTTCAGCCCATTCGTTCTTCTTAAAATGTGTCCAAAATACCGTAGGTATGATTGGTTTATCCTGGTTGATAGCCTCGTGGTGATTTTTAGTTTTTTAAGAATTAACATGTTCTGTATGTTCTTCTGTAGGTCCACATTTCAAAAGCATCCATTATTCTTCGATTTTAGAATCTTTTCACTGGTTGTCGACTTAAACTGAATATAAAAAATAAGATAATGTGCTACATTTCAACAGGGGGGTTCAAAAGCGATGTTTTTCGCTGGGTGGTCAGGAGGCGGGAGAAGGATTCCGGAAACCGGTCTGACGCTGATGCGTTTTTATTGGCACGTGCCTAGCGGCTGATAGCTTGTCGGCGTCTGTGCCGTAATAAGGGGGTTTTAAATCGAGGAATTGCGTGGAGAACTTCTACTGTTGAAATCACGAATTTTCAACACCCTGTAATTTCGAATTTTCAAAATTTGCTTAAATATTTGAAAAAAATACACAAAAACTGAAACAAACTATGTACTTTTTATTTTCCCGCATGTTCTTTGTCTAGTAACTTTCTGAATTTTAATTTGAGGTTTTATGCATTTGGATATTTAAAAATTAAACGCTTTCAATTTTTCGCATGGAATTACATAAAGTGCTTTTATTTCAACACCAGCCAGTCCAAATAACTTTTGATTTTGCGTAAATGTAAGAAAAATAATAAACACGTCGAATTTTTAATCAGGGAGGAGATTTTATAATGTTATTCTACTGTTTGCAAGTGGCACCCCTTTAACATCCCCCAACCCTTTTTTAAAATGTCAAATAGCAATCCCTATCTTGTTATACATCATAGAAAACCCAAGAAAAATGCTAATCAGCCGTAAAAGCAACATTGTATTCTATCGATTTATTTTAAATACCTTGGCAGCTACATAACAACAAACGTAGACTCCGACGTTGAAGTAAAATCACGTATAGAGCGAGCCAGAGCCATATTTCTAAAGATATAAAACCTACTATGTTATTCAACATTAAACTTACAAATTCGTAAAGGCGTACGTACACTCCGTTTTCGTGTATGGAGCGAAAACATGGACACTAAAGATGGATACCATGAACAGACTCGAGTCTTTTGAAATTTAGATCTTTCGCTGACTATTAAAAATACCATTGATTCAACATGTAGCTAATAACGAAGTACTTGGACGTATGGGAAGTGAAAGGGAACTACTTACTACAATAAAGCAATAAAGCAAAGAAAGACCGCTTATCTAGGTCACATTTACTGCACATATGTAAGAACTGCAAATAAGCTAAGCAATAAAATACCTATGACAACCGGAATCAGGCAAGGAGATAGCCTAAGCCCAATCCTATTTAATATCATCATGGATAAAATTATAAATGAAGTCAAAGTAACTGGGAGAGGATATCAACTGGGAGATAAAGAAATAAAAATCATATGCTACGCTGATGATACTGTAATCGTATCGGAAGACGAGGACAACCTACAGAGACTCTTACACAAGTTCCAAAAAACAGCTGAAGAATTCAATATGCAAATATCCGTCAAGAAAACCAAATCGCTAACAATATCCAAAGAACCGAGAAGATGTAAACTCGCAATCTATGAGCAGAGTGTAGAACAAGTGATGTCCTTTAAATATTTAGGAGCTAATATAACTAGCACTAGAAATATTAAGGAGGAAGTAAAAGCTCAAACAACAAAGGCATCTCTAATCTCAGGATTCTTGAGAGACATAATCTGGAGAAATAAACACATGAGTACCAGAAGTAAGGTCAGAATATATAAGACATGAGTAAGACCGATTATGACATACGCGATAGAGACCAGAGCGGAGAACACGACTACAAAGCGACCTCTTAGATCAACGGAAATGCGAATTCTTAGATCGATAACTGGCTATACCTTACTTGACCATAAAAGAAGCGAAGAGATAAGGGAAATATGTGAAGTCCAAGACATAGTAAGATGGGCAAGAAACCGAAGAAGAGAATGGAGAGACCATGTTAGCAGAATGCCAAACGACCGGCTGGCAAAAATTGTGAGAGAGAAGCGGCCCAACACACCACGCCCAACTGGACGCCCACCAAAAAGATGGTATGATAGCTGGTCTTCATCGTCCCAATTGTTTTTGGGCAACCTTTGAGGCAAACACAGGACGTAGTCCTAACGTAAGAAGAAGAAGAAGAAGACATTTACTGTAACAACAAGTACAATATCCTTCTCTTCTTCTTTAGGTGCCCTGTCCTCCTCGGACGTTGGCAATCATCAGCGCTATCTGAACCTTGTCTACAGCTCGGCGGAACAATGTGGTAGTGCTCACTCCATACCATTGTCTTAAGTTTTTTAGCCAGGATATCTTTCTTCTACCCGGGCCTCTTCGTCCTTCGATCTTCCCTTCTATAATAAGCTTTAAAAGTCGATACTTGTCATTTCTTAAGATGTGACCAAAATACTCCAGTTTGCGCTTTTTTAGTGTAAAGAGAACTTCCAGCTGCTTGTCGAGGCGTTGAAGTACCTCGGTGTTACGCACTCTTTCTACCCAGGAGATTCTTAATAGCCTTCTGTACGTCCACATTTCAAAGGCCTCCAATTTTTTGCACATCGCATCTGTCAAAGTCCAAGCTTCCATTCCATAAAACAGTATGCTAAACACGTAACAGCGAAGCACTCGGACGCGCAGAGGCAAGCTTAAATTTCTGCTGCAAAGTACTTAACGCATTTTCAGGAACGAAGCACGAGCTTGTTCTATTCTGGCACGAATCTCCTGCATGCTGTCCCACTTCTCATTTAGTTGACACCCAAGATATTTAAAAGTTTCTACTCGCTCAATTCGTTGACCGTTAATTGTCAGGTGTCCGTCCACGTTGTTTGATTTGCTAACTGCTAGCCACTTTGTCTTTCTCACGTTCAGGCTAAGTCCGGCCTCTGAGCTTGCAGCCGTCACGCGGCTTACCAGCTCCTGCAGTCCTTCCAGTGAGTCGGCAACAAGAACCGTGTCATCCGCATACCTCAGATTGTTGATATTAATCCCATTGACAGATATCCCCTCGTCACATTCATCCAACGCCTCTTGAAATATCCTGTCGGAATACAAATTAAATAACAGTGGTGATAAAATGCATCCTTGACGAACGCCTCTCAGGATTTTGATCTCGTCGGACGCGGTGTTATCGATTCTTATTTGAGCACTTTGGTTCTAGTAAATGTTGGCTATTATTCTAAGGTCTCGTTGTTCCAGTCCTATTTCTTTAAGAATGTTGATCAGTTTTTCGTGCTTTACTTTATCAAAGGCTTTTTCGTAATCGATGAAACATGCGTAAACGGTCATCGACATGTCCCGGCACCTTTGGATAAGAACCTGTATGCTAAATAGTGCCTCCCTTGTTCCAAAGCCATTGCGAAAACCAAACTGAGAGTCCCCCATCATTGTCTCGCACTTCGCATATATTCTTTTGTGTATTATTTTCAAGAAGAGTTTAAGCACAAGTCTCATCAGGCTAATAAGACGATAATCACCGCAGTTCTTGGCCTTCGCGTTTTTGGGGAGCGGGACAAAAGTAGATTTTAACCAATCAGAAGGTATACTGCCGTTTCGGTAAATAAGATTTAATAGCTTTACCAGCGTGTTCAGTGATTCTTCGTTTTGCAGTATTTTTAGAACTTCTATATAGACGTCATCAGGACCACTAGCTTTCCCATTTTTTGAAATTGACAGCGCATACTGAACTTCTGCCTTCGTTATGTCCAAGCCTTGGCATTGATTAAAGAATTCTTTCTGAAGTTCTGGCCGGGTATCGTGAAATAGGTGCTCGATGTAGTCGCACCATTCCGTCAGTTTTTCTGAAGTATCCAGTATCAGCCTGCCCTGTGCGTTCTGTAAAGTCGTCGCGTTTCTATTTCTGCAGATACCTGCTGCCTCTTTTATCTTCTTGTGCATGTTGAAGGTATCGTGTTTTGCTTCCATTGCTTCTATCTCTTGGCATTGCTCGTAAAACCATTTCTCTTTTGCTTCTCTTATCTTGTTTTTGATTATGCGGTTTTGCGCCCGGTATTCGTTGCTCTTGTCTTTGAGTGTCCGTCTTTTTTCCATAAGATTAAGGATTTCCTCTGACATCCATGGTTTCTTCTTGTGGTTTTGTTGAGGTTTAAGTATTTTGGTGGTACTTTCTGTGATGGTATTTTTTATATTGGACCACAATTCATCAGTCTCGGCTGCCTCCGTTATGGGTATCGCATCAAGTCTGGAATTCAGTTCATGTTTCAGTTTACTCATTATATTTATGTCCTTTAGCCTTGAAACATCTGGCTTATTATGTCTGGGTCTTTGCAAGCATCTTTTGAGTGTAAGTCTTGCTGCTGCAACAACTGGATTATGGTCTGAGTTTATGTCTGCACCTGGATATCCTGAAATTGATAATCGAAGGTAAAATTGAGGGAAAACGTAGACCTAGCCGCAGACAACATTCCTGGCTGAAAAATATACGCGATTAGACTTGTATGAACATATCAGCTTTGATTCATACAGCCAAAGATCGCAATAAGTATGCCGAAATCGTTGCCGACCTTCATTGAATGGAGATGGCACCTGAAGAAGATTTATTTTGCTGATTACAATTTTTTTGTATAATAACATAAGACCATAACAAAAACGACCTACACCACTGTTGGATAAAAAGATTCTTAGAGTCTAATTTGGGTTCAATGAACTCACTTCTGATTTCATTTTTTGTCATTAGCCATTATTTGTAGCTGTAGCATCTTGAGTTATTTTAAAATGGTGTCTTCTCAACTACTACACTATTCTTGTACCCAACAACTTATAGAGAGGTACAGGATATCATTACGAAAACAACAAAAACCCCATCACCCGGAATAGATGAAATCCATGGTAAGGCCATAAGAATTGTCCGTGACTTAATATGGTTGTCACGTGCCTATTTTTTCCCTTCTACAGTTCCATTATTAATTGGATCTCTGATAGTTTTGTATTTCTCAGGTGCTGGTAAATAGTTTCGCTTACCGTATTTTGTTGTAATTTGAATTTATCACTCGTTGTAAATAGTGTTGCATAACTTGTAGTGTTAGGATTTAATTATTAATGGCTGTGACATTTTTGTTAATCGATGGAGATGTAGTGGGGGTTTTTGTTACTAGATTTGTGCTTTGATTTTTGGCCTCGATTGTCGTGTGTTGTCAGCTATATTATTGTTTGGTTTGCATTTCTGTGTGGATGGGCTGGCTATCAACACGGACGATTATGAGTTTGGAACATAGATTTGCGAAGATGGTTGGCTGACGCGTGTCCCGTGTCATTTTCTTGATATCCGGCCTGGGAGTCAGTAGTTTAGAGATAGTCGCTTGGTGTCAGTGGTCGAAGTCGGGTGAGAGTTTTTGGAACGATTTGATATTAACACGTGAGCAGAACCTCTACGGTTTTTTCTTTCATATCTGGCTGTATTTGGGCCATCTTTATTGGATTTTGAAGAAAAACCATTTAATTTTTAACTTGACCATTCTATCTTACCTTTGTTGTTGATATTTTGGATTTTGGTGTCGAGTTAAAATATCCGCATACGGGATCTGATGGAGGGAAGCCATTGTTAAGTACCAGGTGCAGTTCCATAATCAATCCGGCCACAGGAGTAGGCCCCAGGAGTAGGTCACAGGATTAGTGAATTCGTATACCCAAAGGTTACAAGTGTTTTATTTTAGAATATTTAAACGACGTGATTTTTTTTTGACACCGCGATTAAGTTTTGTTTTAATTTATGAATATGGTACACTGTTGAAAACTATTTATTGCATTGGATAATATGCCAAGGCTAAACTTTGATTAAAGTAATATTCTCAATAGTTCTTTGTGTCCAAGTAAAAACGTTTTCTTCATACTTATTTGTAAATATCCTACAATATTGCTATTTTGAAGTACAGCCATCGTAAAAAGAAATATTTTTAAATAAGCTCGATTGTTTTAACAGTGTACATTTTTATATAAATGGAAAAATGGTAAAAAAACGTGATTGAATTGGCAGCCGTACGTGAACGTTGATGAAGTATTGTTAAAAAGTTGACTTGTATACGTTTTTTTTGGTAACCTGATAAGGTTTGTCATTCTTACCTTTGTTTTAATTATTTTATGGAATCGTAAACTTTGGATTTTTGATTTATTGTTGTCTCATAAAGTTGTAAATTTTGAAGTCTCGATTTATTGTTGGCTGTTAATTTTGATTATATGTGTTATAATTTTGTTATTGAGCTGTGTATTTTAATTTATTGTGTGAGTAAAGTATCCAATATATTTTTGCTATAATTTTATTTATTTGGTTCACCATAATCTTAGTTGTTTATCGTGTGGCTCTGCTAGTGCCTACAAGACCTAGGGGTTTCCGGCTTGAACCATCTAAGTCGGTGGCGCGGCTCACTTTTATATTTTTTTTCTTCCACCCTCTACGGCTGAGCTCGGGCATAATTTGCCAGTAGAGAGACCACTGACAGAGTACTCTTTAGAGAACGAAAAAAGACGTGGCATGGTATCCAATATCTCACATAATAGATAAATCATTTGTTGATGGAACATACCCGGAAGCAATGAAAATATCAAAATCTATACCTATATATAAGAAAAAGGGATCCAAAAATGAAGTGGCCAACTAACAAAATGTACGTTTACAATCACAGGTTGCGAAAATTATCGATTATCTGAGACTGGTAAATTTTGTTAAATATCAAACTTATTTCTAGCTGCCAACATGGCAACATGGCATGACAAAAAAGATCGACTTCAACTGCAATAAACGAACTTTGCGAAGACATATATATATATATATATATATATTTATATATATGCACCTCAATAATAAACAATTTCCTTTGTTCTGTTTTTCGACCTAAGCAGAGTATTCGACACAGTGAACCATAATCTATTGCTGGAAAAGCTGTACCGAATTGGAATCAGAGGAGTTGCAAATGATTGGGTGGCATCATACCTAAAAAACAGATCTCAGATAGTGGTTATTGACTCGGCGAAATCGAAACCTGCTTCTGTTTCAACTGGGGTTCCCCAAGGTTCAACTTTGGCTCCACTTTTTTTTATAATATTTATGAGTGACATAGTATGGTCCAGTATGGTCCAGCAAAAAATGATCATCTATGCAGATGACACTAGTAAAGTATTGGCTCAAAATAAGCTCCCGCTATCTATAAAAGCAGCAAATTCAGCTGCAGATGAATTCGCCGGATGGTGTGAAAATAGTGGTTTAGTTATTAACATCAGTAAAACAGTCTTCATGGTTTTCCAACAAAAAAACATTTCTTATGACTACTTTCCCCTAATAAAAGTTAATCACAAATCCATAGAGCAAGTGAATCTGTTCAAGTATCCAGGCCTAACTATAGATCAGAAATTAACATGGGAGGTACACATAGAAAACCTTGTCTCAAAAATGAGCTGTCTGTATTTTGTAATAAAGCAATTACGTGGAACAGTTTCAGTACATGTTCTTAAGCTGACCTACTATGGACTTGTATAATCCATTCTATCCTATGGGCTACCTTTCTGGGGAAACTCAGCCCATACAATAAAAGTTTTTAAACAACAAAAAAAAGTAATAAGATGTCTAGCTGGACTATATTATAAAGAATCATGTAAGAGTACATTCATTGAGTTAGCCATAATGACCTTACCCAGCCTGTACATCTACGTAATCACCATGAATATTAAAAAAAATGAAACACACTATACCAAAAATAATTTGATTCACAACTACTATACCAGAAGAGGTAATGAACTACGGTTACCCTGTTCCCGTCTGGCTCTGGGACAGGACTCTGCGAGTTATCAAGGTATCATCTGCTACAACCATGCACTCAAACTATTTGGATACACATGTAGCTTGAGAAGCTTCAAATCAGCTCTATATAATCATCTCATACAAAATGCTTTTTACTCTGTTGAGGAATTTCTACTATCCCAATAATTTCTTAATATACCCATTTCCTGGAGTATTTTATCTGATCAAATTTATATTTTTATCTATATTTGGTATTATCAATAATCAAATTTTAAATATGTTTTAAACTGTTTGTGTGTTCTGACTAGTCTGATAAAATTTTATAAATGTATGTACTACAGTTGTAGAATTTTCAATGATGAATAAATATTATTATTATTATTATTATTATTATTATTATTATCTGCAAGAACGAAAAGATATAATATTTATTTACGGTTATTAAAAATAGTGCACTCGAATAAAAGGCATCTTGATAGAAATATAGGTCAGCAGACCATCATAGAGTTAGTACGTAAATTTGAAAAAACTGGTTCTTCTTCTTCTTGTAGTGCCTATCCGTTCCGGATGTTGGCTATCATATTGGCTATTCGCACTTTATTGACAGCAGCTCGGAATAGCTGAGTTGTTGTCTGATTGAACGAAGCTCTTAAGTTTTTCAGCCACGATATTCGTCGTCTGTCTGGTCCTCTAGTTCCATACACTTTGCCTTGTAGAATATTTTGCAAAAGTTTGTATCGGCTCTCATTACGCATTTCAGTCAGCATTATAGTCAGAAAGCCAGAGGCTAGGCTTGCTGTGGAAAGTTAGAAAGTTTTTTACTCCTGATCAACTGTTGACGACGTACAAGGCTCAAATCCGACCTCTACTAAAGTATTGCTCGCACATTTCATTCCATTCATAAAAGGGCCATTCGGTTGATAAACAGCTCAACTCTCACAGATACCCTTCACCCTCTAGAACATAGAAGAAGAGTTGCGGACCAGTCATTTCTCTCTACAGATATTTCCATGGCAGATGCTCCAGAGTAATAAAAACTCTTGTACCACCATTGGCCACATTCAGCCGAAGAACTCGGCACGCTGATCAGTCTCACCCATTTACTCTCAAGATTGACACTACAAGGACCAATCTCCATCAAGAATCCTTCTTTTACAGGGCTGCTACGAAATGGAACAAGCTTCCAAAATCAGTTTTTCCGAGAACTATGACCTGCAACTTTTCATAAAGTGGGTCCACAATCATTTCCTTTCTATAATCCATTCCCCTTACGAAACACGTCTTCCATCAATTCTGTTAAAGAATGTTTATGCAAATTTTGAAGTAGATTGAAATCACGTTGTCCCATACAAACTTTGCCCCCGTTGTTCAGCCCTTTGGGGGCAGAATTTTGGAAAATCCTTTCTGATCGTATGCCTGCGTCATACAAATAGTATTAAAAAAATTAGTCCGCAAAGCATCAACAGAAAACGTAACCTCAAATTATTTTGGAATCAGTTTCGACAAGAATGACATTTGCGACGACACACTTTCCTCGTGCATTGGCTTTTGCTGTACAAAAAACTTCATAATTTTAAAAATACGCCACACAAAAACAAAATTTTTTACCCGGAGAAAAATTTTTGTTTTACCTTTTAGTATTTAAATTTTTGAGACTGCTAACCTAATAATATTCATCCCCATTTCTATGCCAAATCGATTAAAATGTCGGAGGGCACTTAACGTTACCTTTGAAATATTCGTTCATTTTGCAGTGTGAAAGTGACGCTATTCTAGCAAAATTTTAATACTCCGCAGCCAAAACGGCCAACGACCAACACATCCCGGATCGGTAGGGTTGAAAGTACGGAACATAAAATGGAATAATCGCCTATATCGAGAGAATAAACCTTGGTCCTGAATTGCTTTGATGTCCTGTATTTGATTAAGACGCGTTTTTATTTTAACTAGCTCTCTCTCTCTCTCTCTCTCTCTTTACATGTTCTCGTCCATTTGCCAAACTATCCCGTCTCGAGGGAAAACAGACACGGAACGACCCAAACGAACTTTTAACTTACCACACTAATTTCCCTTCACCTGCCCTTGTCCCTTTCTTGTAGCGCATTCTTCTCATGACAGATTTTCCGTATTTATAAGAGTTTATCCAGCAAATTTCCTTTTTTTGTTATCACTTCGTATAATAGTAACGGGAATTTTTTTCTTTGCAAAACCATCAGGCCGATTACATATACAGTGTGGAACAGCCAAATGGAATAAATTCGATAACGAATAAATGAGAGCGTGTTGGGAAAAACGCTTGGACACGTCGATTTGTATTTTTAGATGCGCATTTTTTTCAAAACAAAATTATTATATAGGGTGTGTCATGTGACTTTTAGTGTCCAGGCCTCGACTCCCTACTGTAACGTGGAATACAGCTAACATCTAACGGAGTTAAATATTATGCTTAAATTGAGTGTTCTGTCAGTTAATAGATTTCGCATTTTAATAAAATTAGCTCTCGTTTGCTCTATGCGGGATCTTATTACTATCTCGGGCTCCAGGTCTAGATCTAACTTACCAGATACTTAAATTTTGTGACCTGCTCTATTGGTGATCCATATACAGTGTGGAACAGCTAAATGGAATAAATTCGATAACGAATAAATGAGAGCGTGTTGGGAAAAACGCTTGGACACGTCGATTTGTATTTTTAGATGCGCATTTTTTTCAAAAAAAAATAATTATATAGGGTGTGTCATGTGACAGTGGCCGATACCAAATTTCTTATTTTAAATACAACCCCCTGAATATTATTTATCTTTTAGATTCTTCAGAAAATTCTAGACATAATTCATGTACAATGTCCCATACCTATCTTCAACTGTTTCGGAAATATTAAGTGTTTTCAGATGTATTACAAAAATTAACATTAAAAAAAGAAAATTATTTTATTTTACAGATTCGCTACTTTACACTCAATACTTATTTCCCATTTAGCTCTTAATATTGAGAAAATAAGCAAAAACCATTAATGCGTTCCTTTTTACTGATTTCACGGTCATGTTAATCGTCAAAATTGCCGCTATTGGTCTTATGAGAATCCTCACTGGATGAGAGAGGAACATACGCAATATCCTGAAAAAGGTAATGTTTGGGCAGGAATTGTTGGAAATCATATCGTAGGTACCTTTTTCATTGATAGCAACTTGAATGGAGATAAATATTTAGAACTGCTCCAAAATAATGTCGTGCCAACTTTGACAAACTTATATCCTGATCCAGCAAACCCAAAAGTTCCTGCCAATATACTATGGTTTCAGCAAGATGGAGTACCGCCCCATTTCCAAATCAATGTCTGGCAGTACCTGAACCAAAATTTTCCAAATCGGTGGATAGGGAGGCGCGGATCGATAGAATGGCCAGCACGATATCCTGATCTGACGCCATTAGACTTCTTTTTGTGGGGATATGTCAAAAGTATTGTATACAAAACTAAACCAATCAACTTACATGACTTAAAAAGACGAATCACGCTTTCGATTAGATTAGTCACGCCTGAGATGTTTAGTAACGTTAGAAGACATTTCTATGTCAAATTAGCATGTTGCCAAGACGTTCGCGGCGAACATTTTGAAAATCTCTTACATTGAAATAAATGTTTTTTTTACATTATTAGTGAAATAAAATAATTTTCTTTTTTTAATGTTAATTTTTGTAATACATCTGAAAACACTTAAGATAGGTATGGGACATTGTACATGAATTATGTCTAGAATTTTCTGGAGAATCCAAAAGATAAATAATATACAGGGGGTTGTATTTAAAATAAGAAAGTTGGTATCGACCACTATCACATGACACACCCTATATAATTATTTTTTTTTGAAAACAATGCGCATCTAAAAATACAAATCGACGTGTCCAAGCGTTTTTCCCAACACGCTCTCTCTTTACATGTTCTCGTCCATTTGCCAAACTATCCCGTCTCGAGGGAAAAGAGACACAGAACAACTCAAACGAACTTTTAACTTACCACACTAATTTCCCTTCAACTGCTCGATTGTCCCTTTCTTGTCACGCATTCTTCACATGACAGATTTTCCGTATTTATAAGAGTTTATTCAGCAAATTTCCTATTTTGTTATCACTTCGTATAATTGTAACGGGAATTTTTTCCTTTGCAAAACCATCAGGCCGATTACATATACATACATACATATCTGTTGGAAATCAGTACTTCCAACTACAATTCCTCTTTAAGAAATTCCTTGATTTTTAAAACTTCTCGGTACGGCCCTGACGCCGACAAAAAATCATCTAAAAACACGTGCATTAATTATACCTCCAGAACATTCCGAAATCGTCGCGGCTTCCAGTCTCTCGTCCTCTTTCCTTTTCAACGGCGGGGCGAAGCACAACGCTCGCTTTAAGAGCACTGCTTTAAAACACTACGTGGTAAAATGCCCATCAATATAATCAGATAAAATAAATGAAATTAAAAGCTAACTACCACTTAAATTATTTTGAAGATACAGGAGGCTTGAAACTGTTAGCTCCATGTATTAAATTACACAATATATTCTCGATGACAAATGTGCTGTTTTATTTACTGTGATAACAAAATTCACGGCGATAAAAGACAGTAAACCCTTCAGCCTATAGTAGGTAACAAACAGATCGAGCCAGCTTTACTGAGCTATCGACGGATCCAACATCTACGTTGCTGAAGACTTCGAAATGTGGTTATACAGAAGAATACTCGGAATATCGTTTTGTTACGATATTTACTTCTTCCTTGGGTTCAGTGATTTTAAACTTTCGATACAGAAACAAAACAATTTTTATTATAATACTTTTACACGATAAATTTTACTTTTATAAATCACTTAGATATTCAACTAATTACAACTTTTACAACTCATGAACACTTTTAAAACTATACTGTCCCTTGTTGCGACCGATGTCCTTTTTATATTTCTAAATCACAATTCCAGACCATTCCACTTGTTTCTCGAGAGTCTGGGACCCTTCGCGACGTGATTTTCTGGACTTTGCCAGACCGCGGCGGCGGCCGACAAAGCGGTCATTAATATGCACCCTAGCCGCGGTCAATCCTCGGTCGACGACAGGAATCACCGTAATCACTAACGAAGAAGAACTTAGACGACTAGGAAAAGTGATATAGCTTGTGAATGAGACAAAAATCCAAAAACTATAGTACCCGGGCCACGTTTTGAGAGAAGAAAGATATACTCTGTTACAAGTCATTATGCAATGCAAAATTGTTGGCAAACGCAGCATAGGTCGTAGACGAATGTCGTGGCTGCGCAACTTGAGAGAGTGGTTCAACTGTTCGTCAGTCCAACTTTTTACGTCAGCAGTGGTTAGAGTTAAAGTAGTCACGATGGTGTAGCCAACCTTCTAAAGAAGACGGTACCCTAAGAAGAAGAATGAGTTAATTGATCCTGTTAATTATTTTGGTAATAAAAACGTTCCCGTAAATTATTTTTCTGTGAAATAATAAAGGTTAGAATTATGCGGTTACGACGGTTGTATTTACATATAATTCAATACATTATGAAAAACTGAAAATATATTCAAGGTGTACCATTTAAAAAATTATGTTAATAAGATATTTTGTAGTAACGGTGCACCCTGTATTGTAGATTGTAGGGTGGGTCGTGAAGGCCATGCTGCATCTCAAGCATTTCGACCTATCAGATCTTTTGTGCATAACCCTTAATCTATTCGAGGCCCGGGATTCCGAGACTTCGAGTAAAGTTTATCAGTTTCCTGGGAACTAAGTTTCTGATATCGAAGGGCTTTAGGAAGGCCTCTTCCAGAAACTTAAGCCTCTTGCAGAAAAACGCTGGGCATTCGCAAAGCAAATGTTCTGCAGTTTTAGCAAAATTCTCGCAGTAGCGGCAACTATCACTCTCTGTTTTGCCCATCTTTTTCAGGTGATACCTTAGAGGGCAGTGTCCAGTGAGGAGTCCCGTCACCAGTTTCAAGTCTTTCTTGTCCAACTCGAGAAGTTGTTTAGCTTTCCCTGGCGAAAGACTTTTCGCTTGCCTTTGTCCTGGCACTTTATGCCAGTGAGATTTAATTTCATATGTTTACCAACGTGTCGAAGCTCTTCTTTCAAGTGGGCTTTGGAAAGTCACAGACGGGTTCTGGGCCGGAAAACTTTCTTTAGCAAGGCAATCTGCTTCTTCGTTGCCTTTAACTCACTTGTGACATGGAACCCACATCAGAGTAACCTGATTGTTTGCTGCCAGTTGTCTCAGGGACTGTTTACAGTCCCAAGTCAGCTTAGACTCACAAGTGTATGACTTCAGAGCTTTTAGTGTGCTGCTTGGCTATCTGATAAAATATAGATTTCTGCCCTTCGGGAGTTTCTTTCGATGCACTCCTGGGCACATGTCTTTATTGCATGTAATTCTGCTTGAAAGATGGTTGGGGTGTTACCAAGGGGTTTTGAGAGCCTAAAATTCGGCCCTATAACGCCCACTCCAACCCTTTCATCCATCTTGGATCCATCAGTGTGCCACACTAAAGCATCCCTTCCTAGTTGAGGTCCGTTCTCTGTGCAAACTTGGTGGGTGTTTATAACCACTTCAAACTGCATTTCAAAGTCGTACCTAACTGGCATAATATCTGTCGGCTTAGACATGGATTCTAGGGAAATATTTTCCGAAATCTGCAAATTTCCAATCCGATTTCTTGCTCTAAGATTTGTTGTCTGGCTCAGTCTGAAGGCACTGATTGTTGCTTCTTTCATTACACATAAGTGCAATGGTGGAAGGTTCGGCATTACCTCTACGGCTGCAGTAGGGCACGTTAATGTTGCCCCTGTGATTCCCAGAAAAGCTAGCCGCTGCACTTTCTGCAGATTGACTTGTGCCGAAATTTTTTGCAGTTTTGACCACCATATTAATGAAGCATAAGTGACCACCCTGTATACTTCTAAACGACTTCTGCAGATAGCTTGAATTATTTAAAAAACTTTTATTTAACACTTCTTTTTTGTAAACCTAACAGATATCGATATATTAGCAAGTTAAGTTACTTTGAGCACACACACTGTATAGTTACGAACGAATCACGAAACAAATTAACGAATAGCTGAATAAAACAACAAATAATAAAGCCTAATAATAAGCGAATAAAGGATTAGTGAATAAAGGATTGGCGAATAACGGAATAGTCGAACGTCCGGAAATGCAAAATTGGTTATCCAGTAATAATAACTAGAAAGCTGTTGATACAAGCTTGATTGATAGTTCCATATGGAAAATTCTTGGCATTGGATTATTAAGGCCGTAATTAGAGGAATGTGAATTCTCTACGAAAACAGTTTAATCATCCCTTGTCATTTTTTGTTTAACTCTTAAACCGACTAGAGAGAGAAGTTCTGTGCAATTAATGAAGTGATTTACTGACACTGGCGATTCGTTGGAAAGTTTGACGACAAGCTTTTTTTATTCATTGTTACTGTGGAAGACACCAGGCTAGGGGCGTTTTAGCTGAAGATGCATTGCATGAGATCTCACTAGTTGGCTATCCGTGTCGGTTTATCAACAAGCATCGATATTTCGCCGGTGTTCTGCCGTTCTGATTACATAGTTGTTGGCTACAATGAGGTGTTGGAATAAGGAGACAGATATTCTATGTGGCCAGATTGTATATGCATTTGCTAACTTCCACACGCGGTTTCCTCGAGAAGATCTCACTAAAATCTTTAACACGGCATGAGGTTTTATTCAAACGTGTCATAAGCATCAATACATACAATTAGCAGAAAGAGAAAAAAGAAAAAAAACAAATACATATCAAGTATTAGGAAATACAGGTCTGAAGTGTAAAATAACATGATACAGAGATAAAAAAGGATATAAAAATGTATACATGATATATGCACAAGTCTTTTATTTTAATTTATGATGTCTTGGACCAGAACTTCCGGGGTATTTCCGTTCATGTGGAAAAACGCTAAAGTCCAACCGATTCCGAAAAAAGGAAAGAAGACTATTCCTGCAAATTATCGCCCTATTGCATTGCTCTCAGTCATATCCAAAGTTATGGGAAAAGCGATTAACACAGAACTCATCAAATATCTGGAGAAATTTGAGGTAATCCATGAAAGACAATATGGATTTCGACAACTTAGGTCTACTGGAGATTTGCTGGCTTATGTCACTCAGCTCTGGACAAACACTATTGAAAAGTTTGGTGAATCCCGTGCAATAGCCTTGGATATATCTAAAGCCTTTGACCGCGTTTGGCACCAGGCATTGTTAAGTAAATTATCTGCCTACGGTCTCCCAACCAAACTGCGCCAATGGCTCTTGAGCTTCATGCAAGATCGCTCCTTACATGTGGCAGTTGACGGTATTTCTTCTGATGCGTTTAAAACTAATGCCGGGGTCCTCCAGGCTTCCATCCTGTCCCCCACCTTATTTCTTTTACACATCAACGACCTCTTAAAAACCACCACGAACCCCATTTACAGTTTCGCAGACGATAGCACACTTGTCTCAACTTTCACATCCTATCGATCACTTTCGGTGAATGATACAAATAGACTCAGGCAGGAGCAGGTTGATTCCATCAAGAAAGATCTTAAAGCAATCGTCGAGTGGGGAACCAACAATCTTGTTCAGTTCAACGCCCAAAAGTGCCACGTTTTCCAAGAAAGTAAATTCCTCAAATCATCTCATCACAATGTCCGGAAAAACCCTTGAACCAAGTCCCTCCATCTCGATTTTGGAAGTCACGGTGTCCAATAATATGTCTTAGCATGACCATGTTGCTAACATCGCAAAGTCGGCAAGCCAGAGGCTAGGTTTCTGTGGAAAGCCAGAAAGTTTTTTACTCCTGATCAACTGATGACGACGTACAAGGCTCAAATCCGACCTCTACTGGAGTATTGCTCGCACATTTGGGGTTCAGCACCAAGGCATTCTCTTCGTCTTCTAGATTCCATTCAGAAAAAAGCCATTCGCTTGATAAACAGCTCAACTCTCACAGATACCCTTCACCCTTTAGAACATAGAAGAAGAGTTGCAGACCAGTCATTGCTCTACAGATATTTCCGTGGCAGAAAAAAAGATATACATCATATATGCACAAGTCTTTTATTTTAATTTATGATGTCTTGAACCAGAACTTGGCCACGTCCAGCGCTTCCGGGGTAGCATTCACCAAATCCTCCATGGTGCAGGTGCTCGGGCAAAGCTCACACTGCATGAGGTGGGTGGTGGTTTGAGTGTGTTCACAGTCGCACAGTGCCGACTCATTTGAGAGGCCCAATCTGCGCATATTCTCTTTGGATCGTGTGACACCAGAGCGCAACCTGTTAAGAGATTTCCAAGTCGTCCATCCTTCCATATGGCCGAGAGGGTGTTCTTCGTTTGGAACTAACCATTCCTTAAGGTGCGCGTTTTCCTCTCACCACATTGCCAGCCTCACTTGCTGCGGTGTCTCGACGATGTTCTCTAAATTGTGCACGAAACTTTTTCTGGATTTTAGTCGGCGGCGGGCTGATTGGTGTTCGTACAGCGGGTGGGCTGGTGAGGTCGACGCCTTTGCCTTTTCTTTCCTGGCCGCCACTTTCCTTCTGATGTATGGTGGGGCCACGCCTGCAAGGCAGTACAATTTTTCAGTCGGGGTTAGTTTTAGACAGCCTGTGATGATGCGGCAGGATTCAATGAGCGGTATGTCCACCTGCTTTGCGTGGCTAGAGTTGTACCAAATTGGACACGCGTACTCCGCGGTTGAATAGCACAAAGCAAGAGCTGTGGTTCTCACTATTTCAGGCTTTGTCCCCAATGTGGTGTTCGTTAGTTTGCGCACAATGTTGTGCCTCGCGGCTACTTTATATTTGGTCTTCATGCAGTCATGAGGTCATACACAATGAATCTACAGCCGCATTGGTTAATTTCCTACCACATATGACCCTTTAATCTAGATCTACCGCTATCAATAGGCCACAGTCGTCAAGCTTCACCGCCAACTTTCAAATAAAGTCCCATGTGTAAGACAAATAACTGTAAGGAGGAAGACTGCAAGAAAATAGTAATAACTATAGTAAAACAAGGATATAATCTAACCCTATTTTCTCAAAGAAAATAACTTCGCCCAAGCCCGGTGAAAAGAATCACTTCCAACCTATAAAGAAAAAAATGATAACAAATTAGACTGCAAGACTCGTAAATAGAGTGATAATACTATCTGTAGTAATATCACAAGAGAGTAAGAATGAATGAAAAATAATTTGATAGATTTTAGAAAACTTGTTACCACAAAAAGCTTGAGAAAAGACTTAAAGAATTATTATCCAATTTATCGAACTCTCGTGTGGTATTGTGCCCTGGGGTGAAGGATTTTTGAACATTGTTTTTTTCTGATGTGTTGAAAGTTAATTATACTTCCCCACTCTCTTTCAGGTTATTAATTAAATTTGAATGTTCATCATCCAATTGCAGGTAAGGTTTCAATGAATTAAATTAGTTGTGTCCTGTTATTTTTATAATTTCCTGCTCATTGATACCTGTTTTGGGAAGGTGAGACACTGTAGTCGATCTTGCGGAACGGTTGGTAATTTTAATTTTTTTAAATAGAGTCCAATCATCTCTGCAGCTTCTTTTATCCACTTAGACGTTATGTTCAGCCTAATCGGCATATTTTTGTACCAGTCTGAAGAATATGGTTTATCCCAAGTAATCTTAACTGTTAAAAATAACCTG
Source organism: Agelastica alni (assembly GCA_950111635.1). Taxonomy (NCBI): domain Eukaryota; kingdom Metazoa; phylum Arthropoda; class Insecta; order Coleoptera; family Chrysomelidae; genus Agelastica; species Agelastica alni. The sequence goes on from OX467708.1 coordinate 4,988,811, forward strand.
TCAGGTTCTTACACACATCTTTTGCTTCCTCCACTTTCATCAGGGCTCTCATGCATGCTCGTCGGTTGTTGGAACTCTTGACCTGGCATTTCTTCAAAACAATGTTGATCTGATCGAGATCGATGTTCGCCGAGGTCGAATTCTACCGACTTGTCCATTCACACTCGCCTTATAAATTTGTTTTGTTAATCTTTCTTTATCCATCCTTTCTACGTGTCCAAACCGTCTAAGCATTCCTTTATCTATCTTTGTAACCACATCTTCTTTTACACCACAGCGTTCTCTTATCTCACTATTTTTTACTTTATCCAACCGAGTCACTCCGGCTATACTTCTCAGAAGACTCATCTCCGCAGCATTAATCCTATTTTCATGCTTCTTCTGCCAAACATATACATATACTACCATACATAAGTACAACACACCTCTTTGCACAGCCAGACGTGCCTTTTTTGACACTTTCTGGCTGTTTATAAAGCTGTGAAGTGCCCCATTCATTTGTTTTCCGGCCAACACCCTTTGCTGAATGTCACTGTCATACTTTCCATCTCTCGTAAACTTTGAACCCAAGTACACAAATTCATTTACTTGTTCCACTCTTTCTCCCTCAATCAAAACTTTACAGTTGCTTTCATCTCTTTCAAAAACCATTACTTTCGTTTTGCTTGCATTTATTTTTATCCTTTTGATTTTTAGGGCATCATGCATAACATTAACCATCGCCTACAACTCCTCTTTAGATGACGCTAATATGACTTGATCATCGGCGTAAAGAAGGCATTTGACAATCAAATCATTCATTTTTAATCCATACGCACTCTCTTTCAAATCTTTTAAACAACCGTCTATGTATATGTATCCTCATAAAGTGATTTCAGTGCTCGTATTAAACTACCGCTCACCCCATACATAGACAATGTAGACCACAATTCACTCCTCACCAGTGTGTCATAGGCCTTTTCCAAGTCTATAAAAGCGCAATAGACCTTCTGACTTCTAGCCAAGAATTTTTCAACTATACCTCGTAATGAAAAGACCTGATCCATACTGATCTCCTTCCTCTTCTAAATTCTGCTTGCACATCCCATATCATCTTCTCAGTTTCATTCGTTACTCTTTTAATCAATATCTTTGCATACAGTTTGCCGACTATGCTGAGTAAACTAATACCTCGGTAGTTCTTACAGTCCTGCTGCGAACCTTTTTCCTTGTAAAGCGGCACGATAACGGCCTTGCACCAGTCATCTGGTACGGTACCACTTCTCCAACAAAGGTTAAAAAGGCGGTACAGTAGACTTGCTACCACGTTTTGTCCAGGACAAATATCAGGGTCTTCGGTACTTAGTAATAACCATTTATTGTCCGCACATCTTTGTGCCCCCCTTGCGCCGTTTTGGTGGACTTGTGGTGATTAACCCCGCATTGTTCGTTTCGTCTTTGAAATAATGCGCTAAACATTGAGAACCTTCTTCACCACGCCATGCCAGTTCATATGAAGCAATATGATGGAATTTCTTCTTCTTTTTATTTTGTTTCCCTTTTTTCGGGCTCTTTTTGTAATAACTTTCGCTTGGTGTTTTTAGCATCTCCGGCAGATTTGAATTCGATACCATTGAATGGGTCGAATCTTCTATTAAATTTGTCGTAGTACATATCTTGCATTAATTTTGCGGTTTTATTCGACCATACCACTGAAGTCATCCATATCGATGCTTGGTATTACTATCAGAAATAACCTTTCCTGAGAAAATCACGAGAGGTCCATTGCCAAAAGTGCATCCCAAAAACTTGGTTTTTTGTTTCGTGCCAAGAGCTATTTCACCTCCAGTCAGCTGCTTATGATCTATAAGGCGCAGATCCGAGTGTACTGGAGTACTGTTCCCATATTTGGAGTGCAGCACCTAAACATATCCTGAAGCTACTGGATTCTGTCCAAAAAAGGGCAATTCGTCTCGTCGGTGATGCCTCGCTTACAAACTCGCTCACTTGTCTGGAACACCGTAGAAAAGTTGGCGATTTGTCTCTATTTTATAGATATTTTCATGGGCGATGCTCTTCTGAAATATCAACAATCGTTCCTCCTTTGGCAGTCTCTTCGAGATTAACCCGTCAAGTTCAGTCTTCACACCCCTTCGTGGTCACTTTGGAGACCTGCAGAACATCACTTTCCAAAGACTCATTCATCCAACGAATTGCGAGGCTTTGGAACTCATTGCCTAGGGAGGTGTTCCCCGAGGCATACAACCTCCAGAAATTTAAGAAGAACACCAACTCCTACCTTCTTTCCCTTGGTTCCCACGATGTTCTCTGAACATTACAGGATATCCCTTTTCGTGGGAACCAGAACATAAAAAAAAAAAAAAAAATTGTCTTGATTACTAATTCTTTGTAGTCTTCTCCATTATGTTTCTTCATATTGAACCCATAATAGTCCCTTAAAATAACGGCTAGTTTTGTTGTTGATGTATTTTCTTCCAATTTATAGCCGCTCTCGTCGCAAAATAATTGGAATTGTTTCCAAATCGACGCGTTGCTTATTATGGCATTTTTACATGCATTTTTAATGATTATATTAGTTATTTCATCGACTGATGATTCACTAGAACGTTTGTGATTCATTTTACGAATTTCTTGAAAATTTATTACAGGCGCGTCAGATCAAGAAAATACGTTGTCATGTGGTTGTTATTTAATAAAAACAATGTACATGAATAAATCTCGCTGGAATAATGTAAGTAGATTATTCTCACTATAATAATATTCTGATTGGCTAGAACGTATAAGAATTACTGAAATTAAAAAATTTCTATTGGTTTCAAGAAACGTCAAAAAATAATCCCTGCAATTCCATCATAAACCCACCCCGAAGTATAAACCCAACAGAGTCCTAAACACACCCCCACCTGACATATCACAAGAAGAGCAAAAACTTCCTCGTTGCTCCCGAACAACCGCAGCAACGGTCCGGTTGGTCTAAGATCCTCAACGCACACATCAGTAGAAAGACCCAATATAAGAAAACAAATGTAATCTATACGATACCATCCACATTTTCACTTGCCCAACCACCCCCACATCCCTTATCCCTGCTACTACAACATTATTGACACGAGAAAATAAATAAAATAAGAAAAACGTGTTGATGATTGTTGATGGCACACGTCAAGTACGCTCGTGATTGATTGGTTATAGTCCTCCGAGGTTCGGATCCTTTTATTTTGTTTACCACTTGAAAGCGTCTGCGAAAACCGGAAAACCTATTCAAATATTTAATTAATTTAAATCTCCATTCCATCCCCCTTGATTAAGTCGCCCTCCTTTTGTGCATTAGGATCGCGAGCGTCGCGTCGCGACGCCTCCCGCTTGATTACAATCCATTTGTGCATTAGGATCGCTCGATTACAATCCATCACGCCGACGGCGACAACGGACACCTTCTTTACCGCCCATCCAGATTGTATCCACTTTTGCTTTTTTGAGAGTGGAATAATAACAGAGTGTACGAGGTATGGACATAATATTGTAGGACTTGTTGCCTCAGAGGTATCTCGATAATTAAAATGTCAATTATAATATGTCCTAGCAATTTATAATCATACTAGCGAAACCCTGCAGACGTTGTCCCGCCTAAACTTTGGCTTGTCTGCTTTTGGAATATCACTATTAAACTCAGCGACCCCGATAACTATGAATTTGACACCTTTTTAATAGTTTTTATATTTCATTCCCTTTTTATCCCGTTTGTATGGGTGCTAACATAATTGGAAGTATCACTATTAAACTTAGCGATCCAAAAAACTATGAATTCGTTTTCCATCTTTATTTCAACTCCCTCTTACCCCTTTCGTAGAGGCTCATCGGGATAAAAAGTATCCTATCTCTCAAGTTGGAGCAATCAATACATATTTACAAAATATCAATAAAATCGGATTATGAATTCGACACTAATTTCGGCCATTTTTGTTATTTTTTATATTGCAACCCCCTTTCTTCCTTTTGTTAATCCGATCGTTACCAAACTTCACAGGATCACCCGCTGGACTAATATGAAGATTGCATGAAAATTTCATTAAAATCGGTCCAGTCGTTTTGAAGACCATAGCGAACCGATATAAAAGATGGTATGCTGTAGCACCATCTGGTGGCGAGCTGCCACACAGTGGATAACGAAAACTCACCTCGAAAAAATACAAATAAAAAATTCATGCCAATTTTTATAGCCAATTCAAACAACTTTTCATTCAAGTATCCCCCACCCCTTCTTTAAAATGTCAAATAGCAACCCCTAACTTGTGATAAATCCAATGAAAACCCAAGAAAAATACAAATCGGCCATATAAACAACAATTTATTCTTTCGATTTATTTTGCTGATAACAACAAATTTTGTGAAATAACATGAGACCAAAACACTGTTGAATAGGTAGATGCCTAATTAGGGATCAATTAATTTACTTCTGAATACATTTCACCTTTTTGACAATTTTTGTCATTTTGTTTCATAAATATTATTAGTGTATTTAGTTAGTTGTTCGTGACGTTAAATTAGTCATTATTTGTAGCTGTAGCTGTTATTTTAATAGTTATTTTACAAAACAGGTGCGCTCGAAGAACAGCTCGAGTTTTTAATGAAAGACATCCTCATAGAAATATAGGCCTCCAGACCAACATAGAGTTTGAAGAAACTGTATCCGTTTGTAATAAAAAAAATAATAATCCCAGAGTTCTCGACGAAGCTGCACAAATTGAAATACTGGGTCATTTTGCTCTAGATCCTACCTATTCTATTCCAAAAGGATCAAACATACATACATAAAGTCACGCCTTTTTCCCGTAGGGGTAGGCAGAAACCACTTCCTTCCACTTGCTACGGTTTTAACACACATCTTTTGCTTCCTCTACTTTCATCAGCGCTCTCATACATGCTCGTCGGTTGTTGGTACTCTTGACCTGGCCTTTCCTCAAAACAATGTTGATCTGATCCAGATATCCGAGGTCGACCTCTACCGACTTGTCCATTTACACTCGCCTTATAAATTTGTTTCGTCAATCTTTCTTCATCCATCCTTTCTACGTGTCCAAACCATCTAAACATTCCTTTATCTATCTTTGAAACTACATCTTCTTTTACACCACAGCGTTCTCTTATCTCACTATTTACTTTATCCAACCGAGTCACTCCGGCTATACTTCTCAGACTACTCCGCAGCATTAATCCTATTCTTATGCTTCTTCTGCCAAACCCAACATTCACTACCATACATAAGTGTAGGAACCAACACACCCCTATGCACAGCCAGACGTGCCTTTTTTTTATTCTTTCTGGCTATTCATAAAGCTATGCAGTGCCCCATTCATTTGTCTTTCTGCCAACACCCTTCGCTCCATGTCACTGTCATACTTTCCATCTCTCGTAAACTTTGAACCCAAGTACACAAATTCATTTTCTTGTTCCACTTTTTCTCCCTCAAGCGAAACTCCACAGTTGATCATGCTTTCTTCTCTTTCAAAACCATTACTTTCGTTTTGCTTGCATGTATTTTCATCCCTTTGATTTGGTTGAAAGTATTTTTTCGGTGATGAATCAACGTTTCATTTAAATGGATTTGTCAACAAACATAATTGTAGGTACTGTGATGACCGCTTTTTATTGACTAAAACCTAATGTGAGAATTGTACCGACAATTATTAGAAAATGATTTTAATCCACTTATTTCTTAGTCACTAGAAAGACAAGTTAATGACCTTAATAATATGGTAAATGAACAGAATATATAGTTTTAACAGGACGGAGCTATATCACATTAAACACTAGCTGTAAGACAATGGCTAGACGAACGATTGAAGAACATTGAAGAACTACAGTTTAGAATGACTGAAGAATTACTAGTGAAACTTTGCAGAGTCCGAGAATTTGAAAATAGAGCACACTTTGAACGGTTACTGTAAATACATTAAAGGAGCTGTTTGTATTTAACTTCATTTCATTCATTTCAAATTGTTGTTTACGTAGCTGATTTGCATTTTCCTTAGGTTTTCATTTAATTTATCACAAGGTAAGGGGTTGCTATTTGACATTTAAAAGAAGGGTTGGGAAATGTTAAAGGATTGCCACTTGGAAACAGTAGAATAACATTTTTAAACCTCCCCCTTGACGTGTTTCTTGTTTTTCTCACATTTGCGCGAAATCAAAATATATTTGGACTGGTTTTCATTAACAGTTTCTAATTTTATTAAATTCTTCATTAGGGTTTTGTAACCATGGATTTGCATGTAAAAGTATAGTTTATACTTGCCATGATTTACTAGTATTATCATACCTATTTGACTAAAATATAAAATGAAATTCACGACTACTAGTTTTTAAAAATATTAGAGAGATTTCTAAAATGTTTCTGTGAAACACATTGCCTTACTTTTGGTGAGTAAAAAATGGTATATTGGTAAAAAGAACAACAAATAATTATATCCACAAAATGTCTTTGCCAGTTTTTAATAAAACTGGATTCATCGACGACCAAAAATTATTTTTTCCCCACTGTTCCAGGATGTTTTCTTCGCAGTAATATAAGTGAGGATAATACTTCTTCATTTCTTTCAAACGAAGTTTAATCTGAAAAAAATGTCGTTTTGAACAAGGAAATTAGACTCGGATCGCAGCACATTCTGCTAATTTTATTTAAAAAAGGCAAAACTTCCTTTAAAATATGATTTGAGTGATTTACAGAAGGGCGCTGAAGATATCCTAAAAGTTGAAGTTTTAAGAGTGAATAAAGATGTAAATGTAAAAAGCTTTAATATTTTGGGCATATTGAATGCATTTACGTACACCTTGCAATCCATCTTGCTAGGAAAAATATTTGGGAAGGGGGGCCAGGAAGAAAAATACTATCGTGGTTAGAAAACCTTGGAACTTGGTTTGACAAAATCTCCTCGGAGCTATCTCGTATGGCAGACGATTAAGTACAGAACTGTCATGATGATGGCCAGCAATCGTAACAAATAGGCACACCGAAAAAAAGAAGGGTACATCGACCCCTTCAATACATAAATTTACCAAAAACTACGATTAAAAAACAACCAATTTATCTCCGAATCAAAAATGCACACCTCCTACTCCAAGATTAGTCGTTGTAGTTGACATCGCCGGTATTCACTGATATGGATGCATATATGCTGGTGGAGCTGTGGGAACACAACAAGCTTTGCTTGATGTGGATACTCACGACACCAGGGAGTACATGGAAAGGAAGAGGCTAGCAACAGGTGGAGCGTTACAACAACTGATAAATAGCTAACATAGTTAACAGTTCTGCTGTACGCTGACGATACAGTTATTTTAGCTGGAACACACGAAGACCTACGGACGGTAATTAACAGAATGGTCACAGTAAGCGAAGAATATGGACTATCACTAAACATAAGCAAAACAAAATATATGCCGATAACAAAAACAACTCGAGACAATCGTAAGATATATGTGAAGAACCAGCCTATTGAAAGAGTAAGACAATACAAATACCTAAGCACGATCATTAGGAAGGCCGATAACAGCTTCCAAGAAATACGAGTCAGAATAGAACAGACGAAAAGCACCTTTACAAGAATGAAGAGGCTTTTCTGCTGCCAAGATTTAAACCTTGATTTAAAAATACGACTGAGATGCTATGTGCTGTCTATACTATACTATAGGATGGAGACCTGGACATTGAAGGTAACCGATATGAGGAGCCTGAAGGTAAATGAGATGTGGATATACCGGAGAATATTGAGGATCTCATGGGTAGAGAGAATAACCAACGTGGAAGTGATGAGACGTATGCATAAGGAGAGAAAAGTGATTCCGACAAAACTGCTGTACATAGGACATGTCATGAGGGAAGAAAAATATCGAATGCTACAAATAATTATGCAGGGAAAAATCCAAGGCGAGAGATCTATAGGAAGAAGACGAAATTCATGGCTGAAGAACCTTGCGGATTGGTTTGGATGCAGTAATAATAAACTATTTAGAGCTGAGGTCTCAAAAATAAGAATTGCTATGATGATTGCCAACCTTCGAAGCGGAGACCGCACCTAGAGAAGAAGAAGAGTGAGAATTTGAAAGGGTCGTCTACAAACAACGAGTTAGTAAAGTTTCGATAGGGAAATTTATTTAGTGATTTATTTGATATCCAGCTAGTTATAGTGGCTTTAAGATTATGTGCATGATGTTTAAACATTCTACTGGCAAACATGCCGAATCAAACAATCTTTTTAGCTATTGAACAATAAGTAAATTTCCTGTTTATTGTTAAACGACTTAAAGTGACTTTAAAAAGGTATTGTTTTGTGATGATCTCTTTTTTGGATGTTTTTATCGTTTTTTTTGCTCCCTTTACAAAACATTAAAGAACGCTCGTGCATGCCAATTTTTTTTTTGCATCAGTTCAAATCTTTTCTAATATTTGTTTGTTGCTGCTACAACACTAATTACCTTTTCCATAACTTTTTTCTGGTGTTTACTCGAAACTGCCGTTACATTATCATCCTTTTGATTTTTTCCTTTTATATCGGTTGGTTCTTCGGGGAAAGTAAGCTTTTTTTTGTTAGAAACCGACTTCTTGCTTAAGTCGTTATTGATCAAAAGCATCTCTCTTTCATAACAGCAAATGCGATGTTTGTTGAACGTCTGATTACAAAACTCGCATAGCATTTTCTCATTTGCATCTGAAATAATAAACAATGTGAACTACCAGTAATAAATGTGGCAACGTCGCAGCAAAATGAAATTCTGTTAAAAACTTAACGAAGGGTAGTGCAGTAGTTTCCTTATGAGACAAATTAAACTGCTGCTCATATCCCCTGGGGATACGGGGTAAATAGAATAGATCCCAAGGATGGTCTGTCTGTCGTAAAAGGCGACTAAAAGACTCGCAATCCAAAGTGTTATGCGACCTGTGCTGATGGATGCATGGAGGTGGGAGAACACAGTAGCTAACGGAGCCTACAGGAAACCGGGCGAAATCCTGTACTAGACAGCCTTAGTCCTGTGCAGGGGGCACTTCAGGGCCGGACCACCCCTTCCCCCATACTCGTGGACTGCAAAGTAGAACTGAGAACGCTGGTAGAACGTAATCCTGTCAAACTGATACGGGTTCCAGGACGCCAGGAAGTTGCAGGTAATGAGGAAGCAGACGAATTTGCAAGAAGAGGTTCGGAAAATGGTGCGCAGGATCGCTGGAAAAACACTTTAACAGGGAGAGAAGCGAGGACATTAGAAGAACATGAAAAGTAGAGAAAGAGAGAGTGGAACGAACACATAGACCGGATGAATGGCCACAGAATGGTCAAAATAACTAGAGACAAGTCGCCCTTAGAGCACCGAAGCGTTGGAAGACCCCGCAAAAGATGATGCGAAAATTTTTCTTGCAATTGAACGGCAGAAGATACGAAGAAAAACAAGCAAATTGCTTACATTAAAGAAGGAAGAAGAAGAAGGTTTGGAAAAACAAAGAAACTACTGGAAAAGCAGACCAGGAAACAAACACGCGAAATGATACATCAAAGGACCGTGCCATAAAGAGACGGCAGAACTGTTACCGATGAACATGAATCAGCTAAGAATCACTAAGGGACTGTTAAATGGAGGCCTGGCCTGCGGGTTGTGCGGCGGGGATCCGAGGGCCAAAAACACATAGGCAAGATATAATGGGTCAACAGGCACCGGAGGCAATAGCCAGACGGACCTAAATAGGGGTTTTTTGTGAGTAGACCTGACACAGTCAGTGAAGTCTCACAGTAGACCTTGAGCTTTCAGATTCATAACCTCTTCATAAAGGATTTTCTTCACCTCTGCCTTCTGTCGATGACTAAACGGCATTTTTACCAATTACTGTCAATCAACCAAACATCTACAAAACTTAAAATTATTGGACATTCCTCTACGTCAAGGATGTAAACAGAAAGATGAGACCACGGACCATCCTCTGCGACAACGGGCTTGGTGCCCTTATTAGGTCTAGGTGCTGTGGGACCAATGTGGATTTCGGATATTAGATTTTCCTGAAGTCTCCCATCGCCTATATTAACCAAAAATTCACCGTGTTACCTTCGTCTGATTCGCATTGCACACGCTTTAAAACTCTATCGGGAGCTGTAAAGTTGTCCAGAAGAAAGGATATGTCGCTGATTTCTTTGATAGCGTCGCGTTTTTCCGTGACTAAGCTGCTCGGCCCCAGAGATGTTCTAAAGCGACCAATCGTACTGGAATTTTCTGTCGCGTTTTTTTTTTGTTTTATTTTTGATTTACGTTTAAATAAGCGACCGAAAAGCATGGTAAAAATATGAAACTGTCAAATATGACAAATTTACTACCCGTCGTATTATTAAACTTGACAAACGTCCGCCAGAGTGGGCTCGATTTATCAGCGTACAGCCACGTACATTTTTTATTCCAAAGGAGTTATACAAAGTACGATAAAACCATAGACTTATTAATCAAAGAAGACGCGAAAATGACCGTTGAATGAATAAATGAATAAATAAATAGGAGTTGTGAAAGAGATCTAATTTTTTCCTAGGCACTGCAGCATTGTCTGCTTTTTGTCCTTTCCAGCTTCTTAGTTTAGCCCCATTTCTTTAATTCTCCTGTAAAGGAGTAGAAGCTCTTGTACTGCTATTTCCCCAGGTAGATTACTCCCTTGGTCTTGTACACCCCTTCACTGTGCGGTGGCTTCACATTCGAAGTTATATGAGTGGCCGTTTTCTCCTTTTCATTACATAATCTGCCTATAGGTTCTGTGTTAGCGACGCCTATATTGTGCAGATGTTTCCTTAAAAACCAGTGTCCTGTACAAAGTTTCCTGTACAACTGTTCAAAATTTTTCCCTACATAGCGAGAGCAGCTTCCTTGACTGCTTAGGTCTTCTTCTTCCTTATATTGTAGGTCTTAGGAATGTATTTTCCAACTTAATTCTCTGTTAAGGTCCATGACTTCATTCATATTTTTGGAGGTCTTCCGGGGGGGGGGGGGCGTCTTGACCATGGTCTTCCCTATGTTCGAAGGCGACTTATCCCTGGAAATTCCATCCAGAGAAGATTGGGACGAGAATCTAGTGCAACATCAGGGCGCAGTATTTTATACGCATGGCTCTAAACTAGAGAGGAGAGTAGGTTGCGGTACCTTCTCACTTAGCCTATCGTTTCGTTTGCCTGACCATTGTAGTGTGTATCAAGCTGAAATGACAGCTATTACCGAGGCAGCTGTCTGGATACTTCGCAACAAACAAAAGTTCAGCGAGATATCCATTATTTGCGACAGCCAGGCTGATATCAAATCACCGAACTCAGTCTACTTGACCTCTAGGGTACCGATGCAATGCCGTGCCGCCCTGAATGAGCTAGGAACAAAGTTTAGAGTTCACATTGTCTGGGCACCTGAACAGAGACATTTCAGGCAACTGTGAGGCAGACGAGCTAGCAAGAGAGGGCACCACCCTCCCAGCTGTATCTGTCTCATCTCAGCAAGGAGTACCGATTGCAAATTGCCGACTCTTACTGCACAGCAAAGTAGTTCAAAAAGCCAACGTGAGGTGGAAAAATGAACCCACATGCACATCATCGAAACAGATCTGACCTAAACTAGATTTACGTCGAACTAATGATGTTTTAACTCTATCCAGAGAGTCCATTGGAAATGCGATTGCGGCCATAACAGGACACTGGGCAGGTGGATCTCATGCACGGCGCATGGGCATCGCAGAGCTTACGACACGACTTCTGTAGAAGCTGTCACGATGAGGAGTCTTCCACTTCACATTCGTGTCTTATGTCTGTGTTTCTTTTTCTGTCTCTTATTGACTACCCTGAGATGTTCCTGAGTATTTTCATTTCTGTTGTTCGTAGGGTGTTTTTTGTTCTTCTTATCAGCTCTTGTTTCTATAGCTTACGTTAGTATGGGTCTAACACAGGTTTTGTATATTTTAAATTGTTGACTTTTTGCTCATGTTGGTGTTATTTTAAATAATATTTAGAAGTGCACCTAAAATTTGGCCGGCTTTGTTAGCTTGTTCTCTTACTTCATTTGTTCTATTTTGGCTTTGTAATTTTTATGCCTAGCTATTTGAACGACATGACTTGTTTTATTGTTTTATTTTCCAATTATGTTGATTATTTTTTGACGTTTCTTAAAACCAATGAAATGATTCTTTATTTGTCATAAGGGTAAGTTTCAACCAATTATGTCATTATTATAGTGGGAATAAATCTCTTGTGATTATTCTCGGGAATAATCACTGTGGCTTTTATTTGCCTAGCAAGTGTCAGATAGTTGTCAAAATAATTACGTAATTGTGTCAACTCGATATTATATAAAATGGGTGAAAATTCTCGGTTTAGTACCTTTTCTGAGCAGAAATAACAAAAAAGATTTTAGAAACTACTTCGAAAAATACTCTAATACGTAATCAGTCTATATGGAGACAATTTAAGACCTTCACCAAAGAAAGAAATTATATTCTGGATCAATCTACTACACTGGCACAGCTACTCTGGCATTGATTTTGAAAGATTGGGCTTGTAACATGAAAAGAAAAGACGGAAATGATTATAAAGAAGCAGTAATTAAGACAATGTGGAATAAAACGGCAAAATTATTTTTACAGCCGATAGACGCGTAATATAGGCAACCAATTATTCACTTGCTTTCCCATCTAGGCGCGTGCTGTAGGCACATAATTATGCGTAAACCAATTAAAAAGCTGACAACAGCGCTGCTATCACTAAACTATTTTTTGACCACTTCCGTTTGGTGACTTCGTCCATTGTCTTCGCAGAGAGAACAAGCAATTTAGCTTTAAAACACCACGTGGTAAAAAATTAAATCAATATAAGTAAATAAAATCAATCAGCCAGTGAAAATATTCTGGAGACAGTAAGCTAGTTGTATAAATCTTTCAATACATTGTCAAACAGGAAAAGTATATTTGTTTAATTTACTTTATCAAGAGGTTCACGGTGGTAAGGCCGGAAAAACTGACAGCAAATAGAATTACGAACCAGCCAACTAGTTATCGAAGATATACCATCTTAACGAAGCACGGCGAGGTTCAGCAGAGGCAGGAACCGACATCATCCTAAAACTTCAACAACCCTCTTCTAGAAACCTCCCTGTTGCTTGCCGTGTCGTCGTCAAAAGTGTTAAGTTTCCTTCCGAATTTACCCTGTATATTCATATGCGAAATGTAGTTGTGTAATAAATATAAGATACGAATCCAGCTCGATTATTGTCGTGAAAAATGGCTCCGAATTATGACTCTTTATGTAACGAAAAAACTGCTTCCTCCATTAGTTAAACTAGTTAAATATTTGATAGGAAAGACTAGTATTCGAAATACTCTAGGGAAATTTTCTTTACGAAAGCGTGTTATCATTAAATAATTATAGGATCGAGCAAAAGACTCTTACAATCTTGACATTTTGACTGAAGTGAATGCTTCCTACCGATCTCGTAGATTTACTGGCAGTTAGACAGAGTCGTAGATTTCTTACAATTTTATACGTGAAATTTTTTTTAAAATAAAATCCCAGCGCAGATTTTAAACATCGTTTCGATAACGATTTCCAACAACGTCCAAATTTTCGGCTACACTAATTATTGTCCGTTTGCTTGGCATGTATATATAGTACCACATCTGGACGATAGTAATAAATATTCATAAAAAAGTACGAAATATGCATCTAAAATGTTAAAAATATGCATTAAAAAATCGTTTATTAGATTTAAATAAAACATTTTTTTAAAGGTTATATTGGTCTACTAGCTTTTACCCGCGACTTCGTTCGCGTAGAAGTCAATAAAGGTTCCAATATGATTTTTGATTAGTTTTTTTGCGTTATTAATTCTGTTATAACATGTAAAATCGCTCCTTTCATGTGGCAGTTGACGGTATTACTTCTGATGCGTTTAAAACCAATGCCGGGGTCCCCCAGAGTTCCATCCTGTCCCCCACCTTATTTCTTTTACACATCAACGACCTCTTGAAAACCACCACGAACCCCATTTATAGTTTCGCAGACGATAGCACACTTGTCTCAACTTTCACATCCTATCGATCACTTTCGGTGAATGATACAAATAGACTCAGGCAGAAACAGGTTGATTCCATCAATAGAGATCTTAAAGCAATCGTCGAGTGGAGAACCAACAATCTTGTTGAGTTCAACGCCCAGAAAACACAAAGCGCCACGTTTTCTAAAAAAATGAATTACTCAAATCATTCCATCACAATGTCCGGAAATACCCTTGAATCAAGTCCCTCCATCTCGATTTTGGGAGTCACGGTGACTAATAATATGTTCAGCACCAAGGCATTCTCTTCGTCTTCTAGATTTCATTCAAAAAAGGGCCATTCGGTTGATAAACAGCTCAACTCTCACAAATACCCTTCACCCTCTAGAACATAGAAGAAGAGTTGCAGACCAGTCATTACTCTACAGATATTTCCATGGCAGATGCTCCAGAGAAATAAAAAATCTTGTACCACCATTGGCCACATTCGGCCGAAGAATTCAGCACGCTGATCAGTCTCACCCATTTACTCTCAAGATTGACACTACAAGGACCAATCTCCAACAAGAATTCTTCTTTTACAGGGCTGCTACGGAATGGAATAAGCTTCCAAAATCAGTTTTTCCAGAGAACTATGACCTGAAACTTTTCAAAAAGTGGGTCCACAATCATTTCCTTTTTATAATCACTTCCCCTCCTAATAGTCGCAGTGCGGGCCGTCCGCGGCCTACACGATAGGTCTACCCGTTTTTGCGACTAATTTCATTAAAAAAAATGTTAAAATGTTTGAATACTTATAAAATATAACAGACCTTATTAAAGTGTAGGGATTTATAGGTTAAATAAACATGAAAATAAAATAAAATTTTGTTATATTTTATGAACACGAAGCTCGGCCTTTGATCAACACTACACCTACCGCAGTATGTCTATGTAAACTATATTTGTTGTTCTTCCTTTGGGGGCTATAATCACCAGGGTACTTTGGGCGCTTACTCTGGAGCATACCACATATAACTGGCCGTGGAGGAAGCAGCTCCCGCTACCTTAAGAGTTTGATCTTGAGCTTTGTTTACGGTTTTGGTGAAGCAGACTTTGATGGGAAACTGCCCTTTCTTGAATTCGAAGGGGAAATTTGATGGTGTTAGGAAAATCGTAGGAATAAATACACACTCTCCTTATTTGAATATAGACGAACAACATCATAATAAAAATAACACTACTAACAGCATGCGTAGTGAAAATACATCTTCATCAGTTATCGAAACTAACACGTCTGGATCTTTATTTAATTTTTCTAATTGTTCTTTTGTTAGTTACACATTTAAATAAATTGTTTCTGCTCTGTATTTTTTCCATTATCAGCAACAAACTTTCTATCCGAATAACCCTCGCACATTGATAAATGCTCAAACATTGCTTACAGGTAACAGACCTTCGCCTACGGCGTCGGTCTGTTTCCAAGCAACAAGCTTTTGAAATCTGTTATAAAGTTTTTTCGAACAATTATCAATGTCCTTGGGTTATTACTACTGAAAATAAAAGGAATACCAAGCTGAAAAAGAACTTTAAAACCATGGTCTATTAATTTTACAAATTTTTGTATGACATTCAAAAGTCTATGAATAAAATTACCCCTTTTCAAGTACCAGTAAAAGTAACTGATTCCCACTGTTTTAGCTAAGTTATTAAAACAATTTACAACTGCACGATGTGCAGGCATTTTATCTTGATATAATCTTACAAAATTACTTCGATTAGTCTTTCATAAATACCAAAAATTTTTGCAAAATGAAGTTAAAAAGCTTAATTAATGACGTGAAATCAAACTTCTATAAGTAGTGTTAAAACATAGTTACCGATGACCAAAAGTGGTCACGTGTGCACGTTTGCCATTGGTTGTTGGAGTTAAGTGAGAGTTGTCAGTTTCTAACAAATATTTTAAACACATTTCTAGATTTTCTCGATGTGGCAAGAGGCGAGACGACAAGAGCGGAAGATCCGCGGGATGCTGGTCGATTACAGAAAGAGAGCGGACCGTCGAAGAGAATATTACGATAAAATCAAATTGGAACCGACTCGATTCTTACAAATCCACGGAAGACCGTGCAAAATCTATTTGGACCAGAATATATCTTGGCTATTAGAAAATACCGTGATGGTACCATGGAAAGGACACACCAACAATCTCATAGATCGGTTTGACGTTAGAGCACACTTGGACCACATTCCAGTTGTACAAAACGAAACGGATGAAGCATTAACTCAGGAAGAGAGATTTTTGAATTATGAAAGATACAGAATTATTGCTCAAAACTCTTTCTTGGGCATACCGGAGGAGAAGTGCTTGAGACAAATAAATATTGAAGAGCAATTTGGGATTATGGACGTCAAAACTACGAAAGGAGGAGCTGCCATTGGGTACAACTACGAGGATAACCCTTCTGTTAAGGTAGATATTATTACCCTTTTATATGTTGGAGGGGTCGGATTCAGGAGAGGGTATTCAAATAAACCAGTTATTAAGATACATTTATTAAAATTTCTAGTTATTAAACTATAACTACAAAATTAAAAAAAAATCAATTTTTATTTAAATACATATTAAAATTTTATATTTGATTGGGATTATCGAAAATAACTTATTACAAACCAGTTACATGTCATTGTGGTGAATTATGGAAGCTTTATGTGGGGTAATACTTTAAAATAGTGATTTTAAACAATTTCTAACCTAAAAATTGCTAGTACAAATATTGTTAAACAATGTGTAGTCATAGGAACAAAAATTAAATGATAACAGTATGTTAATAGTAATTTTTACTATTTGTGCTACTAGCAGCAATAATATACAGATACTTTTTAAAGAATTAAAAACACATAATAGTTATTTAGGTATAAAAACATCGAAATGATTTTTTATGATTTCAGTTCAAATTAGTTAAATGTGTAGCTTTTTTATTAGGAAATTGTATAAAGTACAGGTGTCTGTCAAAATTTTGCAGTGATAAGAAGTAAAATGAATGATCTGTATGAGAATTATTTGACATTTCATATTGTAAGGATGCATCTGTGTTCTAACCTAACCTAACCCAACTAAGGTTTTCATTGAAGTTACTTCGCTCCATCAAAGCTGATTAAAATGTTTGAATCTTATGTAGTACATTGTAGAGTTTTCATAGAGAAAATGGCAAAAAATAAATTTTAGTTAAAATGTAACTACGGTGTATTTGTCAACCAGATTAATATATAATTATTAACTTCAACCATCTTCTTTGGACTCAAATACACCTTGAGTGTAAAAAAATCTAAGCACCTCTGGAAGGAAGCAAATTTCAAGCCACTGCCTGCAGAAAATTTTAATATGACTGCTATTTAAAATTACATTTATTATCTAAGTGTAATTTAATCGTTAAATTGGTAACAACAATTTTAAATGTTACCAATATTAAACGACAAAATATGTCTGCTGGTAGCACTTACTAGATGCCCAGATCAACTATTAAAAATGTCAGTTGTCACTGATTTTTATAACCAGTGTAATTTTATTGTTAAGTTGTTAACAGTGGTTTTAAATATTGCCAACATTAAATAATAAAAAATGACTGCTATTTAAAATTGCATTTATTATCTAAGTGTAATTTAATCGTTAAATTGGTAACAACAATTTTAAATGTTACCAATATTAAACGACAAAATATGTCTGCCGGTAGCATTTACTAGATGCCCAGATCAACTATTAAAAATGTCAGTTGTCACTGATTTTTATAACCAGTGTAATTTTATTGTTAAGTTGTTGACAGTGCTTTTAAATATTGCCAACATTAAAAAATTTAAATATGACTGCTATTTAAAATTACATTTATTATCTAAGTGTAATTTAATCGTTAAATTGGTAACAACAATTTTAAATGTTACCAATATTAAACGACAAAATATGTCTGCTGGTAGCACTTACTAGATGCCCAGATCAACTATTAAAAATGTCAGTTGTCACTGATTTTTATAACCAGTGTAATTTTATTGTTAAGTTGTTAACAGTGGTTTTAAATATTGCCAACATTAAATAATAAAAAATGACTGCTATTTAAAATTGCATTTATTATCTAAGTGTAATTTAATCGTTAAATTGGTAACAACAATTTTAAATGTTACCAATATTAAACGACAAAATATGTCTGCCGGTAGCATTTACTAGATGCCCAGATCAACTATTAAAAATGTCAGTTGTCACTGATTTTTATAACCAGTGTAATTTTATTGTTAAGTTGTTAACAGTGGTTTTAAATATTGCCAACATTAAGTAATAAAAAATGACTGCTATTTAAAATTACATTTATTATCTAAGTGTAATTTAATCGTTAAATTGGTAACAACAATTTTAAATGTTACCAATATTAAACGACAAAATATGTCTGCCAGTAGCATTTACTAGATGCCCAGATCAACTATTAAAAATGTCAGTTGTCACTGATTTTTATAACCAGTGTAATTTTATTGTTAAGTTGTTAACAGTGGTTTTAAATATTGCCAACATTAAATAATAAAAAATGACTGCTATTTAAAATTGCATTTATTATCTAAGTGTAATTTAATCGTTAAATTGGTAACAACAATTTTAAATGTTACCAATATTAAACGACAAAATATGTCTGCCGGTAGCATTTACTAGATGCCCAGATCAACTATTAAAAATGTCAGTTGTCACTGATTTTTATAACCAGTGTAATTTTATTGTCGAGTTGGTATCAACGATTGTAAATACTGCAAAAATTAAACAACAAAAGATTTCTCCTTCTTTACATTAATTATATGGAAGGTAGAGAGAAGAGACTCATGGGACTTTTATAGAAAAAGTGTCCACTAAAATGTGTTTTATAAAGGTGGCACTGGTGGACGTGAGGTTAGATCTGAACTTGGCTGTTTTAGATGAAGTGAAGTATGTCAAAAAAAACTAGATAAATTGTCACGTGCCTATTTTTTCCCTTCTACAGTTCCTTTATTTATTGGATCTCTGATGGTTTTGTATTTCTCAGGTGCTCGTAAATAGTTTCGCTTACCGTATTTTGTTGTAATTTGAATTTATCACTCGTTGTAAATAGTGTTGCATACCTAGTAGTGTTAGGATTTAATTATTAATGGCTGTGACATTTTTGTTAATCGATGGAGATGGAGTGGGGGTTTTTGTTATTAGATTTTGCCTTGATTTTTGGCCTCGATTGTCGTGTGTTATCAGCTATATTATTGTTTGGTTTGCATTTCTGTGTGGATGGGCTGGCTATCAACACGGACGAGTGCGATTATGAGTTTGGAACATAGATTTGCGAAGATGGTTGGCTGACGCGTGTCCCGTGTCATTTTTCTTGATATCCGGCCTGGGAGTGAGTAGTTTTTGATAGTCGCTTGGTGTCAGTCGTCGAAGTCGGGTGAGAGTTTTTGGAACGATTTGATATTAACACGTGAGCAGAACTTCTACGGTTTTTTTCTTTCATATCTGGCTGTATTTGGGCCATCTTAATTGGATTTTGAAGAAAAACCATTTAATTTTTAACTTGACCATTCTATCTTACCTTTGTGGTTGATATTTTGGATTTGGTGTCGAGTTAAAATAACCGCGTGCGGGATCTGATGGAGGGAAGCCATTGTTAAGTAGCAGGTGCTGTTCCATAATTCAAACCGGCCACAGGAGTAGGCCACAGGATTCGTGAATTCGTGTACCCAAAGGTTACAAGTGATTTATTTTAATATATTTAAACTACGTGACTTATTTTTGACACCACGATTAAGTTTTGTTTTAATTTATTAATATGGTACACTGTTGAAAACTATTTATTGCATTGGATAATATGCCAAGGCTGAACTTTGATTAAAATAATATTCTCCATAGTTCTTTGTGTCCAAGTAAGAACGTTCATTAATACTTATTTGTAAATATCCTACAATATTGCTATTTTGAAGGACAGCCATCGTAAAAAGAAATATTTTTAAATAAGCTCGATCGTTTTAACAGTGTAAATCTTTATGTAAATGAAAAATGAAAAAAAAACGTGAGTAAATTAGCAGCCGTACGTGAACGTTGATGAAGTATTGTTAAAAAGTTGACTTGTGTACGTTTTTTCTTTGGTAACCTGATAAGGTTTGTCATTTTTACCTTTGTTTTATTTTACGGAATCGTAAACTTTGGATTTTTGATTTATTGTTGTCTCATAAAGTTGTAAATTTTGAAGTTTCGATTTATTGTTGGCTGTTAATTTTGATTATATGTGTTATAATTTTGTTATTGAGTTGTGTATTTTAATTTATTGTGTGAGTAAAGTATCCAATATATTTTTGCTATAATTTTATTTATTTGGTTCACCATAATCTTAGTTGTTTATCGTGTGGCTCTGCTAGTGCCTATAAGACCTAGGGGTTTCCGGCTTGAACCGTCTAAGTCGGGGGCGCGGCTCACTTTTATATTTTTTTTTCTTTTACCCTCTACGGCTGAGCTCGGGCATAATTTGCCAGTAGAGAGACCACTGGCAGAGTACTCTTTAGAGAACTAAAAGACGTGGCAAAATAATAATTTTCAAATAAAACAATTATGCAGTAAATAGTATGAAGGAAAAATACACAAAATCTTTTGTTCTTTTTCTCAAAATTTTGGGCGTTCTTTCTAAAAACGGTATTCTGCTTACACTTTCAGTGTAATTTTTTTTAACACAGATTGTTCTCCTTATTTCTACCCTCCATAAGTAGGTTTAATAAATAAAAAAAATGGAAATAGTCGAATTTGTAGCAAGTAATTAAAGTAATTATAAAACAAAACCCAATATTCAACTATTTTTAATTTTGTAAATTATATTATTAAAAAACCTTTCCTTTTTGGAACGATTGTAGGTTTATATTTAAAATAAATCCACTTTCAAGCATAGACGTATAAAGGATAGACCGCGGGTCTCAGTGCGGAGAGTTGGCTCCCGATGAGAGAGAGAGAGAGAGATTGGTGCCCCGAGTGTTGTTTCGCACTCTCTCTAATGGGTGGGGCCTAAGATCGCGCGTGCGAGCAGGCACCGAAGGGGCTCACCGTGGCAGGCTGAGCAGTAGAGTCGCGCCGGCCGACCCCTCCACTCAGCTAGCTGCGTGCCTCTCGGGCGTAAGCCCTGCCAATTAGAGAGAGAGCAAAACAACACTCGGGGCAACTATCTCTCTCTCTCTCTCATCAGGATTCAACTCTGCGTAGGGAGCCGCGGTCTATCCTTTATATGTCTATGCTTTCAAGTGAATACATAACCTTAAATTTGCTACAATTTTTAGGTACATAAATAACAATAGGTAATATGCATAAAGTCGAGTGGACTCTCAGAAATAGCGACTTTACATTGGAGTTAGCAACTACTCCTCTAAGTGAGTGCGTGCTCCGCTTTGGTATGCATAAAATATATAACGAAAAACGGAGATGGTACTCGGGAATGTCGAGTGGTCACTCTGATTTGCGGGTTTAGACTTGTCTTACTTCTTCTTCTTTAGGTGCCCTGTCCTCCTCGGACGTTGGCAATCATCAGCGCTATCTGAACCTTGTCTACAGCTCGGCGGAACAATGTGGTAGTGCTCACTCCATACCATTCTCTTAAGTTTTTTAGCCAGGATATCTTTCTTCTACCCGGGCCTCTTCGTCCTTCGATCTTCCCTTCTATAATAAGCTTTAAAAGTCGATACTTGTCATTTCTTAAGATGTCACCAAAATACTCCAGTTTGCGCTTTTTTAGTGTAAACAGAACTTCCAGCTGCTTGTCGAGGCGTTGAAGTACCTCGGTGTTACGCACTCTTTCTACCCAGGAGATTCTTAATAGCCTTCTGTACGTCCACATTTCAAAGGCCTCCAATTTTTTGCACATCGCATCTGTCAAAGTCCAAGCTTTCATTCCATAAAACATTATGCTAAACACGTAACAGCGAAGCACTCGGACGCGCAGAGGCAAGCTTAAATTTCTGCTGCAAAGTACTTGTCTTACTTGGTCTCCCCGAATATCCCCGTCATTCAATCAGTTTAAATTTTTACGTCGGTCGTGTATGTGGCTACACGATGTCGAGCTGTTGTGGTGAGGATCCTTCTGGAAAATCAAGCCTTATTTGTGAAGATAATTAAACGATATCCTGTTTTGTTAAAAAAATCTAACATCCCAGAGGTAAAAAAAAACGACATGAAGCGGTTGAAGAAATAAAAGAAAAGTTTCGTTAAAACCCAATGCCGGGGTCCTCCGCTTTCGGTGAATGATACAAATTGACTTAGACAGGAACAGGTTAATTCCATCAATAGAGATCTCGAAGGAACCAACAATCTTGTTCAGTTCAACGCCCAGAAAACTCAAAGCGCCACGTTTTTAAAAAAAGTGAATTCCTTAAATCATTCCATCACAATGTCTGGAAAAACCCTTGAATCAAGTCCCTTCATCTTGATTTTGTGAGTCACGGTGTCTAATAATATGTCTTGGCATGACCATGTTGCTAACATCGCAAAGTCGGCAAGCCAGATGCTAGGTTTTCTGTGGAAAGCTAGAAAGTTTTTTACTCCTGATCAACTGTTGACGAAGTACAAGGCTCAAATCCGATCTCTACTGGTGGTATTGCTCGCAAATTTGGGGTTCAGCACCAAGGCCTTATTTTCGTCTTCAATATTCCATTTAGGAAAGGGCCATTTGGTTGATAAACTGATCAACTCTCACAGTTACCTTCACCCACTAGAACATAGAAGAAGAGTTGCTGACCAGACATTACTCTACAGATATTTCCATGGCAGATGCTCCAGAGAAATAAAAACTCTTGTACCAACTGGCCACATTCGGCCGAAGAACTCGGCACGCTGATCAGTCTTACCCATTTACTGTCAAGATTGACACTACAAGGACCAATCTCCATCAAGAATCCTTCTTTTACAGGGCTGCTACGGAATGGAATAAGCTTTTAAAATCAGTTTTTCCAGAGAACTATGACCTGCACCTTTTCAAAAAGCGGGTCCACGATCATCTCCTTTCTATAATCCCTTCCCCTTCTAATAGTCTTAGTCTAATATCCTAGAGTCGTGTACAGATCCTGGCCAAGAAGCATCCAAACTTGTGAACTTTTCATTTGAATTACACGTTGCATGCACATTTATACCAGCAAAATTTATTCTGTTAATATATTCGTCTCCGTGAATAGACGGTTTCACTTTAGGAACATGAGTTACAGTCTATAGCACCAATAGCTGAAGGAAAATTGAACTTTCTTGCCACTTATTTTTAGCATTCTGTAGATTTTCATGTGAGGATGGAAATTTAATCAAAACATTTGATTTCTGCTCATAACGTGTTATGACGTTGGTAACGGTTCGATATACCGTCGATTGATGGCCACCAATATCTTCTGCTGCGCCAATTTGGAATCCTGGATCACCAACATAACGTAAAAAAACCCTCATTCTTTCTTCATTACTCAAGGCTCCTCCGCTATATTCTTCAGTATCTCCAAGAAAATGGTTAGATATCCACTGAACATTAACTCTGCTAAACCGATATAAGGCACTCTACTTCTCTTAACTCCCTACGAGGACATCCTCACGAAAAGGACATCCTCACGGTAAGAGTGTACACTCACAAATTGGAGCATATACCCACATTTTTATGCATATCAAATGGAGTAGCTTTTTTAAAAATGTGAGTAAAAAGTGGCCACTCAACTTTATGCATTTGAATGAAGTAATTAAATGTTCGTTTTTAGTTTGCCCTTGGTGTTTTTATAAATGGTGTATCGGTATGGGTTAATAAAATGATTATTTTCGCAGGATAGCGCTAACTTAACCGACGAAACGGCGGAGAAATCCGAAGACGACAATTCGGACAGCGACCTCGACGTGGATCTGGTCATCGACGTATCCAAAATAAATCTCGTCCAGGCCAACGAATTGAATACGCACGCACGTAATTTCGGCATGAGTTCCAACGATTTTTATTCCTTTCTGATTAACGACGTCGAAGAGGCGAAAGCGTCGAAGTTGGCCAGAGCGGAGGAAAAGGAAAAGGCCATGTACGCCGGCAGAAAATCGAGAAAAGAACGTCGCAACTACAGGGATAAGATGTTGGCGAACAGATCGATCGGAGTGCCGGCTTACGCGAAAACATCGCCGGAAAAAATTAGTCTAACCGACATGGCTGTATCTCGATCCAGTTCGTCGTCCTCTACCGATTACCCGGAAACAATAACGTACATTACTTCCTTCGGCAGCGACGACGTGGCAGCTTCGACTAGTCAAGCGACGAATGTGAAATCGCAGAAACGCGACGTCTACGACATGAATTCCAGACGTAGTACGTTCAAAAGGAGCAGATCTAGATCTTCTAACACTTGCAGAGAATCTGTTAGTATCTTTTAAAATGACGTTAATACTTTTCTTTACAGCAATGGAGGGTATTACCTTGAAATTCTAGCACACAAAATTTGGTTATTTACGTACAAAGTGGGGCTTAATGGAGATCCAGATTACTGGTGCGAATTTTGAAAAAACGGTACAAAATTCGAAGAAAATCTTTCCATTCATAAAAAACTTCATCTATTAAGTTTTTTTTTGTTAGGTTACATATAGGCGTTTGTGGAAATTGTTTATAACACTCAAGCGTCCGGAAAACATTTCCTCTAACATCGCACGAGAACGCTGCTCCATCCTGTTGAAACCAAAACTGTTCCTATTCGTATTGTGCAACAACCCAGTAGGAAACATTTTGCTTATTTACTGTGCCAGAAGGATGGAAATGCGTTTCATCGCTACTCCGGACAATACTGGTGTTGCAACATGAGTCTTTTGAGCTCTTGAGCTTCATGCAAGATCGCTCCTTACATGTGGCAGTTGACGGTATTTCTTCTGGTGCGTTTAAAACCAATGTCGGGGTCCCTTAGGGTTCCATCCTGTCCTCCACCTTATTTCTTTTACACATCAACGACCTCTTGAAAACCACCACGAACCCCATTTACAGTTTCGCAGACGATAGCACACTTATCTCAATTTTCACATCCTATCGATCACTTTCGGTGAATAATACAAATAGACTCAGGCAGGAACAGGTTGATTCCATCAATAGAGATCTTAAAGCAATCGTCGAGTGCGGAACCAACAATCTTGTTCAGTTCAACGCCCAAAAAACACAAAGTGTCACGTTTTCCAAGAAAGTGAATTCCTCGAATCATCCCATCACAATGTCCGGAAATACCCTTGAACCAAGTCCCTCCATCTCGATTTTGGGAGAATAATATGTCTTGGCATGACCATGTTGCTAACATCGCAAAGTCAGAAGCTAGGTTTTCTGTGGAAACCCAGAAAGTTTTTTACTCCTGATCAACTGTTGACGACGTACAAGGCTCAAATCAGACCTCTACTGGAGTATTGCTCGCACATTTGGGGTTCAGCACCAAGGCATTCTCTTCGTCTTCTAGATTCCATTCAGAAAAGAGCCATTCGCTTGATAAACAGCTCAACTCTCACAGATACCCTTCACCCTCTAGAACATAGAAGAAGAGTTGCAGACCAGTCATTGCTATACAGATATTTCCATGGCAGATGCTCCAGAGAAATAAAAACTCTTGTACCACCATTGGCCACATTCGGCCGAAGTACTCGGCACGCTGATCAGTCTCACACATTTACTCTCAAGCTTGACACTACAAGGACCAATCTTCATCAAGAATCCTTCTTTTACAGGGCTGCTACGGAATGGAATAAGCTTCCAAAATCAGTTTTTCCAGAGAACTATGACCTGCAACTTTTTAAAAAGCGTGTCCACAATCATTTCCTTTCTATAATCCCTTCCCCTTCTAATAGTCGCAGTGCGGGCCGTCCGCGGCCCACACGATAGGTCTACCCTTTTTGCGACTATTTTCATAAAAAAAAAATCTGAGTCAAATTATGTGTCTTCATTTGATTTGAGTGTTATCGCATTTCTCATTAATGATAGTTCTCAGGTAGCAGTAGGTAGGTTGTGTGCTACCACTGTCTCTCTTGTACTAGGACGCATCGGCCGATGGAGTGGAAGAGAGATAGATGCGACACATACCGAACGCTTAGGTCGATCGTGCCTCTCTGTCGCTTATTCCGCGCTCTCGCTTGCACGCTCGGCTCAGGCGGAACGTGACAATGAGTCATGCTTTTTCGTGCGCGCAGCCGGCGTTCATCGATTTATAAGAAGTTATCAGTTATCTGTTGGAGTCAACTGCTACGCGATCATCGGCACTGTGTAAAATTCGCCTTGCCGTTCGCGCAGGTCGCCCTGGAAATTGCTGTACTGGAGGTTTAGACTGCGGTATTTCTCACTGTCCTGTGACGTCCAACTGGCTTTTTAGGTAATGCCCTTACATTCACTTCGATATTGTTTTTCGACCAGGTATACTTTTATTCGCATTTAAACTAAAGCGCGTGACCCTCTGTGACCTCAAGGAAATTATTTTATAAAATCTAGGACTACATATTACAGCGAATCCTAAACTTAACAAGTCTCAGTGGCACGGTACCGATCGAGTCAGTGACTGCATCTGTTTCTTTAATAAAATTGAATTTACGTCTACGACCACCTTTTTTCTTACACAAGATCCAATCTGTAGTTTCCTAAATTATAATTTTCTACGTTCAAACTTTCAACTACTGATTCGCACCTCTTTATCCTCATCCTCTTTCAATAATAATGGCAAACCATAACCCATTGTTAAGGCTTTTCCCGACGTTTAAAAAAGTTACCCGTAATACGGAAACGATACGATATGCCTATTATTAAAATATAAATATTATAGAAAACTATATTTTTTTTGTCAGCGACTAAGCGTGAACATGTATAAATCTGATTTTTAAAAATAAGCTAATTTCGCTGCATGATACCTATACATACGGGGTCTTTCAAAGAAAGGTGACCCCGTCTCTAGGATAGGTAGAAAACTGAAAAATAATTGTGGTTTGCTTTGTAAACAAATTTCGTAAAGCCATCCGTATTAAATATAAAGGGCGTTGAAAAAAATGTATACACATTTATTACGATTTTACCGAAACTACTATAAGCATTGTAATGAAATTTTATAAGAATATAGTTTGGAAGCTGATACATCCGATGAATTTGTTTTTATATCTGATTCTCATAGAGGGCGCTGGTTACAAGGTTAGTACCAAGTAGTTTTGAACATAAATTTTTTAAGGTTAGATTTATTATTCAAAATTTCAAGTGAGCTTAAACATCATTCAATTTTACACCAAAAAGGTATTCTTGGTAAGACTCGATACTGTGTACCGTTTTCGAAATATTTTGATTTGAAAATTATAAAGTAATAACCGATGCTGGTATTAAGTAATGATAAAGTTATTAATTATTATTATTATTATTAATTAGTATGCATTATGTGAATTAAAAATTTTTTGTCGCGTAAAGGGGACCTCATCGATAAAACGGATACATGTTATAAAAAATTGGGATTAAGGGCTTTTCTTTCTTGTAACGGTTCGTAAAAATCCATTCTAAACGGAATATCTTGATTTTGCCATGGAATACTGACATTTATTGATAGTTATGACAACAGTAATTAAATTTTTTAAACCTTGTTGTTTGTAAAATTGGATATTGCTAATAAAAATCGGCAAGACAAACAAGCACTTGGAGGATACTTAAAGAGCAGCAGCTACATCCTTATCATTACAGACAAGTCCAAGAGCTCTTGCCAAACGGTTAGAGTGGATTTTTGTCAAACATTACAAGAAAGGACAGCCCTTAATCCAAATTTATTAAAATGTATTCTTTTTACGGACGAGGCCACCTTTATGTTTAATTTCCATAATGCACACTACTTGTGTGATGAAAATCCAGAAGTCAGAAGGTTTACATCACATTACCAACACTCATTTAAACGTAATGTTTGGGCAGCAACTTTAGGCAACAAATTAATAGGTTATCACATACTACCTGGAAATTTAAATGTACCTGGATTTTTTGAACAATCACTTATTCGAGATATTAGAAGATTTAACGCTAAACAAGCGAAGAACTCTATTTTTTATGTACGATGGAGCTCCACCGCACTTTGATAGAAAGTGTCGTAATTGGTTGAGTAACCATTTTCCGAATCGATGGATTGGTAGAGGTGCAGAAGCTCCGATTCATCGGCCTCCTCGGTCATGCTACAGAGGTAAATTCACGTCAAGAATTGAAAAACAGAATTCTTTTTTTTTTTTTTTTAACAATTACCCTTGTGCGGCATTGTGTTAAGATTACAATCTGATCATAAGATCAATCAGCAACTTGCAGCTAACTTAAATTACTACTCTGTAACTATCTAAGGTCTTACTCAACATCATCCTTAGATTTCTAATACATTTTGTACACTTATTAACGTACACTTTAACACGCACATTACTCTGCTTTTGACAATCACTTTACCAACTCGTAAGGTTTAATCTTCTCGCTATTCCCGCAGTATCAAGGAGCTGGATTACCTCCACATTGGTATGATGATGAAGTCGTAGTTCATGACTCGTGGCAAATTTGACTATAGTTTGGTCAACAGTATCCACATCCACATCCTTATGGAGGTTACTGTTTCGAATGTACCAGGGTACATCCACGATGTTCCTTAGTACCTTGTTTTGAAATCTTTGAATGATTTGTAGACTACTTCGACTAGCACATCCCCATAGTTGAACACCATACGACCAAATGTGTTTGAGTATTTGTTTATATAGCATAAGCTTGTTGTGTACAGACAGAGTGGAGTTTCGTCCGATCAGCCAATACATTTTTTATATTTAATTTGAAGCTGTTCTTTTTAATATGAGCTTTCCAGCGAAGCTAAGCATCGAGGGTGATACCTAAGTATTTCGCTGTATTTGTAAATGGAATTCGTTTTTCATTTATGTTTATAGGTATATGTTGCTAAACGCCTAACTCCAAAGTTAGATTTTTACCAGCCGAAAGAACAGGCAGGATTTCGAGCAGGGTACGGTACAAATGACCATTTACATACAATCAAGACCCTTATAGAAAAATCAACAGAATATAATAAACCTCTCATCCTTGTTTTCGTAGACTATGAAAAAGCTTTTGACTCAATCAGCCAACAACATATGCTCAAATCATTAACAGAATGCAGAATCGATTACAGGTACATTGCACTGATTAAGGGTATATACGAGAAAGCAACGTCGTGTGTGAGATTACATAAAAACACAAGAACATTCCGAATAAAACAAGGTGTGCGTCAAGGAGATACCCTCTCTCCAAAGCTGTTCACCACACTGCTCGAATATGTCTGTAAGAAAATCGACTGGGGGGAAATGGGCCTAAATATAGACGGTCCTTATCACCGACCGTATAGATCAAGCGTCCATGGTGTTGGAAAAATTATACAATGCTTCAAGGGAAGTTGGCCTAAGAATTAACTTTGCAAAGACGCAAGTCATGACAAACCTAGTCCCCAGTAAAAACATAACTATTGGAAGCAAATCTATTGAACAGGTCACCGCCTGCAAATATTTGGGTCATGAGATCCGAATAGGAGATGTAGGATTCTAAAATATCAGAGAACTGTATTGGCAAGTACATCTTCATTTTATGTTTTAACCCCTTGTGCCAAACTTTGTCGAAAGCCTGTGCCACGTCAAGAAATATTGTGGAACAGACTTTTTTTTCTACTAGCGACATTTCTATCACATTTGTGATTCGGTGGTACTGATCGACAGTAGAGTGGTTTTCTCTAAACCCAAACTGATGAGATGGGATCAGATTATACTCTTCTATTATGGGTTTTAGCCGTTTAAGCAGCAATTTTTCTAACAGTTTCGACAATACAGGGAGAAGAGAGATAGGCCTGTAAGAGGAAACTTCGTGTGGGGGTTTACCTGGTTTAGGGATCATAATGACCTCTGCTACCTTCCACATCAATGGTACATATTTTAGCCTAAAGGATGTATTGATAAGACAGAATTCAACGTCACTTTTTTTGACCTCTTAGCTGATCCTAAACGTTTAGAAGATTAACGGACTTGGGTATTCGCGAAAACGAAGTACATTTTAAACACTTACTCTAATTAAATTTTATTTTATGTTCTTAGTCTTTATTATAATTTTCTTCTCGTGATTTTTTGTTTAATTAATAACTTTATACCAGAATCGGTTATTACTTCATAATTTTCAAATCAAAATATTCCGAAAACGGTACACAGTATCGAGTTTTACCAAGAGTACCTGTTTGGTGTAAAATTGAATGATGTTTAAGTTCATTTAAAATTTTGATAAATAAACCTAACCTTAAAAAAGTTATGTTCAATACTACTTGGTACTAACCTTGTAACCAGCGCTCTCTATGAGAATCAGATATAAAAACAAATTCATCGGATGTATCAGCTTCCAAACTATATTCTTATAAAATTTCATTACAATGCTTATAGTAGTTTCGGTAAAATCGTAATAAATGTGTATACATTTTTTTTCTTCAACGCCCTTTATCTTTAATACGGACGGCGTTACGAACCCCAATTATGTTTCAGTTTTCTACCTACCTTGAAGGCAGGGTCACCTTTTTTTGAAACACCCTGTATGGGGTCGACTATACATCAGAAAACAACTACTTTCCCGACAACGTGCCTCGACTAACATTTAATTATATGTTCGTCATACCGATTTATGATATAAAACGCAGCCTCATTACTTTTTGTCCAAACTACTTAAAAGAGGTAGCAGTTTTGGGTGCCCAAACTAGAATTTAAAAGTAATGCTTCGGTTTTTTTATAGGCCATGAATTTTTTTAAGAGCGTGAATTCTCTTCTAGGCGAGTCACCAGGCTAGAGAAAGTAAGTCTAGACTTAAAAACGCGGTAATTGCGCCGAGAAGACGTCGACGCAGTCGTATTCGTAGAAGTGTAACCGCTTCTAGCGGATGCGCTCCTTCGTCGGAAACTTCTTCTAGCTCTTCTACGTCGAGCAGAGGTCGCCGCAAGTACCGAAAATCAAGTACTGGTACTTCCAATCGTACAATCTGTTTGGGCTCGTCAAGTACCGAATCCGATGAGGTACGCCCGCAATCAAGAGCAGCCAAACTTCTGACCAACAAGGCGTTGCCGAGATATTACGGCAGAAGAAAACGTGAAACTTCTTCATCCTCCAGCCCTACCGACGAAGATACCAACGCCAAGAAGTCGGAAGCGCCGCGACGCAGACCGGCAAACATACCGTTGGTGGAGCATTTAAAAAGGAAACGACAAGCTCTTTTGAACAGACAATTTAAAGCTGACAAGCTGGCGGCCCAATTGAAGACGCAAAGAGAGAAATTGGAACAGCAGATTAGAGATGACGAGCTTAGAGACTTGGCGATTAAGTTGAGAATGAGACGACAACGCTTACATTGCGTATCTACTTCCACCGATTCCGATTCGAGCGATGTAAGCTTGAAAACGAGAGGTAGACGTTACGGTGGAAAGAGTAGGGAATGTGGTCGTAACGAAAGGCATAAAAGTACGGAAATTTGCGACGGTCTTGCGGTTGGAAAAGTTGAAAGCGAATCGGGGGGTTGTAGTGGAGTTAGAGAGTTTCGAAGTGACGAAATGGATGAAAAATGAAGTTGAATGATGAAAGATTCAAGTTTGTATAAATAAGACAACATTTGGTTACTTCAACATAAAAGTTATATTTTTAAACTGTTAATTTGCTTGTTATTAATAAAAATACAAAATGAGCGTTTCTATTTTTATCCAAACAAGTTGCGATATAAGTGATTTTTTACAACGTTTCGACCCTCGATTGTTTTTCTTCTTACCTTTTCTGTAGAGCCACATCTCAAATGCTTGTATTTTTTCGTGATAGCTTCATTTAGCGTCCAGGATTTCACGCGTAAGAAAGTACAAAATATGCATAACATCAAATATCTGGAGAAATTTGAGATAATCCATGACAGACCATATGGATTTCGACAACATCGGTCTACTGGAGATTTGCTGGCTTATGTCACTCAGCTCTGGACAAACACTATTGAAAAGTTTGGTGAATCCCGTGCAATAGCCTTGGATATATCTAAAGCCTTTGACCGCGTTTGGCACCAGGCATTGTTAAGTAAATTATCTGCCTACGGTCTCCCAACCAAACTGCGCCAATGGCTCTTGAGCTTCATGCAAGATCGCTCCTTACATGTGGCAGTTGACGGTATTTCTTCTGATGCGTTTAAAACTAATGCCGGGGTCCTCCAGGCTTCCATCCTGTCCCCCACCTTATTTCTTTTACACATCAACGACCTCTTAAAAACCACCACGAACCCCATTTACAGTTTCGCAGACGATAGCACACTTGTCTCAACTTTCACATCCTATCGATCACTTTCGGTGAATGATACAAATAGACTCAGGCAGGAGCAGGTTGATTCCATCAAGAGAGATCTTAAAGCAATCGTCGAGTGCGGAACCAACAATCTTGTTCAGTTCAACGCCCAAAAAACACAAAGTGCCACGTTTTCCAAGAAAGTGAATTCCTCAAATCATCCCATCACAATGCCCGGATATACCCTTGAACCAAGTCCCTCCATCTCGATTTTGGGAGTCACGGTGTCCAATAATATGTCTTGGCATGACCATGTTGCTAACATCGCAAAGTCGGCAAGCCAGAGGCTAGGTTTTCTGTGGAAAGCCAGAAAGTTTTTTACTCCTGATCAACTGTTGAAGACGTACAAGGCTCAAATCCGACCTCTACTGGATTATTTGCTCGCATATTTGGGGTTCAGCACCAAGGCATTCTCTTCGTTTTCTAGATTCCATTCAGAAAAGAGCCATTCGCTTGATAAACAGCTTAACTCTCACAGATACCCTTCACCCTCTAGAACATAGAAGAAGAGTTGCAGACCAGTCAGTCATTGCTCTACAAATATTTCCATGGCAGATGCTCCAGAGAAATAAAAACTCTTGTACCACCATTGGCCACATTCGGCCGAAGAACTCGGCACGCTGATCAGTCTCACACATTTACTCTCAAGCTTGACACTACAAGGACCAATCTTCATCAAGAATCCTTTTTTTACAGGGCTGCTACGGAATGGAATAAGCTTCCAAGAGCAGTTTTTCCAGAGAACTATGACCTGCAACTTTTTAAAAAGCGTGTCCACAATCATTTCCTTTCTATAATCCTTTCCCCTTCTAATAGTCGCAGTGCGGGCCGTCCGCGGCATACACGATAGGTCTACCCTTTTTGCGACTATTTTCAAAAAAAAAAAATCTGAGTCAAATTATGTGTCTTCATTTGATTTGAGTATTATCGCATTTCTCATTAATGATAGTTCCCAGGTAGCAGTACTCTACAGGTCTGTTTGATATATATATATATATATATATATATATTTAGATGTATGGAAGTGGAAGAAGGAAGTGGTCTCTGCCTACCCTTACGGGAAAGAGGCGTGACTATGTGTATGTATGTATGTATGCTGATTAAACACGAATTTGATATGACTGTAATTGAGATCGACAAGGGTGCCAACCTAATTTTTTTTGGTAGGAAATTTTCTCGCAAGAAAATACGAAAAATGTGAAAATTATTTTTTAAATTATGTTGCATTTTGTGGCACAGAAACTTAAAACCGTTATAACTGGTTTTTCTCTTTTAAAACTACGACATATATCGTCCTGGAAAATTGGTTTTGGAAAATGCGACTGCGAGTTCAAACAAAAAAGGTCTAATGTTTGTTTTAGGCCAGTACTTGTTTATATTGAGTAAGTTTGTTTTAGTTAATTCTAAGGATTTAAATAATTCTACAATATTTTTTAAGACCCTTATTAAATCAAAACATTGCTCTTGATTATTTATCCATAAAAAAAATTGGTTGTCGGTAAATTCGGACGATAATTTTACGTCATAACGTCATGAGAAAACATTGATGAAAAATTGCATATTTTTAGGAATTGAATTATTATCACTGAATTATCATTATTTTGTATAATACAAAGGAGTTAATTGAAAATTACAATTTTTTCGATAAATTAACATTTATTTGCACTCGTTAATTCATATATT
Source organism: Agelastica alni (assembly GCA_950111635.1). NCBI lineage: Eukaryota > Metazoa > Arthropoda > Insecta > Coleoptera > Chrysomelidae > Agelastica > Agelastica alni. The sequence continues at coordinate 5,022,886 of OX467708.1, forward strand.
TTTTTACTTAAACGTGTAGGTTGTGTGCTGCCACTGTCTCTCTTGTACTAGGACGCATCGGCCGATGGAGTGGAAGAGAGATAGATGCTTAGGTCGATCGTGCCTCTCTGTCGCTTATTCCGCGCTCTCGCTTGCACGCTCGGCTCAGGCGGAACGTGACAATGAGTCATGCTTTTTCGTGCGCGCAGCCGGCGTTCATCGATTTATAAGAAGTTATCACGTCAAAATAATTTGATTGATCGTATATTAACAAAAAATTTTAATGTGATTGGTCAAAAAAGTGAGAGATATGTCAATCATAACGAAAATACTGGACCCTGATACAGAAATAAAAAAGCAGAATAGAGATGGCGCGCGCAGCGTTTAATAAAATTAGACCGCTTCTTTGCAATGATGATTTGAACCTTAAGCTAAGACAGCGGATGACTGAATGTTATATATGGTCAATACTGTTGTATGGTACGGTGATGTGGACACTCAAGATCAGTACAATGAACCGACTAGAGGCATTTGAGATGTGCCTGCACAGGAGGATGCTGCGCATACCTTTGACGCACCATGTAACAAATGAGAAAGTCCTCAGAAGGGCTAAAACTGAAAGGCAATTAATGACTACCATAAAATGCCGCAAAATTGCATATCTTGGACACATACTAAGAGGAGATAAATATCAACTACTCCAAATTATAATAAAGGGGAAAATAGAGGGGCGCCGTGGACCTGGAAGAAGGCAACAGTCATGGTTGAAGAACATTCGTGAATGGACAAATATGCGTTCAGTAGGAGAACTCATACACTTAGCAGAAGATCGAAATGCTCTAGCCAGAGTGATAGCTAACGTTCGGGAGACCGGATAGGGCACATGAAAGAAGAAGTGACGTTGACGTTAATTTTTTCTGTCAAAAGTTGCTTTACGTCATTTTTATATCTTTGTTCTACACAATCTTAATGTTAAAATGATACAAAAGATAATCATTTATGTGGAGGATATTTGCAAATTCTGATTTATGTTAAAGATGTATTGATTGTGACGTATCGTATTTTGACGTGAATGTCAAAAGCAGTACTGCCACTACAAACAAAAAAGTGATTTTTTTCGTGTCGTCTCCAAATTTATTGTCCGTGCTAAAAAGTGTGAGCTCGAGAAGAAAATGGATAATGACGTCGCTTATCCACGATTTGCTAGTGTTATTTTGCATTTGGTGGTTATTTTCTTTGTCTGGCTGTCTCTCAAATTTATAACAATTTAGTTGGCGCGAATATATTAACGAATAATAACCAGAGTAAAGTATAAAAACAATTCCATTAACTTCGTACGGGCTTTTGTCAAAATTAAGCCCTGTGGGTATTGTTAATGTGACAAATTGCATAATTAAATGTTAATAAATGTGACTCACGTGGCGAATAATCTTTATCATTAAAAAGTATAATTTTTTTAGTAGGCATAATTACTTTTCATTAGGAGTGTTTCAGCATTTTTTCTAATGTAAATATTTATTACCAACCGAATTAAGTTTTCAATTTTATTGAGTAATAATTTGCCATTGTATTTTTATACCATTTTGGAATTACTGCTGGTTAAATCGCACAAACTAAGTTTTACCGTATATCTAGATGCTTATAAATAGAACATTTCTGAAATGTGTTAATGCTCTAATTACATATTTTATTATCATACTATCAACAGTATTTTTCCCTACCTTCAGACTGTACAAGCATACTTAGTGCCTATTTAATAACCTACTTTGTATTTTTATTTAATGGTGGATTCACTGCTTGTCAATCGTACAAATAAAAATGTTGACATTGACAGTTCTGATAGATATCCCTATTTCTATAAATAAAACAATTTGAAAACATGCTAGTTACTTATTTTATAATCACACTATCTACTTTTTTTTTCTTACTTTGCAGACAATACAAGTATAGCCATCTCCTTTCTATAATCCCTTCCCCTTCTAATAGTCGCAGTGCGGGGCCGTCCGCGGCCCACACAATAGGTCTACCCTTTTTGCGACTATTTTCATAAAAAAAAAAGCCAGTGCTTACTGTGGTATTTTTATATAATAGTGTCATACCGGCTTGTCAAATCATACAAATAAAAAGTTGATATTGACAGTTTTATTTGCAATTTTAATATCTATTAATAAAACATTTTAAAACGTACTAATTACAAAGTTCATGTTTGTGTAATATCAACAAAATTTTTTCTTCTTGCATACCCATTGTTAATGTAATAACCTGCTGTAATATTTTTATCTTATGGTGTCACTGCTTGTTAAATCGAATAAATAAAAGTTTTGACATTGTTATTTTTATAGATCTTTATATCTGAAGGTAAAACATTTTTTAAACATACTCATTACAAAGTTTATGATTGCAATATCACTCAATTTTTTTCTCCTTTGTATACAGTAGGAATATACTTGTTCTTTAAAATAATAATCTGCTGTGATTTTTTGTATCTAATGGTGGCATCACTGCTTGTCAAATCGTACAAATAAAAATGTTGACATTGACAGCTCTGCTAGATATCTTAATGTCTATAAATAAAACACTTTTAAAACATGCTAGTTACTTATTTTATAATCACACTATCTACTGTATTTTTCTTTCTTTGCGGACAATACAGGTATAGCCAGTGGTGATGTAAAAACTCACTGTGGTATTTTATATATTAGTGTCATACCTGCTTGTCAAATCAAACAAATAAAAAGTTGATATTGACAGTTTTATTTGCAATTTTTATGTGTATTAATAAAACAGTTTAAAACATGCCTACTACAAACAAAGTTTATGTTATTGTATTATTAAAAAAATGTTTTCTTCTTTTATACTGCACGAGCATACCCATTGTTAATGTAATAACCTGCTGTAATATTTTTATCTTATGGTGTCACTGCTTGTTAAAGCGAATAAATAAAAGTTTTGACATTGTTATTTTTATAGATCTTTATAACTGAAGGTAAAACATTTTAAAAACATACTTATTATAAAGTTTAGGATTGCAATATCACTCAATTTTTTCTTCTTTATATACTGTAGGAACATACTTGGTCATTAAAATAATAATCTGCTGTGATTTTTTTATCTAATGGTGGCATGAAGTGTAAGCAAAACGACAGTAATGGTTTTTGAAAGAGAAGAAAGCATGATAAACTGTGAAATTTTAATTAAGGGAGAAAGAGTGGAACAAGTTAATGAATTTGTGTACTTAGGTTCAAAGTTTACGAGAGATGGAAAGTATGACAGTGACATTGAGCGAATGGTGTTGGCAGGAAAACAAATTAATGGGGGCACTGCTTAGCTTAGCACTTCTGGATGTGCATAGAGGTGTGTTGGTTCCTACACTTATGTATGTGGTGAATGTTAGGTTTGGCAGAAGAAGCATAAAAATAGGATTAATGCTGCGAAGATGAGTAGTCTGAGAATTGTATAGCCGGGGTGACTTGGTTGGAAAAAGTAAAGAATAGTGAGATAAGAGAACGCTGTGGTGTAAAAGAAGATGTGGTTACAAAGATAGATAAAAGAATGCTTAGATGACAAATTTATAAGGCGAGAGTGAATGGACAAATTGGTAGAGGTCGACTTCGGCGAACATATCTCGATCAGATCAACAGTGTTTTGAAGAAAGGTCAGGTTAAGGGTACCAACAACCGACGAGCTTGTATGAGAGCAATGATGAAAGTAGAGGAAGCAAAAGATATGTGTAAGTACCGTAGCGGAAGTGGTCTCTGCCTACCCCTACGGGAAAAAGGCGTGACTATATGTATGTATGTAATGGTGGCATCACTGCTTGTCAAATCTTACCAATAAAAAATTTCACATTGACAGTTTTTTTGGAGGTCTTGATACCCATAAATAAACTAGGGTTTCGAACCCTTCGCGTTCTCCATCAGCACGGTTAAAGAACGAAACGAAAAACAACGGTTTTAAATTGTTTCGAAAGAAAAAAAAGGGAGGTATTGTAAATTTGTTTCGAATGAAAAACATCATGAAAGAGGCGTGCGAACAAGGAAACAGTTTCCGTAATGACATACAGCTATAAATTATAGTCGAATTTCGGGTAGCACGCTATCTACTTTTGCTGCCGTTTTGGCATGATCGTCGATGCCCTTCCTAACGCTTAAACATCCCCCCCTCCAACATTTACCTTTAGTTTTTCTTTTTTTTATTTCTGTATTGTTTCGTCTATCATCAGGTTTTTATACTCGTTTCGTGTATGTTGTAACGCCATTATGTACTTTTATATACCCTGATGCAACGCATGGCTTGTAAACATGCTTAACCACTGACAAATATTTTTAAGCAATAATGGGTATTTTGTCTCAATAAATAGACCACTAATGGGTGAATTTTATTGCGGATTGTTATTTTTTAAATAAAAAACTTACACATTGACATTGACATTTTGTAGAAAATGTGGCCGAAGTAAGGGAGCATTTAGGTCGATTGATGATGTAAATAAAGAAACTCAAATTCGTTCATTACGTTTCAATACCAATGTCATCATTGTTGCCACGTCTTTTTTCGTTCTCTAAAGAGTACTCTGCTAGCGGTTTCTCTACTGGCAAATTATGCCCGAGCTCAGCCGTAGAGGGTAGAAGAAAAAAAATATAAAGTGAGCTGCGCCACCGACTTAAACGGTATAAGCCGGAAACCCCTAGATCTTATAGGCACTAGCAGAGACACAAGATAAACAACTATGATTATGGTGAACCAAATAAATAAAATTATAGCAAAACTATGTTGGATACTTTACTCACACAATAGATAATTAAGGTACACAGTTCAATAGCAACATCATAACAAATATAGTCAAAATTAACAGCTATGGTGAAATTTTCTTGCTAAAACAAACCAAAAATGGAAAAAATTTACAACTTTATAAAATAACCAAAACAGAAGTAAGAGTAACAGACTTTACCAAGTTACAACAAAAAGTAAGACATATATAAATTAACTCATTAATAACACTAATTCAAACATTTACATAAAGGCAAAGAACAAAAGGTAAAACATATATATAAGTTAACTCATTAATAACACTAATTCAAACATTTACATAAAGGCAAAGAAGATTCACTAGTTAACCGTTTACATAAAGATTTTCACTGCCAAAACAATCGAGTTCATTTAAAAATATCTTTACAATGGTTGTCCTTTAAAATATCTAGATTGTAGGATAATTACAAATAAGTAGGAAGAAAATATGTTTTTACTTGGACATAAAGAATTATTGAGAAAGTTATTTTAATCCAAGTTTAGTTTTGGCGTATTATCTAATGCAATAAATAGTTTCCAACAATGTACTATATTAATAAACTAAAACAGAACGTAATAGTGGTGTCAGCATGAGTCACTGCTTATATATTTAAAAATAAATCACTTATAACCTTTGGGTATACGAATTCACAAAGTACTATATTTATAACTAAAGCAAAACTTACACGTGGTGTCGAACGAGACAAGGCGTTATATATTTAAAAACAAATCACTGATAACCTTTCTTCTTCTTTAGGTGCCCTGTCCTCCTCGGACGTTGGCAATCATCATAACCTTTGGGTATCCGAATTCACATGTACTCCGGTGGCCTACTCCTGTGATACTCCTGAACTACTCCGGGGGCTGGTTAGATTATGGGGCGGCACCAGTTAGTGAACAATGGCTTCCCTCAAATAAATCCCGATAACGGCTATTCAACTCGACACCAACTCCAAAATATCCACAACAAAGGCAAGACAAAATAGTCAAGTTGAAAATCAAATGGTTTTTCTTCAAAATCCAATTAAGATGACCCAAATACAGCCAGATATGAAAGAAATCCCATAGAGGTTCTGCACACGTGCTAATAACACACCGTCCCCAAAAACTTTTACCGACACCTTGCCTCCAAGACTCTCAAAACACGACTCCCTCTCCTAGATCGGAAATCAAGAAAAATGGCGCGGAATAAACGTCAACCCACAATCTTCTCAAATCTGTGCCTCGTCCTCGTCCGTGTGGATATTCAGTCCCATCCACACAGAAATTGCAAACCAACTATCGAAAGTTATGCAACATTATCTACAACGAATGATATATTCGAGTTATAACAGAGTACTGTATGCAACACTACTTACGAGTAAGACACAATTATAATGAGCCGTAGATGGGAAAAAATAGGCACGTGACATTGTCTTTACCTATGCATGATGTAACTAAATAGTGATATATAGATCCAAGTTTTTGGGTACATTTTCAGAGGGAAATGTTTGACAAGTTTATTTATTGTTTGAATTTGCAAGCAGTTATGATTTTGATGGTGTTTGTTCAAAATGTCCTTTCCTTTCCTTTGTCTACAAATATATTGACAGGTACATTATTTCTGATTGCATTTTTCACCATAAAAACCTAAATTATTTTTTATAAAAAATCTTTTGTTTTACCTATAATATTTTATTTATATTGAATATTGCATATTTCACGAGTATACGGTGGTAACGGATTATCGTTAGAAACTCGATAACCAGTATTCAACTGTACATTTAAGAAGTACGAAAGTAAATTCGCCTAATATTTTCAAACAAATTTCGTAGGTAACGAATTTTATTTTATAAGAGACTTTTTGTTTGGGTCAAAATTTTTATTGGTTAACACGGTTAATTTTGCAACCAAATCTGTTCTTAATGACTTTATTTACTTTATTTATTGTAAATAATAAGAGAGGTAGGTTGTAATGTGCCTATTTTTTCCCTTCTACAGTTCCATTATAATTGTGTCTCTGATAGTTTTGTATTCCTCAGGTACTCGTAAATAGTGTCGCGTGCCGTATTTTGTTGTAACTTAAATATATCATTCATTGTAAATAGTGTTGCATACCTTGTTGTGATAGGATTCGATTGTTAATGGCTGTGGCATTTTTGTTAATCGATGGAGATTGAGTGGGGGTTTTCGTTATTAGATTTTGCTTTGGTTTTTGGCCTCGATTGTTGTGTGTTGTCGGTTATATTATAAAAATTCACTTAATTGACACACTCACAGGAAAACATTCAAATAATGTGTCGCAATTTTAGCAACCGTACAGAGTTTCTGTTTGTTTAATATTCAAAGCATGCGTTAAACCTAATGCTAATGGTGATTGTTAATGAAAGCTTAGCGGAGTGTGTTTTTCGATAATCTATCAATGTCGCAGTGTCGCGAGCATTTCCAATTCAACTTGACAAATGGCAGTATTACTATAGAAGAATGTAGCGTATTTTTTCGGTTTTTTCTACGACAAAAATTATTAAGTGTTGATTTTCCGTCATCTTCATTCGTCCAAATCGCAATCGGTCTTATGTCGCCTGCTGAAACAATGAATTTTGAAAGAAATGCGAACAAAAAACGTTATACAGGATGTATCGTCTACTTTATTGTCAATTATTGGTCAGTTTTGAGAAGAAGACATGACTGAATTACCGTTTACATGTATATTTATGTAACATACACTGCGGTCCATATGTATGGAATAAATTCATTTTTAGCGTTATTATGTATTTGTTCAATAAAAACTGAAACAGGTCGATTTTTATTGTCAATTTGACAATTTACAGTATGACAATATTGCCTCCTTTTTGCACCCCCTCTGAATTATGAGCACCCTCTAAAAATTTTAAATGAGAAGGGGGGTCGTGTGGCACCTAGTTCGGAAGGGATTTTCATTCTCTGTTCAGCTAAACCAAGTTTTTCAAATTTGGTGTAATCATAACTGAAAAAAATTATTTTAAAAATTTAAAATTTGTTTACTCCAAGTTATGTATTTGTTTAAAAAACCTGAAACATATCGATTTCTATTCCCAATTTAACAATTTATAGTATGAAAATATCACCCCCTTCTCGCACTCCCTCCGAATTATGAGCACCCCCTAAAAAATTTGAATGCGAAAGAAGGTCGTGTTGCACTTTTTTCAAAAGGGATTTTAATTCTCTGTTCAGAAATACTAAAAATTTGGTGCAATTATAGCTGAGAAAATTTGTTTTGAAAATGTGAAATTTTTTAGGGAGTGATTTTCAATTTATTTTACCATTAAATAAAATGTTCAAAATGACCACATTATAGGGGATGCTCATAATTCAGAGGGGCTGCAAGAAGGAAGTAATATTTTCATACTGTAAATTGTCAAATTGAGAATAAAAATCGACCTATTTCAGGATTTTTTGATAAAATACATAATAACGCTAAAAATGAATTTATTCCATACCTATGGACCGCACTGTATAATAGGACTAATATCGGGATAAATAGTTTATTGTGTATTTAAGGCTTATAATGGGTTGCCTAATAATTTAAGGAATATTAATAGTTGTAATATATTTGTAAGTGGACTTAAAGACTATATAGAGGGTGGCCAAATCCACACCGTTAAAATATAAAGAACTCAATAAAGCTGTAAGGAAGAAGTGCAGAGAGGCAAATGAAAAATGGCTGGCCGAGAAATGTACAGAGATCGAAGAACTACAACAGAAACATCAAACTAGCCAAGTCAGACCTTATGCTATTATCCTAAGTTATTAGAAGAAATGATATTTTAAGTTGTAAAAATTTTTATGATGTTATAAATAAATTTCAGGACTGACCATTGAAGTTGGCACCCATATATAATTTACTTCTTTTGTCGTTGAAGAAAAAAACCAAGGCGTATATCAAAATATAGAACTTGGCTTTTATTTTACATTTATGTTTTATATATATATATATATATATATAAAATAAATATATAATATAAATTTTACGCGATTTATAAATATTTCCTTCAATCACATTTATTTTCGTATTTTAAAAAGTGTAGGTATGCGCATTAATACTCTTAGTTTCAGTGACTTCCTATAAAGAAAAAAGTATAAATATGTATTATAATTTTACGTAAAACTAAATATGAAGTCTTTACAGAAAGAATAAGTTGCATTTTTGGTAGCATAAAAAATAATATTAATATAATCTTTACATTAATAAATTAAAGACGACATATAATAAAAAAGAAATTACTGAAACTCAGACATATAAATGTAGATAATGAACGATCTATACTGTACATCGATTCTTCTCGACGTTGCCTTGCTGGGTTAGAACTTTTAAAAGTATGTGGAAGTATTAGTGTATGCAAACATATGAAAACTGTACGGGTAACGTCTCCACAGGTACAGTTTTGCATAAAAATTATGATTCACTTTGCTACAAGCTTGTATAATTTAACCGCGCGTATAATCCAAAATTTTCTGACAATATTGTACCAAGACAACCTCGTAAACTTGTCCAAATAGTACTCGGCGTCTTTCTCTACAAAATAATTGTTTACGAAGGTGATGGCTTTCTTATTTGACGAAAATCTCTGCGCGAAATCGTTTAGTAGTTGGTCCCAGGACTTTTCGTCTTACGTGTTATTGATACGTAATATTCGTATCAACAAGGTAGACCCACCCTATACGTAAGTCCGTTCTTATTGTGGATCATGCTTTTTTTGTATGGTGAACCGCCCTTTCAGATATATTTTTCTTTTTCTAACGAGACCGCTTGTGATAAATGATGCTGAAAACAATATAAGTTCATCTCTTATTTATTACTTCTATTTTAGACGACGTTGCAAAAACAACAAGGAATTTTTCTTATAAGGAATCTTCATACAGTGCATTCATTATAAAATCAGCCAGTCCAAATTATTTTGCATTTGATTCGAATATTTGAAAGTTTTGTGTAATAACAGACCCAATATAGTCTAATATACTCATAACCATAGAAATATTTTGATTTCGCGATTCAATAACTTTCTGAGGGGTTCACAAACCGAAAGGATACCATATCGTATCACTGGGTGTTAGTATACAGTGTGGAACAGCCAAATGGAATAAATTCGCTAACGAATAAATTAGAGCGTGTTGGGAAAAACGCTTGGACACCAGTCGATTTGTATTTTTAGATGCGCATTTTTTTCAGTCGGAGGGAATAACATCCGATTGGCAGACCATATTGTACTTGTACTTGTCAGATTTCAATTAGGTTTGGTTAGGTTAGGTTAAAACGGTGGTTCGGAGAGAACCCACTTCAGCCTTTTGGCCCGTTGTGATACCGTGATGGACAGCGGTGCCTTTCCCCTCTACCGTAAGAACCAGTTGGAACTTTAAATAAAAAGTCCTTGACTAGTCCTTGATGCTAACTAAGCTGAGATCAGTTAAATCATTAAAGTTCGGTTGCCCTAGTATATAAAGCCGTTTTCTGGCTGGGGCAGGGCAGTGGCAGAGAAGATTTACCATTGTTTCCTCCTCTTCATCATCGTGACAACTTCTGCAGAAGTTGTGTCGTAGCTCTGCGATTCCCATACGCCGTGCATGGGATCCACATGTCCAGTGTCCTGTCATGGCCGCGATCGCATTTCCAATGCACTCCCTGCTAGCCCTTCTGCCTTACAGTTGCCCGGTATGTCTCTGTGTCTAGGTACTCAGACAATGTGAACTCTAAACTTAGTTGCTAGCTCATTCACGGCGGCACGGCATTGTTATGCTGCCCTAGAGATCAAGTAGACTGAGTTCAGTGATTTGATAGCAGCCTGGCTGTCGCAAAGAATGGATATCTCGCTGAACTTTTGTTCGTTACGGAGTATCCAGACAGCTGCCTCGGTAATAGCTGTCATTTTATCTTGATACACATACTACATTGATCAGGCAAACTAAACGACAGGCTAAGTGAGGGGTCTTCTGAGAAGATACCGCAACCTACTCTCCCCTCTAGTTTAGAGCCGTCCGTATAAAATACTGCGCCCTGAGGTTTCACTAGATTCTCGGCCCAATCTTCTCTGGATGGAATTTCCAGGGATAAGTCGCCTTCGAACATAGAGATAGGTTTGATGTAATGTGTTTTTTGTGCACGGGTCGTATTCTCTTAGGATTCTAAAGTGACCATAGTGCGTTTTGGTCCATGGGGTCACAGCATTGAGTCTGAGAGACGCACTAGCTGCGCATTCTTTCCCAAACAGATCTACTGGTAGAAGATATATGTAGAATCGTTTCAAGGGCTTTTGTTCCGTATTAAGTTTAGTCCATTTGCGTGGTTTAAACAAATCGTCCACCCCACGGTACGGACAGGTCACCACGCGAGAAATTTCCATTGCGAATCTGCGAAGGTATCAACTCGTAGCATTAAAACCGATAAAACAAAGTCTACAAACCTTTTTTTATCCGCCAAAAACTATTATCCAACCCAGTTATTGGTCTTCGACGATATATCTTCGAATAAAAAGGGTGAAATCTAATAAAACTCTAACAAATATTCGCGTATTAGTCTCGAATGAACAGCATCGAAAGAAAATAGCGTTCTGTAATGAGATCTAAGGAAAAACTTTACGGTGCGAAACAGGGGCCCGCACGAAAAGGAAACGAGAATCGGGGGGGGGTTTGCGATGCCGAAGGATCGCGACTGTACCAAGATAAATCGAGCGATCGATAATTTTTTTGTTGCCGATTGGTTTTAGCGGACGAAAAAAATTAATGGACAATAATCGGTGCTGTGGAAACAAGCAGAGGAAACAAGCTATAACAGTTACAAGATGTAAACAGACATCGAAAGAACCGACAGTCGAACATATTTAGTAGCTTTGATAAATAACCAGGGAAACTGCGAACCTGAAATTAGACGAACAGCGATGACCAATCTAAAAATAATATGGGAAGACAGACAAATATATCGCGAAACGCAAAGATAAAACTTGTACAAACATTAATATTCGCAATATTCATGTATGGTGTAGAAAGCTGGACGATCAAAGAAGCAGACAGGAAAAGAATTGACTCCTTTAAGCTCTGGTGCTGGAGAAGACTACTATGCATTCCTTGGACAGCACGAAGGACAAATGTATCAGTTATTCAAGAAATAGGCATAAAAGATCGACTGTCGACAATATGCCGACGACGAATTCTCCAATACTATGGGCATATAAACAGAAGACAAGAAGACAACATGGAAAAATTATTGATACAAGGAAAAATAGAAGGCCAGAGGACAAGGGGTCGCTCTCCCACCAGATGGGTAGACCAGGTAAAGATTACGGACCCTTATAAACAACCTTTAGAGACACAGAAGATAGAACACTTTGGAAGCAGATCATTAACAACACAAATTAAAAATCATGGAATCACGACCTCTCAGCTTTGAGAGTACGACTGACAGAGAGAGATACATATAAAATGCTTTGTCCTAAATGACTGACTGACGGATAAACGCACAGCATAAACCGCTGATCGTAGAGACCTGAAACTTGGAGGGCGTGTTCTTTGTATGACGTAGGCATTCGATAAGAAGGGATTTTTTTAAATTTTGCCCCAAAGGGGGAGAAAAACGGGGGCAAAGTTTGTATGGGAGGACGTGATTCCTTGATCCAATTTACTTCAAATTAAGCATCAACATTCTTTAACAGAATTGATGGAGGACGTGTTTCGTATTTTATCGAAACTCATCGCCTAACGGGGTTAAAAAGGAAAGAAAGTTATTTTTACACGTGTTTGAAAACTCAATCAGATTTTATTAAAAAAACGTTGAATTCGCTTAAAAGCTTGGTGCAATGCAATACTCTTAAAATTGAAATGTTTAATATAAAAGATTGTTTAAATCGGATTAGAATTCGAAATTTCAATTTTATTTGTTCTTGGATATTTGAATGAAAAACTAACCTTATAACTTGACTGCACACTCCGCGTTTAAACTTTATTTCGATTCGGTACAAAGCCAAAACCCCACTCTGCAATATACCCAAACAAAGTAATATGTCAGAAGTACTCCGCAAAACGAAATTAATTGTTTGGGATAAGACTACTATGGCTCATAAAGGGGGTTTCAAAGCCCTAAATAGATCTTTACAAGATATTAGAAATACTAATTGTCAAATGGGAGGAGTAAATGAACTGTTAGCAGGCGATTTCCGGCAGACTTTACCAGTAGTGCCCAGAGGAACGCGAGTGGGTGAAGTTAAAGCGTGATTGAAGCGGTCTCATTTGTGGCCTTCGGTGACAAAATTGAGCCTTACCAAAAATATGAGAGTCCATCTTAGGGGGAATGTTACTGCCGGACAGTTCTCAGACCTGTTGCTCTCAGAGCCCATTCCTATTTAACGTTATAATGGATGAGATAATAAAAAAAGTTCGTACTATGAAAGGCTACAAAATGGGAAATAAAACGGTAAACATCCACTCAACATGACTATATCCCGTACCCGTACCCGTACTGAGTGTTATACACGATTATGTACCAGATGTAATTCAATTCCTGTCGCGGCATATAGCCAGAGGAGTATTTTGTTTTCTGATACATAATCGACTAGCGCTTTTCGTGCAGTCCTTAATGTATACTTGGTGAGAGTTGAAAGTGTTGAATTTGTCTCGTCGAAGGAAAGACAAACATGAGTTTGTCAAGACCTATCCTATGCCGATGAAGGGCAATACCCTGAAACCGGTACATAGGTGGTCACTTCGAGGAGATAAATTTAATACTTCTTTCTTTTACTTAACAAGCATCTGCATAAAAGACTCGTACTGGATATTATACATTATTATGTAGCAGATGTAATTCAATGCCTGTCGCGGCATAAAGCCAGAGGAGTATTTTGTTTTCTGATACATAATCGACCCACATAGACCTACAGTGTAGGTTAATATTCAGCAAAATTAACTGGTTATTTAAAAATCAGTTTTATAAATTTTTATATTTTTACATAAAAATATAATCGGAATGTAGAAGAAAGGGGATGGAGAGAGCTAGCTATTGGTTCGGGGGGTCGCAGCGCTGTATCCTGGTGGAAATAAAGGAAACGGAACGTGTTTCCTTAATTCCAGCAAATGACTCGCTGACGGCCACCATTCATCAAATACTCGACTCCGCTTCGTTCTCATCCTGACGTTCGGGCATCGCATAATTTCCTCTAAATCTGTCTAAACGACGACCGTAAAATCGTAGGAAAAAAAATGTTTTGTTGGCAACATTAAAAGCGTTTTTTTATTACCTTAAAAATTCCCTCAAAAGTAGTACATTACTTTGCTTTGCTTTACGCAAATCAATCATCGCGTTCAAATATGTTATAACATCGACAGGAAATTGCTACAAAGTTTGTCAACAAAGTTAATAAAAGTGAAATTATGGTGACGGGTCGCAAGATTGAATGCCGCCACTGCTAACATCCATTTTATGACGATCAATAAGAAGCTCAAGAATCTTTCGGTTATTTTCATTATAATTAGGACATTAATACATCAATACAACCCGACGACCGTCAGGATAGTATGTACAGAGTTAACAAAATAAGTATTTTCCTTTTAGACTATAGTGTAATGTACGAGGGCAGTTTGATAAGTCAGTGACTTTTTGAATTTCCCGCGCAGTTACTCCAAATGCAATAGTGCTGCCGTCAACTATTACCTATCAGTGGGCAACTTTCTAATTTTGAGCAAGCTACGTCGTGCAGTTGGTGTTTGATAGCCGTTCAAAGCAGACACAACCTCGTGAATTTTTACGAAAATGGAAAAAAGTGAATTTCGTGTGCTGATTAAGCATTACTTTTTACGTAAAAAATCCATCACTGAAACTAAGGAAAGACTTGATAAATACTACGGGGACTCGGCACCATCAATTTCAATAGTTAAGAAGTGGTTTACAGAGTTCCGTTGTGGTCGTACCAGCACTAGTGACGCCGAACGTGCAGGTCGCCCAAAAGAAATCGTCGATAAAATCCATGAAATGATATTGGATGATCGGAGAATGAGTGAGTGCGTGAGTTGGCTCATGCTGTAGGTATCTCAACTGAACAGGTACATTATATTTTACACGAATATTTGGACATGAAAAAACTCTCTGCGAGATGGGTGCCGCGATTGCTCACACTCGACCATAAGCGCAATCGTGTGACCACTTCAAAAGAGTGTTTAGCGATGTTCAGCCGTAATCCGGACGAATTTTTGCGCCGTTTTGTTACTGTGTTTTGTCTCATCCAGTGAGGATTCTCATTAGACCAATAGCGGCAATGTATTGAGTATAATGTAGCGAATTTGTGAAATAAAATAATTTTCTTTTTTTAATGTTAATTTTTGTAATACATCTGAAAACACTTAATATTTCCGAAACAGTTGAAGATAGGTATGGGACATTGTATATGAATTATGTCTAGAATTTTCTGAAGAATCCAAAAAATAAATAATATACAGGGGGTTGTAATTAAAATAAGAAAGTTGGTATCGGCTACTGTCACATGACACACCCTATATAATTATTATTTTTTGGAAAAAATGCGCATCTAAAAATACAAATCGACGTGTCCAAGCGTTTTTCCCAATACGCTCTCATTTATTCGTTATCGAATTTATTCCATTTGGCTGTTTTACTCTGTATACGGATCACCAATAGAGCAGGTCACAAAATTTAAGTATCTGGGAAGTTAGATCAGCGAAGACCTGGAGCCCGAGATAGTAATAAGATCCCGCATAGAGCAAACGAGAGCTAATTTTATTAAAATGTGGAATCTATTAACTGACAGAACACTCAATTTAAGCATAAGATTGAACTCCGTTAGATGTTAGCTGTATTCCACGTTACAGTATGGGAGTCGAGGCCTGGACACTAAAAGTCAGCAGCATTTGAGATGCGGAAAGACTGCTTATCTTGGCCATGTCATGAGACTGGAGAAATACAGATTCCTGCAACTGATTATGGAGGGCAAAATTAAGGGAAAATGTGGTCCTGGACGTAGACTGTGCTCTTGGCTGAAAAACATAAGTGATTGGACAGTTTAGGCTGTGCGTTGATTCGTCACTCAGTCATTCAGGACAAAGCAATTTATATGTATGGATTAAACAGTTTTTGTTAGAATTCACTTACTTTTTCGTTGACTAATAATGAATCTTTCTCTTTTTGTCGGTATTCAAAAACGCAACAACAACTTTTTGGTACAGGATAAACGTCTAATTTGATTGGCCTATAAAATCGCTCTACAATATGAGTCACTCTTTACAATTATGAGATTCAACTATAGTGCTTTATAGTTGGCGCAGTCAATAGGATAAATTTTCATTTTGCCGATCTAAAATTTAATTTTGTCTAAAATAACGATTAAATTTATCGATAAATACCAGATAAGTAAACTATTATACGGTTTATGATGGTTATGTTAATAATAATTAATACTAAGGGAACCTTGTTGCTTTGTAAAGTTTAATTCTTATTGTTGCAGCGTGAAAATTTATTCAAATCCCGAAAAACAAACCGACATGAAACGAAAAAATATTTACGGTGGAGGAAATTTCTCAATAGCTCGCAATATAAATTAATTTAATTTTATTTTTTGTTTTACTTTTAGAACTACTGTTCACGGTAACATTAAAGTCGTCTCTTAAAGTTTACGTTTGCAATTGTTTGGAGGGCTCTAAGCATCCTCATAATCCGCTTTAGTTCATAATGCTCCTGCCAAACGCGAGCCGTTTTTGCCATCCCTAAGAAGCTTTCGATTTTATCATTAGAAATATAATATTTCGTGTACAAAGAGACCCTTTCATTTTTGATACCGTCTTGCTGACAAGGACTGTAAAGTAATGTCAAAGGGAGGAGAAATCGTTTCAGTTTCATCTACAATCTACTTTCCTCGTGATATGCTGTGATTCAGATGTGCTGTTCAGTGATCTTTTAGAAAAGTGAAAACACAGTGCTTTTATTTCAAAACCAGCCAGTCCAAATAACTTTTGATCATGCGTAAATGTAAGAAAAACATAAAACACGTCGAATTTTAAATCGGGGAGGTTTAATAATGTTATTCTGCTGTTTCTAAGTGGCACCTCTTTAACATCCCCCATCACTTATTTAAAATGTTAAATAGCAACCCCTACCTTGTCTTCTTCTTCTTTGTTGTAGGATTGCATTCTGTTTGTCGATTACAACCGTAGTTGAGACGCCTAGCACCAGCTTTCGTGCCATTTTATTGGCGATCTTCCAGAAGGTCTTTTCGATACCGGAAGTCCCTCTTGAGCGATTTTTGGTAGACTCGTATTTTCCAATCCAGTTGACATGGTCTCTCAACTCTCTTCTTTTATTGCGGTCCCATTTCACCACATCTTGAATGTCGCACTGCGAATTCTAACGAGACTGCTTACAGGACACTGTCGTCTAAGATACCACCTCGGAAAGATAGGTCTGAATCAACAAACGGACTGTCGGTTTTGCTGCGTGGAAGACGAATCATTTCTGTTTCTGAAGTTTTAAAGCAAACTAACAAACAAGCAAGAACATTATTGTCACGTGCCTATTTTTTCCTTCTACAGTTCCATTATTAATTGTGTCTCTGATAGTCTGGTGCTCGTAAATAGTTTTGCATACCGTATTTTGTTGTAATTTAAGTATATCATTCGTTGTAAATAGTGTTGCATACCTAGTAGTGATAGGATTTAATTATTAATGGCTGTGACATTTTTGTTAATCGGTGGAGATGGAGTGGGGGTCTTTGTTATTAGATTTCGCCTTGATTTTTGGCCTCGATTGTCAGCTATATTATTGTTTAGTTTGCTTTTCTGTGTGGATGGGCTGGCTATCAACACGGACGAGCGCGATTATGAGTTGGGAACATAGATTTGCGAAGGTTGGCTGACGCGTGTCGTTAGTGAGGATTTGAGTATCGTCGTGTGATATTAACAAGTGTGTAAAACCTCTACGGTTTTATTTTCATATCTGGCTGTATTGGGGGCCATCTTAATTGGATTTTGAAGAAAAATCATTTGATTTTTAACTTGACCATTCTATCTTACCTTCGTTGTTGATATTTTTGGTGTCGAGTTAAAATAACCACATGTGGGATTAATTTGAGGGAAGCCATTGTTGATTAGCACGTGCTGTTCCATAACCATCATCCATATCGACGATAAATTTCAGTGTTATAAAGACTTGCTTGGTGTTTTTAGCAGAAATTATTATGATAATACTACTTGGTGTTTCTGTTTCTTGGATCATCGATGTAACAGTGATGTCTCAATGAAGTTTTCAATTGGTTACATAGTATTGAGTTTAATTTTATCAACTTATCAGTTATTATGTGCTTGATCTAAGTGTTTTCAATAGTTTAAAAGTAACAAATTATTTTCATTAAATTTGTACCTGCTCCAAGTTGAATCTGAACGTATACATTACTGAATATACTTTATGAAGTTATTGTGATGGTTTCAAATTATTATTTTTGTTGCAAGTCCATTTATTTTGTATTTTTTTTTTAATTTTTTGCTATCAAGAATTCTATCTAAAACCAATTATTTTTGAAATTTTAAATATTGTGAACATTTTTTTTTTGTTGTTTTTAATTCTCTTTTGTACATCATTAGGTTTTTATTATTGTCTGAAAGATTGTTATAATTAATTTAAATATTATTTTAAGAAAAGTGTATTAAATTCGTTTAATCCACTTTACAAAAATACAGAATTTGTTGTAAAAAAAAAAAAATCAGAACATCATTTTTACTTAATTAATATATTGCAGGAATTGTAAATAAAGTTTTGTTTATCTAGTTCACCATAATTGTTTGTTGTTTATCGTGTGGCTCTGCTAGTGCCTACAAGACCTAGGGGTTTCCGGCTTGTACCGTCTAAGTCGGTGGCGCGGCTCACTTTTATATTTTTTTCTTCTACCCTCTACGGCTGAGCTCGGGCATAATTTGCCAGTAGAGAGACCGCTGGCAGTGTACTCTTTAGAGAACTAAAAGACGTGGCATTATATTCTTGCGGTTGGGCCATTGGTATAGGCACCTATGTCACCTAGATCTTTTGATTCTCTGTGACTACCGCTGTGTCTTCGGGGCATCAGAATTCCAGTCCGCTGGTTTTGGAAAACCGCAGGATTTCTGTCGGATCTGTCTTATTTAGATCGCTTGGATCCATTATCATGCCGCCCCAGGTTTGATACCTTTACACCGCTAGCTTCGGGAAGCAACACTTAATGTGTATGCTTTCTTCCTCTTCGACGCATAGTCGGCAGTTTTTCTCAGCCGCCAGCTTAAGTTTGAAAAGTTGCGCGATGTGGCCAGTGAGCAGGCCAAGCGTGCTGCTTAGTCTACTCCGGTTCATCGTCTTAATATTCTGCAGCCAGTATTTGCATTCTACTAAGCGATATGTTCTTGCTCATGTTTCGCTTCGGCAATTGGCAATCCGACCAACTGGCTTCTTGGTTTCACCAGCGACCCATTTCTTGCCAGTTCATCGGCTAACTCGTTGCCATTTATCCCTGTATACCCAGGAACCCATGTAAGAGTGACCTTGGTCACTTTATTTTCTGTCAGGTTACCTCGGCCTGGAAGACCAAGGCGTGTTTCCCCAGGGGTATGCTTTACGAAGAAAAACCGGCGTCACAAATGTGTTTATCCGGATTCGCAAACTCAAGTGGAAGTGGGTCGGTCATGTGGCACGAATGACGGACGGGAGATGGACGAAAAGGCTGCTTTACACGTTGGACGAACGATCTAAAGAGATGTGCAGGCAACCGGATACGGAGAGCTCAAGACAGGAGGAAATGGGCAGAAATGGGGAAGGCTTATGTCCAGCAGTGGACACAAGGAGCTGGATGATGTTGCAAATAGCAAAAAATAATAGTGCACAATTTTCTCTGTCAAATTTTGATTACTTACAAACTAGCTTTCTAAATAACTCGCCGGGTGGCGTCTAGTCTTGCGAACGCGAATATTATTTTTACGTCCGCAAATTTCGTTTCTTTCTTTTTAAATTTAGTTTTGCGTTGAATATTGCGTAAATATGTTCGATAGGAAACTTCGAGTTGGCGCGTGTGCACGTAATGAGTGTTTACAACGGAGTTTTGGGAAAGCTCCCGATAGTTTTGGAATCACGTACCAATGCCAGTCCCTATAATCTTTCACGAGCGGTTTTCTCGCCTTTGAGAGTCTATTGCAGCGTGAAAATTTCAAATGGAGTCGTCATATTGTACGGCGCAAGCGAGTTTTATTATTTATCGTGAAAAATTGCTACGGAAAGTTTAATAAAAACGAACGAATGTAGTCGGAAAGTTGTTGTTTGTAGATGTCGAATCGCAAATAACAACAAAAAAAAACACGAAAATTGTGTACGCACAACCAAATTTATGAGCACGATTTAAAACTTTGTTTCGGTTGCAATATGGTCGAAAAAAATCAGGTGCTTGACGTGCCCAGTAAGTTTAGTAAAAACGTACGAAAATAGTCGGAAATTTGTTGTTTGTAAATGTCGAATCGGAAACAACAACAACAAAAAACACGAGAATTGTGCACGCACAAAACAAATTTATGAGCACGATTTAAGACTTGTTTTAGTAACAAAATGGTCGTAAAAATGAAAAGTTTAATAAAAACGTACGATTTAAGTCAGAAAGTTGTTGTTTGTAGATGTCGAATCGCAATTAACAACAACAAAAAAACACGAAAATTGTGCACGCACAACCAAATTTATGAGCACAATTTAAAACTTTTTTTTTTATGAAAATAGTCGCAAAAAGGGTAGACCTATCGTGTGGGCCGCGGACGGTCCGCACTGCGACTATTAGAAGGGGAAGGGATTATAGAAAGGAAATGATTGTGGACACGCTTTTTAAAAAGTTGCAGGTCATAGTTCATAGTTATTTCAGTTGCAAAATGGTCGTGAAAAAAATGAAGTGCATGACGTGCACAGTAAGTTTAGTAAAAACGTACGAATTATGTCTTAAAGCTGTTGTTTGTAGATGTCGAATTGCAAATAACAACAAAAAAGACACGAAAATTGTGCACGCACAAAAAAATTTATGAGCACGATTTATGACCTGTAGAAGCTCATATCTATTGTGTCGCATTACATGACCGAGATATGCAGTTTTACGCTTTTCTATGACTTCGATGAGCTTCGTCCTCCTTCCATTCGAAGCAGGACTTCCAAGTGGGTGGTGTGAGCAGTCCAAGGTAACATTCGTCGATATACCCACATTTCGAATACCTCGAGTCTGTTTAGGCTGCTAACTTTTAGTGTCCACGCTTCAACTCCATATAGAAGTGTGGAATATATGTGGCACTTTACAAAATTGTATCTAATTTGTATATTAAGTGATCTAACACTGTAGCCTCGCATTTTTAGGAAGTTTTCTCTGGCTATTTCAATCCGAGCTCTGATTTCCAAATTGATTTAGATCCTCAGCGATCCAGCTGCCCAGATATTTAAACTAAGAGACTTTGGTTATCTGTATCCCATGTACATCTATATCTACTGGTTGATTTGGGTTCCGGTTTTTTAATAGTGCAGTAAATTTCGTTTCGTTTTAGTTAGCTTTTTCTTAGTTTCGAGTTATAGTCGTTATGTATTATGTTCACTAATTGTTATTATTGTTAGTTTAATTTAGTGGAGACTTTTTGGAAAATAATTTGTGAAAATATTTTGTGTAGGCAGTGGGTTAATTTACTTGACAGTAAGATATGCATGGATTAAGTTTGTTTATCATTTTCGATTCAAACAGAAAAGAGAAGAATTATAACTCAAATTTGGAAAAATGTATTGAATACTGGGGCGAAAATCCACTATGTCTATACACAATAAATTGCTACTATACAAGCAAATCCTGAAACCCGTTTGGACTTATCGTATTCAGCATTGGCGCTGCACCGAAAAAATTAACACCTAGATCATGCAGCGATTTCAGAACAAGGTGTACTGAGTAATATTACCAATGCTTCTTGGTACTCCAGAAACAGTGACCTCCATTGGGACCTGGAGATTGACACCGTTGACCAGTCGATCACCAAGTTTGCCAAGAGTCATGAACAGCGACTCCTAGAACATGTGAATATTGAGGCCATCCAGCTTCTCGACAACACCATTCAGACGAGAAGACTTAAAAGGACGAAGCCCTTTGAGTTGGTTCAGTAAATAAGTGTCAGAGAACAGTGCAGTGCTTTGTGTCTATTAGAAAGATGCTCAAAATTCCGTGGACAAGCTGAACTACCAAAAAGAATATACTCATCAGAATAGGGCACGAATAAATAGGAATATTTGGCGCATGTGATGCGTGGACCACATTATAGTCTACTTCGGCTTATTCTGAATGGCACGATCGAGAAGAAAAAATGGATAGGCCGCAAAAAGCTATCCTGGCTTTGAAATCTCCGACAATGGACAGGGCTAACTGCTGAGGAACTTCTTCACACAGCTCAAGATAGAGATAGATACAAAGAAGTAGTCAATATGGGAGTCGTCAACGCTTGAGAAAGCAAGACACTGTAAGGAGAAGAAGATGAAAGATGATACATTATTATACGCCCGAAACAAAAATATGGTCAAAACAGAGGGCTCCAAAGAAAGCAAAAATTATTTTTTTGGCTGGGAAAGTGGTGGAGACTGTTTTTTAGGATAGTCGTGGAGTTATCTTAATCGATTATCTTCAAAAGGAAAAAAAACATTACAGGAGCAATATTACTTGACGAGCTGAAGGCAGAAATTGCGAAAAAAACAGCCAAAAAAAATTTTTAGTTTCACCAAGACAATGCGCCGTTCTCTTTGTTTCCTTATCTAAAAATTGCGCTCAAAAGACAGAGATTTTTGTCAAATGAGAAGTCGCCAAGTACCTACTATTTGTGTAGACGTACAGGCAAACTAGGCAGTAAAATAAAAATACATTTTTTGAAAAAATGTCTTGTATCTTTGTTACCACTCTCGTACTTCCCGAGCACACTTCGTTTATCATATCATCGAAACAATGTAAAAATAAAAGTATCCGTTTTATCAATTCGAGAACTTTATCTCCACTAATAATTTATCGTTAGAGTTAAAAATTGTTAATAATAAACAAGTATCCAATTCAATTGTCGAAAACAATGTTAATCTAGATTAAATCGGCCGTTGGAACGGTGTCACCCATCAATCATAATTTGATTAGGGAGTTAGTGAGCGATTACAATTAAGTATAAGTAGGTGCTGTTGAATTTAAAGTCAGATAGCTACAACGATCAAGATGAATTTTTTATTGGGTCTTAGTTTATTAGGCTTTGGTAAGTATTAGTCTCGTAATTGCTATATAAGTACAAATATTTTTCATTACTCTGTTTTTTGGTAAAAATATTGTTTTATCAAAGGATAGTAAGGTCTATAAATACGAAAGGGAAGCTCAGAATCCCACATACTTACATCCATATAGTTACGCCTTTTTCCCGTAAGGGTAGGCAGAGACCACTTCCTTCCACTTCCGCTACGGTTCTTACACACATCTTTTGCTTCCTCGTCGGTTGTTAGTACTCTTGACCAGGCCTTTCTTCACAACAATGTTGATCTGATCGAGATCAATGTTCGCCGAGGTCGACCTCTACCGATTTCCGTCCATTCACACTCGCCTTATAAATTTGTTTGCTACCAAACTTCACACGATCACCCGCCGGGCTAATCTAAAGATTGGTTAAAAATTTCATCAGCTGTTGGCTATAGAAAACCCATGGTTTTAAATGGATGTTAGGTTAGGTATAATGTGAGTGGGGCGTGGTCGCCCCTCCACCGCGACCCTTAGTAGGTCTATTGTGGCTCACCGCTAGGGGTTACAGTTCACCGCACAATCCAGCCCTTCTCACGAAGTTCATGGTTGTATAGAGCGAGATTTTTTTTTGAAATCGGCAGGTTCTAGGTTGGTGTAACCAAATATGTTGAACCTTATTCTTCCCAGGCCGGGGCATGAACATAGTATATGTTCAGCAGTTTCGTCTTCCAAGCAGCAAAACCGATAGTTTGTTTGTTGGTTCAGACCTATCTTTCCGAGGTGGTATCTTAGACGACAGTGTCCTGTAAGCAGTCCCGATAGAATTCGCACGTTAGTTCTGTTCCATTCTAGGATCTGCTTAGATGTGTTTCTCGAGGGTTTAGGTAGAAACGCCTTCGAGTGAGTTAACCCTGGTATATCGGACCAGTACGTGAGTATTTTCCTCTCCGCCCAGTCCGAAATAATTGTTTTGGCGGCACTTGTGGTAACTCCAAAAACCGGTCCTGATCCAGTGAACGCAGATTGGGCCCCCTGTTTTGCAAGGGTTTCGGCTTTTTCCTTTCCCTCCACCCCCTGGTGCCCAGGTACCCACAGTAGGGTCACCCTGTTATTCGCACCAAGTTACTCTAAGAATTCGATGCAATTCCATACAAGTTTAGAATTTATCTTGTTGGAGCTCAGTGCTTTCAAAGCAGCCTGGCTGTCTGATATTATACTTATGTTTTTGTTTGCTGGAGGAATGTTGGTCAATTATCTTGCACACAATTCGATAGCGAAGACTTAAGCCTGAAAGATTGTAACATACCTGCCAAGACTGGTAGATATTCTAATCTTTGGTTTCCTGCTGAAAACACTGGCCCCAACTCCTTCTGGGGTTTTTAAGCCATCTGTGTACATCTCTGGGAAGAGGATTTCTCCCCTTACCCTTTCGTCTTCTTTCGGAAAGAGGACTTTGAACGACTTTTCTACGTGTATTTATTTTTGTGGCTAGCAAGTCAGCTATGTATTGGACAGAATCAAGTGGAAAGAACAGAGAAGATAGTATATCTAGGACAACTACTAAGCGACGACTGCGGACGCGATCTTAACTTAACGATGAGAATGGGAATGGTCCGCTGTAACGTGTTTTTTTTTCTTCTGTATGGAGTTGAGTCGTGGACACTTACAGATAATACCATGAAAAACTTGAGGCCTTCGAACTATGGACGTACAGAAGAATGTTAATAATAAGCTGGATTGACCATGTCACCAATGTCGAAGTAATGAAAAGAATGGGAAAGGATAAAGAAGTCATTAATACATATAAGACCAGAAAACTCTTCTACTTTGGACACGTAATGAGACACCCTGAAATATATAATATATTACATCTGGTACTTCAAAGAAAGATAGAAGGTAAACACGGACCAGGCAGAAGACGCATTTCTTGGTTAAAAGAACTTAAGGCAGGACTGTTCAGAGCGGCTGTCAACAAGGTGAAAATTGTCAACATGATCGCCAACATTCGTTAAACGAGTACGGCACTATGAGAAGAAGAAGTAAGTCGGAAACCATCCCGAGAATTTGGTGGTTTTTTGTTTCACCAAGTATCCCGGAGTGATCCCCGAGTTGCTCTCCATTAATTTGCATTTTCAAAGACAGGAATCTGCAGGAGACTATTCTGGCCTCCCTCTCTAAAAGAATATCAACGGGAGGAAGATTTAGGAGGTGTTCCATCGCTGCCGTTGGTGTGCTGGACATAGCTTCGGTTATGGTCAGGCTTGCCAGACGCTGAAGCCTGAAGGTTAATCTATTCTGTATCGTTCCAATTTTAGTATAAAAAAAACACCCCAAAAAATCATAAATCACGATAATAATAAACATTATTATTGTTAATTTTGCAAATCAATTAAATAAGTTGGAATAAGTTAGAAAATTCATAGGAGTTGTTACTATAACACCAAAAAATATTTCACATTATGTGGAAAAATTAATGCTTTATGATTGTTGGTTTTGAAATGAGTAATTGATTGTTTATATTCGTGTTACAGTCGCCGCAGCAGTCGGTGTCTCTCCCTCCATTGTTCCCATTCCCGGTGGTATGTCTGGAGAAGGTATCACTACACGATACTGGGATTGCTGCGCGCCTTCTTGCGCATACTACGGTTTCGTAACCACCAAAAATGGACCAGATCAAACCTGCAAAGTAGACGGCAGTACGCCCAGCACTTTAGCAGATAACGCTCAATCCGGATGTGTAGCCGGAGGTGTTGCTTACACCTGCAGGTACCAACTGTTATTTTCGCTTTAAAAAGTGCACTGTACTAATTCATTTTTTTCTTGCTTAGTGCCCAACAACCTTGGGTGGTTAATGACACGTTGGCCTACGGTTGGTCAGCCGCTTCTTTTAGCGGTGGCGTCGACACCAGCAAGTGCTGCCATTGCGTGTTGCTCTCATTCCAAGATCAATTGGCCGGAAAAAAGTTTCTGGTTCAAATCGTTAACACCGGTAAGTATATTATGGTTATTATTCTGGAAAAATTCTGTTTTCTTGTATAACATATGTCGGGAAAGTACGCGATTCTGAATTTTTTCAGAATCAAAATGACGGACGTTTGACATCGCGGAAAAGGCTATTATAATCGAAACCTGACCTTTTACAGGAAAAAGTATTTCGCAAAAATTATAGGCATTAAAAAACCTACAAAATGGTAAAATAAAAATTCCTCACGGATATTTTTATTATTTTTTATATTTTATCAAAAGCCCTTTTGAAAAGCTGTTTTAAAATTTTTTGTTTTTTTAATAATAATAATCGTCTTTATTGTATCACAGCACTAGTTACATTTAATTTGATTTAAACTAAATAAAAAAAATACACATGTTTCAAACAAAAGCCCTCAATTGGTTCGAAAAATAAACTGTAACTTTAAACTACCTACGACTTACCACAATGAATCTACGTAGTTTCTTGGTGGTGTGGGGCCCCGTATTCTTGGTCCAACTAACAACACTCTTCATAAAAGACGATACTAATTAACTGGTTCGTCGATAGAGGCCATTGTTTATAGAATCAACAATATTTAAATTAACTCTAGGCAACTTACGTAAGCTTTTCCAAACAACATAGCTGAAATACAAATGGCGAAGTTCAACTTAGATAGCACGAGTGATACTAAGTTGCTCTTCCACTCAACCTCCCTCCACTGCGACATTTAGTAGGTCTATTGTGGCTTACCCCCAGTGGTTACAGTTCACCGTACAATCCAGCACTTCTCACGAAGTTCATGGTTGTATGGGGAGAGATTTTTCTGAAATAGGTAGGTTCTAGATTGGTATAACCAAATATATTGAACCTTATTCTTCCCAGGCCGGGGCATGAACATAGTATATGTTGATTGGTCCTTGTAGTGTCAATCTTGAGAGTAAATGGGTGAGACTGATCAGCGTGCCGAGTTCTTCGGCCGAATGTGGCCAGTGGTGGTACAAGAGTTCTTATTTCTCTGGAGCATCTGCCATGGAAATATCTGTAGAGCAATGACTGGTCTGCAACTCTTCTTCTATGTTCTAGAGGGTGAAGGGTATCTGTGAGAGTTGAGCTGTTTATCAAGCGAATGGCTCTTTTCTGAATGGAATCTAGAAGACGAAGAGAATGCCTTGGTGCTGAACCCCAAACGTGCGAGCAATACTTCAGTAGAGGTCGGATTTTAGCCTTGTACGTCGTCAACAGTTGATCAGGAGTAAAAAACTTTCTGGCTTTCCACAGAACACCTAGCCTCTGGCTTGCCGACTTTGCGATATTAGCAACATGGTCATGCCAAGACATATTATTGGACTCCCAAAATCGAGATGGAGGGACTTGGTTCAAGGGTATTTCCGGACATTGTGATGGGATGATTTAAGGAATTCACTTTCTTGGAAAACGTGACACTTTGTGTTTTTTGAGCGTTGAACTGAACAAGATTGTTGGTTCCCCACTCGACGATTGCTTTAAGATGGAATCAACCTGTTCCTGCCTGAGTCTATTTGTATCATTCACCGAAAGTGATCGATATGATGTGAAAGTTGAGACAAGTGTGCTATCGTCTGCGAAACTGTAAATGGGGTTCGTGATGGTTTTCAAGAGGTCGTTGATGTGTAAAAGAAATAAGGTGGGGGACAGGATGGAACCCTGGGAGTCCCCGGCATTGGTTTTAAACGCATCAGAATAAATACTGTCAACTGCCACATGTAAGGAGCGATCTTGCATGAAGCTCAAGAGCCATTGGCGCAGTTTCGTTGGGAGACCGTGGGCAGATAATTTACTTAACAATGCCTGGTGCCAAACTCGGTCAAAGGCTTTAGATATATCCAAGGCTATTGCACGGGATTCACCAAACTTTTCAATAGTGTTTGTCCAGAGCTGAGTGACATAAGCCAGCAAATCTCCAGTAGACCGAAGTTGTCGAAATCCATATTGTCTGTCATGGATTATCTCAAATTTCTCCAGATATTTGATGAGTTCTGTGTTAATCGCTTTTTCCATAACTTTGGATATGACTGAGAGCAATGCAATAGGGCGATAATTTGCAGGAATTTTTTGAAAACGTTGGTTCTTTTTTATTGTTTTTTTTAGGATCCGACTTAAATGAAAACCAATTCGACTTGCAAATACCGGGCGGCGGAGTGGGCATCTTCAATCTCGGTTGCATGACGCAATGGGGCACCGGAGAGGACGGTTGGGGTCGCAGGTATGGAGGCGTATCTACGATTCAAGAATGCTCCATTCTACCGGAAGTTTTACAACCCGGTTGCAGATTCAGATTCCAATTTATGGAAGGAGTCGACAATCCCAAAGTTACTTTCCAAGAAGTACAGTGTCCTTCTGAACTCACAGATGTTTCCAAATGTGGAGATGTTTATTAAATATAACCCTTTTTAGTTTTTCTATTTTTTTTTCTTTTACGATTCCAAGTAATTTTACAACCGAAAATAATCTTAATAAAAAAAAAAGTTCGTCCTTTCAAAATGATAATCTTCTATTTTAAAAGATTAAAGGAAAACATCTTAGAGAGCGCCCGACGCCATAAAAATTCACTTTAAAACGTCTCCAGCTAATTCGGAAGCACTCAAAATCTCTCAAAAGGCGGGGTGTGTATCGAAAGAACTTTAATAATCGAGTTATCCTTCGACTTGTCAACATCGCCCTTCTTTTAACTAAGATAGATCTCGCCTGCATCCGAATAAGCGAAGAAGAAGTTTCTGTGAGCGGTGTAGTCATCGAGGCTATTCGCGAAAAAAATCCTAAATTATCAAATTTTTGCTGTCGAAAAATCGCGACAAAATTTACATCCCAGTGTTGGAGATATCTAGTTATTTTGGTGTTAATATTGTTTATTTCGTTTTTAATACTAACAACTAAAAATAAATATTGAAAACACATGTACAAAAATTTTAGAATCTTCGTTGTCAAACTTAAAAATTAGATTTAAATAAATTTTTTTTTTTTATAAAAATAGTCACAAAAAGGGTAGACCTATTGTGTGGGCCGCGACCGGCCCGCACTGCGACTATTAAAAGGGGAAGAGATTATAGAAAGAAAATGATCGTGGACACACTTTTTAAAAAGTTGCAGGTCATAGTTCTCTGGAAAAACTGATTTTGGAAGCTTATTCCATTCCGTAGCAGCCCTGCAAAAGAAGAATTCTTGATGAAGATTGGTCCTTGTAGTGTCAATCTTGAGAGTAAATGGGTGAGACTGATCAGCGTGCCGAGTTCTTCGGCCGAATGTGGCCAGTGGTGGTACAAGAGTTCTTATTTCTCTGGAGCATCTGCCATGGAAATATCTATAGAGCAATGACTAGTCTGCAACTCTTCTTCTATGTTCTAGAGGGTGAAGGGTATCTGTGAGAGTTGAGCTGTTTATCAAGCGAATGGCTCTTTTCTGAATGGAATCTAGAAGACCAAGAGAATGCCTTGGTGCTGAACCCCGAATGTGCGAGCAATACTTGGCAATACTCGGCAACAGTTGATCAGGAGTAAAAAACTTTCTGGCTTTCCACAGAAAACCTAGCCTCTGGCTTGCCGACTTTGCGATGTTAGCAACATGGTCATGCCAAGACATATTATTGGACACCGAGACTCCCAAAATCGAGATGGAGGGACTTGGCACAAGGGTATTTTTGGACATTGTGATGGGATGATTTGAGGAATTCACTTTCTTGGAAAACGTGGCACTTTGTGTTTTTTGTGCGTTGAACTGAACAAGATTGTTGGTTCCCCACTCGACGATTGCTTTAAGATCTCTATTGATGGAATCAACCTGTTCCTGCCTGAGTCTATTTTTATCATTCACCGAAAGTGATCGATATGATGTGAAAGTTGAGACAAGTATGCTATCGTCTGCGAAACTGTAAATGGGGTTCGTGGTTGGTTTTCAAGAGGTCGTTGATGTGTAAAAGAAATAAGGTGGGGGACAGCATGGAACCCTGTGGGACCCCGGCATTAGTTTTAAACGCATCAGAAGAAATACCGTCAACTGCCACATGTAAGAAGCGATCTTGCATGAAGCTCATGAGCCATTGGCGCAGTTTGGTTGGGAGACCGTAGGCAGATAATTTACTTAACAATGCCTGGTGCCAAAATATTTAAATAAATTTTGCAATCATGCATCTCTAAGAGTTAATTTAGAATGAAAGAAGAAGAAGCATATTCAGAACTGAAACCAATTAAAGCTGGTGAGCCAAAGGAAGTGTATACACGTGCGACATACCACAACTAGAAAATAATAATAATGCTACTTTTACTGTCGATACAGCTATATTAGCAGTGGGTAAAAATAGTAAAGAAGCAACTGAAAAACTACAGACAGCTGTCAACAGAATAAATACGTAGACTAAAAAATGAAAAATTGGTTTAAATGAAGCGAAATCTACACATGTCAACTTCATCAATAAAGTATGCCAACATATACCAGTAAATATTAATAATACTGTTACGATTTTTTAGTTCTATCTTGGGTTCGGCGATTAAAACTCTCGATCCAATAACAAGACAATGTTTATTTCAATACAAAAACTTCTATTTTCATTACCCACTTAGATATTCACGTAACAATACAACTTTTACAACTCTATATAACTATTTACATTTAATAATTCGTAAACACATAAGCTAATACTGACAATCGTTATAATCGTTTCCCTTTTATATTTCCGATATCACAGTTCCAGATCATTCTACCTGTTTCTCCATTATTCGACGCGGTTCCACCTTTTTTTTTATACCTGAACGAATAACCACGAGAAGGGTCCGGTTATCTCTCGAATTTCTATGCTCATTAAATATGCACCCTTGATTCGGTTGTTGCTGCCGGAGACGGATTCAGTAAATAAGTAACAATACCGTAGTACCATTTTCAAACCCAGCAAAATACCTAGGTATAACGCTCGATGCAAAGCTCCGCTGGAAAGCTCATGTTAAAAAAAAAGAGCTTGGTATAAGATATAGAAAAATGTATTGGTTAATAGGAAGGAACTCCACTTTGTCATTACATATCAAGCTTTTGCTATACAAGCAAATATTAAAGCCAATATGGACTTATGGTATACAACTGTGGGGGTATACCAAACAGACAATTCTTAATATAATACAACGATTCCAAAATAAAGTATTAAGGAACATTGCTGATGCCCCTTGGTAAATTCGTAATAGTGATGTTCACAGGGACCTGAAGATGGAAAATATTGAACAAACTATTATCAATTTAGCTAAAAGACACGAAAAAAGGCTTAATCAACATGTGAATGTCGAAGCAATCCAGCTGCTAGACGAGATTGTAATTTAATAAAATGTTCAATAAAATGAATAATTGACAAAAAAAAAATAACCATTCAGAAAGCAAGCCTGCATTTTTCTTTATTTGACTTCCACAGAGATAGGAAGTATACCAATGTAATCAAGGTGGTCTCTAATTTGAAAATAACATTATTAATTTAACACCGAAAAAGGTGTGAGACAGGGATGTGTGGCTTCGCCATGGCTGTTTAACTTATACATAGACAATTGTTTAAAATATTTGAAAGAGAGTGCGAATGGATTGAAAATAAATGATTTGATCGTCAAATGCCTTCTTTACGCCGATGATCAAGTCATATTAGCGTCATCTGAAGAGGAGTTGCAGGCGATTGTTAATGTTATACACGATGCCCTGAAAATCAAAGGGATAAAAATAAATGTAAGCATAACGAAAGTAATATTTTTGAAAGAGAAGAAAGCACGACAAACTGTGGAGTTTCGATTGAGGGAGAAAGAGTGGAACAAGTAAATAAATTTGTGTTCTTGGGTTCAAAGTTTACGAGAGATGGAAAGTATGACAGTGACATTGAGCGAAGGGTGTTGGCAGGAAAACAAATGAATGGGGCACTGCATAGCTTTATGAATAGCCAGAAAGTGTCAAAAAAGGCACGTCTGGCTGTGCATAGAGGTGTGTTGGTTGCTACACTTATGTATGGTAGTGAATGTTGGGTTTGGTAGAAGAAGCATAAAAATAGGATTAATGCTGCAGAGATGTGTAGACTAGAAGTATAGCCGGAGTGACTCGGTTGGATAAAGTAAAGAATAGTGGGATAAGAAAACACTGAGGTGTAGAAGAAGATGTGGTTATAAAGATAGATAAAGGAATGCTTAGATGGTTTGGACACGTAGAAAGAATGGATGAAGGAAGATTGACGAAACAAATTTATAAGGCGAGTGTGAATGGATGGAAGTCGGTAGAGGTCGCTCTCGGCGAACATATCTCGATCAGATCAACATTGTTTTGAAGAAATGCCAGGTCAAGAGTACCAACAACCGACGATCATGCATGAGAGCACTGATGAAAGTAGAGGAAGCAAAAGATGTGTGTGAGAACCGTAGCAAGTGGAAGGAAGTGGTCTCTGCCTACCCCTATGGGAAAAAGGCGTGACTATATGTATGTATGTATGAATTAAAGAAAATAAATTTTAAAAAGAAATTAATAGTTATGAGATACCCTGTATTATATATATATATATATATATATATATATATATATATATATATATATATATATAATTCCAACCCAGAATTAACAATATTTAATTAATTAAATGTGTTCTTCTTTTTTAAGTGCCCTGTCCTCCTCGGACGTTGGCAATCATCAGCGCTATCTGAACCTTGTCTACAGCTCGCCGGAACAATGTGTAAGAACAATAATACGGATCGTTAAGAATTTAAAACAGTTTGAATTCCACTGAATTTTGACTTGACTAATGTAAAATTTAAAAATCTTACCTCATCAAGAAGATCTTACTGTTCAAATTTTGTAACTAAGAATCCACTAATTTTATTGTTTTTTTCAATTTTATAGCCAGCTAAGATTTGGAGATTACTATAAATATGTTTGCAGCAGAGAATTCGAGTAATTGTAATTAGAGTCCGAAGCCAGCCTGTGTTTCTTTGTGTTTAAGGGTGAGGTTCTTTTTTGCCAAAATTTGATTAAAAAAAATTATCAATACAGTGAATAAAAAGTTACATTACTGTAATCTTACCTGTCTTTGATACAGTTATCAACAATTGGTATGTTTTAATGTTATTATTACAAAAAAATTATTGTGACAACTCAAACTAGTGAAAGAAGACAGCGCGGCCATCTTTGAAACGCACACTGGCATAATGACGTCCACGCACACTCCTGATTAACGTCTCAGTGACAGAATTTCGTCTTATGTTCACTCCCGATTTAATAACAATAATAAGCCTCGTGGTTAATATGCTTTGATCAAAGTAACAATAATGTAAAAAATAAAATGTCCCTGTTAGTTTTGTGTCATTTTTATACGAAATACGGAACGTGAAAAAAAAAACATTCTGGATATTAAAACAATCCCTGAAAATATTTGCAATATAACCGGCGATCGTGACTAGGTATCCCAAACGGCGTCGCGAGGTTACAGAATACAAACTTCGCCATTATTCAGTTTCATGTTTTCGTCTCTGATACCCGACTATTAGGTTATGTCGGGATGGTAATATCATCTGATATATAAAATGTACACACATCCGGTATTGTTTATTGTTATACAAATGTATAACTAACAGATAAAATTTTGAGGTTTTTGGAAAATTCAACAACAACAATGTTTATTATTAAAAAGAAATCTGGCAAAAAAAGTGTCAAATATAAAAGCACTTGAAGGCGCAGCAGTTAAATTAAAATGCCAAAAACACATTAATAACGAGATCGTAATGATTGCAATTGAAGATTATGCAGAAGAATATTGATCCAAAATAAGAGATACCCTCTTGGCAGTCAATAACATCGATCTTCCTCGACCCAAAACTCTTCTAAACAGCAGTGGATGACAAATGCAAATGCGACTCACGTGATACCTAATCTCCATAAAAAAATCAAAGAAATTGCGGGAGTGCACAAGCAAAAAGCTATCACGAGTATAAAGGACAACAGAGTAGAACTAGTATCTAACAAAGATGAACTCCCAAGTATCTGGAAGTCGTATAGTGCAGACTTGTTCAACGACAATATCAGTTCCTGAGAGGTGGACTGACAGCTGTCCTTCCATCTCTTAGGTGGTCTTCCGGGTGGTCTTTTCCCTATTGGTTTCCCTTCAAGTGCGATGCGTGGTAGTCTGCTCTGTTCCATTCTTCTTACGTGAGCGTACCAGCATCTTCTTCTTTGTCTTCCCCATCTTACGATGTCTTGCACTCCGCACTGTTCCCTGATGTCAGTGTTCCTAATTCGGTCTCCTCTTGTTTTTCCCATTATAGTCCTAAGCGTTTTCATTTCGGCTACTCGAAGCATGCTTTTCGTTTTGTTGGTTTCTTCTCTTGTTTCTATTCCGTATGACATGATTGGCCTGATACAAGTTTTATAGCTATCTTTTCGCATATATTCGTTCGCCCATATTATCTGTCTTAAGCAGCCTGATATGGCGGTCGCTTTGTTGATCTGGCTTCTTAGGTCCTTCACTGGGTAGTGATAGCTCGACAGATCCATATATATATATATATATATATATATATATATATAGTGTATTTTTTATAAGTTTTAGCTTTGTATGACATTTTTAAACCAACTTTGCGTTTCGGAATGATAGCACCCCGCGCTTTTAGAACAGTGACATTAATTTTTTCGTCAGTAATTTTATTCGTATGCTAAGAATTATTTTTTACTTTTTAGTTTCATTAACTCTAAAAGCGTGTTTTTTAATTTTTTTAAACTATAATTTATTTAATTAATCTGAGGCCGCTTTTTAATCCGTTCTTTTTTTTTTCGTTTTACCAGAGGAAAATCTTTTATAGACACTCAGCGCTTCGACTGCTCTGAAAAGAGCGCGTTTCCGCGCTGAATATTTGAACGCTCGTTTAACGTTACCCACTAAAAAACTCTTGTGTGTGATTTTTTGGGCTTATTGTCTCTTGGTAGGAGACAATCTTACCCCTTGTGTAGGTGTAGTATGTATAGTGTTGTGTAAGTGTAGGGTTTTTAGTTTGGGAAACACTGGGGCGTTTTATTTGAATACGGGGGAGGGACGAACATTAAAAGATTCTACTTTTTAGGTTTTTGTGTCTGCCACTTTGTAGACCTGGTACATAGTCAAAATTTGATTGTATAAGCGCGTTTGGGTGAGAAGCGGCTTTTTCGAAAAAGTTTTTATGCCGATTTTTTATGTACTCAGTGATCGTTTCGATTTTGAGGTTTTTGTGCAAGTCTGTATTTCGAATGTACGAGGGGGCGTTTTTTATACGTCTTAGTATTTTATTTTGAAATTTTTGAAGTTTATTTCTTGTAGATTTTGCTGCTTGGCAAAAGGAAATGCAGCCGTAAAGAAGTTGTGGACGCATAATTTGTTTATAAAAAAGGATTTTATTTTTAAGATTTAATTTGCTTCTGTAATACAGAAGATTTCGGAGTTTGCCATGTAATTTGTTACAATTTGTTATTTTGGTGTTTATGTGAGAGTGCTATGAGAGTTTTTTGTCTAAATCTATACCTAAGTATTTTACTTTGTTTGTATAAATAATATCTCTATTTTGAACCTATAATTGAGGCATATTCGGGTTTCTTTTTCGAGAAAAGAGAATAGCTTGTGTTTTTTCGGCATTTAACTTGATTTTCCAAGTATTTGTCCATTTTTCTATTTCATTTATTTGCCTTTGCATATATATTTGTAGAAATCGCAGGTTTTTGTGTGAGCTAAAGGCCGCTGTGTCGTCTGCGTACATACGAATGCAGTTTGATAAGTCAGTGACTTTATGAATTTCCCGCGCAGTTACTCCAAATGCAACAGTGCTGCCGTCAACTATAATCTATCAGTGGGCAACTTTCTAATTTTGAGCAAGCTACGTCGTGCAGTTGGTGTTTAATAGCCGTTCAAAGCAGACAACCTCGTGAATTTTTACGAAAATGGAAAAAAGTGAATTTCGTGTGCTTATTAAGCATTACTTTTTACGTAAAAAATCCATCACTGAAACTAAGGAAAGACTTGATAAATACTACGGGGACTCGGCACCATCAATTTCAATGGTTAAGAAGTGGTTTACAGAGTTCCGTTGTGGTCGTACCAGCACTAGTGACGCCGAACGTCCAGGTCGCCCAAAAGAAGTGATCACGCCGGAAACCGTCAATAAAATCCATGAAATGATATTGGATGATCGGAGAATGAAAGTGCGTGAGTTGGCTCATGCTGTAGGTGTATCTCAACTGAACGGGTACATCATATTTTACACGAATATTTGGACATGAAAAAACTCTCTGCGAGATGGGTGCCGCGATTGCTCACACTCGACCATAAGCGCAATCGTGTGACCACTTTAAAAGAGTGTTTTGCGATGTTCAGCCGTAATCCGGACGAGTTTTTGCGCCGTTTTGTTACTGTGGATGAAACATGGATCCATCACAACACGCCAAATACCAAGGAACAATCGAAACAGTGGGTTGCTCGGGGTGAACGTGGACCAAAGAAGGCGAAACAGAGTCTGTCAGCCAACAAGGTCATGGCCACAGTTTTTTGGGATGTACGCGGTGTCATTCACATCGACTACCTCAAGAAAGGTAAAACGATCACCGGCGAATATTATTCAAAGCTTTTGAACAGATTCGACGTTGATTTGAAGCATTTGGCTAAGAAGAAGAAAGTGCTGTTCCATCAAGACAATGCACGTGTGCACACTTGTCTAGTCACGATGGCCAAAATCCACGAATTGGGATACGAACTGCTACCCCATACAGCATATTCTCCAGATTTAGCCCCCTGCGACTATTTTCTGTTTCCAAACCTAAAGAAATGGCTGTGCGGTAAGAGATTTGAGTCGAATGAAGAAGTCATTACCGAAACAAACGCGTATTTTAAGAGCTTTGAAAAAACCTATTATTTGGAGGGAATAAAAAAATTAGAAAAACGATGAACTAAATGTATCGAGCTAAAAGGTGTTTATATAGAAAAATAAAATGTTTATTTGCGGAAAAAAATTTGTTTTATTCAAAAAGTCACTGACTTATGAAGCCGCCCTCTTAGCTAGTTCTGTATTCGGTGTTTTTGGAGTGTCTGCTAAGTAAAGGTTGTATAGGGTTGGCGATAACGCTGAACCTTGCGGTACGCCGGCTTTTATAAATCTATCCGTAGACTGTTTTTCGTTTATTTTTGCGTTATATTTTCTGTTTTTTAGAAATGAGTTTATCATTTTTATTTGATTTATAGGAAAATTCATCCTGTTTAGCTTGTATAAAAGAGCTTCTTGTAATATTTTATCGAAGGCTTTTTATGTATCAAAAAGTCTCATTAATGTACTTTTTTTCTCATTTAACCCTGTAGTTATGTGTTCTACAATTCTTGCGAGTTGAGCTTCTGTGCTGTGATCTCTTCTAAAGCCGAATTGTTCATTCGGGATCACTTTATATTTATTTATGTGTATTAAAAGTCTTTTTAATATTATTTTTTCAAAAAATTTACCTAAACATTGTAATAGGGAGATGGGCCGCCAATTTTGAGGGTTTTGTAAGTTTTTGTTTGGTTTAGGTAAGACTATTATTTGTGCTTTTTTCCAGATGTTCGGAAAATAGCTTGAGAGCAGGCATTCATTGAAACTCGATTGTGTTATCAGGAAGATTTTTCAATGTTTTATTTGTTATTCTGTCCTCTCCAGCGGCTTTTTTAACTTTCAAGTTTTTAATAAGCGCTTTTATTTCTAGCTTTTTCCGCTTTTTCCCTATCGGTGTAAACCGGAC
Organism: Agelastica alni; assembly: GCA_950111635.1. Taxonomy (NCBI): domain Eukaryota; kingdom Metazoa; phylum Arthropoda; class Insecta; order Coleoptera; family Chrysomelidae; genus Agelastica; species Agelastica alni. The sequence continues at coordinate 5,060,599 of OX467708.1, forward strand.
CGTTTTCGGATAAAATAGGTGGAATTTTCATTTTTTTAACTTCTCATAACGCATTGGTCAGCTTCCAAATATTTGTTTTACTTTTTGGTTCTGCCGAATTTCACTTTGAGAGTTTGTCTTTCCAAGTTTTGTTTCTGTGTTCTTTTATATGCCAGTTTATGCGATTTGTTAATCTATTTGCTTCGATTTTTATCCTACGGTCTTTTTCTTAGTCTATTTCTTTTTTTATAAGATCCCGAATATGTCTCGGTAGATTAATAGGGTTTTGTTTTAGAGGCTTGATTATAGGCCTCTAGAATGTGAGATTTTAATGAAAACGTGTTGTTTTCGATTTCTTCAGTGTTAATTGAATTATTAATGTTAAGTGGATTTTCACTTAGGATAGATTTAAACTTTTTCCAGTCCGTTTTTAGGGTTGTTTTGGGGATTTTCTCGAATTTGTGACCAAGATGTATTATTACCGGGGTGTGGTCGGAGGGAAGTTCGTTAAGAACTTCGAGGTTTATCTCTTTTAAAATGTTTTTAGACAATACGATGTCTAGAATGTCAGGAAATCTTATGTGTTTTAATCCGTTCTTTTTTTTTTTTTTTTTGTTTTACAAGAGGAAAATCTTTTATAGGCACTCAGCGCTTTCACTGCTCTGGAAAGAGCGAGTTTCGGCGCTGAATAGTGTGGGACTCATTGACCGCTCGGTCAATGTTACCCACTAAAAAACTCTTGTGTGTGATTTTTTGGGCTTATTGTCCCTTGGGAGGGGACAATCTTACCCCTTGTGTAGGTGTGGAATTTAAAAATGTTGTGTGTGTATGTTGTGTTTCCGTGTAAAAAACGGGGGGTTTTATTTAAGGGGGGGAGGGTGCGAAACATTAAAGAATTTTACTTCTTAGATTTTTGTGTCTGCCGCTTTGACGACCTGGTACAATATCGAAATTTATAAGTGCGTTTGGATGTGAAACGGCTTTATCGAAAAAGATTTTATGACGATTTTTTAAGTATTCTGTAATCGTTTCGATTTTTAGATCTTTATGTAAGTCGGACATTCTGATGTACCAGGGGGCGTTTGTTATACGTTTTAAAATTTTATTTTGAAATTTTTGTAGTTTATTTTTTGTGGATTTTGCTGCTTGACAGAAGGAAATACAGCCATAAAGTAATTGTGGACGTATAATTTGTTTGTAGATTAGAATTTTGTTTTTGAGGTTTAATTTGCTTCTGTAATACAGAAGATTACGGAGTCTGCCGGATGTTTTGTTACAACGCGAGATTTGCGTGTTTATGTGCGAGTGCCATGAGAGTTTTTTGTCTAAATCTATACCTAAGTATTTTACTTTATTTGTGTAAATAATATCTCTATTATGAACCTTTAATTGAGGCTTTTAATCCGTTCAAGAAGCTTCTTATTTTATAACGAACTGGAGTCGGACGGACACCTGAACGTTGGAGACGTCAAACGTGATGACTGTACAACAAAGCATCAAAAACATGCTGAACATTGTTTCGGACAACCGTAAGTGAAGTTACAGTTGTCGGCTGACATTAATATATCTAAGGTCGCTTTTCAACTAGTTCGAAAAGTTTTAACGGCACAATTTTGTAACGATAAAACGCTTCTAGCGTAGCAAACATTTTGAAACGTTCTAACCGGCCTGCTGTTGATTGTTAAAATAGGATTGCGTGTTTAAAGTTTTAGTGTGCATAGATCCAATCTCGTTTTATCGATAGAATAAACTACTACCGACTAGATTTCGCGGTAAATTATTAGTATACAACAAATCCGAGCGAGCTATTTATTATAACAATTTAATATGTGGATTAATCGCTTTGCCAATTAACTACACCAGAATGTGTGGATATACTGGTTATTTTGAGTGATATACAATGATAGTCGCCTTGTTTATTTCTTGATTTATTCTACATCCAACGATGTGGGAATTTTTAGTTCGGAAGTTATCGCAAACTTCTTGATATTATGTCGAGACACATCAAATTTTAATCCCTATGGGAGATTCTTTTCAACTTTATTGGTTTAATAAACTCCCGGACAAAATAAACCCAATAATATGGAATAATACATACTTTCCGGACTAGGCCGAGAAAAATCACATCGTTGTCGTCATTGTAAATATGAAAATTTGGTAGGTATGGTTTTGATAAATGCAGTGAATCATTAGCATAGCAGCGAAATAACGACTGAGAGCAATCTGACATGAAATATTTGACATATCGTCGGTGAGACTGCACAACCGCGTAACAGCACTCTGCAATACCACGTATCTACAACATACATACATATAGTCACGTCTTAGAGTAAGAGTAGGCAGAGACCACTTCCGATACGGTTCTTACACACACCTTTTGCTTCCTCTACTTTCATCAGTGCTCTCATGCATGCTCGTCGGTTGTTGGTACTCTTGACCTGGCCTTTTTTCAAAACAGTGTTGATCTAATCGAGATATATTCGCCGAGGTCGACCTCTACCTACTTGTCCATTCACTCTCGCCTTATAAATTTGTTTCGTTAATCTACCTTTATCCGTCCTTTCTACGTGTCCAAACCATCTAAGCATTCCGTTATCTATCTTTGCAACCACATCTTCTTTTACAACACAGCGTTCTCTTATCTCACTATTTTTTTACTTTATCCAACCGAGTCACTCCGGCTATATTTCTCAGACTACTCAACTCCGCAGCATTAATCCTATTTTTATGCTTCTTCTGCCAAACCCAACATTCACTTCCATACTGATAAGTGTAGGAACCAACACACCTCTATGCACAGCCAGACGTGCCTTTTTTGACACTCTCTGGCTGTTCATAAAGCTATGCAGTGCCCCATTCATTTGTTTTTTTAATGTTGTTCAATGTCACTGTCATAGTTTCCGTCTTTCGTAAACTTTAAACCAAGTATGCAAACTCATTAACTGGTTCCACTCTTTCTCCCTTAATCAGAACTTCACAGTTTGTCATGCTTTCTTTTTTTTTAAAACCATTACTTTCGTTTTGCTTACATTTATATTTATCCCTTTGATTTTCAGGGCATCATGCATAACATTAACCATCACCTGCAACTCCTCTTCAGATGTCGCTAATATGACTTGATCATCGGCGTAAAGAAGGCATTTGACGATCAAATCATTCATTTTTAATCCATACGCACTCTTTTTCAAACCTTTTAAACAATCGTCTATGCAAAAGTTAAACAGTTATGGCGAAGCCACGCATTCCTGTCTCACACCTTTTTTGATATTAAACCAGTCCGTGTAAGCTTCGTTTATACTGACACAAGCAGTGGAATCCTCGTAAAGTCATTTCAGTGCTCGTATTAAACTACCGCTTACACAATGTCGACCACAATTTACTCCTTACGACTTTGTCATAGGACTTTTCCAAGTCTATAAAAGCGCAGTTGACCTGACTTCTAGCCAAAATTTTTTTCGACTATACCTTGTTATGAAAAGACCTGATCCTTCCCCTTCTAAATCCTGCTTGCACATCTCATATCATCTCAGTTTTATTCGTCAATCTTTTAATCAATATCTTTGCATACAGTTTGCAGACTATGCTGATTAAACTAATACCTCGGTAGTTTATTTTCAATTAGTTAGTTTATGTGAGGGTACACCTGTAGGTTCAAGCAAATTTAAGAATTCCGCGGGATATAAAGTAATTTGTTCTGTGAATACATAATTGTATGTATTGATAAATACTTCTTTATTTCCCCTACAAATCTTTTAAAATATTATTATTGATTTTATTAACGATGTCCCCAACCCAATCTACCCTCTTACAAATTTTCAAAATTAAATTAATTAAAATCACACTTTATTCAATTTCCAAACATATTTGAAAAAGTCATAAAATTTCTAATTCTTAACGTACCTTTAAATGTTGACGTCTATTTGTCATTTAATCATATATCATACTAGCAGATCCGGCAGACGTTGTCCTGCCAGAACGTTTGCTTGCCTGCTTTGAAAATATCGCTATCAAACTCAGCGACACCGAAAACTATAATTCGACACTAATATCGGCGGTTTTAATTGTTTTTATATTTCATTTTTTTACCATTTCTTTCGTAGGGGTGCCAGCAAAAATGAGAATGTCACTATCAAACTCAGATACCGCAAAACTATGAATTTGACACTAATATCGGCTTTTTAAAAGTGATAATAGAGATTGATAAATATGAATTTGATAAAAGGTTATCTGACGATTTCCAAAACAATATTAAACTCTTCTGGAAGTCCATAAGAACAGCCAGAGGTAAAAATACTACCTCGCAATTGGAAAGAATCAGAAACCAAGATGGTAGTATGGTAAAAGGAGAGGACTGCGTATTAAAGAGATGAAAGAAATACTTCGAAAGTTTATTTGAGAAAGAGGATACACAAGTACAGGCCCCATTCGAAGACATGAGGGAAAGTTGCAATGAAAATGAAATTACTACGACAGGATAAAAGTTGAAATGCTGAAGGCTGGACAAAACGTAGTAGCTAGTCTACTGGACCGCCTTTTTAACCTTTGTTGGAGAAGTGGTAGTGAACCAGACGACTGGTGCAAGGCCGTTTACTCAGCATAGTCGGCAAACTGTATGCAAAGATATTGATTAAAAGAGTAACGAATGAAACTGAGAAGATGATATGGGATGTGCAAGCAGGATTTAGAAGAGGAAGGAAATATATGGATCAGGTCTTTTCATTACGAGGTATAGTCGAAAAAGTCAGAAGGTCTATTGCGCTTTTATAGACTTGGAAAAGTCCTATGACAGAGTGGTGAAGAGTGAATGGTGGTCTACATTATCTATGTATGGGGTGAGTGGTAGTTTAATACGAGCACTGAAATCACTTTACGAGGATTCCACTGCTTGTGTCAGGATAAACGGAGCTTGCACGGACTGGTTTAACATCGAAAAAGGTGTAAGACAGGGATGTGTGGCTTCGCCATGGCTGTTTAACTTATGCATAGACAATTGTTTAAAAGATCTGAAAGAGAGTGCGTATGGATTAAAAATGAATGATTTGATCGTCAAATGCCTTCTTTACGCCTACGATCAAGTCATATTAGCGTTATCTGAAGGGAAGTTGCAGGCGATGTTTAATGTTATGCATAATTCCCTAAAAATCAATGGGATGAAAATAAATGTGAGCAAAACGAAAGTAATGATTTTTGAAAGAAAAGAAAGCATGACAAACTGTGGAGTTTCGATTGAGGAAGAAAGAGTGGAAGAAGTAAATGAATTTGTGTACTTGGGTTCAAAATTTACTAGAGATGGAGAGTATGACAATGACATTGAGTGAAGGGTGTTGGCAGGAAAACAAATGAATGGGGCACTGCATAGCTTTATGAATAGCCAGAAAGTGTCGAAAAAGGCACCTGTGCATAGAGGTGTGTTGGTTCCTACACTTATGTATGTTAGTGAATGTTGGGTTTGGCAGAAGAAGCATGAAAATAGGATTAGTGCTGCGGAGATGAGTAGTCTGAGAAATATAGCCGGAGTGACTCGGTAGGATAAAGTTAAGAATAGTAAAATAAGAGAACGCTGTGGTGTAAAAGAAGATGTGGTTACAAAGATAGATAAAGGAATGCTTAGATGGTTTGGACACGTAGAAAGGATGGATGAAGGAAAATTGACGAAACAAATTTATAAGGCGAGTGTAAATGGACAAGTCGGTAAAGGTCGCCCTCGGAGAACATATCTCGATCAGATCAACATTATTTTGAAGAAAGGCCAGGTCAAGAGTACCAACAACCGAAGAGCATGTATGAGAGCACTGATGAAGGTAAAGGAAGCAAAAGATGTGTGTAAGAATCGTAGCAAGTGGAAGGAAGTGGTCTCTGCCTACCACTATGGGAAATAGGCGTGACTTTATATGTTTAATATGTATGTTCAATAGTTTTTATATTTCATCCCTTTCCCTACCCTTTTTTATATGTGCTTACATATATACATGGGAGTGTCACTATCAAACTTAGCGATCCCAAAAACTATAGATTCGAAACTAATATCGACCATTTGTGAAATTTTTTATATATATATATATATATATATATATTGAGATGATATAATATTAAAGTAAGAAAATTTAAAACAAATTACATGGAAATAATTACTATTACATTGAAAGAGCTCTGATCGAGAATCTATAAGAAAGGTTTCTAGACAAAGAAAAATAGAGACATGAAATATTAACCTGTATATCAAGTCTATGAATTAATTTAATATAATAGCTGTAAATTGTATGCATCTTTGTACAGATAATTTATAGCATTAGAAAACTTGCTTGTCAAAAGGTAATATTGTAGAAAGGATATTTTCTTTAATTTGACCTCTACAGAGACAGGAAGTATACCAAAGTAATCCAGGTGGTCTCCTTTATCTGAAAATAGCAATATCGGTTAATATTAAGAAAAACAAATTTTAAAAGAAGTTAATAGTTATGAGAGACCCTGTATTATCAGTGTTCCTAAAACAAGTACCAATATGAAAAAATCTTCTAAAACTTTGGTAATTTATAGAGAATTGTCATTGCCAACCCAGAATTAACAATATTTATTTAACAAAATATGTAAAGATTATATTTAAGCGTTGCCACATATTTTTTTAATTTTCATAAAATATTAAATTAATACATAGACTTGATATACAGGTTAATATTTCATGTCTCTATTTTTCTTTGTCTAGAAACCTTTCTAATAGATCTTTTAAGATTCTCGATCAGAGCTCTTTCAATGTAATAGTAATTATTTCCATGTAATTTGTTTTAAATTTTCTTACTTTAATATTATATCATCTTAATATATATATATATATATATATATATATATATATATATATATGTATATATAGAGTAATGTAATATTATTGCAGTAAACTTTAAAAGTATTTTAAAGTCCGACAGCGAAAATTAGGTGTGAGAATTATAACTGCTATATTTACCTACATATTTTTAATATATAGATATAAGTGGGTCGATTATATATCAGAAAACAAAATACTCCTATGGCTATATGCCTACGACAGGCATTCAATTACATCTGATATATAACCGTGTATACTACCCCATCACAGGAAGCAAGATATACAGGTGCTTGTTAAGTTGGATCTGACGGAATCCAGCCGATTGTTCTCAAGAAATGTGCCCCCGAACTAACACCTGTTCTTTGCAAGTTGTTTAATCACTCTTACAATTTGGGAGTATTTCCGTCCAATTGGAAAATTGCAAGAGTACATCCAGTCCCTAAAAAAGGCAGAAAGACTCTACCTAGCAACTACAGACCTATCGCACTGCTATCTATTATTTCAAAGGTCATGGAAAAAGCCATCAACATGGAGCTCATGAAATATCTGGAAGACTCAGGAATTATCAATGATAGGCAATATGGCTTCCGCCATCAGAGATCAACTGGTGACCTGCTCGCATACGTCTCACATATATGGCAGCTATCTATTGAAAAGTATGGAGAAACTTTAGCTGTGGCATTAGATATCTCCAAGGCGTTCGATCGAGTTTGGCGCCAGGGACTCCTCGCCAAGCTTCCATCTTATGGCTTGCCCCCTCAGCTGTGTTCTCTGCTTGCTAGTTTTCTCTCAAACAGGTCTCTTCATGTAGTGGTCGATGAAGTTTCATCTGACACTCTACTCATAAATGCTGGTGTTCCGCAAGGATCCATTCTAGCACCAACACTATTTTTTTCTTCACATCAACGACCTGTTGAAAGCAACTTTATGTCCCGTACACAGCTTTGCCGATGATAGTACCCTCCATACCGCTTTCTCTTCCAGGGCCCCTATATCAGCCCGTGAAACCAGAAATGAACGAGGAAGAAATGTTAACAATATAAATATGGACTTAGCAACAATTCTCGAATGGGGATCCAATAACTTGGTAGAATTCAATGCAAACAAAACACAAGCATGTCTTTTCTCTAGAAAAGCCGATCTCACTGTGCCTAACATAATTTTGTCAGGAGTAACCATACAACTGAAGTCATCCATATCGATGCTTGGTATTACTATCAGCAATAACCTTTCCTGAGAAAATCACGTGAGGTCCATTGCCAAAAGTGCATCCCAAAAACTTGGTTTTTTGTTTCGTGCCAAGAGCTATTTCACCTCCAGTCAGCTGCTTATGATCTATAAGGCACAGATCCGACCTGTACTGGAATACTGTTCCCATATTTGGAGTGCGGCACCTAAACATATCCTGAAGCTATTGGATTCTGTCCAAAAAAGGACAATTCGTCTCGTCGGTGATGCCTCGCTTACAAACTCGCTCACTTGTCTGGAACACCGTAGAAAAGTTGGCGATTTGTCTCTATTTTATAGATATTTTCATGGGCGATGCTCTTCTGAAATATCAACAATCGTTCCTCCTTTGGCAGTCTCTTCGAGATTAACCCGTCAAGTTCAGTCTTTACACCCCTTCGTGGTCACTTTGGAGACCTGAACATCACTTTCCAAAGACTCATTCATCCAACGAATTGCGAGGCTTTGGAACTCATTGCCTAGGGAGGTGTTCCCCGAGGCATACAACCTCCAGAAATTTAAGAAGAACACCAACTCCTACCTTCTTTCCCTTGATTCCCACGATGTTCTCTGAACATTACAGGATATCCTTTTTCGTGGGAACCAGAACATATAAAAAAAAAAAAAAGTAAGAGAAAGGGCTATTAAATTTATTTGCTCGAAGAAACCAACTGTAGACCGGAGTAAATTGCTCCTCATCAGTAAAGGAAAAGTTTTCTCGAACAAATACATTCACTCCCAGACTCCTATTAAGTACACATGAACGACCACGCAAAAGTGCTAATTGTGACATCTGTCTCGGCAATACTGTTTATTGTGTTCTGTAAAAAGTGTTTTTAAATGAAGAAAAAAACGGTATACAAAATAATTGTATTTTAATTAATAACAACAACAGCTTGTTTAAAAAAAAACAACTGAAATCTTAATCGACATTGTAACACAGTTCTTCTGAATCAGGCAGATATTTTTCATAAATTTTTTGGAATTTATCCAGAGGACAAAACTCTCCACATCCCGGTATTCTCAAATTTTCCAGTCCTTTGCTTGTGTAGTGATTGTAAAACAGCTGAAAATAAAGTCAAGAAAAAATTCGATTTTTAACCGAGAGTCCAGTGGCGTAACCAGAAAGAAGTTTGGAAGTGTTTGAAATATTACATTTATAAACATTACTAAAAATAATTTAGAAAACATTTTTAAGCCGCTTAAACCACTTTGTAGTTACGCCATTAATAAAAATCGATGGTATTTACAAAGTACCTTAATTCCGATGACATTTCTGATATTGTGAACTTCGAAAATCAAGTAAGATCCGTAGGTGGGAACGTGTGGTTCATGAAAAACTTTCAGGAGCACTTGCAATTCTGCTAAATTATTCTCGTGAGCTGAATATAAGTACATTTTCGTGCCGTACTTTTCATCGGGATTTTTCTTTTTTGTATCTTCGATAATTTTCTTCAAAAGAAATCCTAAAAGTAGCATAAGTATGAAAAAAAACAACGCGTCACCGCTATCGAGGTTTATTACTACGACTATAACATTCACTTAAACCAGTCGCTATAACTTTGATAAAAAGAAATGGTGACAAAGAATAACAATGTTTCGAAAATTGTGCATTTTTGGTAGGATTATATTTTTTCCTTGTCACGGGCGTCGATGTGTGTCAATATGACTACAACACACCCTGAAACCAGTCACTATAACTTTGCTAAAAAAATTGTGGTAAAGGAAAACAAAGTTTTAAAAATAGTGCATTTTTGGTAGTTCCTCTTTGACGAAGTCTTCGACGTGTATTATTGGACCTTTCAATGATCTGTTTAGCGTAAGCGTCGGCGCCTAACTGAAAAGGCGGCAGTTTGAAATTTTCGGGCACTTTTTGTAATTATGGCCGGACAACAAGGATCGTTACCGTTATTACGAATAAAATTAAATGAAGAATTAATTGATGGTGCATCATTAGAGCATCCTACAGTAGAAGCACATAATTGTAGTCAGTTACGACGATGCTTAAAATGCCATGGTCGTCCTCAAAGTGCAAATAAAGCTAAACTAGTTGAGGGGTTGATATAACAATAATATTATCCCATTAACGCCCAGTCTCAAGACCTCCAGTGTAGATGGTAATGACATTAGACTCATCGCAAATTTGTATTGGGGTCAGGCTGCCTGTGTCAGGGTTGGAAATCAATACTCCTAAGAAGTAGAGATCAAGCGTGGAAGGCTGTATACAGGGCTGTATATTGTCGCCAGTTTTGTTTAATCTGTATGCTGAAACTAAAGAAGGCATACTCATTAATGGCGTGCTTATGAATAAAATTAGGTACGCAGATGACATTAGTGACATTGAACACCTTCAAGCATTGTTGGACCGAATGGTTGCGATCTGCGCGTTATATGGGCTCAAACTGAACGCAAAGAAAACTAATTTTATTGTCATTAGTAAACAAGTAGTCCTATATAATAATCACTATAACGTTACAATTGGTAACGGTTCAATTAAACGCGTAAGTCATCTGCCATATCTGGGTACTAATATTAACGAAAACTGGAATCCTAGTACAGAAATAAAAAGTAGAATTGCTAAAGCACGAACAAATTTTATGAAATTTAGAAAAATACTTCGCAGTCATGATCTCAATTTGGAACTTCGCATGAGAATGGTTCGATGTTATGTATTCCCATTATTGCTTTACGGGGTTGAGGCATGGACCTTGACTGAATCGCTTTTGAAGAGACTAAAAGCATTCGAAAAAAGTACATGATTTTGCCTTGTTTCGGTGAATGATATAAATAGACTCAGGCAGGAACAGGTTGATTCCATCAATAGAGATCTTAAAGCAATCGTCGAGTGGGGAACCAACAATCTTGTTCAGTTCAACGCCCAGAAAACACAAAGCGCCACGTTTTCCAAGAAAGTGAATTCTTCAAATCATCCCATCACAATGTCCGAAAAAACCCTTGAATCTAGTCCCTTCATTTCGATTTTGGGAGTCACTGTGTTCAGCACCAAGGCATTCTTTTCGTCTTCTAGATTCCATTCAGAAAATGACCATTCGTTTGATAAACAGCTCAACTCCCACTGGAACATAGAAGAGTTGCAGACCAGACATTACTCTACAGATATTTTCATGGCAGATGCTCCAGAAAAATAAAAACTCTTGTACCACCACTGACCACATTCGGCCGAAAAACTCGGCACGCTGATCAGTCTCACCCATTTACTCTCAAGATTGACACTACAAGGACCAACCTCTATCAAAAATCCTTCCTTCTTTTACAGGGCTGCTACAGAATGGAACAAGCTTTCAAAATCCGTTTTTCCAGAAAACTATGACCTGCAACTTTTTAAAAAGCGAGTCTACAATCACGGATAACGGAATAACTGGATATACTGAAAATACAAAATAAGTTACCAACCCTTATTAACACCTGTAGTCCACTGTTGCTACAAGGTTGATTGATAAGCGCTATGGATGGTTAAAATATTGAATTACCATCGCCTAAATTTAATTAAAAAGTCAAGATCACATCCCTGCGATTAAGTATAGATTTTTTTTAATCATTATTAATAACGACTAATTATCTCCAAACAAAAGTAGTGGCGTTACACATTTTGGCGCCCAACGTGGGGCTAAAAAAATATAAATTAAATTTCCAAAAATATAGAGATAAATACCTTGTGCTATCGACGTAAGTTTGATAGTTCCAGTTTCTACAAAATACTCCCTTACAGCCATATCGGTGACTATCTTAGGCCATACAGCTTTCGTCCAATACGGTAATTTTTGCCCGAATTCCTCTTCCGTCGACAAACCGAAGTATAAATCGTAGACGTCTTGATACATCGTCACGTTTAATCCCGAAAATTTGGAAATATAATCGAATATTGCTTTATGCTGTGAAAATTCGTCTTGCCATCTCCTCGACGCTACCAGATCGTTGTAGTGCTTTACATAGTTCACGCAATTGATGCCGTAGAGAACCTGGAAAGACGCGATCAGTGAAAAAATATACCGGGGGCGTTCGATCATTTCACTGGACAACAAAATTTGAGCTTTGTCGTGTCACACGGACTTTTCACTTTGATGAATGACTCTTAGTAAAAATAAGAAATTAAAAAAATCTATTGGTCACGAATTTTATGTACTGATGTAATTTAAATAAACAGTTTTATTATGAATTTGCGATTTTATATTTTCCAGCAAATTTAGCTCCTGGTTGGTCCCTTTTCATCGACCAGCAGTAATAGGGTTCCATTTGCCCTTATAGCGCTTTTTTATCCGTGCTCATCACAAAACACTGATTCCACAACAGGGAGGTTTCCGACCGGGAAGATCATGTACGGGGCAGGTACTGGCTCTGACTGAACACATTGAGAGGGGTTTCGAAAAGGATAATCAAACCGGAGTTGTCTTTGTGGATCTATCAGCTGCATATGACACGGTCAACCAAAAAACTCTCCTTTCTGAGGTCTATAATACTACTAAGAATTACGAACTAACCAAATCCCTTTTACAGAAGAGGAGGTACTATGTCAACTTGAAGGCAGGAAAAGCAGGTGGAGATCACAAAAGAGAAGCGTCCTTTCCCCAATGCTATTCAACAAATTGTTATGAAATTTACTTCTTTTGGGTTCGGAGATTTTAAACTCTCGATACAGTAACAAAGAAAGTTTTCCAAGAAAGTCGATTCCTCAAATCATTCTATCACAATATCCGGAAATACCCTTGAATCAAGTCCCTTTATCTCGATTTTGGGAGTCACGATGTCTAATAATATGTCTTGGCATGACCACGTTGCTAACATCGCAAAGTCAGCAAGTCAAAGGCTAGGTTTTCTGTTGAAAGCTAGAAAGTTTTTTACCCCTGATCAACTGTTGACAACGTACAAGGCTCAAATCCGACCTCTACTGGAGTATTGCTCGCACATTTGGGTTTCAGCACTAAGGCATTTTCTTTATCTTTTAGATTCGGCCAAAGAACTCGACACGCTGATCAGTCTCACCCATTTACCCTAATGATTGACACTATAAGAACCAATCTTCATTAAGAATCCTTCTTTTATAGGTCTGCTACGGAATGGAACAAGCTTCCAAAATCAGTTTTTCCAGAGAACTATGACCTGCAACTTTTCAAAAAGCGGGTCCACAATCATCTCCTTTCTATAATTCCTCCCCCTTCTAATAGTCGCAGTGCGGGCTAATATTTATTTTTATTTAATTTTTCCAGTATTTTTTAAGGGACCAGAAAAAAGTTTCAAATTATCGAGAAATTTAATTTAACGAGTGTTAAATTATCGATAGTCGACTGTATTAGCTATCAGAGTCTGTGTGGCATGATAAGTGTTGACCAGAGTGTTACCTCAAAACATTTCTTACCGGATCTTGGTCTACTGGATAATAATTGTACGGTACCGGTTGCCAATTAAGCAGGTAATTCCATAACAGTCCCCCTCTTGGCGGAAATAAACTTGCCAGAACCAATTCCAAGGAGGCTTTGGTACGATTTTTGTTCGTTGTCACCGCATCTATGACTTCGGGATAATGGTATTCGCCCAACAAGTTGTTGTATCTCCTTCGCAAATCCTGACCGATCTGATATTCTCTAATTTTACCAGCCTACAAAATATAAAGCAAGAAATAGGAGAAAAACCTAGAAATGTTACGTTTGTACTTACGTTCGTTAGCTGACCCCTTCCGATCGGAAAATACGTGTCATTTAAGTAGGGGTCGTTTGGGTAAACTTCACTTAATTCGGCTGTGCGATTACCGTGTCTAAATAACTAAAACAGAAAATTTATGAAAAAAAGGTTATAATTTTTGACATACATACATACATATAGTCACGCCATATCCCGTAGGGGTAGGCAGAGACCACTTCCTTTCACTTCCGCTACGGTTCTTACACACATCTTTTGCTTCCTCTACTTTCATCAGAGCTCTCATACATGCTTGTCGGTTGTTGGACTCTTGACCTGGCCTATCTTCAAAACAATGTTGATCTGATCGAGATATATTCGCCGAGGTCGACCTCTCCCGACTTCTGTCCATTCACACTCGCCTTATAAATTTGTTTCGTCAATCTTCCTTCATCCATCCTTTCTACGTGTCCAAACCATCTAAGCATTCCTTTGTCTATCTTTGTAACCACATCTTCTTTTTCTTTTATCACTATTTTTTACTTTATCCAACCGAATCATTCCGGCTATACTTCTCAACCTACTCATCTCCACAGCATTTGTTTTCCTGCCAACACCCTCTGCTCAATGTCTCTGTCATACTTTCCATCTCTCGTGAACTTTAAACCCAGATATACAAACTATTTTACTTGTTCCACTCTTTCTTCCTTAATAAGAACTTCACAATTTGTCATGCTTTCTTCTCTTTCAAAAACCATTACTTTTGTTTTGCTTGCATTTATTTTCAGGGCATCATGCATAACAGTAACCATGGCCTGCATCTTCAGATAACGCTAATATGACTTGATCATCGGCGTAAAGAAGGCATTTGACGATCAAATCATTCAGTTTTAATCCATACGCACTCTCTTTCAGATCTATTAAACAATTTTTACGACCCTTGCATTATAATTTCATTTTTAAACAGAAAGTTTAAATTACTACTCTGGGCAAAAAGTAATAAGGATATCAATTTGTATATTTATAAAAAACATAACGTTGATAGTTCGTTCGCTCAGAAAAAAATCCCGATTTCTTAAGAAACATTGAACATTAAACTAATATTTTTGTTTATTGTGATACAGGAAGACTGTACATTTACAGAGAAACAATTAAAATATTGATTTAAGTAAATATTTTTCAAAATGATTATATTGTTTGTCGACTTGGACTTTTTTGACGTTTAATTTATTTCTAGCCTGGGTAAATCTACTATACATTTATTTTTAGCATAAATTTTATTTTATTTTATTTGCTGGAGTTTCCCGTAAGTTCGCTTAATATATTTCCTGGAATATTTTATAAATTTATATTTTCTGTAAGATTAAGATTTCGGTGAATGATACAAATAGACTCAGGCAGGAACAGGTTGATTTCATCAATAGAGATCTTAAAGCAATCGTCGAGTGGGGAACCAACAATCTTGTTCAGTTCAACGCCCAAAAAACACAAAGTGCCACGTTTTCCAAGAAAGTGAATTCCTCAAATCATCCTATCATCCTATTGACGACGTACAAGGCTCAAATCCGACCTCTACTGGAGTATTGCTCGCACATTTGGGGTTAAGCACCAATGCATTCTCTTCGTCTTCTAGATTCCATTTAGAAAAGAGCCATTCGTTTGATAAACAGCTCAACTCTCACAGATACCCTTCACCCTCTAGAACATAGAAGAAGAGTTGCAGACCAGTCATTGCTCTACAGATATTTCCATGGCAGATGCTCCAGAGAAATAAAAACTCTTGTACCACCATTGGCCACATTCGGCCGAAGAACTCGGCACGCTGATCAGTCTCACACATTTATTCTCAAGATTGACACTACAAGGACCAATCTTCATCAAGAATCCTTCTTTTACAGGGCTGCTACAGAATGGAATAAGCTTCCAAAATCAGTTTTTCCAGAGATCTATGACCTGCAACTTTTTAAAAAGCGTGTCCACAATCATTTCCTTTCTATAATCCCTTCCCCTTCTAATAGTCGCAGTTCGGGCCGTCCGCGGCCCACACGATAGGTCTACCCTTTTTGCGACTATTTTCATAAAAAAAAATTAAGATTTTTTTGACATTAATTTAAGTTTAACTATATAAAAAAAAATATGAAAAGCATACCGGACACCCCAGAAATCACAACTAACGAAGTAACAGAAATAGAAGAAAACGATATATCTAGAAACGGCTTTAATGAAACTTTAGAACAGAAAAAGTCCAGGCCCAGATCGTAATTACTCCAAATTAACTTTCCTTAAATAGGGCAGGTGAAGCCTGAAACAGCAGCTAACAGCAAATTCGTTTTTCATCAAAAAATTCCGAACGAATGGCGCCTAAGTACCACAATCTTACTATTCAAAAAAGGAGACAAAAAGATACCCGCAAACTACCGAAGCATTTACCTTCTAAATACAAGCTAGTAACTAAGGTTATAACAAATAAAATATACGAACTCACCACATTGGGCGATGAACAACAAGGATTCAGATCAGGAAGGTCTTGTACAGATGCGATATTTGTCCTGCGACAAATAACTGAAAAATCCATCGAGTATAACAAACCAACCTTCATGTGTTTTATAGACCTGGAAAAGGCGTTTGACCGAATACAACTGGAGGACGTGGTACATTTTCTATACAACGGACAAATCCCATATAGAAGCCAAAATTAAAGGCACAACTACCGAAGAAATTCCCTTGCAAAACAGGGGGCCGAATCTGCGTTCACTGTACCAGAACCGGTTTTTGGAGTCACTACAAGTGCCGCCAAAACAATTATTTCGGACTGGGCGGAGAGGAAAATACTCACGTACTGGTCCGACATACCAGGGCTAACCCACTCGAAGGCGTTTTTACCGTTACAACCCTCGAGAAACGCAACTAAGCAGATCCTAGAATGGAGCAGAAATGACCTGCGTATTTAAACGGGACTGCTTACGGGACACTGTCGTCTAAGATACCACCTCAGAGAGATAGATCTGAACCAACTAACGGACTGTCGGTTCTGCTGCGTGGAAGACGAAACTGCTGAACATATACTATGTTCATGCCCCGGCCTGGGAAGAATAAGGTTCAACATATTTGGTTACACCAACCTAGAACCTACCGATTTTAAAAAAATCTCACCCTATACAACCATGAACTTCGTAAGAAGGGCTGGATTGTGCGGTGAACTGTAGCCTCTAGGGGTGAGCCACAATAGACCTACTAAGGGTCGCGGTGGAGGGGCGACCACGCCCCACTCACATGAAACCTAACGGAAGAAATTCCTGTAAATAGTGGTATTCGACAAGGAGATTCTCTTAGCCACTTATTGTTCAACATTGTAATGGACGAAATAATAAAAAGCACTCGTAACCTGAAAGGGTGTAAAATGGGGAAACAAAGACAATCCTATGCTATGCCGATGATGCTGTTCTGATAGCATAAAACGAAGATGACCACTATTCAAATTCAGCATAACGGCAAAAGTCTAAAAATGAAGATATTTGCAGCAAAAACGAAATGCATGACCACCTCAAAAACAACCATCAGATGCAAACTGGTTGTGGATGATAAAATTATATAGAGAATATTAGAAAGTACCGAAATGAAAATAGTGCTCAGGATTGCTGGAAAAACACTTTTTGACAGGTAGAGAAGCGAGGACATTAGAAGAACATGTAAAATAGACAACGTAAATGAATGGATACTGGAAAGAAAAATAGAGTGGAACGAACTCACAGATCGGATAAATGACGATAGAATGGTTAAATTAACTAGAGGCAAGCCGCCCTTAGGGCGCCGAAGCGTTGGGAGAGCCAGCAAGAGATTGAGCTACAACCTTTCTAATAATTGAACGGCAGAGGATACGAAGAACACCAAGCAAATTGCTTACATTAAAGAAAGAAGAAGAAGAAGCACTCCAACGCCCAATTGAGTATTCAGAAGAGGAAATGAATGCACGAATCCGGTCTTTTCCTTGCGTAGCATAGTCAAAAAATTCTGGGCTAGAAGTCAAAAGGTCTAATTCGTAGACTTGGAGAACGCCTGTGACAAAGTGATGAGAAATGAATTGTGTTCGACATTTTCTATGTATGTATGGGGTAAGAGGTAGTTTAATACGAGCTCTGAAAGCAGCCAAAACGCGTCCAAAAAGGCACGACTGGCATACGACTGCATAGAGGAGTGCTGGTCCCTATACTTATGTGTATGGTAGTGAATGTTGGGTTTGGCAGAAAAAGCATGAATGCTGCGAAGTAGTCTGGCCGGAGTGACCGTGATGGATGAAATGAGGAATAGTGTTATAATGGAAGGGCTGAATAAAAACGGAAGAACCGAAAGACGTGTGTAAGTACCGTAGCAAGACGTCTCTACATATCCCTGTGGGGATTGACTAAAAATTTGGCATTAATTGTATGCATATGTAAATATTTACCTTATGGTTGTAAACAATTTTAATTGCAAATACACAAATAGCTTGATAATATTCAAATTTGCGTTATCTGCCTTATCTTTTTTCCGTATTATTATCAGTCTACCTGCTTATAAAACAGTAATCATCATTAACAAAGAATTTAAAAAAAATGCTACTTATTTTTATCAAAACTATTTCCGTGCAAACAATGCCCTAATTGATCGAAGGTATTTTTTTAAATTATTTAAAGGGTATAGCTTAGAAGAATGCATAAATATACAGAAGTGGTCAATATTGTAAAACAACGAAAACTTGAATATTTCGGACATATCATGAGACACCCAGAAAAGTATGACGTTCTACAGAAAAGTATAACGTTCTACAGAAAAGTATGACGTTCTACATCTTATAATTAAGGGTAAGATTAATAGTAAACTGAGAAAACTGTGGTGCAATTTAAAAAATACCATCACAGAAAGTACCACCAAAATACTTAAACCTTATAACCTTTGGGTATACGAATTCACAATGTACTATATTAATAAACTAAAACAAAACTTAATCGTGGTGTCAAAATAAGTCACGGCGTTATATATTTAAAAATAAATCACTTATCACCTTTGGGTATACGAATTCACAATGTACTATATTAATAAACTAAAACAAAACTTAATCGTGGTGTCAAAAACAAATCAACCTTATAACCTTTGGGTATACGAATTCACAATGTACTATATTAATAAACTAAAACAAAACTTAATCGTGATGTCAAAAACAAATCACGTCGTTTAAATATTCTAAAATAAATCACTTGTAACCTTTGGGTATACGAATTCACTACTCCTGGCCGGTTTGATTATGGGACGGCACCTGCTAATTAACAATGGCTTCCCTCATTTAAATCCCGCATGCGAATATTTTAACTCGACACCAAAATCCAAAATATCAACAACGAAGGTAAGATAGAATGATCAAGTTAAAAATTAAGTGGTTTTTCTTTAAAATACAATTAAGATGGCCCAAATACAGCCAGATATGAAAGAAAACCCGTAGAGGTTCTGCACACGTGTTAATATCACACCGTCCCAAAAACTCTCACCACCACACGACTCCCAAGACTGCCACCAAACGACTGACTCCCAGGCCGGATATCAAGAAAATGACACGGAATACGCGTCAACCAATAATCTTCGCAAGTCCATGCTCCTACAAGGTATGCAACACTATTTACAACGAATGATATATTTAAGTTACAACAAAATACGGTACCTGAGGAATACGAAACTATCAGAGACACAATTAATAATGGAACTGTAGAAGGAAAAAATAGGCACGTGACAACATCCCCTCTCCAAAGAAAGGAGGAAATCTTTCTAAAGATTTACGACGATGACTCAAAATATTAATGGGTGCTTCCCAAAAGGAAATCCTGGAAAGAGAGAAGGTTATACTAATAATAATAAAAAAAAACAACACGACAGGCAAGTTAAACTACACGTAATTTTGAAGAAATAACGGTAGGCGCAGAATACGTGACCAGATTTCTAAACAGGGTACTGGACAACCCAACAACACCGATCCTAGCCAAATGATAATGTGACCCCAAAATGTGGTTAGGTTGGAGGGCTCCTACCTCCCCGCCTGGACAATCCCCGGGTGATTGAATTCTTAAGCCCCAATCACAGGGCGTTATATATTTAAAAATAAATCACTTATAACCTTTGGGTATACGAATTCACCACTCCTGTGGCCGGCTTGATTATGGAACGGCACCTGCTAATTAACAATGGCTTCCCTCAAATAAATCCCGCATGCGAATATTTTAACTCGACACCAAAATCCAAAATATCAACAACGAAGGTAAGATAGAATGGTCAAGTTAAAAATTAAGTGGTTTTTCTTCAAAATACAATTAAGATGGCCCAAATACAGCCAGATATAAAAGAAAATCCGTAGAGGTTCTGCACACGTGTTATTATCACACCGTCCCAAAAACTCTCACCACCACCCGACTCCCAAGACTGACACCAAACGACTGACTCCCAGGCCGGATATCAAGAAAATGACACGGAACACGCGTCAACCAACAATCTTCGCAAGTCCATGCTCCTACAAGGTATGCAACACTATTTACAACGAATGATATATTTAAGTTACAACAAAATACGGTACCTGAGGAATACGAAACTATCAGAGACACAATTAATAATGGAACTGTAGAAGAAAAAAATAGGCACGTGACAACCTCATCAAAACCACAAGAAGAAACCATGGATGTCGGAGGAAATACTTGATCTTATGGAAAAAAGACGGACACTCAAGGGCAAGAACAACGAATACCGGGCGCAAAACCGCATAATCAAAAACAAGATAAGAGAAGCAAAAGAGAAATGGTTTTCCGAGCAATGCCAAGAAATAGAAGCAATTGAAGCAAAACACGATACCTTAAACGTGCACAAGAAGATAAAAGAGGCAGCAGGTATCTGCAGAAATAGAAACGCGACGACTTTTCAGAACGCACAGGGCAGGCTGATACTGGATACTTCAGAAAAACTGTCGGAATGGTGCGACTACATCGAGCACCTATTTCACGATACCCGGCCAGAACTTCAGGAAGAATTCTTTAATCAAGACCAAGGCTTGGACATAACGAAGGCAGAAGTTCAATATCCGCTGTCAATATCAAAAAATGGGAAAGCTAGTGGTCCTGATGACGTCTATATAGAAGTTCTAAAAATACTGCAAAACGAAGAATCACTGAACACGCTGGTAAAGCTATTCAATCTTATTTACCGAAACGGCAGTATACCTTCTGATTGGTTAAAATCTACTTTTGTCCCGCTCCCCAAAAACGCGAAGGCCAAGAACTGCGGTGATTATCGTCTTATTAGCCTGATGAGCCATGTGCTTAAACTCTTCTTGAAAATAATACACAAAAGAATATATGCGAAGTGCGAGACAACTATGGGGGACTCTCAGTTTGGTTTTCGCAATGGCTTTGGAACAAGGGAGGCACTATTTAGCATACAGGTTCTTATCCAAAGGTGCCGGGACATGTCGGTGACCGTTTAAGCATGTTTCATCGATTACGAGAAAGCCTTTGATAAAGTTAGTCACGAAAAACTGATTCTTAGAGAAATAGGACTGGAACAACGAGACCTTAGAATAATAGCCAACCTTTACTGGAACCAGAGTGCTCAAATAAGAATCGATAACACCGCGTCCGACGAGATCAAAATCCTGAGAGGCGGCGTTCGTCAAGGATACATTTTATCACCACTGTTATTTAATTTGTATTCCGACAGGATATTTCAAGAGGCGTTGGATGAATGTGACGAGGTGATATCTGTCAATGGGATTAATATCAACAATCTGAGATATGCGAATGACACGGTTCTTGTTGCCGACTCACTGGAAGGACTGCAGTAACTGGTAGGCCGCATAACGGCTGCAAGTTCAGAGGCCGGACTTAGCCTAAACGTAAGAAAGACAAAGTGGCTAGCAGTTAGCAAATCAAACAAAGTGGATTGAAACCTGATAATTAACGGTCAACGTTAGCAAGTAGAAACTTTTAAATATCTTGGGTGTCAACTAAATGAGATGTGGGACGGCATGCAGGAGATTCGTGCCAGAATAGAACAAGCTCGTGCTTCGTTCCTGAAGATGCGTAAGGTACTTTGCAGCAGAAATTAAAGCTTGCCTCTGCGCGTCCGAGTGCTTTGTGTTCAGCATACTGTTTTATGGAATGGAAGCTTGGACTTTGACAGATGCGATGTGCAAAAAATTGCAGGCCTTTGAAATGTGGACGTACAGAAGGCTATTAAGAATCTCCTATGTAGAAAGAGTGCGTAACACCGAGGTACTTCAACGCCTCGACAAGCAGCTGGAAGTTCTGTTTACGCTAAAAAAGCGCAAACTGAAGTATTTCGGTCACATCTTAAGGAATGACAAGTATCGACTTTTAAAGCTTATTATAGAAGGGAAGATCGAAGGACGAAGAGGCCCGGGTAGAAGAAAGATATCCTGGCTAAAAAACTTAAGACAATCGTATGGAGTGAGCACTACCTCATTGTTCCGCCGAGCTGTAGACAAGGTTCAGATAGCGCTGATGATTGCCAACGTCCGAGGAGGACAGGGCACCTAAAGAAGAAGAATAAGATTAATAGTAAGAGACGCCCCGGCAGACGAAGAACTTCCTGGCTCAAAAATCTCAGACAGTGGTTTCGTCCCACCACCATACGACTTTTCCGAGCGGCTACCAACAAAATAATGATTGCAAACATGATCGCCAACGATCGTTAAACGGTCATGGCACCTAGAAGAAGAAGAAGAAGATATCTCATTTCACCAATATAAGACGGTATCGGATTAGTCACCGAGGCATCGACTTAATGGGCGCACTGTGTTGAGAGGTACATTTGTAAATTCCTCTAAGACTTAAACCCGAAATTTTTTTATTTATTATTATGCTTTTGTCAGGACGTTTTATTTTTTGCTTTATTGCGATCAGAAATCGTTGATGTAGCTCTCGATGAATATTTTGGTTAGAAATAGGCACAAAGGGAATGCAACAAAAATCAATTATTGATACAAATTTAATAAATATGTTTAATTATGTAGTACTTACGGTATAATCAAGCATCAGATTTATAGTCATTATAGTCAAAAACACCAGATAGAGTTGAGGCCGGTGTTTTCAGCAGGAAACCAAAGATTGAAATATCTACCAATCTTGGCAGGTATGCTACAATCTTTCAGGCTGAAGTCTTTGCTACCGAATTGTGTGCAAGAGAGCTGACCAACAGACCTCTAGCAAACAAAAACGTAAGTATAATATCAGACAGCCAGGCTGCTTTAAAAGCACTGAGCTCCAACAAGATAAACTCTAAGCTTGTATGGAATTACATCGAATCCCTGGAGTACCTTGGTTCAAACAACAGGATGACCCTGCTGTGAGTACCTGGGTACTGGGGGTGGAGGAAAACGAAAAAGCCGACACCCTTGCAAAACAGGGGGCCGAATCTGCGTTCACTGGACCAGAACCGATTTTTGGAGTCACTACAAGTGCAGCCGAAACAATTTTTCGGATTGGACAGAGATGAAAATACTTACGTACTGGTCCGAAAGCTTTTCTACCCAAACCCTCGAGAAAAACAACTAAGCAGATCCTAGAATGGAGCAGGAATGACCTGCGAATTCTAACGGGACTGCTTACAGTACACTGTCGCCTAAGATACCCCCTCGGAAGGATAGGTCGGTTTTGCTGTGTGAAAGACGAAACTGCTGAACATATACTATATATATACTACCGATTTCAATAAAATCTCACCCCATACAACCATAAACTTCGTGAGAGGGGCTGGATTGTGCGGTGAACTGTAACCTCTAGAGTTGAGCCACAATAGACCTACTAAAGGTTTTTATGAACCCACCATTCCCCTATTAAATTTTCACATTTTGTGACAAATTTTTCCCAAATTTCAGGAGTGGCAGTATTTTGTGCTCGTTGCCAGGTTTTCAAAACAGCCTTATCACTGTAACCATTAGATCCAATGTGATTGTCGTAATAAGTTTTGTATATTTTCCAAATGTAGTCAATGTAATAAAATTGGCAATGATAAGGCAAAGTCTTAGCACACGATGTCCATAACTTGAGTATAATTTGATCCACTTTGTAAATTTTTTCTCTTTCGTGCCTTATATTTTCTGTACCGTCCAGGAGTTTGTTGGTTGCTTATTTAAAATTTCCGAATGGTACGGAGCATTAACTAATACAATGACAGATAGTTCATGTAACGATGGTAATAGTTTTAACCATTTCACAAACATCTCTGTATCCATAGTGTCATGATAATCGGCCGATTTTGATTTTGACGAAAATAAAAAATCCGCCCCATCAACAAAACCATCCGAACCACCTGCATGCACAATAATTTGTCTTTTTCCTTCACCTTTGGTGTGTTTTATAGACTTAATGTTATCGTCCTGCCAAATTCTTTTTGTTCCACCTTTGGCAAAAATCCAAGTTTCGTACAGATAAACAAATGAAGAGCATTCTTGTTTACAGTGAGTATAATTTTTTAAAAATCGGTACTATACGATTTTATTGTCGGTACCCACTACAATGATAACCCAGGACTACTAATTACTTTTCTAGTAATCTAACAAGTAATCTAACCTCTCTTATTATGGACAATAAATAAAGTCAATAAGAACAGATTAGGTTGCAAAATTAACCGTGTTAACAAATAAAAATATTTACGCTTAATTTCCAAACAAGAAGTCCCTAATAAAATAGAATTCGTTACCTACGAAATTTGTTTAAAAATAGTAGCGGAATTTACTTTCGTACATCTAAAATGTACAGTTGAATACTGGTTATCGAGTTTCTAACCATAATTCGTAACCATCGTATATTCGTGAAATATGCTATACCTACGTTAGTGGTATCCTGGCGGAAAAGAACTTTTAATGGTTGTCTACAAATTTTATGGTTTTTTTTTTATTTATAATTTATACATTTTACTATATTTTATCTTATAATATTAAGAAATAGCATCCCCCTTAGGAATTAATATATATTTTTTTAATTTATTAAAATAACTATTGATATAAAATTAATACGCCAATTATTCTAAGGCATTTTTTTATTATAAATATTTAAAAATAACTCTGTGCAACATAATTACATTTAATTAGGAAGTAAACCCAAGATTAACTTTTGCTACATTTATTAAAAACATCAGTCACTGATTTAAAACATTTTAAAATAAACATACGTACATACAGTCACGCCTTTTTCCCATAGGGGTAGACAGAGACCACTTCCTTCCACTTGCTACGGTTCTTACACACATCTTTTGCTTCCTCTACTTTTATCAGTGCTCTCATACATGCTCGTCGGTTGTTGGTACTCTTGACCTGGTCTTTCTTCGAAACAATGTTGATCTGATCGAGATATGTTCTCCGAAGTCGACCTCTACCGACTTGTCCATTCACACTCGCCTTATAAATTTGTTTCGTCAATCTTGCTTTATCCATCCTTTCTACGTGTCCAAACTATCTTAGCATTCCTTTATCTATCTTTGTAGCCACATCTTCTTTTACACCACAGCGTTCTCTTATCTCACTATTCTTTACTTTATCCAACCGAGTCACTCCGGCTATACTTCTCAGACTACTCATCTCCGCTTTATTTTCTTTTAAAAACCATTACTTTCGTTATGCTTACATTTATTTTTATCCCTTTGATTTTCAGGGCATCATGCATAACATTAACCATCGCCTGCAACTCCTCTTCAGATGACGCTAATATGACTTGATCATCGGCGTAAAGAAGGCATTTGGCGATCAAATCATTCATTTTCAATCAATACGCACTCTTTTTCAAATCTTTTAAACAATCGTCTATGCATAAGTTAAATAGTTATGGCGAAGCCACACATCCCTGTCTCACACCTTTTTCGGTGTTAAATTAATAATGTTATTTTCAAATAAAAGAGACCACCTTGATTACATTGGTATACTTCCTATCTCTATGGAAGTCAAATAAAGAAAAATGCAGGCTTGCTTTCTGAATGGTTATTTTTTTTTTTGTCAATTATTCATTTTATTGAACATTTTATTAAATTACAATCTCGTCTAGCAGCTGGATTGCTTCGACATTCACATGTTGATTAAGCCTTTTTTCGTGTCTTTTGGCTAAATTGATAATAGTTTGTTCAATATTTTCCATCTTCAGGTCCCTGTGAATATCACTATTACGAATATACCAAGGGACATCAGCAATGTTCCTTAATACTTTATTTTGGAATCGTTGTATTATTTTAAGATTTGTCCGTTTGGTACACTCCCATGGTTGTATACCATAAGTTCATACTGGCTTTAATATTTGCTTGTATAGCAAAAGCTTATTATGTAATGACAAAGTGGAGTTCCTCCCCATTAACCAATACCCAGCTAGTTGAAGAATCTACCCGCATACCCGATAACCACAATCACCAAACCAACATTCTCGATCTTTTCTTCACGACACATCCCGACCAGTACCGAGTATCTATAACCGCTCCGCTCGGTAAATCTGATCATAAACTCATCCCAGCCACGTCCAAACAAACAACCCCGCCCAAAATCACGCCTGGTACCTCTATTGTCTGGCATTATAGATCAGCCAAATGGAATAAACTGAGGGACTTTTACCTATCATTTCCATGGAAAGATGTCTGCTTTCGTTCACAAGACCCATCAACATGTGCAGAATCTGTAACCGAAATTATAAGGCTAGGTATGAA
Organism: Agelastica alni; assembly: GCA_950111635.1. Lineage (NCBI taxonomy): Eukaryota > Metazoa > Arthropoda > Insecta > Coleoptera > Chrysomelidae > Agelastica > Agelastica alni. The sequence continues at coordinate 5,086,973 of OX467708.1, forward strand.
CTCATACATTTCTCATGGTACAAGACGGATCTTCAACCCCAAACCCTGGTTCAACCAAGAATGCAACCGTGCGGTGCTTGATAAAAAGCAAGCACATCGACTCTGGTCCCGACAATTGCCAACCGAGAAGCCTTTGTTCACGCGAGGAACGCCTGCAAAAGAACGATCGATCTTGCCAAAGAATCCTATGACACGAGAATATGCAACAAGCTTGTCAATGCCCCTCCTGGATCAAAGACCTTCTGGTCTTTGGCTAAAGCCATATATAAGAATTTCACAACTTCTTCTTTACCACCACTAGAAAGGTCCGACGACACGACAGCCGTATCTTCCAAAGAAAAAGCGGATCTGCTGGCCGAAATATTCAGCTCTAACTCAACCCTCGATACCAATGGAAAACAACCCCCGACGATACCTAGAATAAACGTATCAATGCCTGAGGTCGCTATCCGCCATCGCACTATCAGGAAAATCCTACGAAATCTTGACTCTAATAAGGCAGTAGGACCAGATGGAATTCCGACAATTGTCCTGAAGACCTGTGCTCAAGAGCTCACCCCAGTTCTCTGTAGACTCTTCAAGTTATCATAAAGCAAAGAAGTATTTTCGTCCATGTGGAAAAAGGCCAAAGTCCAACCGATTCTGAAAAAAGGAAAGAAGACTATTCATGCGAATTATCGTCCTATTGCATTGCTCTCAGTCATATCCAAAGTTATGGAAAAAGCGATTAACACAGAACTCATCAAATATCTGGAGAAATTTAAGATAATTCATGACAGACAATATGGATTTCAACAACTTTGGTCTACTAGAGATTTGCTGGCTTATGTCACTTAGCTCTGGACAATCACTTGTGAAAAGTTTGGTGAATCCCGTGCAATAGCCTTGGATATATCTAAAGCCTTTGACCGCGTTTGGCACCAGGCATTGTTAAGTAAATTATCTGCCTACGGTCTCCCAACCAAACTGCGCCAATGGCTCTTGAGCTTCATGCAAGATCGCTCCTTACATGTGGCAGTTGATGATTGCAGATGTATGATTGCAAAATTTTAGAGTACTGTTTCGGTAAGTATGATCTTAGTTTATAGTTCAACCCTTCGTGCCATACCTTGTCAAATGCTTGTGTTACATCTAAAAACACTGTAAAACATACCATTTTTTCCTTTAAAGATTTTTCTATTATGTCTGTTATTCTGTGAACTTGGTCTATTGTAGAGTGTTTATTTCTGAATCCAAAGTGATGGTTAGGGATCAATCTTTTAGTATATATAATGGGTTTTAACCTTTTTAGTAAGAGTTTCTCGAACAATTATGAACTCCATAGTAAAAATTAAAAAAAAAATTCAGTCTTAAATTAATGCCTGATGATGATGATGATTAGTTAGCCGAAATCAGGACACGTTTATGTTAATACTTGAGGTTATTAATTGTTCCCACTTTATTTACAAATAAAACAAACAATATTTATCTAAGCATAAAATTACAGATAATAATCACAATAATTTTATTTATGTCGACAAATAAATAATTAATTTACTAAGTTTACTAATATTTTATTAACATAAAAAATGGTAAAATTATTGGCTCTTTTATCAGCGAAATGAGTTTAATATTTATTGTTTTACAGGGCAACACGTTATTATAGCATATTTCATGAATATACGGTGGTAACGGATTATCCTTAGAAACTTAATAACATACCAGTATTCAACTGTACATCTCAGAAGTACGAAAGTGAATTCCCGTAATATTTTTAAACATATACTACTAAGCTTTAATTTGGCTTGTTAATTCATTTTTGTTGGATTTCTAGAAAAAAAATTAGTTATCCTGGGTTATTATTGTAGATGGTACTTACCTACATTTAAATCGTATAGTACCGTTTGATATTTTAAGTAGTGTATGTATACCAAATAGACCGCGATAATGCCGCGACGTGTTTAAGATGTAGATGCATTAATACGAGGGAAGTTTGATAAGTCAGTGACTTTTTAAATTTCCCGCGCAGTTACTCCAAATGCAACAGCGCTGCCGTCAACTATAATCTATCAGTGGGCAACTTTCTAATTTTGAGCAAGCTACGTCGTGCAGTTGGTGTTTGATAGCCGTTCAAAGCAGAAACAACCTCGTGAATTTTTACGAAAATGGAAAAAAGTGAATTTCGTGTGCTGATTAAGCATTACTTTTTACGTAAAAAATCCATCACTGAAACTAAGGAAAGACTTGATAAATACTACGGGGACTCGGCACCATCAATTTCAATGGTTAAGAAGTGGTTTGCAGAGTTCCGTTGTGGTCGCGTACCAGCACTAGTGACGCTGAACGTCCAGGTCGCCCAAAAGAAGTGATCACGCCGGAAATCGTCGATAAAATCCATGAAATGATATTGGATGATCGGAGAATGAAAGTGCGTGAGTTGGCTCATGCTGTAGGTTTCTCAACTGAACAGGTACATTATATTTTACACGAATATTTGGACATGAAAAAACTCTCTGCGAGATGGGTGCCGCGATTGCTCACACTCGACCATAAGCGCAATCGTGTGACCACTTTAAAAGAGTGTTTAGTGATGTTTAGCCGTAATCCGGACGAATTTTTGCGCCGTTTTGTTACTGTGGATGAAACATGGATCCATCTCAACACGCCAGAGACCAAGGAACAATCGAAACAGTTGGTTGCTCGGGGTGAACGTGGACCAAAGAAGGCGAAACAGAGTCTGTCAGCCAACAAGGTCATGGCCACAGTTTTTTGGGATGTACGCGATCTCATTCACATCGATTACCTTAAGAAAGGTAAAACGATCACCGGCGAATATTATTCAACGTGTGCACACTTGTCTAGTCACGATGGCCAAAATCCACGAATTGGGATACGAACTGCTACCCCATTCAGCATATTCTCCAGATTTAGCCCCTTGCGACTATTTTCTGGTTCCAAACCTAAAGAAATGGCTGAGCGGTAAGAAATTTGAGTCGAATGAAGAAGTCATTACCGAAACATACGCGTATTATGAGAGCTTTGAAAAAACCTATTATTTGGAGGGAATAAAAAAATTAGAAAAACGCTGGACTAAATGTTTCGAGCTAAAAGGTGATTATGTAGAAAAATAAAATGTTTATTTGCGGAAAAAAATTTGTTTTATTCAAAAAGTCACTGACTTATCAAACCGCCCTCGTTTTGAATGTACACGCTTTTTTTACTGCGGAAAAGGACAATGGAGGTCCGTTGCTACCATTTTTATCTATACGTGTGTGATGCGAGGGTTATTGGTGAAACAAAATTATTCTCAGTTTTAAAAAGTGTAAAAGGAGGAAATAGTGAACAAAAACTTACTTGACTTTCCCAAAGCTTACAAATTTGAAATTCGCGGCATCGTGTACAAAATGCGTACAAAAAAGAAACATGTCTTTAGATTCAATATTAGAACGAGTCTTTGGAGAATTTTGAAATATATAGGGTTTAAGTTTAAAAATGGGGACAACCGAAGGGTTTTTGTGTACAAAAAAAAAATTTTTTTTTAAATTTTACTCACCGTAAACAAGAATGCTCTTCATTTGTTTATCTGGACAAAACCTTTTTTAAACTAGGTTGAATTTTGGAATTTTTTAATATTGGTGATCCTAGTCTAACAATAAAAAATTTAAAGCAAAAATCTGAAGAATACAACGCAAAGAAATCCAAAACGAGCTTAGTAAATTTAAAGAAACTCCAGATGATGACTCTACAAAATTTCTCAAATTGTACTATTAATAATTTATAAAACTATAAAAAGAATCGATACTAATGTTTCATTTTTAAAAGGCTTTGAAGATAAACAGTCCGAAATAAATTATTATTTATTTTTTTATTGATCGTAGTAAAAATTATGTAAGCAACGATCATATAATGGCTATTAATAGGTTTTTTTATCGGTTGTAGAAAAAATTATGCACGTAACGATCATATAATGGCTATTAATACGTTTTTAAAGAGAAAAAGAAAAAGAATAGCGCATGTAGAACAAAAATCTGTACTCACGACGTGCGTCAAAATGACAGTGGAATCGGCCTCCCTGATTTCGTTTGTGTTGAACGTCCTGGTCCTGGTGTAATAACGCGCCTGAACCGCGCAGAAACATGCGAAAACAACAATCGGTTGCAGAAGCATGTTGATAGCTCGAATACGGTCGAATAATATATTATATATATATATATAGCCTTACAAAGATTTTATTCGTCGTGGGAATTTAGTCCGGTTGATAAACTTACGAAATTATTTATTCCGTCGAACAAAATGCATCGACACCATCTAGCGGTACGAGTACGAAGTATACGCTTGCCATAATGTCGCCCACGTCGACTAAGTGACAGATGACTAAGACCGCTATTTAGATGCTCATTCTCGAAACATTTTAGTCACTTTGATTTGCTAGATAACAAAAAAACTAATCACGCCCAGCACGATGTATAATTTTCATTTAAATAATTGGGAGCAAACTTTCTTTTAAGTACTCAACGACCACCTAACTACTGACCAATTTCAAGATAAAAGTAACTTTGACAACACACATTTAAACGTCATTAACGTTCTTAAATGCCATTTTAAGTATTGTTTATACATGATTGTTAAAATACTATTGCCACTAATTTGTATTTAAAAGCGGTAAATGCATCACTTGAAGAATCATATTTTTAACGACTGAGCCTCGTCATCTCTTAGACAGTTTGGACACTATCGATTTGTAAGCTGCTGAACTCTTACCACCTCTTTAGTTGTACTCCTATCATTTCCGATAGATTCCATCGTCTGTAAGCTGTTGGGCTACATTTTCTCTTAAAATGTTGTACTTTATCATTTCCGAAATTGCTGGACTCAACCTCTTAAGCTGTGGTAGTTTCATTGTCTCTTTACCTACTAAATAATTTAATGAGCTGATGCTAGCTAAAATTCTTCACCTCTCAAGGTGAACTTTATCATCTCTTTAAATGTTGGATTATCGTTTTAGGTTAGGTTAGGTTTGGTTGCCCTAGTATAGAAAGCGGTTTTCTGCTCAGGGCAGGGCAGTGGCTGAAAAGATGTACCATTGTTTCTTTCTCTTCCTCATCGTGACAGCTTCCACAGAAGTCGTGTCGTAGCTCTGAGATTCCCATGCGCCGTGCATGGGATCCACTTGTCTAGTGTCCTGTTATGGCCACGATCGGATTTCCAATGGACTCCCTGGATAGAGTTAAAACATCATTAGTTCGACGAAGATCTAGATCTGTCTCGATGATGTGCGTTTGGGTTTATTTTTACACTTCAAGTTGGCTTTTTAAACTACTTTGCTGTGCAGAAGAAGCCGGCAGTTTGCAATCGGTACTCCATGCTGAGATAAGATACAGATACAGCTGTAGCAGCCTCACAGTTGCCTGGTATGTCCCTGTGTCTGGGTACTAAGACAATGTGAACTCTAAACCTAGTTGCTAGCTCATTCAGGGGGGCTCGGCATTGCACCGCTGCCCTAGAGGTCAAGTATACTGAGTTCAGTGATTTGATAGCAGCCTGGCTGTCGCTGAACACCTTAGCAAGACTTTAACTGCAGTAGTAAAACTGCATCGTCTCTTAAGGTGTTTTATATTATATTCTTTTTAGAAATTACACTCTTTCATGTATAAAAATCTTTTATTTTTAAAGCTGCTGGACTCTATCATCCTTGAAATTGTTGGACTATAATTTTTTAAACTGCTGCATGATCATCAGCTAAGATGTCAAACTGAGTCACTTTTTGAACTTGATGTAACGCTTTTTTAACCTTTGCTACTGGAGATTCATGCAGGGCCATGGTCGTAACGCTTAACAAAGGAAAAGGTTCGCAACAGGAAAACTACCGAGTCATTTAGCTTTTTTAGCTTGTGTGCTTGTGACAGGATAAACGGAGCTTACAAAGAATGGTTTAATATCAAAAAGGTGTTAGATAGGGATGTATGGTTTCAATATGGTTGTTTGACACATTCGTAAGCGTAGATTTGAAAAAAAGGGCATATGTATTGAGAAGGAATGATTTGATCGTATAAGGCGAGTGTGAAGTCGGTAGGCGAATATATCTCGAATTGTTTTGAAGAAAGGTCAGTTTAAAAGTGCCAGCAATCGACGAACATATATAAAAGCGCTGGTGAAAGTAAAAGAAGCATAAGACGTGTGTAAGAACCGTAGCAAGTATGATTTTCTTGTGGTCAGCTTTATGGAACTGTCCTTCGTAGTGTCTTTTATATCTGGAAAACCCAACATTGGGATGATTTAAAAAAACCAATAACAAGCAAAATTTTCACGACCTACTGCGTAAAATTTTAAAATGTAATGACAAATATTATTTTCAAAGACTGTAACAAAATATGCACTTACACATTAAAATCTGCGGATATTCCTATTCATATTTATTTGTAAAATGGGATTTTTTGACGGTCAGAATTCCAAATCATTTCATCAGCGAGAATTAAAATGTTTATATAGGTAATAAACTTACACTGTAGGGTGGATGTTTGTAGAACTTCAAATTAAAAGAGCGTGCGACTATTTTAATACAACGCGATGAATTTTTTGTAGAAATATAAACTCTCTTGTCTGAAATTTAATTTTGTTTTCGTAATCTGCGATAATTTTTTACGGTTGCATAATTTTTTACGCCAATGATTTTTTTCAATAGTAACGGGGGCTTTTATTGGAACAGCACATTGTAAAAAAATTAAATATTACTTTTACGGTTTGTTTATTGTTAAAGCATCATCGCCGATTTAAAAACATATCAAAGAGATACAAGTCTGGTGACATAGGCGGCCAGTCGGTAGGACTTCTCCCAAATTTGTATTGAGCACTGTTTGTTTTATCAATACTATCACGAGTTGCTTAAAAAAAATGGTATTTAAAATGTATAAATCTGATTTTTTAAAACCAGCTAATTTCGCTGCCTAATTAATACATATAGGCATACATGATTAAAAGAGTGACGAATGAAACTGAGAAAATATGGGATGTGCAAGCGGGATTTAGAAGAGAAAGGAAATGTATGGATAAGGTCCTTTCATTACGAGGTGTAGTCGAAAAATTCTTGGCTGGAAGCCAAAAGGTCTATTGCGCTTTTAAAGACTTAGAAAAGGCCTATGACAGAATGGTGAGGAGTAAATTGTGATCGACGTTATCTAAGAATGGTGTGAGCGGTAGTTTAATACGAGCACTGGAATCACTATACAAGAATTTCACTACTTGTGTCAGGATAAACGGAGCTTACACGGACTGGTTTAACAGGGAAAAAGGTGTAAGACAGGAATGTGTGATCCGCCATGGCTATTTAACTTATACATAGACGATTGTTTAAAATATTTGAGAGTGCGTATGGATTAAAGATGAATGATTTGATCGTCAAATGCCTTCTTTACGCCGATGATCAAGTCATATTAGCGTCATTCTTTACAAGAATGGAGAGGCTTTTTTGCTGCAGAGATTTAAACCTTGATTTAAAAATACGACTGATGAGATGCTATGTGCTGTAACCGACATGAGGAGACTGGAGGTATTTGAGATGTGGATATACCGGAAAATATTGAGAATCTCATGGGTAGAGAGAATAACCAACGAGGAAGTGATGAGACGTATGCATAAGGAGAGAGAAGTGATTCCGACAATTAGGAGAAGAAAACTGCTGTACATGAGACATGTCATGAGTGGATAAAAATATCAAATGCTACAAATAATTATGCAGGGAAAAATCCAAGGCAAGAGATCTATAGGAAGAAGACGAAATTAATGGCTGAAGAACCTTAGGGATTGGTTTGGATGCAGTAAAAATGAACTATTTAGAGCTGCGGTCTCAAAAATAAGAATTGTTTGATGATTGCCAACCTTCGAAGTGGAGACGGGACCTAGAGAAGAAGAAGAAGAGGAGTTGCAGGCGATGGTTAATGTTATGCATGACGCCCTGAAAATCAAAGGAATGAAAATAAATGCTAGCCAGATTTGATTTTTTTTTTCATGATTATATATTTTTCTTCTTCTTCGGTTAGCGCTACAACCCAGGGTGGGTCTTGGCTGACTTTACTACTCTCTTCCAATATTCTAGGTCTTCCATCAGGTTTGTGTCGAGAGGAACGTTCATTTTCAGTAGGTCGTTTTGGATGTTATCTGTCCATCGCATGCGGGGGCGGCCTAAAGGTCTTTTGCCTGCTGGAATCTCTTCCCATATCAGTTTCACCGATCTTTCATATAAAAGCGCAGTAGACCTTCTGATACATAATAGTGCATAATACCATTTCGGGTGATATGCTTGTTAAGTAAAAGAAAGAATTATTAAATTTATCCTCTCGAAGTGACCACCTATGGACCGGTTAGGGGGCGTTGCCCCTCATCAGCATAAGGTAGGTCTTGCAAACTAACGTTTTTCCTACGCTGACAAAAATTATATTATAGTTTTCTATAATATTCATATTTTAATAAAATGGTATTTGTTATGAAAAAAATAAGTCTGACGGAAATCCCGTCGATGGAAAATTCCTTTACCGGTTTATGCATTCTAATAGACATTTGTTTTGTATTTTTTTTGTTTTCTTTACGTTTGATAACGTTGATAAGAAATTACTCGCTAAGTATATGCTAAAATAAAAAACATCATTAATTAGGAAAGGCTTAATTGTGTTGTTTTTTATTGACAATAGAAAAATGAATGCGAATAAATAAATTGTGAATTTATCAAGACGAAATTATAATGACAACAATTTAAAAATTACGAGATGATTAAAATAATCTTCACACATTAAACGATATCGCAAAGACTTTCTATTATGTACATATTGGGATAGTAGATCACAATTGCGCAGTTAGTACTCTATTTTTTCGGTTACTGAATATTAGTAATGCTAAAGTAAGTCACGTCACTGCGCACCGAATCTAGTTGAACCTCAGGGCGCAGTATTTTATACGGACGGTTCTAAACCAGAGGGGAGAGTAGGTTGCGGTGTCTTCTCAAAAGACCCCTCACTTAGCCTGTCATTTCGTTTGCTTGACCTCTAGGTCAGCTAAGTTTAGAGTTCACATTGTCTGGATACTCGGCCACAGGGACATACCGGGCAACTGTAAAGCGGACGAGCTAGCAAGAAAGGGCAGCTGCGTCTGTCTCATCTCAGCAAGGAGTACCGATTGCAAACTGCCAGCTTCTCCTGCACATCAAAGTAGTTCCAAAAGTCAACTTGAGGTGGCAAAATAAACCCAAACGCACATCATCGAAACAGATTTGGCCTAAACTAGATCTACGTCGAACTAATGATGTTTTAGCTCTATCCAGGAAGAATCTTCTTTGCCACAGCCCTGCCCCAAACAGAAAACGGCTTTCTATACGAGGGCAACCGAACTTTGATGACTTATCTGATCTCAGCTCAGTTAGCATTAAAGACCTCACACTTTTTCTTAAAAGTTCCAACTGGTTCTCACGGTAAAGGGGAAACGCACCGCCGTCCATCACGGTATCACATCGGGCCAAAAGGCATGAGTTGGTTCCCTCCAAACCGCCGTTTAAACCTAACCTAAGTCACGTTAGGAAGTTGTTGCATCACATTAACTTTTGGGTTCACAGCATCTGCAGAAAATTGAAGTCTCAAGTGATGCTTTATTGCTAATCACGAGGCGGAGATTTTGGTTTTTGTTAAGTCATATGGTGCTTGTTGTGTAAGTAGAAGAAAGTCATCATTGTATCTTGTTTATGTGGTTTTATATCATTGTACCCAAACCAGTACTTTCGTACCTTGTACAAGTTATGTACCGGGTGGAAACAATATAGTTCTGGGTTACCGGATGGCTGTCCAAAAATTGCCTGTCTTTTGCGGTTCAGTGTCTGACAGTATGTGTTTACTGTTTCCGGATTCTTGCCGCACAGTCTGCAGCTCAGGTCTCCACTATACAGTCCCATTTTGTTGAAGTGTTCCTTCACTTCCCCACGTAGCGATTCTTAGCTTATTCCTGTTTATCGCTGCCATCCTGCCACCCTGCCATCCTTTTATGGCACGATCCTTTGAACGATAAGACCTTAAAATAATCCGATGTCGCAAAGATACCGGGTATCCCAGTTGTATTATTTTAACGCTACATGTTTGCTAAAACGGCACCATCAATTTCAATGGTTAAGAAGTGGTTTACAGAGTTCCGCTCAGGTCGTACCAGTACTAGTGACGCCGAACGTCCAGGTCGCCCAAAAGAAGTGATCACGCCGGAAATCGTCGATAAAATCCATGAAATGATATTGATGATCGGAGAATGAAAGTGCGTGAGTTGGCTCATGCTGTAGGTATCTCAACTGAACGGGTACATCATATTTTACACGAATATTTGGACATGAAAAAACTCTGCCGCGATTGCTCACACTCGACCATAAGCGCAATCGTGTGACCACTTCAAAAGAGTGTTTAGCGATGTTCAGCAGTAATCCGGACGAATTTTTGCGCCGTTTTGTTACTGTGAAACAAACATGGATCCATCACAACACGCCAGAGACCAAGGAACAATCGAAACAGTGGGTTGCTCGGGGTGAACGTGGACCAAAGAAGGCGAAACAAAGTCTGTCAGCCAACAAGGTGATGGCCACAGTTTTTTAGGATGTACGCGGTGTCATTCACATTGATTACCTTAAGAAAGGTAAAACAATCACCGGCGAATATTATTCAAAGCTTTTGAACAGATTCGACGTTGATTTGAAGCAAAAACGGCCGCATTTGGCGAAGAAGAAAGTGTTGTTCCATCAAGACCATGCACGTGTGCACACTTGTCTAGTCACGATGGCCAAAATCCACGAATTGGGATACGAACTGCTACCCCATCCAGCATATTCTCCAGATTTAGCCCCCTGCGACTATTTTCTGTTTCCAAACCTAAAGAAATGGCTGGGCGGTAAGAGATTTGAGTCGTATGAAGAAGTCATTACCGAAACAAACGCGTATTTTGAGAGCTTTGAAAAAACCTATTATTTGGAGGGAATAAAAAAATTGGAAAAACGCTGGACTAAATGTATCGAGCTAAAAGGTGATTATGTAGAAAAATAAAATGTTTATTTGCGGAAAAAAATTTGTTTTATTCAAAAAGTCACTGACTTATCAAACCGCCCTCGTATGATTGTGTGAAATTGTTTTATATGACACAAAATGACAAAATTTAAATGTTTGTTAGAACTGTCAAACATTTTTCGCTGTAATTACGCCCGGGGTACCCAGAAGAAATAAACTTCCGCTAAAATACATACGTTGACATGGTGATCTGTCAAAAAACCCAATTAGATTGGTTAAAACTTACTGGTGTGGAATTTTCCCGTAAGGAAATTTAAAAAATAATTAACTCTGATTTATTTATATTTAATAAACCACAAAACAGTTATCTATTATACTTTAATGAAAAGGAAATTGTGTGTAGAATTAAATAAACAATGTGTTATTTAAATATCAAATAGTTTTAGTTTCCGTTCTAACCAAAAGTGACTAATTATTGTGGTTGTGTTTCTTTTAGCGGACATAGGGTTTATATAGTCCGTTTAAAATTACCTCTGTTAAACTGCCCCCTCCCCACTTGGCAAAAATCATGAACTCTTACATTCCACGAGTTAAAAATTTTAAGCTTGTTGTCTTTTGCAGAAATTCGATACTCACACCACTAAAAATTAAAATATTGAATAAATCGTTACGGCAGAATTAGGAGTTAATTATAAGCTTTAAACCTAACATAATTTTGATTCAAAAACAACCAACTTATCGATGAAAATGAAGAAAAAATCATGCTCGTCGGATATTGGTACTCTTGACCTGGCCTTTCTTCAAAACAATGTTGATCTGATCGAGATATATTCGCCGAGGTCGACCTCTCCCGACTTCCGTCCATTCACACTCGCCTTAAAAATTTGTTTCGTCAATCTTCCTTTATTCTTTCTTTCTACGTGTCCAAAATATCTAATCATTCCTTTATCTATCTTTGTAACCACATTTTCTTTTACACCACAGCGTTCTCTTATCTCTCTATTTTTTACTTTATCCAACTGACTCACTCAGGCTATACTTCTCAGACTACTCATCTCCGCAGCATTAATCCTATTTTCAACACCAATCACTCAATGTCACTGTCATACTTTCCATCTCTCGTAAACTTTTGACCCAAGTACACAAATTCTTTTACTTGTTCCACTCTTTCTCCCTCAATCGAAACTTTGCAGTTTGTCATGCTTTCTTCTCTTTCAAAAACCATTACTTTCGTTTTGCTTACATTTATTTTCATCCCTTTGATTTTCAGGCATTAACTATCGCCTGCAACTCCTCTTCAGATGACGCTAATATGACTTGATCATAGGCGTAAAGAAGGCATTTGACGATCAAATTATTTAATTTTAATCCATACGCATTGTATTTTAAATCTTTTAAACAGCCATGGTGAAGCCACACATCCCTGTCTCACACCTTTTTCGATTTTAAACCAGTCCGTGCAAGCTCCTTTTATCCTAAAATAATAATATCGCACTAAAAATATAATAATTTGTTCCAAATCATATAAAAAATAATTTCTTTGAATCTATCTTCAATATTTTCACAATTAATAATATAAATAAACGTAAAATAGTTTATTCCAAATGAAATAACCGGCCTGTATATGCATATTTGGTATCTTTTAGCACCAATAAGTTTTGTAATACATTGTACACATTAAGGTACGTACCCCGTAATAAATTCATAAACAGCTTAATGTTTACGAATATCTTCATAAAACGTGTCTTTCATGTGCGACAAACATTAGAATCCTTTTAATCCTTCGTGTAATTTTCGAATAAACACGTGCAAAGTGTTGACAGAACTACTGACGCAAATGTCATATTTACAAAGCCCCCTTCGATCCAGCTGAGGCACTAGCCACAGCTCATCGGTCGCTAGACGACAGTCATAATGGTGGTACATACTGGCAGGCCCGCGCTAAGCACTTTTGGCGCTCTTTTGCAAATTTTAAATAACGCCCCAAATTTGTATTACGTTCATGTGTGAGTACAGATACGGGTTAAGTTAGGTATTATTATCCACTATTGAAAAATAATTTTAAAAGGTATTTTCATAAATTTATTTTCATTTACATATTTTACAAGTACAAGCCATACAAGTATTTTTTTTTGAGGTACATAACATAATTATAAACTTATAGAAAACAGAAATATATTTTAACAGTAGCCATTACAACTCAAAATTTTTGTATTTTAGTTTCAAATGTAAAATGTAAAATGTAATACAAAAGCGCAAAAAATAAAAAAATTAATTATATATTAAAAGACAAAATTTGATCGACAAATAAAAACAAAACAATGTATTATTTTAATAATGCAACATGTTACTTTTTAAAGGTTAATATCCAGGTGTTAGGTATTGTTATTAATATTTAGCTAAGTGAATTGAGCTTTTATTGCTTTAATTTTTGCAAATTCTTTAATTAAATCTTTGATGTATAATTCTTTTAGTTGGTACGATTCTATTGAATTGATAGCAAGATTACTTAGTCGGTTTTGCCCCATGGTCGATCTTAAATAATTTTTTACTATTTTGAGTTTTGAAACTATTTTGAGTTTTGAAAAAGATAGGAATGATAGGAAAATAGGAAAAGAATCCCCTAAGTTGTTAATTGTTATATAATTTAAAGTTTATTCTAAAGACGAAAAAACTTTTTCGATAAGAAAAAAACACACACACACACACACACACACACACACACACACACACACACACACACACACACACACACACACACACACACACACACACACACACACACACACACACACACACACACACACACACACACACACACACACACACACACACACACACACACACACACACACACACACACACACACACACACACACACACACACACACACACACACACACACACACACACACACACACACACACACACACACACACACACACACACACACACACACACACACACACACACACACACACACACACACACACACACACACACACACACACACACACACACACACACACACACACACACACACACACACACACACACACACACACACACACACACACACACACACACACACACACACACACACACACACACACACACACACACACACACACACACACACACACACACACACACACACACACACACACACACACACACACACACACACACACACACACACACACACACACACACACACACACACACACACACACACACACACACACACACACACACACACACACACACACACACACACACACACACACACACACACACACACACACACACACACACACACACACACACACACACACACACACACACACACACACACACACACACACACACACACACACACACACACACACACACACACACACACACACACACACACACACACACACACACACACACACACACACACACACACACACACACACACACACACACACACACACACACACACACACACACACACACACACACACACACACACACACACACACACATATATTTATCACCTCCAACAGCCTGTGTTTCCAACTATTTAGTGGAGCTGGGTTAATATATGATCCACTTAGGAACAGGTTGGAGGCTGAGAATGCTGCAAATTACTATTTATTAAATATAATTCACCAAATTTTAAATTTACCTATTAAAATGTTGGGTTTCGTTAAGAGAACTACTCGTGATATTTTACTGGTGTAAGTTCAATTAAACTTTTGTATATTTAGGTCACACCTTGATTACTGTTCCTCTGTTAGTATCCTCATTACTTAGTTTATATTAGTAAACTCGAACATGTTGAAAACAACTTTTTACGTTATATTGCATCTAAGCTACTTGTCTATCAAGACTATGCTGTGTGGCTGCTACAGCTGCGAATCTGCTCTCTTGACCGTGGGAAACAGAGAGATCTTACATTACTTTTTTAAATCACAAATGGTACATGTTAATGTCTTCAAATCCTGAGTAAAATTAGTCTCTTTGTTTTAACGAGGACTACAAGGCAGAATCGAACATTTTACGTACCAATGCATAGATTTAATTATGCATTCCACACATTTCTTCCTAGATCTATGAGACTCGCAAATTCACTGGAGAACCTTCCACTTTTTGATATCTCTATTAGCAAATTTAAAAAATATATTTGTAATTTGAATGTTTTTCTTCATGTTGTTTTTGTTATTGTAATTTTTTTTTTGAAGTGATAACTTCTTATGGCACGCTGTGAACTTTTTTTGTAATGGGTAAAAAATGTTAAACTCGTGTCAGGACACGTGGCCTGATCGAAAATTCGTAAGACGGATGGATGTATTTCACTGGAGCAATATAAAATGCGACTTTTCTTGACTGGTAACTTGGCAACCTTATTCAACAAACTGACAAATTCAAGTACATTTTTTATGTCATTTTGACAAATTAATTTGGTAGCTAAATTCAAAATTTAAGTGCTTTCCATTAGTTTATTGATTAAGTTCTGCTTTTGCTGCATTAAAATGGTCCAAGGAGAGGTGTCGTTTTTAGCAGATGTTATGGACACCATAGCGAGTCTTAATGACTCTAATGGTTCTCCCCCCAAAAAATTTTAGATCAAATAATTTATCAGTGCAAGAAGCCGTTAAAAAATGCATCAATTTGTGTTAAAAAAGCATTAAAAACTGGACTGAAAGCTGGTTTGATCAAAGAGAACGGGGGAAGGTTTAAATTAGGTTTTGGTTTGCCGATAACGGAGGCTCGAAGACGAAGAAAAAATAGAAGCAGAAGCCGTAGACGACGTAGCCAAAAGCGACAAAACCGAAAACGAGGTAGCCGAAAACGAAAAAGTCGAGGTAGGAAGAAAAGCGCCATATTGAAAGAAGATCAAGCAAAAAGCGGAAGAAAGAAATCGAAAACATTCAAATCTGGTACTGATGTTTAATATATGATTTATAATAAAGCGTTAATAATCTTTCTACGGCGCGGCGAAAATGTATGCCTGCGCCGGCTGTTTCGTTTAGGCGGCGCAGGGCGCACAACGTTAATGCTTAAGTTTTCACTTCTGCCGGCACTCCCAGAGTGCAACCCGTAAATTTTTTTTTTATTATATGTTATTTAAAAGGGCTTGCCCGTAAATAAATAAATAAATAAATAAAGTTTTTCATTACAAAGCTCTAGACTCAAAATGCTTATAAGTAAGACAAAAACTGTTTTGGTTTTGTTCTCGAAATATGATTAAATAAGGATAATCAAATTAAAAATCGATTTTTATTTATTTATGTAGAGGTATGCAAATGTGAACCTCTAATAATCAGCATCCGCGGATGTCAAAATTATTGCATCCGCAACAACCCTGCTGCATACTGGGGGTGAGTAACTTTCGATTGCAAAAGTTGACACAATTCAACGGTATTTTATATTGGGAATGTTGTTATGGCCAATCGGAATAATAATTAAATATTGCGGAAATTTTGAGAAGACAAACGTTGCGGTTAAAAAACCAGCGAAGCAGACGTGGTAAAATAATTTTTTTATGACTAATCTGGCAACGTTCACGAGGAAAAATGTGGAATAATTGTTTAAATATAAATTCTAAACAATTATTTGTCGCACATTCCAAATAAAATATTTATAACAATTAAATTTATTTATTCATAAAACATAAATGCAAAATACCGTGGCGTAATATTGTAACATTAATTTTTAATAAAAAACAAAAAATAAACAGAATTCGTAATATTATCGATGTTGTTTGCAGTATATGTAGCGTGTTTGTCTTTAATGTAAATAATAACTTAAATTTTAAATCTTTATTTATTTTATGATTAACTAATTATGTAATACCAAAGAGTTGTCTAGTTGGTGACTAAATGAGTGGCAATTTGTTTATGCGAGTGTTGAGAATTGAAGATTAGGAGAATTACTGTTACAACTAACGAAACAACCCTCGTACGTGCTCACATTTTGAACTAAAACGAAATGAAAAATTCCATATCACTGACAAAGGAGATATCTGTAGAGAAACGTCATGTATTTTAAGTATCCAGCATAAAATACAGTTTTTTTCAAATGTACAATAAATAGGCCATAATTATACTGAGCCGGCGGCGAAAAATTTTAACTTTTTTACCGGCGACAGTTTTACTTTTACTTTTTCCTCCGCCGGAGCTATCGTTATCAGCAGTAATATTGTTGTATTACTAGTCTAAAGCTTTTTAAGTAAGTCTGATTGTGTAAATTGTGTATTACAATTAAGCTTTTCTATTGTTAGTACTGTTGTGCAAATGTTTACTTTGTTCCTGTTCTGTATTTGGAATTTTTTTCTGTAGAACGGTGTGAATGTGCTCTTAATATTTTTCTTTCGAAGACTAACACCTTATCGATTTCGCGTTTGTTTAGAAACCATGTCTCGCTGCTGTAACAGGTCGTATTAAGATTTTTTTTTAACTCAAAATAGTCGCAAAAAGGATAGACCTATCGTGTGGGCCGCGGACGGCCCGCACTGCGACTATTAGAAGTGGGAGGAATTATAGAAAGGAGATGATTGTGAACCCGCTTTTTTAAAAGTTGCAGGTCATAGTTCTCTGGTCTGATTTTAGAAGCTTGTTTCATTCCGTAGCAGCCCTGAAAAAGGATTCTTAATGGAGATTGGTCCTTGTAGTTTCAATCTTGAGAGTAAATGGGTGAGACTGATCAGCGTGCCGAGTTCTTCGGCCGAATGTGGCCAATGGTGGTACAAGAGTTTTTATTTCTGTGGAAATATCTGTAGAGCAATGACTGGTCTGCAACTCTTCTTCTATGTTCTAGAGGGCGAAGGGTATCTGTGAGAGTTGAGCTGTTTATCAGGCGAATGGCTCTTTTCTGAATGGAATCTAGAAGACGAAGAGAATGCCTTGGTGCTGAACCCTAAATGTGCGAGCAATACTCCAGAAGAGGTCGGAATTGAGCCTTGTACGTCGTTAACAGTTGATCAGGAGTAAAAAACTTTCTGGCTTTTCACAGAAAACCTAGCCTCTGGCTTGCCGACTTTGCGATGTTAGCAACATGGTCATGCCAAGACATATTATTGGACACCGTGACTCCCAAAATCGAGATGGAGGGACTTGATTCAAGGGTATTTCCGGATATTGTAATGGAATGATTTGAGGAATTCACTATCTTGGATTAACTATCTGTTTTCTGGGCGTTGAACTCAACAAGATTGTTGGTTCCCCACTCGACGATTGCTTTACGATTTCTATTGATGGAATTAACCTGTTCCTGCCTGAGTCTATTTTCAAGAGGTCGTTTATGCGTAAAAGAAATAAGGTGGGGGACAGGATGGAACCCTGGGGGACCCCCGCATTAGTTTTAAACGCATCAGAAGAAATATCGTCAACTGCCACATGTAAGGAGCGATCTTGCATGAAGCTCAAGAGCCATTGGCGCAGTTTGGTTGGGAGACCGTAGGCAGATAATTTACTTAACAATGCCTGGTGCCAAACGCGATGAAAGGCTTTAGATATAATCAAAGCGGGATTTACCAAACTTCTCAATAGTGTATGTCCATAGCTGAGTGACATAAGCCAGCAAATCTCCAGCAGACTGAAGTTGTCGAAATCCGTATTGTCTGTCATGAAGTATCCAAATTTTTCCAGATATTTGACGAGCATGCTTTCATGGGAGCAGCCCTACCTCAAGGATCAGAACTACCTCAAAGAGAGTGGGTGTGGCTGAATAGGGTTCGAACAGGGTGTAGCAGATGTGCTGATTCATTGCATAAATGGGGCTATGTGCAATCTCCGTCGTATGACTGCGGCGCACCCGAACAAACCATGGACCACGTTATAAGACACTGTAAATTGCGAGCTTTCAGGGGATGAGTTTGTTACGGCTACACTTTCGGCGCTGAACTGGATTCACCGTCTAGACATCAACCTTTAAGTGTTTTATATGTTCTATGTATATATTAACTTGCTATTTTTATTGGACTATTTTGAACTTGCTACTGACTGTATCTGGCATGTCAGATACATACAAATTTAAGCAGTAGCAGGGCCAGTAACGAGCCTTGTGGTAGTCCATTATTTAATTTACGTTGCTTGCTTATTTTTGATATTTTGATATCAACAAACGCTACCCCATGGGCATTTTCCTAAAAGATAGAATCCAAAACAACGAAATAAGAAGAAGAACCGCTGTGGCGGATGTCGCCAGGAGAATAACAACATTAAAATGAAATTGGCAGGACACATTGCAAGAATAACTGACGACAGATGGACCAAGAAAATCCTTGAATGGAGGCCGAGACATGAGGCTTACCGAAATAAAGGACGACCACCAACGAGATGGACTGATGGTATAAAATGCATCAAGCATAACTGGATGCAGGCGTCGCAGTGCAGCGAGGAGTGGCACAGATTACGGGAGGCCTATGTTCAGCAGTGGAAGCGACAAGGCTGATGATGATAATTATTATGCTGCTGTTTCTTTCGCCAGGCATCTTTTCATTGTTTCATATGGTGTATCTTTTGGTGTAACGAATTTCCTCCATTCTTTAGAAGTTCCGCATTTATTTCGTCTTTACCTAGGGATTCGTGATTCTTTAACTTGCTGATGGCCCTTTTGACTTCCACCAGTGAAGGTTGTTCCAAATCCAGCTCTTCCGTATAGAAACATGCGTTTTGGTCATTTGTACAGTTATCTTGTTGGTTCTGAATGTTAATCTCGACTGTTAAAACAACAAATTTTTCTGTTTGAAAGAGCTGTACTCTTTCAAATATGGTGAGTGTCGACCCTAACACGCAGAATTAAAAAAATGTGATTGTTTTCGTATGCATATTTGGATACCAAGCAAAATATGACTGCGTTTTTCCATATAAAATTGCATTTTTGTGGTATATTAGAAATTTTCTTCGATGATGAAGCTTTGTGCATAAATAATGATGTTTTCTTTCGCGGTAGAAAATTTGTCATCAAACGAGCAGTTTGTGTAAATAAAGAGGGTATTTTTGAGCGTGTTATCTGTATGTTTACATGACCACTTTAGTTCGATTTTGGTGCTATTGGAAGTGAATTCGGTAAACCAATAGAAATCGGGAAAATGAAACGTGGAAATCTCTCCACTTCGTGCATACTCGATAGAAAACAGTGACGTACCTTCAAATGGATGAAATTCCTTTTTATTTGTAAGAATGTACTGATTTATTAATAATTCTTAACGTGGGAAAACCTTGTAGAAGTGACGTTAAGAAAAATGAAAAAAATAATTTCTGGGTAAATCTTGATTGGGTTAAGTAGTCGATGATTAGTGTAAGTAATACTCACAAGGTTTTTCTTACACCAGTTATATTTATCTTGTGTACATGATCAAAAATTAATGATGATATTCGTGCAGCACTTATAATTATATAACTGTAGCTACATATTCATCGATTTCCAACAAGCATATGACAGCATCATTAGAGTGAGGCTATGGGAGACAATGATAGAGCTTGGAGTACTCAACAAACTAGTATGATCAGGACATGTATGGAGGGCTCCCGAAGCTGCATTAAAATGAAAGGAGAGTACAGCGACTCGTTTGATATCAACGCGGATCTAAAACATATTGCTCTATTAGCGTGGTATCGTCAGCGTACCTAAAGTTGTTAATTTTCTTGCCTCCGATGGAAATTTCTCCATGCCAGTTTTCTGTTGTTCTGCGCACAATGATTTCGCCGTAAATATTAAATAGCCCAGGCGATAATATACAGCCCTGTCAGACAGATTTTGCACATTTGAAGGGGCTGGAAGTTTCGTTTCCAATTATTATGTCATTTTCGTTTTCCTCATATAATGTTTTTATGTTTTGGGACACCCATTTCTTTGAGCACTTGCCACAGGAACTTCCATCTTACACAATCGAAGGCCTTGCTGTAGTCAATAAAGCACATGACCATAGGTATATTAAATTCTCTTGTTTTTTCTATTAATTGCCTTGTGTTAAATATTTGGTCCCTTGTTCCTATTCCTTGGACGAAGCCCGTTTGTTCTACGGGAATTTTCCTGTCTAGATAGTTCTCAAGCCGTTGGTCTATTATGTATAGTAACACCTTGCTAGCATGATTAGATTAGCGCTATGGTTCTGTAGTTCTCGCATTTGCGCGTTGTTCCTTTTTTGTGTAATGGGACGAACGTCGATTTTGTCCTGTCTTCCACACTTTATTGCAAATATTCGTCATTATTTCAATTTCTTTTGGACCTTTTTTTTTCAATATTTCTGCTGTGATATGGTCAGCTCCGGGTGATTTGTTTGTTTTTAGTTTTCTGAGAGCATTTTCCACTTCTGTTTTTAATATATCTGGTGCTTCTTTTAATTCATTGACTGTGTTTTCTCCTTCCTCTGCATTTTTATCTGTATACAGCTCATTTCAGTATTGTTTCCATCTTTCTGTTATATCTGATGTTTTCCATAGTAGTTTATTATCTTTGTCTTCTATTTGTGTGCTTTTTGGTTTAAATTTTCGCGATAACAGTTTTACTTTCTTGAAGAGGTTCTGTGTTTCATTTTTTTTGGAATGTTGTTCGATTTCCTTGCATATTTCCTTTATATAATCGTTTTTGTATTTTCTGCGCATTCTTTGTATTTGTTTTGATAATGCGTTTTTCTTGTTCATTTATCGTACCTTTTATCTTTAGGTTTTTTCTTTCCTCTATTACAGCTAGAGTCTCGTACTTTATCCATGGTTTCTTTGGACGGACTTTTTGTTTTTCTTTTGTCTGCCTTTGTGCTTCTACTTCTGTTTTTGTTATCTTTTGTTTTAGTTAACACCACTGTGAGTCAGCATCTAGTTCTTTTATTTGTGTTTTGAGAATAGTTAGTTTTGGTTGTATTAAGCTGTTATACGAGGGCAGTTTGATAAGTCAGTGACTTTTTGAATTTTCCGCGCAGTTACTCCAAATACAACAGTGCTGCCGTCAACTATAATCTATCAGTGGGCAACTTTCTAATTTTGAGCAAGCTACGTCGTGCAGTTGGTGTTTGATAGCCGTTCAAAGCAGACAACCTCGTGAATTTTTACGAAAATGGAAAAAAGTGAATTTCGTGTGCTGATTAAGCATTACTTTTTACGTAAAAAATCCATCACTGAAACTAAGGAAAGACTTGATAAATACTACGGGGACTCGGCACCATCAATTTCAATGGTTAAGAAGTGGTTCACAGAGTTCCGTTGTGGTCGTACCAGCACTAGTGACGCCGAACGTCCAGGTCGCCCAAAAGAAGTGATCACGCCGGAAATCGTCGATAAAATCCATGAAATGATATTGGATGATCGGAGAATGAAAGTGCGTGAGTTGGCTCATGCTGTAGGTATCTCAACTGAACGGGTACATCATATTTTACACAAATATTTGGACATGAAAAAACTCTCTGCGAGATGGGTGCCGCGATTGCTCACACTCGACCATAAGCGCAATCGTGTGACCACTTCAAAAGAGTGTTTAGCGATGTTCAGCAGTAATCCGGACGAATTTTTGCGCCGTTTTGTTACTGTGAAACAAACATGGATCCATCACAACACGCCAGAGACCAAGGAACAATCGAAACAGTGGGTTGCTCGGGGTGAACGTGGACCAAAGAAGGCGAAACAGAGTCTGACAGACAACAAGGTCATGGTCACAGTTTTTTGGGATGTACGCGGTGTCATTTACATCGATTACCTCAAGAAAGGTAAAACGATCACCGGCGAATATTATTCAAAGCTTTTGAACAGATTCGACGTTGATTTGAAGCAAAAACGGCCGCATTTGGCTAAGAAGAAGAAAGTGCTGTTCCATCAAGACAATGCACGTGTGCACACTTGTCTAGTCACGATGGCCAAAATCCACGAATTGGGATACGAACTGCTACCCCATCCAGCATATTCTCCAGATTTAGCCCCCTGCGACTATTTTTTGTTTTTAAACCTAAAGAAATGGCTGTGCTAAGAGATTTGAGTCGAATGAAAAAGTCTTTACCGAAAAAAACGCGTATTTTGATAGCTTTGAAAAAACCTATTATTTGGAGGGAATAAAAAAATTAGAAAAACGCTGGACTAAATGTATCGAGCTAAAAGGTGATTATGTAGAAAAATAAAATGTTTATTTGCGGAAAAATATTTGTTTTATTCGAAAAGTCACTGACTTATCAAACCGCCCTCGTATTTATCTTGAACTGTCTGGCTGATTTTATGCCTCTTCATTTCTACTTTGCGAACTTTGAGCTTTATTCTGATTTTTGTCGTTAACAGTTGGTGGTCGGATCCGCAGTCAGCGCCTGGTAGTGTTCTTTTTCCTAACCCAAACATCCCTACTATGGATCTTATATGGTGATCATGCGTTGTTTCTTCTACTTTTGCGTTGAAGTCCCTTTGTACTATTGTTATGTCTTTCGAGGTAGTTTCTCTTAGTGTATTTTCTAACTCCTGGTAGAAGTTTTCTATTTCTTCTTCTGGTGCCTTTGCGGTTGGTAAATATATTTGCACGATGTTTATATTGCAAGGTTTTGCTCTGAGTTTTATCATCATTATTCTGTCGTTTACTGGTATACACCCCATTACCGCGTTGTTTATGATTCTCGGTATTATGACGGCCACGCCATTTCCGCTTTCTTCTGAATTTACCGAGTGATAGACAACGTTATTTTCTTTGGTTTCGAAGTGTCCTTCCCCTCTCCAATGGGTCTCTGCTAAGCCTAAAATTTGGATTTAAGCTTCTCTTATTTCTCCCATTTCATCAAAGCTGTCGACTGGAAATCCCCTCTTTTAAAAACGTCCTTGATATGTCAATGGCCCGTGCGAATATCTGATGAAATCTAAAACAGAGTTTGTGGAAACGATTTAAAACAATCTAAATGACGCTTTCTTCAATGTTCGATGATTTGGACAAATTTCGCGGTAGCTGTACGCGATACTGTTGACTTAAAATATCGAATATATTTCGAACGAATGGACACTTCCCCATTTTACAATTTTAAATTCAATACTCCAACCGCAATTCGATCTTATTATATTAGGTCAGACAGGAGTATTTCCGTGGAAAAAGCGATTAACACAGAACTTATCAAATATCTGGAGAAATTTGAGATAATCCATGACAGACAATATGGATGATTCCGGCTATACTTCTCAAACTACTCATCTCCGCAGCATTAATCCTATTTTTATGCTTCTTTGCCAAACCCAAAATTCACTACCATACATAACTGTATTCATCTGTTTTCCTGCCAACACCCTTCGCTCAATGTCACTGTCATACTTTCCATCTCTTGTAAACTTTAAACCAAAGTACACAAATTTATTTACTTGTTCCACTCTTTCTCCCTCAATCGAAACTTCACAGTTTGTTATGCTTTCCTCTCTTTTAAAAACCATTACTTTCGTTTTGCTTGCATTCATTTTCATCCCTTTGATATTTAGGGCATCATGCATAACATTTACCATCACCTGCAACTCCCCTTCAGATGGCCCCTTCCTCTTTAGATGACGCTAATATGACTTGATCATCGGCGTAAAGAAGTCGTTTGACAATCAAATAATTTATTTTCAATCCATATGCACTCTTTTTTAAATCTACAATCGTCTATGTATACGTTAAACAGCCATGGCAAAGCCACACATCCCTGTCTCACACCTTTTTCGATGTTAAACCAGTCCGTGCAAGCTCCGTTTATCCTGAGGAGAGGAATCCTCATAAAGTAATTTCAGTGCTCGTATTAAACTACCGCTCACCCCATACATAGACATTGTCGACCACAATTCACTCCTCACCACTCTGTCATAGGCCTTTTCCAAGTCTGCAAAAGCGCAATAGACCTTCTGACTTTTAGCCAAAAATTTTTCAACTATACCTCGTAATGAAAAGACCTGATCCATATAACTTCCACTGAGCAGTTAATGAACCAACAACATTAAAATAATAAATAAATGACATCCCATTATTTTGCCTGCCGTGTTTGTCATATTTACACGAAGCAAGTAAGCGGAAAAAATAAATATGTAAATACGTGCAAGACACGATGAAAAACTCTTTAAGTGCTTCGTATACGTAAAAATATATGTATATTTTTTCACGTCCTTTGGGCATATCATCGCTTATTCACTGTCGCTCCTGAAGCTGTTTCATATATATTTTATTACCGAGCAATACGTCTTCATTAGGATAAAATCTGCGTAATACGTGTTGCGAATACCAAAAAAGAAAAACAATTGCCGCTCGTTTTCCGAAAGAATATCCACCACTCTTATGTTTTTCGCGATGACAAATCTCTATCTCGTAAAAGTGGATAAAATTGATTTTAACGAGCGAAAAATGTTCGAAGCGATACCAACATCTATCATTTGGTGAATTTCACCATCTGGAGGTTTTGCAAATAAGTGCTGTATGCGGAAAGTCTTCGGCGCAGTTCGAACTTCTTGTGATCCATCAAATAAAGAAATAATTTTCCAAAGCATGGCAACGTCTTTAAAAAGAAACAAATTAAGAAAAACCTCATCTAGAAATAAGTTCTAGGACTGTAACGAAGTTACTTTTTATATGAGACATACGGTTGAGAAGTGGTCTGATTTATGATTAATATGGTTATGAATGGGAAATTAGGAGAGTCAAGCTGGCGGAGAGAATAACTTGGAATGGTAGTAGCTCTTCAGCGAAGGACCAGCCCACCACGGAAGACCCGAAGGACCAGCCCGAGACCGACTACCGAGGAGAGGGCAGACCAGTCAAGGAGAGAAACCGAAGGAGCCGTCCAGCCGACACACCAAGAGCCGCTGCGACACCGGATTGAAGGTCTAAACCGAACGTAGTGACTCGAACCCAGCGCATTGTAAAGTATAGAGTTAGTGAAATCCGTGAGCAACGAAATCCAGGGAATTATCAACAGTCTTACACCAGGTCACTTTAACAGATTGTTTTCAGACCCCTGGAATTAACTTTCTTTCCTGATAGTTGCCCGGTGCAAGTGGACCTACCACTATAATATAGGTGGCGCCCGAGATTGTAAATAAATACTCGAGCTAGAGCGCCAAATTAGATAGTAGTGAGCGAAAAAAAGGCTTTACAGGACCTAGGAAACCTATCAAAAAAATTATCTTCAATAATGGAAAAAAACCTACACTGGAAGTAAGCTTGCTGGCTTTCAGCGGCTGGCATGCCTGACCATAACTGAAGCTATGTCCAGCACACCAACGGCAGCCATGGAACACCTAAATCTTCCTCCCCTAGAGAGGGAGTCCAGGATAGTCTCCTACAGATTCCTGTCTTTGGAAAGGCAAATTAATGAAGAGCAACTTGGAGACCACTCCGGGATACTGAGTGAAACAAAAAACCACCAAATTCTCGGGATGGTTCCTAACATGCTTACCACAAAAATACACGTAGAAAATTCGTTCAAAGTCCTCTTGCCGGACGGTGATGAATGGGTGAGGGGAGAAATCTTTTTTCCAGAAACTGAATACGTAATGTACACAGATGGTTTAAAAACCCCAGATGGGGCCGGTGTTTTCGGCAGGAAACCAAAGATTGAAATATCTACCAGTCTTGGCAGGTACGAAAAAACCGACACCCTTGCAAAACAGGGGGCCGAATTTGCGTTTACTGTACCAGAACCGGTTTTTGGAGTCACTACAAGTGCCGCCAAACAATAATATCGGACTGGGCGGAGAGGAAAATACTTACGTACTGGTCCGATATACCAGGGTTGACTCACTCGAAGGCGTTCTTACCTAAACCCTTGAGAAACACAACTAAGCAGATCCTAGAATGGAGCAGGACTGACCTACTTATTCTAACGGGACTGCTTACAGGACACTGTCGTCTAAGATATTACCTCGGAAAGATAGGTCTGAATCAACAAACGGACTGTCGGTTTTGCTGCGTGGAAGAAGAAACTGATGATCATATACTATGTTCATGCCTCGGCCTGTGAAGAATAAGGTCCAACATATTTGGTTATACCAACCTAGAATTTACCGATTTCAAGAAAATCTCATCCCATACAACCATGAACTTCGTAAGAAGGGGCGACCTACGCCCCACTCACATGATACCTTACCTAACCTAACCTACCCCCAAAATCGCCAAAACTATGTGCGCTGCACGTTTCATGGCCCCACGCGTCGAATGGCACCATTTTCAGCGTGACGGTTGTTTTTGTGTGTGTTTTTTTTTCCCAGAGGTTTAGGAAAAATACATTTACGTATTCCAGGCTTAGGTGTTTTACCTGGATATGTCGGACTCAACAATGTCAACAATATCGACAATGCTCCTACTGACTAAAACCTTCCTCTGTCTCTGCCCGCTGAATCCCCGCGGAAACCACCGTTAGGCATTACTTCGCGGGGAGAGGATCTAGCTGTTGCTCTTCCTTCTAGTAGTTGAAGTCACCACTTCTATCTCCTAAACATTACTGTTTTGGCTCTTTCTCTTTCAATGAAACGCAGGTCTTGGAGCACTTTCGTTGCATAAGCGCTGGTCGCACTCCAGGCGGCCTTTGATGTCAGCATGGCGTTCACTAGTGTCTCGGGTGTTATTGACTGTTCGAGGATTATCTCTAAGTCATTTCGCCACACGGTAAAACGCGGGCACATAAAGAATACGTGCTCCGCGTCTTCATCGACTCCTGGGCAGGACGGGCACTCCGGGGAATCATTGTACTTAAAACGGTGAAGATATGCTCGGAAGCAGCCGTATCCTGACAGTATCTGCGTAAGATAGTAGTTGACCTCACCGTGATTCCGGTTCAGCCAAATATCGATCATTGGAATGAGACGCCATGTCCACCTACCCTTCTCTGCGGCATACCACTGGAGTGTGTGTGTGTGTGTGTGTGTGTATGTGTGTGTGTGTTTGTGTGTTGGAATATCTTGTGGGTACGATATCTTGAGACAGAGAGGCAGTAGGTTGCTAAAAATTACAGGGTAGAAGTTTTGCCGAAGAACAAGACCGAGTTGGAAGATGGGCCATAACGGTACATTCCTTCAGGTAGCTGCCGTACAAGGTGATCCTTAAATTTACCGCATTTTGTACTTTTCCCACGATAACTTCAGAAGGAGACCTAGGGCGATGGAATATTCAGGTATTTTTTTTACTGTTCCGAACCGATGGGTAACTATATTAATTATAAAAGAGCCCTCGATTTGGAAAAGTTAGTTTTGCCACGGCAATACTGTTTATTTGTGTTCTGCAGGATTATTTTTAAATGAAACAAAAAATGAAAAACAAAATAATTTTATATTAATTTACAACAAAAAATAACCAGTCTAAAATCTTAATCGACATTGTAACACAGTTCTTCTGAATCAGGCAAATATTTTTCGTATAGTTCTTGGAATTTATCCAGAGGACAAAACTCTCCACATCCTGGTATTTTCAAATTTTCCAGTCCTGAGCTTGTGTAGTGATTGTAAAATAGCTGAGTAGTTAAACAACAGCGATTCAAGCCCACTTGGAGTGGGGGTAGGAGTGGGGGATGAGTGGTGGGGGAAGTGGTGGGGGTAGGAGTGGTGGAGTGGGGGAAGTGGTGGGGGGTAAGAGTTGGGAAGTGGTGGAGTGGGGGCAGTGGTGGAGTGGGGAGGAGTGGGGGGAGAAGTGGTGGGGAGTGGTGGGGTAGGAGTGGGGGAAGTGACAGGAGAAGAAGTGACATTGTTGGCATATGACATTGTTGACATATGACATTGTTGACATATGACATTGTTGGCATATGACATTGTTGGCATATCACAGGAGTGGGGAGATGACATTGTTGACATATGACATTGTTGACATATGACATTGTTGCCATTGTTTACATACGGCATTGTTGACATACGGCATGTTGCCATTGTTGACATATAACATCATTGTTTACATACGGTATTGTCCCCATCGACTCGATTAAGAGGGTTACGTAAGCACGTTGAAAAGTGGTGTGACGTAAGCGTTGAAAAAAACTTGGTTTCCCGTAGGTTCGAACCTTAATCCTTTGACTTACTAAACGGATAGCTATACCATGTAGCTACTACGCATATTAATTTTATCGTGCAAGATTGGATATACAAATATATATTTGTGACATCATTTTTGATAAAAATAACCTTGAACTGCGCTACCAGATAACTTTGTTATCGTATACTTAAATGAGGTGTAATATTGATTGCGACAGAGATAATAATTACACACGCACATAGTCCCAGTTTAAATGTGTGCGATATTGTTGTACATGTACAGGGTATGTCACAAATTAAGAAGTCAAAAGAACCTTAACGAATGTTGGCATGGGAAAAATTGTTTTTATGAAAATTCCCATACGCTAATCTTAAGATACGCCGTTCTAAATATAAAGGGGTGCATTCACTGTTGCAAGAGATCTAATTCGAAAAATCAAAGCACTGAGTTATCGTATACTTAAAGGAGGTGTAATATTGATTGCGACAGAGATAATAATTACACACGCACATAGTCACAGTTTAAATGTGTAAGATATTGTTGTACAAGTACAGGGTATGTCACAAATTAAGAAGTCAAAAGAACCTTAACGAATGTTGGCATGGGAAAAATTGTTTTTATGAAAATTCCCATACGCTAATCTTAAGATACGCCGTTCTAAATATAAAGGGGTTGGAAATTCCGATTAAATTAAATCAAATTTTAAAGTTCGAGAAGCTAAACAAAATTTCAGTTAACGTCTATGTTTTAGAATTAAATAAAACAGAGAAGAGATAATTTTACATAGTTATACCTGTTGTGTTTACTAAAAATAAAATGAAACGTCACGTCAATTTGTTACTAATACAAGATCAGTATTTTCGGAAATTAAATGATTATAAAGCGCCACCTATCGACAATGAAAATGTTGAAATCAAATATGTTTGGATAAGTACGAGGTATGTCGTAAATTAGGAAGTCAAAAGGACCTTAACGAATGTTGGTATGCGACCCATCAAACGATTCAGCGTTGCTTAAAGTACGTCAAGTGTCACGAGAGTACGTTAAATGTTACGTGAGTACGTTAAATGTCACGTGAGTACGTCAAGCGTCACGTAAAACGTCACGTGTCACGTTATACGTAATGTGTCACATTAAAAACACACACACACATGTTGAATATTTTTGTTCATGTACAGGGAATGTCACAAATCAAGAAGTCAAAAGGTCCTTAACGAATGTGGCATGTGACCCATCAAACGATTCAACGTTACGCAAAGTATGTCAAGCGTCACGTTTAAAAACATACACACATGCACAACAACGTGACATGTCACATTAGTAGACATTGTTAACATATGACATTGTTGTCGTTGTTTACATACAGCATTGTTGACTGCCATTGTTTACATAGGGCATTGTTGACATATGACATTGTTGCCATTGTTTACATACGGCATTGTTGACTGCCATTGCTTACACACACATGACATTGTGGACATATGACATTGTTGCGATTGTTTACATACGGCATTGTTGACTGCCATTGTTTGCATAGAGCATTGTTGACATATGACATTGTAGCCATTGGTGACATTGTTGCCATTGGTGACATTGTTGCCATTGTTTACATACGGCATTGTAGACATATGTCTTCAAATTTCCCTTATACTTGAATACTATGTTTTTATTTAATGTCATTACGGAATTTTGGAAAATATGGGAAGCAAGATTTTTGATACATAATCTTTATTTCATTCACATATTCATTGTATTTAAATCAATTTTCGGTGATCGTATCGATCGTCGGTAAAACATCTAAACCATGACAATAAAACCCACAATAATCTTTTTTAAAAATAAAATTACTTAATAAATTCAAAGTTTACGAGAGATGAAAAGTATGACAGTGACATTGAGCGAAAGGTGTTGGCAGGAAAACAAATGAATGGGGCTCTGCATAGCTTTATGAATAGCCAGAAAGTGTCAAAAAAGACACGTCTGGCTGTGCATAGAAGTGTGTTGGTTCCTACACTTATGTATGGTAGTGAATGTTGGGTTTGGCAGAAGAAGCATGAAAATAGGATTAATACTGCGGAGATGAGTAGTCTGAGAAGTATAGCCGGAGTGACTCGGTTGGATAAGGTAAAGAATAGTGAGATTAGAGAACGCTGTGGTGTAAAAGAAGATGTGGTTACAAAGATAGATAAAGGAATGCTTAGATGGTTTGGACACGTTGAAAGAATGGATGAAGGAAGATTGACGAAACAAATTTATAAAGCGAGTGTGAATGGACAAGTCGGTCGACCTCGGAGAACATATCTTGATCCGATCAACATTGTTTTGAGGAAAGGCCAGGTCAAGAGTACCAACAACCGACGAGCATGTATGAGAGCACTGATGAAAGTAGAGGAAGCAAAAGATGTGTGTAAGAACCGTAGCAAGTGGAAAGAAGTGGTCTCTGCCTACCCCCATGGGAAAAAGGCGTGACTTTATGTATGTAATAAAATCTCAAGAGTACCAACGACCAAGAACACTAATGCAAGTAGTTCATTGTATTTAAAACAATTTTCGATCGTACCGATCGTCGGTAAAACATCGAAACCATGACAATAAAAACCCCAATAATCTTTATTAAAAATAAAATTACTTAAAATCTTATGAATCAAACAAACAAGAATTAGCTTAAGTCCTTATGATGACATTTATTGCCTGGGACTATCGATACTCTTCCTTTTGGGTCATTATAGTTTAAATAAATATATATTTTTTTCACCCTAGCACATCTCTTTAGTTAAAGAAATGAATAGTTTGATCCTTATTCAGCTTTTAGACGATACATATCTCTAAAGGTAGTGTCAAGTCCGGGATGCGTACGCGCTCGCTGGCCGCTGCGAAAATAATATAGATGGGTATATATACAGGGGGGCGCATGAACTGGCAAAACTTTTGGAACTATTGGAAAAAATATATTTTTAACAAAAAAAAACCTTGGTTAAAAGAACTATTTAAGCTCCCTTTTTTCATGTATCACGCAATAAATCGTCTTGTGACGTCATCAAAAGATTCAGCATTACGCAAAGTACGTCGACCATCACGTTAAACGTCATGTAAGTACGTCAAGCGTCCCCTTAAACGTCACGTGTGTACGTTGAATGTAAACACAGCGACGTTAAACGTCACGTGTGTATGTCAAACGTAAACGTCACGTTAAACGTCACGTGTCACATAAAAACACACACACACACACACCAGTTTGATTTAAACAATCTGCATGGTTAAAGCCCTATATCGAGCTGAACAATCGTTTAAGGACTACAGCTACCAGTTTATTTGCAAAGAATGAATTAAAATTCTCGAACAACGCGGTGTTCGTCAAAACAATGGAAAATAAACGCTTCCGCAGTTGGTAAGTTCATACGAGGGTCGTTACAGATCAAAAAATTTAATTTCTAGCGTCAGATTTCACAATAGATCAATTTTTGATGATAATTTAATACGCAAAGTACGTCGACCGTCACGTTAAACGTCACGTGTGTATGTCAAACGTAAACGTCACGTGTCACATAAAAACACACACACACACACACCAGTTTGATTTAAACAATCTGCATGGTTAAAGCCCTATATCGAGCTGAACACTCGTTTAAGGACTACAGCTACCAGTTTATTTGCAAAGAGTCAGTTTAAACTCGCGAACAACGCGGTGTTCGACAAAAGAATAGAAAATAAACGCTTTCGCAGTTAGTAAGTTCATACGAGGGTCGTTACAGGACAAAAAATTTAATTTCTAGCGCCAGATTTCACAATAGATCAATTTTTGAAAGCGAACGAGCAAGATATTTTAAAACATTTTAGTCATTTGAAAATTGCAGGACCTCGAAAATTTAAAGTTGGCGCCATTGTACGAATTAGTAAAGCCAAACACGTTTTTAAGAAAGGTTATACACCCAATTGGTCAACGGAATTATTTAAAATCACAAAATGTAAGATAACCAATCCTGCAACGTATCTTCTGGAAGATATGATGGAGGCACAAATCAAAGGAGCCTTCTACGCGGAAGAATTACAGAAAACTGCTAATCTTGATATCTACTTAGTAGAAAAGGAACTTGGACGCAAAGGAAATAAAATGTACGTCAAATGGTTAGGCATAAAAGGCAACAGTTGTTTAATTATGAACAAAAATCGACTTTTAAGTGGAGGGGAGGAAGGTTACAAATATGCGCGAGTTATATGCGTCATTTCCGCTGACTTCTATTAGAACCATTTTTGCGACGCAGCAGTTCTAGAAGCTTCCAGAAATTGCTTATCTAAAAAAAATGTCACGCTCGCATTTTCCTTTGTTTAACTTTATTATAAAATAAGCATTATGTATTAAAATTAATCAATTTTGACTTTATTTCTAAATTTTTTTTATAAACATCCTTGAAGATATAAAAAGAAAAAAGCCATACGGTTTAGTACCATTTGACTATTCACATTAAACGTTGATAGATTTTTGCGTGATAGTGCTCCAAGAAGAAAAAAGTAAGTTTAAATTATTGTTGTGTGTGTTTTGTCTCACAAAATATTCTTATTTTTGATTTTAGATGAATTTGGAAAAATTAAACGAAGTTTCCTCCATTACAGCACGGAAACCTATAGTAAAGCTGCAGGAGCTACCAATAGGAGTTCCTCAAGCAATTTATGCTGCGAAAATAACCAAAACACCATATGGTACAAGCGTTCTTCTTGACTTGGGTGATAAAGTCACATTCCTACCCAACAGAGTGACTGCTACCTATGAGCCGTATATTAGCCATTTCGAGAAAGGGAAATACAGCTTAACATACCAAGGATCTTACGATTGTGGCCGCCCCCATTTGGCTGCAGCATTTGAAATTAAAGAAATTTAGTCCGATATTCCAACAAAAGAGAGCATGAAAAATAAAGTCGATAATGTTTTTGCAATGACTTGTGTAATATTGGCATCTATTTTTGTTTTAATTTTAAAATTTATCTTAAAAATTGTAAAACGAAAATTTAAATCTACATGTAATATAAAAGTTGATGATGAATACACATAGTGTTTTAATAAAACATCCAATTTTTCTTAAACATTTATTTAAAATAATTATAATGGTAATACAACATTAGAAAACCAGTGACGGAGACGTTGTACATTTCGTTCGGTACACGAATATGGTCCAGAGGCGTGGCAGGGGTTTGGATCCTGGGCAATGTTAACATTGTTGACATATGACTTGTTGCCATTGTTTACATATGGCATTGATGACTACCATTGTTTATAAAGGACATTGTTGACATATGACATTGTTTACATACGGCATTGTTGACATATGACATTGTAGCCATTTTTGACATTGTTTACATACGGCATTGTTGCCATTGTTTACATACGGCATTGTTTACATACGGCATTGTTGACATATGTGATCAAATTTCCCTTATACTTGAATACTATGAGACTACATATGTTTTTATTTAATGTCATTACGGAATTTTGGAAAATTTGGGAAGCAAGATTTTCGATACATAATCTTTATTTCATTCACATATTCATTTTATTTAAATTAATTTTCTTTTGTTTAACTTTTTAAATTTATTTTTAACACTTATATTTTAAAACCAAAAATTAATTTTATAAACATTTTTATTTGTAAGATACTGTTAAAATGATTTTTTTGAGTACTTTTTTAGTTTTAAATCCAATTTTAGATATTTACTTAAATTTTGAACATTTTAACATTTTCTACGTTAATTAACTGAAATAATTGTCAAATGTTTGAGGCATGTGTCGAACGTTACTTTCAAAAATAATTGATACGAAACAATATTCATTCATTTCCTTTATTTAACTCAAAGTTTTTTTTTTAATTACTTTACATAATTAAAGTAGAATAGGCCCATTATCTGCAACATAAAAAAAAACATTTGTAAAATAAAAATATAAAATCATAGATAAATTTATACCTTAATGCCCAAACCCATGTCTCGCTCTCGAGTACCTCCATATATATACTGTAGGGGCCCACATCCCCTACGCATATCATTGATGGAGGTGGGTTGCCTCCACGAGAACCCATCATAAATATGATGGGTTTAGCCTGTAAAAAAAAGTTTTATTTAAAATTTAATGTACTAAAATTGACACAAAGAATTTTTAATTTAGTAAAAAAATATCTAAAATGATTAAAACCTTATGTTAATACAAAAATTGGCATAAAAAAAGTTAGCCTAAGAAATTTTAGTTGGAAATTAAATTTATTGTTAAAACTACCAACACCAAAGTAAGATTTGTAGAAATAATTAGCAAATGGTTTTGTTTACTTACTCTTTGATGCGGGGGTAATGCTCCCCTTACTCTGGTATATAAGGTCTTCTAATCGTCTGTCTGTAAAGCAATTTTAAATTGAAAACTAGTGTGTAAAAAATAACAAATTTGATTAAAAATCAGTATTATCAAAAATTAAATAATTATGAAGCTCAAATGATGAGAATTGTAAAATTAAATATAACTATTGCTGCATCAAAGATTTGTCTAGATTAATAAATAGTCGAGTAACTAAGAATAGACAAAAATTTTATTTGTGAGTGGTGTTTAAATTATTTTTTAAATGACGAAAAATAACTTAAAATAAAAGTATTTTGAAAATTTCCTAAAATTTTGTAAAGGGTAAAAATTTAAAATAAAAACACAATTAAAAAAGTTTTAGTTACTTATCCATCTCGTTTTAAATTCTAGTAAAAATGCACTTTTTGTTTTTTCCTTTTATAGATTTTAAACCGTAGGTAAAATATATTTAAGGTAAGCGGTCACTGTATGCGCTTTTTTTTTTGTTTTTCTTTTAGATTTAGTGCAAAAACAATGAATTTGCTAAGTTTAAAGAAATCTGTAAAAATACAAATTTGTAATTTCTGTTACAAAGCGTTTAAAAAGATAAGTCGTCGTCATATCATTATGCATTTAAGATGTCCTCTGTGTAATTTAAGATTTAAAACAGAAACACAATATTTTAATTATAAATACTTATTGAAGGTGTTACAAGATTTGATTTCTTTACTTTAAAACTTAAAATTACTTAATATTTTTATAGTTTAAAAAACCATTGCTTAATAAAGTTAAAAAAAGTCGATAGAAAAATTGATCGTCCGTTAAAAACACCGACAAAATTTCTTTATTTAGAATAAAATCGTTACAATTATTTTTTTCTAACATAGAAATTAAATAAATAAAAATTAACAAAAATGTTTCTTACCCATAATAAGCGTGACACTTGAAAACACAACAGAGCAACAACTATGCAAATATATTTATAATACATATTCTATAGAAACGTAGATTCAAGCATTCCTGAATTACCAGGTCACAACTTATATCAATGTCAGCAATAGCATCAGTTATTAAAAGACCAATTGTAATTTTTGCATTCAATTATATTTTCAAGAAACAATATCATATTATAATCATTTCATGTACACATCATATTTGCTTCCACGAGGATCACCTCTAACCCACGTGCCTTGGCCACAACAGTACATCCATTCATTTTCGCGTAATGGTTTCCCAGTAGTATTAACACGCATAAAATAATTAAAAAAATTAAAATATTTATTTTACTACTAAAATTCTTACACTCTTATATTATGTGTAGAAATGTTATAGAATGTATTTAATATCTGAAATTTAAGCAATTGTTTTCATATTGGCTAGTCAAATAAGCCTTAATGGTTTATGAAAGTTAAATGAAGAAAAGATCGATTTTAAAAAAATTTCATGCACAAATCAACAATTTAACAAAAAATTACATGTTATTCGTAAAATGAAATTAGCTTTAATAGTAGAGATTTCAATTGTTTCTTCAAACTTTGAGTAGGGCACAGCATCTTAAATGATTAACAAATATTATTTACAGTATATTTATAGAAACTTAAAATTTCGGGGAACAAATAAAACAAAACTTTTTGAAAAAATTATTTATTTAAATCATTAATTGTGGTAATTCTATAAAAGTAGATAAACTCTCTCAATGCACTATTTAACAAATCATTTGGAAGTATTTCCGACAATAATGATAACGATAATTCACCATGCAGTTTACAAAAACCAATAATATTGTGATAATATGAACAGAAACTAAGTTTGTTTAATAAATTTACTCGATGCGTCAGCAAATGCTCGTGGATTTTAAGAATTTCTTGAACATCTTCTTCGCACAAATAGTACTCAACGTCGTGTTTTTTTAAAACCAGGAACTTGGTATCATCATAAACTTGTTGCATGATAGTACAATAATCGCCACAGTGAAACGTTATAGGGGTGTTATCATCGTCTTCATCGGGATACGTAGGCGACATCTCATGAAAAAAATCTTCCATCCTTTTCTCCAAAATACTGATGAGGGTACCCCATTCAAAAACGTCAAAAGATATTTTAGTAGGCCCAAAATGTTTAGCCAAAATGATTGTCGGAGAAAACGTCCGCGCAGGACTAAGGCCACATCGAACTTCATATTCTGACAACATATATGTCATTAGCAGTAAGTAATGCACTTCACGTTTGGCAGCATCTTCGTAGGATTGAACAATTGTTTCCATAGAAGGTGCCCCCGGCAATACGAATTCGGACATTTCAAAGTCATTACTCACGCTATCATCACTACTCGACGTCATACTAAAATGATTACTGTCTTGACTGCTGCACATGATGACTGACATCCACCTGCCAATGACCCGAATTTTATAATTCGTTTTAAATTATTTTAAAAAAAACTTTAACAAAATTATAAATATAATATAAAAAATATAACAACGAAGCTAAAAATTTAGAAATAAAGTCAAAATTGATTAATTTTAATACATAATGCTTATTTTATAATAAAGTTAAACAAAGGAAAATGCGAGCGTGACATTTTTTTTAGATAAGCAATTTCTGGAAGCTTCTAGAACTGCTGCGTCGCAAAAATGGTTCTAATAGAAGTCAGCGGAAATGACGCATATAACTCGCGCATATTTGTAACCTTCCTCCCCTCCACTTAAAAGTCGATTTTTGTTCATAATTAAACAACTGTTGCCTTTTATGCCTAACCATTTGACGTACATTTTATTTCCTTTGCGTCCAAGTTCCTTTTCTACTAAGTAGATATCAAGATTAGCAGTTTTCTGTAATTCTTCCGCGTAGAAGGCTCCTTTGATTTGTGCCTCCATCATATCTTCCAGAAGATACGTTGCAGGATTGGTTATCTTACATTTTGTGATTTTAAATAATTCCGTTGACCAATTGGGTGTATAACCTTTCTTAAAAACGTGTTTGGCTTTACTAATTCGTACAATGGCGCCAACTTTAAATTTTCGAGGTCCTGCAATTTTCAAATGACTAAAATGTTTTAAAATATCTTGCTCGTTCGCTTTCAAAAATTGATCTATTGTGAAATCTGGCGCTAGAAATTAAATTTTTTGTCCTGTAACGACCCTCGTATGAACTTACTAACTGCGAAAGCGTTTATTTTCTATTCTTTTGTCGAACACCGCGTTGTTCGCGAGTTTAAACTGACTCTTTGCAAATAAACTGGTAGCTGTAGTCCTTAAACGAGTGTTCAGCTCGATATAGGGCTTTAACCATGCAGATTGTTTAAATCAAACTGGTGTGTGTGTGTGTGTGTTTTTATGTGACACGTGACGTTTACGTTTGACATACACACGTGACGTTTAACGTGACGGTCGACGTACTTTGCGTATTAAATTATCATCAAAAATTGATCTATTGTGAAATCTGACGCTAGAAATTAAATTTTTTGATCTGTAACGACCCTCGTATGAACTTACCAACTGCGGAAGCGTTTATTTTCCATTGTTTTGACGAACACCGCGTTGTTCGAGAATTTTAATTCATTCTTTGCAAATAAACTGGTAGCTGTAGTCCTTAAACGATTGTTCAGCTCGATATAGGGCTTTAACCATGCAGATTGTTTAAATCAAACTGGTGTGTGTGTGTGTGTGTTTTTATGTGACACGTGACGTTTAACGTGACGTTTACGTTTGACATACACACGTGACGTTTAACGTCGCTGTGTTTACATTCAACGTACACACGTGACGTTTAAGGGGACGCTTGACGTACTTACATGACGTTTAACGTGATGGTCGACGTACTTTGCGTAATGCTGAATCTTTTGATGACGTCACAAGACGATTTATTGCGTGATACATGAAAAAAGGGAGCTTAAATAGTTCTTTTAACCAAGGTTTTTTTTTGTTAAAAATATATTTTTTCCAATAGTTCCAAAAGTTTTGCCAGTTCATGCGCCCCCCTGTATATATACCCATCTATATTATTTTCGCAGCGGCCAGCGAGCGCGTACGCATCCCGGACTTGACACTACCTTTAGAGATATGTATCGTCTAAAAGCTGAATAAGGATCAAACTATTCATTTCTTTAACTAAAGAGATGTGCTAGGGTGAAAAAAATATATATTTATTTAAACTATAATGACCCAAAAGGAAGAGTATCGATAGTCCCAGGCAATAAATGTCATCATAAGGACTTAAGCTAATTCTTGTTTGTTTGATTCATAAGATTTTAAGTAATTTTATTTTTAATAAAGATTATTGGGGTTTTTATTGTCATGGTTTCGATGTTTTACCGACGATCGGTACGATCGAAAATTGTTTTAAATACAATGAACTACTTGCATTAGTGTTCTTGGTCGTTGGTACTCTTGAGATTTTATTACATACATAAAGTCACGCCTTTTTCCCATGGGGGTAGGCAGAGACCACTTCTTTCCACTTGCTACGGTTCTTACACACATCTTTTGCTTCCTCTACTTTCATCAGTGCTCTCATACATGCTCGTCGGTTGTTGGTACTCTTGACCTGGCCTTTCCTCAAAACAATGTTGATCGGATCAAGATATGTTCTCCGAGGTCGACCGACTTGTCCATTCACACTCGCTTTATAAATTTGTTTCGTCAATCTTCCTTCATCCATTCTTTCAACGTGTCCAAACCATCTAAGCATTCCTTTATCTATCTTTGTAACCACATCTTCTTTTACACCACAGCGTTCTCTAATCTCACTATTCTTTACCTTATCCAACCGAGTCACTCCGGCTATACTTCTCAGACTACTCATCTCCGCAGTATTAATCCTATTTTCATGCTTCTTCTGCCAAACCCAACATTCACTACCATACATAAGTGTAGGAACCAACACACTTCTATGCACAGCCAGACGTGTCTTTTTTGACACTTTCTGGCTATTCATAAAGCTATGCAGAGCCCCATTCATTTGTTTTCCTGCCAACACCTTTCGCTCAATGTCACTGTCATACTTTTCATCTCTCGTAAACTTTGAATTTATTAAGTAATTTTATTTTTAAAAAAGATTATTGTGGGTTTTATTGTCATGGTTTAGATGTTTTACCGACGATCGATACGATCACCGAAAATTGATTTAAATACAATGAATATGTGAATGAAATAAAGATTATGTATCAAAAATCTTGCTTCCCATATTTTCCAAAATTCCGTAATGACATTAAATAAAAACATAGTATTCAAGTATAAGGGAAATTTGAAGACATATGTCTACAATGCCGTATGTAAACAATGGCAACAATGTCACCAATGGCAACAATGTCACCAATGGCTACAATGTCATATGTCAACAATGCTCTATGCAAACAATGGCAGTCAACAATGCCGTATGTAAACAATCGCAACAATGTCATATGTCCACAATGTCATGTGTGTGTAAGCAATGGCAGTCAACAATGCCGTATGTAAACAATGGCAACAATGTCATATGTCAACAATGCCCTATGTAAACAATGGCAGTCAACAATGCTGTATGTAAACAACGACAACAATGTCATATGTTAACAATGTCTACTAATGTGACATGTCACGTTGTTGTGCATGTGTGTATGTTTTTAAACGTGACGCTTGACATACTTTGCGTAACGTTGAATCGTTTGATGGGTCACATGCCACATTCGTTAAGGACCTTTTGACTTCTTGATTTGTGACATTCCCTGTACATGAACAAAAATATTCAACATGTGTGTGTGTGTTTTTAATGTGACACATTACGTATAACGTGACACGTGACGTTTTACGTGACGCTTGACGTACTCACGTGACATTTAACGTACTCACGTAACATTTAACGTACTCTCGTGACACTTGACGTACTTTAAGCAACGCTGAATCGTTTGATGGGTCGCATACCAACATTCGTTAAGGTCCTTTTGACTTCCTAATTTACGACATACCTCGTACTTATCCAAACATATTTGATTTCAACATTTTCATTGTCGATAGGTGGCGCTTTATAATCATTTAATTTCCGAAAATACTGATCTTGTATTAGTAACAAATTGACGTGACGTTTCATTTTATTTTTAGTAAACACAACAGGTATAACTATGTAAAATTATCTCTTCTCTGTTTTATTTAATTCTAAAACATAGACGTTAACTGAAATTTTGTCTAGCTTCTCGAACTTTAAAATTTGATTTAATTTAATCGGAATTTCCAACCCCTTTATATTTAGAACGGCGTATCTTAAGATTAGCGTATGGGAATTTTCATAAAAACAATTTTTCCCATGCCAACATTCGTTAAGGTTCTTTTGACTTCTTAATTTGTGACATACCCTGTACTTGTACAACAATATCTTACACATTTAAACTGTGACTATGTGCGTGTGTAATTATTATCTCTGTCGCAATCAATATTACACCTCCTTTAAGTATACGATAACTCAGTGCTTTGATTTTTCGAATTAGATCTCTTGCAACAGTGAATGCACCCCTTTATATTTAGAACGGCGTATCTTAAGATTAGCGTATGGGAATTTTCATAAAAACAATTTTTCCCATGCCAACATTCGTTAAGGTTCTTTTGACTTCTTAATTTGTGACATACCCTGTACATGTACAACAATATCGCACACATTTAAACTGGGACTATGTGCGTGTGTAATTATTATCTCTGTCGCAATCAATATTACACCTCATTTAAGTATACGATAACAAAGTTATCTGGTAGCGCAGTTCAAGGTTATTTTTATCAAAAATGATGTCACAAATATATATTTGTATATCCAATCTTGCACGATAAAATTAATATGCGTAGTAGCTACATGGTATAGCTATCCGTTTAGTAAGTCAAAGGATTAAGGTTCGAACCTACGGGAAACCAAGTTTTTTTCAACGCTTACGTCACACCACTTTTCAACGTGCTTACGTAACCCTCTTAATCGAGTCGATGGGGACAATACCGTATGTAAACAATGATGTTATATGTCAACAATGGCAACATGCCGTATGTCAACAATGCCGTATGTAAACAATGGCAACAATGTCATATGTCAACAATGTCATATGTCAACAATGTCATCTCCCCACTCCTGTGATATGCCAACAATGGCAGAGCCCCATTCATTTGTTTTCCTGCCAACACCCTTCGCTCAATGTCACTGTCATACTTTTCATCTCTCGTAAACTTTAAATTTATTAAGTAATTTTATTTTAAAAAAAGATTATTGTGGGTTTTATTGTCATGGTTTAGATGTTTTACCGACGATCGATACGATAATACATTATCACCGAAAATTGATTTAAATACAATGAATATGTGAATGAAATAAAGATTATGTATCAAAAATCTTGCTTCCCATATTTTCCAAAATTCCGTAATGACATTAAATAAAAACATAGTATTCAAGTATAAGGGAAATTTGAAGACATATGTCTACAATGCCGTATGTAAACAATGGCAACAATGTCACCAATGGCAACAATGTCACCAATGGCTACAATGTCATATGTCAACAATGCTCTATGCAAACAATGGCAGTCAACAATGCCGTATGTAAACAATCGCAACAATGTCATATGTCCACAATGTCATGTGTGTGTAAGCAATGGCAGTCAACAATGCCGTATGTAAACAATGGCAACAATGTCATATGTCAACAATGCCCTATGTAAACAATGGCAGTCAACAATGCTGTATGTAAACAACGACAACAATGTCATATGTTAACAATGTCTACTAATGTGACATGTCACGTTGTTGTGCATGTGTGTATGTTTTTAAACGTACTCACGTGACGCTTGACATACTTTGCGTAACGTTGAATCGTTTGATGGGTCACATGCCACATTCGCTAAGGACCTTTTGACTTCTTGATTTGTGACATTCCCTGTACATGAACAAAAATATTCAACATGTGTATGTGTGTGTTTTTAATGTGACACATTACGTATAACGTGACACGTGACGTTTTACGTGACGCTTGACGTACTCACGTGACATTTAACGTACTCTCGTGACACTTGACGTACTTTAAGCAACGCTGAATCGTTTGATGGGTCGCATACCAACATTCGTTAAGGTCCTTTTGACTTCCTAATTTACGACATACCTCGTACTTATCCAAACATATTTGATTTCAACATTTTCATTGTCGATAGATGGCGCTTTATAATCATTTAATTTCCGAAAATACTGATCTTGTATTAGTAACAAATTGACGTGACGTTTCATTTTATTTTTAGTAAACACAACAGGTATAACTATGTAAAATTATCTCTTCTCTGTTTTATTTAATTCTAAAGCATAGACGTTAACTGAAATTTTGTTTAGCTTCTCGAACTTTAAAATTTGATTTAATTTAATCGGAATTTCCAACCCCTTTATATTTAGAACGGCGTATCTTAAGATTAGCGTATGGGAATTTTCATAAAAACAATTTTTCCCATGCCAACATTCGTTAAGGTTCTTTTGACTTCTTAATTTGTGACATACCCTGTACTTGTACAACAATATCGCACACATTTAAACTGTGACTATGTGCGTGTGTAATTATTATCTCTGTCGCAATCAATATTACACCTCCTTTAAGTATACGATAACTCAGTGCTTTGATTTTTCGAATTAGATCTCTTGCAACAGTGAATGCACCCCTTTATATTTAGAATGGCGTATCTTAAGATTAGCGTATGGGGAATTTTCATAAAAACAATTTTTCCCATGCCAACATTCGTTAAGGTTCTTTTGACTTCTTAATTTGTGACATACCCTGTACATGTACAACAATATCGCACACATTTAAACTGGGACTATGTGCGTGTGTAATTATTATCTCTGTCGCAATCAATATTACACCTCATTTAAGTATACGATAACAAAGTTATCTGGTAGCGCAGTTCAAGGTTATTTTTATCAAAAATGATGTCACAAATATATATTTGTATATC
The DNA here is from genome assembly GCA_950111635.1 of Agelastica alni. Classification (NCBI taxonomy): domain Eukaryota; kingdom Metazoa; phylum Arthropoda; class Insecta; order Coleoptera; family Chrysomelidae; genus Agelastica; species Agelastica alni. The sequence continues at coordinate 5,131,143 of OX467708.1, forward strand.
CAATCTTGCACGATAAAATTAATATGCGTAGTAGCTACATGGTATAGCTATCCGTTTAGTAAGGCAAAGGATTAAGGTTCGAACCTCCGAGAAGCCAAGTTTTTTTCAACGCTTACGTCACACCACTTTTCAACGTGCTTACGTAACCCTCTTAATCGAGTCGATGGGGACAATGTAAACAATGATGTTATATGTCAACAATGGCAACATGCCGTATGTAAACAATGGCAACAATGTCACATGTCAACAATGTCACATGTCAACAATGTCATATGTCAACAATGTCATATGTCAACAATGTCATATGTCAACAATGTCATATGTCAACAATGTCATATGTCAACAATGTCATCTCCCCACTCCTTCTCCTGCCACTTCCCCCACTTCACCCCCCCACTCCTCCCCACTCCACCACTGCCCCCACTCCTCACCACTCCTACCCCACCACTTCCCCCACTTCTACCCCCACCACTTCCCCTACTCCTCCCCCCACTCCTACCCCCACTCCAAGTGGGCTTGAATCGCTGTTGTTTAACTACTTAGCTGAAAATCGAGTACAAAAAAAAAATTAAAATAATTCGAGGAAAAAATTTTTAAGCTCTTAAAAACACGTTCTATTTACGCCACTATTAAAAATGGATGGTATTAACGAACTACCTTAATTCCGATGACATTTTCGATATTGTGAACTTCGAAAATCAAGTAAGATCCGTAGGTGGGAACGTGTGGTTCATGAAAAACTTTCAGGAGCACTTGCAATTCTGCTAAATTATTCTCGTGAGCTGAATATAAGTACATTTTCGTGCCGTACTTTTCATCGGGATTTTTCTTTTTTGTATCTTCGATAATTTTCTTCAAAAGAAATCCTGGAAGTAGCATAAGTATGAAAAAAAAAACAACGCGTCACTGCTGTCGAGGTTACTTCGACTATAACATTTACCCAAACCAGTCGCTATAACTTTGATAAAAAAAAATAGTGACAAAGAATTCCCTAGTCCGGGAAGGAACAGGTTGATTCCATCAATAGAGATCTTAAAGCAATCGTCGAGTGGGGAACCAACAATCTTGTTCAGTTCAACGCCCAAAAAACACAAAGTGCCACGTTTTCCAAGAAAGTGAATTCTTCAAATCATCCCATCACAATGTCCGGAAATACCCTTGAACCAAGTCCCTCCATCTCGATTTTGGGAGTCACGGTGTCCAATAATATGTCTTGGCATGACCATGTTGCTAACATCGCAAAGTCGGCAAGCCAGAGGCTAGGTTTTCTGTGGAAAGCCAGAAAGTTTTTTACTCCTGATCAACTGTTGACGACGTACAAGGCTCAAATCCGACCTCTACTGGAGTATTGCTCGCACATTCGGGGTTCAGCACCAAGGCATTCTCTTCGTCTTCTAGATTCCATTCAGAAAAGAGCCATTCGCTTGATAAACAGCTCAACTCTCACAGATACCCTTCACCCTCTAGAACGTAGAAGAAGAGTTGCAGACCAGTCATTGCTCTACAAATATTTCCATGGCAGATGCTCCAGAGAAATAAAAACTCTTGTATCACCATTGGCCACATTCGGCCGAAGAACTCGGCACGCTGATCAGTCTCGCCGTCCGCGGCCCACACGATAGGTTTACCCTTTTTGCGTTTATTTTCATAAAAAAAAAAAACGTACTTCCCGGACTAGGCCGGGAAGAATCACATCGTTGTTTTTAGAACAGCCAGAGGTAAAAATACTACCTCGCAACTGGAAAAAATCAGAAACTAATACAGAAATTAATACGACAGAAATTGTGGAAGCGTTGAACGGTATGAAATTGGGTAAAACTGCTGGGTACGACAGGATAACAGTTGAAATGCTAAACGCAGACAAAAGCGGGGTAACTAGTCTGCTGTACCGCCTTTTTAACCTTTGTTGGAGGAGTGGTAGCGTACCAGACGACTGGTGCAAGGCCGTTATCGTGCCGCTTTATAAGGGAAAAGGTTTGCAGCAGGACTGTAAGAACTATGGAGGTATTAGTTTACTCAGCATAGTCGGAAATCTGTATGTAAGATATTGATTAAAATAGTAACGAATGAAACTGCAAAGATGATATGGGATGTGCAAGCAGGATTTAGAAGAGGAAGAAGATGTATGGATTAGGTCTTTTCATTACGAGGTATAGTCGAAATTTTTTTGGCTAGAAGTCAGAAGGTCTATTGCGCTTTTATAGACTTGGAAAGGGCCTATGACAGAGTGGTAAGGAGTGAATTAAGGTCGACATTGTCTATGTATGGGGTAAACGGTAGTTTAATACAAGCATTGAAATCAACTTACGAGGATTCCACTGCTTGTGTCAGAATAAACGAGAAAGAGTGGAACAAGTAAATGAATTTGTGTACTTGGGTTTAAAGTTTACGAGGGATGGAAGTATGACAGTGACATTAAGCGAAGGGTGTTGGCAGGAAAACAAATTAATGGAGCACTACATAGCTGTATAAGCAGCCAGAAATTGTCAAATAAGGAACGTAAATGTTGGGTTTGGCAGAAGAAGCATAAAAATAGGATTAATGCTGCGGAGATAAGTAGTCTTAGAAGTATAGCCAGAGTGACTCGGTTGGATTAAGTAAAGAATAGTGAGACAACGCTGTGGTGTAAAAGAAGATGTGGTTACAAAGATAGATAAAGGAATGCTAAGATGGTTTGGACAGGTAGAAAGGATGGATGAAGGAAGATTGACGAAACAAACTAATAAAGCGAGTGTGAATGGACGGAAGTCGGTAGAGGTCGACTGCTCGGCGAACATCGATCTCGATCAGATCAACATTTTTTTGAAGAAAGAAAGAGTACCAACAACCGACGAGCATGTATGAGAACACTAATGAAAGTAGAGGAAGCAAAAGTTGTGTGTAAGAACCGTAGCGGAAGTGGTCTCTGCCTACCCCTACCGTAAAAAGGCGTGACTATATGTATGTATGTATGTTGTTATTGTAAATTTGAAAATCTTGGTAGGTATGGTTTGGATAAATGCAGTTGATCATTACCATTGCTGCGAAATAACAACTCACACCAATTGACGTGCAAAAATTGCGAAAAATGGTGAATAGATAACAGTGCTTCGAGAATAGCGCACATCACACAGATCCCGCTCTACGGAGCGTGTCACAAAAGTTTGTTTTATCGAAATTAAATCAAATTTAAAAAAATATAGAGATAAATACCTTGTGCTATCGACGTAAGTTTGATAGTTCCAGTTTGTACAAAATACTCCCTTACAGCCATATCGGTGATTATCTTAGGCCATACAGAACTCGTCCAATCCGGTAATTTTTGCCCGAATTCCTCCTCCGTCGACAAACCGAAGTATAAATCGTAGACGTCTTGATACATCGTCACGTTTAATCCCGAAAATTTAGAAATATAATCGAATATCTCTGTATGCTGTGCAAATTCGTCTTGCCATCTCGTCGACGCTACCAGATCGTTGTAGTGCTTTACATAATTTACGCAATTGATGCCGAAGAGAACCTGGAAAGACGCGATCAGTGAAAAAATATACCGGTGGCGTTACCTTTTCTACCGGATCCTGGTCGACCGGATAATAATTGTATGGCACCGGTTGCCAAATGAACTGGGAATTCCATACCAGTTCCTTTGTCGGCGGGAATAAACTAGCCAGAACCAATTCTAAGGAGGCTTTGGTACGATTTTTGTTCGTTGTCACCGCATCGACGATTTCTGGATAATGGTATTCGCCCAACAAGCTGTTGTATCTCTTTCGCAAATCTTGACCGACCTGATATTCTCTAACTTTACCAGCCTGCAAATATAAAGAAAGAAATAGTGAAAAAATTCAAGGATTTTCACGCTCGTACTCACGTTCGTTAGCTGACCCCTTCCGATCGGAAAATACGTGTCATTTAAGTAGGGGTCGTTTGGGTAAACTTCGCCTAATTCGGCTGTGCGGTTACCATGTCTAAATATCTAAAACGGAAAATGTATGAAAGAAATGGTGAATTTTCGACTAATTTTATATTTAATCGAGAAGCTTGTAATGAACGGGGTAGTCGGTAATAAATAGAGACAGGGTTTGAGTTTTTAAACTCCGAAAAAAAATTCGATTTTTACAAAACAAATGTCATATTTACAAATGTAGGTGGCAAAATGAACCCACATGCACGAATCATCGAAACAGATTTGGCCTAAACTAGATCTACGTCGAACTAATGATGTTTTAACTCCATCCAGGGAGTCCATTGGAAATGCGATCGCGGCCATAACAGGACACTGGGCAGGTGGATCCCATGCACGGCGCATGAGAATCGCAGATCTACGACACGACTTCTGTAGAAGCTGTCATGATGAAGAAGAGGAGGAAATAATGGTACATCTTTTCAGCCACTGCCCTGCCCTATCTGATCTCAGCTTAGTTAGTATTAAAGACCTTACACTTTTTATTAAAAGTTCCAACTGGTTCCCACGGTAGAGGGGGAAGGCACCGCCGTCCATTACGGTATCACAACGGGTCAAAAGGCCGAAGTGGGTTCTCTCTGAACCGCCGTTTTAACCTAAGGGTTTTGTTTGGTCTACCCATCTAGTTGGAGATCTGTTGCATGCGTTTACCTTCTACTTGCCCTTCTATGATTAGTCGTTCCAATTTTCATGATCTTCTAGCATATGCCCGAGATACTGTAAATACATGCGGTTTATTTTAGTTAGCAGCCTTGTACGTTGACCAATTTCTTGTAGTACGGATAGACTGGCTCGGTGTTATGTCCATAATACTCGTAAGAGTCGTCTATAAACCCACATTTCGAAAGCCTCTATTCGGTTTTTATCTGCTTTGTTTAAAAGTCCATGTTTCCGCTGCGAAAGTTGCAATGGGAAAGATGAGAGCATCAACTAGATGGAGTTTCGTTGTTTCGGTGATAGATTTGTCTTTCCATATTTTACTTAGCTTGGTAGTCGCCGATCTTGCCATAGTTAGACTCTACAGACCAGAAATTCCACAAATTTTCCCAAATTGTACTATTAATAATTTATATTACTATTAAAAAAATTAATGTTTGATTTTTGTGAAAAATTTTGGAAATAAATAGTCTGAAATAAATTTTGTAACAAAGCTCCTTATCGCGGAGACCGGGGTTAGCCAGCAAAAACTGGCTGTAGAGAGAGGGAGAGAGAGTAATCCGACTACTCGCACAGCATATTTATTATTAAATATATATATATATGAGAATGGTAAAATCCTACATATGGTCAGTGTTGCTGTACGGGGCAGAGGTCTGGACCATTAAGGCCGCTACAGTTTATCGTTTAAAAGCAGATGAGATGTGTTTACACCGGCGAATGCTGAGAATACCCTGGACAGCTATGCAGACCAACGAAATGATTCTAAACAGGGCTGACGCAACACGTTTGCTGCTAAAGTCTTTGAAGATAAACAGTCCGAAATAAATTCTTATTTTTTTTTATTGATCGTATGAAAAATTATGTACGCAACGATCATATAATGGCTATTAATAGGTTTTTTTATCGTTTGTAGAAAAAATTATGCACGTAACGATCATATAATTAATACGTTTTTATAGAGAAATGCGAACGAGAAAAAGAATAGCGCGTGTAGAACAAAAATCTGTACTCACGACGTGCGTCAAAATGACAGTGGAATCGGCCTCCCTGATTTCGTTTGTGTTGAACGTCCTGGTCCTGGTGTAATAACGCGCCTGAACCGCGCAGAAACATGTGAAAACAACAATCGGTTGCAGAAGCATGTTGATAGCTCGAATACGGTCGAATAATATATTATATATATAGCCTTTTAAAGATTTTATTCGTCGTGGGAATTTGGTCCGGTTGATAAACTTACGAAATTATTTATTCCGTCGAACAAAATGCACCGACTCCATCTAGCGGTACGAGTACGAAGTATACGCTTGCCATAATGTCGCCCACGTCGACTAAGTGACAGATGACTAAGACCGCCATTTAGATGCTCATTCTCGAAACATTTTAGTCACTTTGATCTGCTAGATAACAAAAAAACTAATCACGCCCAGCACGATGTATAATTTTCATTTAAATAATTGGGAGCAAACTTTCTTTTAAGTACTCAACGACCACCTAACTACTGACCAATTTCAAGATAAAAGTAACTTTGACAACACACATTTAAACGTCATTAACGTTCTTAAATGCCATTTTAAGTATTGTTTATACATGATTGTTAAAATACTATTGCCACTAATTTGTATTTAAAAGCGGTAAATGCATCACTTGAAGAATCATATTTTTAACGACTGAGCCTCGTCATCTCTTAGACAGTTTGGACACTATCGATTTGTAAGCTGCTGAACTCTTACCACCTCTTTAGTTGTACTCCTATCATTTCCGATAGATTCCATCGTCTGTAAGCTGTTGGGCTACATTTTCTCTTAAAATGTTGTACTTTATCATTTCCGAAATTGCTGGACTCAACCTCTTAAGCTGTAGTAGTTTCATTGTCTCTTTACCTACTAAATAATTTAATGAGCTGATGCTAGCTAAAATTCTTTACCTCTCAAGGTGAACTTTATCATCTCTTTAAATGTTGGATTATCGTTTTAGGTTAGGTTAGGTTTGGTTAAACCGGCGGTTTGAAGGAAACCCACTTAGGCCTGTTGTGATATCGTGATGGACGGCGGTACACTTTAAAAAAAGTGTAAGGTTTTTAATGCTAACTGAGTTAAGATCAAATAAGTCGACAAAGTTTGGTTGCCCTAGTATAGAAAGCGGTTTTCTGCTCAGGGCAGGGCAGTGGCTGAAAAGATGTACCATTGTTTCCTTCTCTTCCTCATCGTGACAGCTTCCACAGAAGTCGTGTCGTAGCTCTGCGATTCCCATGCGCCGTGCATGGGATCCACTTGTCTAGTGTCCTGTTATGGCCACGATCGGATTTCCAATGGACTCCCTGGATAGAGTTAAAACATCATTAGTACGACGTAGATCTAGATCTGTCTCGATGATGTGCGTTTGGGTTTATTTTTACACTTTAAGTTGGCTTTTTAAACTACTTTGCTGTGCAGAAGAAGCCGGCAGTTTGCAATCGATACTCCATGCTGAGATAAGATACAGATACAGCTATGAGAGTGGTACTCTCTCTTGCCAGCTCGTCCGCCTCACAGTTGCCTGGTATGTCCCTGTGTCTGGGTACTCAGACAATGTGAACTCTAAACCTAGTTGCTAGCTCATTCAGGGGGGCTCATTCGACCGCTGCCCTAGAGGTCAAGTATACTGAGTTCAGTGATTTGATAGCAGCCTGGCTGTCGCTGAACACCTTAGCAAGACTTTAACTGCAGTAGTAAAACTGCATCGTCTCTTAAGGTGTTTTATATTATATTCTTTTTAGAAATTACACTCTTTCATGTATAAAAATCTTTTATTTTTAAAGCTGCTGGACTCTATCATCCCTGAAATTGTTGGACTATAATTTTTTAAACTGCTGCATTATCATCACCTAAGATGTCAAACTGAGTCACTTTTTGAACTGCCGGACACTGTCCAGTTGCCAAACTTTTTCCTTTCTTGAATTGTTGCACTCTCATAATTTATTAAAAAGCTGATTTTATAAGGATTTATTCCATTATTTTTTGAAGCTATGGTTATAAATCAGGACGTGGTAGCTATTTTGATGTAACGCTTTTTTAACCTTTGCCTCTGGAGATTCATGCAGGGCCATCGTAACGCTTAACAAAGGAAAAGGTTCGCAAAAGGAAAACTATCGAGTCATCTAGCTTTTTTAGCTTGTGCCAGGATAAACGGAGCTTACAAAGGCTGGTTTAATATTAAAAAGGTGTTAGATAGGGATGTATGGTTTCACTATGGTTGTTTGACACATTCGTAAGCGTAGATTTGAAAAAAAGGGCATATGTATTGAGAAAGAATGATTTGATCGTATAAGGCGAGTGTGAAGTCGGTAGAGGTCGACCTAGGCGAACATATCTCGAATTGTTTTGAAGAAAGGTCAGTTTAAAAGTGCCAGCAATCGACGAACATATATAAAAGCCCTTCTAATAGTCGCAGTGCGGGCCGTCCGCGGCCCACGCGACTATTTTCAGTAAAAAAACAAAAAAATCTTCGCCGATTTAAAACCATTCCGTTATTCAGTCTGTAGGCGGCAGGACTTCTCCAAATTTGTATCAAGCGCTGCTTGTTTAATCGATATTTTCACGAATTGCTTTAGAAAAAATGGTATTTGTTTTTAAAAAAATTAGTCTGACGGAAATTCTGCCGATAAAAAATTCTTCTACCGGTCTATGCATTCTAATATACTTTGATTTGTATTTTTTGTCGTTTTTTTTACGTTTAATAACGTTGATAAGAAATTACCTACTTAAGTATATGCTAATTTCTTTGTTCTAAAAAAAAATTTTAAAATAAGGAAACGCTTAATTGTATTATTGCTTATTAACTATGAAAAAATCTTGATGCAAAATATGGTAACAAAGATAGATAAAAAAACGCTTAGATGGTTTGGACACGTAGAAAGGATGGATAAAAAAAGATTGACGAAACATATTTATAAGGCGAGTGTGAATGGTAAACTTAGAGAACAATGAAAATAGTTTTTTTTGCAGCATGTGTTGTGGACGAACAGAAGCCGTTTTGTTAGTAACGGTACGCCCAATAGAAAAAATGAACATTTTTGGGCTACTGAATATCCACATTTTGTCTAATCCGATTAAAAACCAATGACACTTCAGAATCAACGTTTGGTGTAGTTTTATTAATGCGACATTTGCAATTTCTTCAAGAAGAACTTCCTGTGCTTTTCGAAAATTTACCATTACAGCTGCGAGCAAACATATGTTTCCAGCATAATGGAGGTTGATTCCATCAATAGAGATCTTAATGCAATCGTCCAGTGGGGAACCAACAATCTTGTTCAAATCAACGCCCAAAACACACAAAGTGCCACGTTTTCCAAGAAAGTGAATTCCTCAAATTATCCCATCACAATGTACGGAAATACCCTTGAACCAAGTCTCTCCATCTCGATTTTGGGAGACACGATGTCTTGGCATGACCATGTTGCTAACATCGCAAAGTCGGCAAGCCAGAGGCTAGGTTTTCTGTGGAAAGCCAGAAAGTTTTTTACTCCTGATCAACTGTTGACGACGTACAAGGCTCAAATCCGACCTCTACTGGAGTATTGCTCGCACATTTGGGGTTCAGCACCAAGGCATTCTCTTCGTCTTCTAGATTCCATTCAGAAAAGAGCCATTCGCTTGATAAACAGCTCAACTCTCACAGATACCCTTCACCCTCTAGAACATAGAAGAAGAGTTGCAGACCAGTCATTGCTCTACAGATATTTTCATGGCAGATGCTCCAGAGAAATAAAAACTCTTGTACCACCATTGGCCACATTCGGCCGAAGAACTCGGCACGCTGATCAGTCTCACCCATTTACTCTCAAGAGTGACACTACTAGGACCAATCTTCATCAAAAATCCTTCTTTTACAGGGCTGCTACGGAATGGAATAAGCTTCCAAAATCAGTTTTTCCAGAGAACTATGACCTACAACTTTTTAAAAAGCGTGTCCACAATCATTTTCTTTCTATAATCCCTTCCCCTTCTAATAGCCGCGGCCCACACGATAGGTCTACACTTTTTGCGACTATTTTCATAAAAAAAAAGGCTCCACCGCATAAATCAGGAATTGTCCAACAATATTTAAATGAAACGTGGATAGGTATAAATGGATCGAATGTTTGAATGACAGATGGTAGATGGACGAGGAGATTGCTCGAATGGCGACCGAAAGCCGATAGAAGAAGTAGAGGAAGACCGCCCACACGTTGGACCGACGACATTAAAAGAATGGAAAGGCAGTGGAAAATATTGGGGGAGGCCTATATCCAGCAGTGGATGCAAAGTGCTGAGTGATGATGATAAATGGATCGATACAGTGGGCGCCTAAACTAGACTAGACTTCTTCTTGCGGGGAACTTTGAAAAATAAAGTTTACAAAACACCTTTTATTAACTTGGAACATTAAAGGAAAAAATGAGAAATGCTTGCGGTGAACTATCTAGAGAAATGTTACGTAAGGCTTCAGTGAGAAAAGTAAGGCGAAGATTGAATAAGTGTTCAGAAGTAGAAGGTGGTTGCATTAAAAATTTGTTGTAGTGATTTAACATACTATTACGACTTTTAGTTCCTCTGTGGGTTCGGCGATTAAAACACTCGATCCAGTAACAAAACAATGTTTATTTCAATACAATAAATTCTACTTTTATTAACCACTTAGATATTCACTTTTACAACTCTATAAAACTATTTACATTTATTTATTCATGAACACTTTCAAAACCGATACTGACTGTCTGCTCGCTGTCCTCTTTTTTTTTTACCTGAAAATCATACTTCGACCTTATTCTCGAAAGTCTTTTCGAACGGTCGAGAACTTGCGGGAACTTTCCTTTGGTCTCCACACCGACAGTCCCTGTTGTGGCCGACGCATTGTCGCGACACAAAAGGGTTAACTGGGACAGGCTCCTAACAATACTTTGTTTTTTTTTGTGGTATTAGTAGTAACATATTATGTGTTTTGTAATGTTAAATTAATAAATAATACCAATACGATATTTTCTTCTGGGTTCGGTAATTCTAAAGTCTCCGTACAATAACTAACAACTTTTATTCTAGTATTTCTTCACAATAAATTTTCCTTTTACAAATTACTTAAATATTCACTTTACAATTACAATACTTGACTTTGAAGTAATTAAATCTCAAAACTCATAAAAACTGCCTTCTTCCGTGGCCGCTACCTTTTTATATTTATACAAATTATTACGAGAAGGGCACTTTGTTCCGGAATTATTAGCCGCCGTATTCTAGAACTTGCCGGTCGGTCCTTTCTTTTGTTACAATCATCGCGCCGGCCGGCCGGCATAATAAAGCTGTCCCCAAATTGTGATCGACCCGCTGACGCCGGCCGACACAGTGCCCTATCGTAACAATACTAATAAATAATGTTTAATTATTGACAGATGCAACTTTGCTATTTATTTTCAAAGGCTACTTGTTTAAATCGTGACGATTGCGAACCTTTGATAATACTTTTTTTTACAAATTTGCTGATAATTTTATAACGGAAAGATATAGCAATTTTTTTTTCCCGCAAAACATCGAAAAAGGTGTGAGACAGGGATGTGTGGCTTCGCCATTGCTGTTTAACTTATACATAGACGATTGTTTAAAAGATTTGAAAGAGAATGCGTATGGACTGAAAATGAATGATTTGATCGTTAAATGCCTTCTTTACGCCGATGATCAAGTCATATTAGCGTCATCTGAAGAGGAGGCGATGGGTAATGTTATGCATGATGCCCTGAAAATAATATGGATGAAAATAATTGTAAGCAAAACGAATGTAATGGTTTTTGGAAGAGAAGAAAGCATGACAAACTGTGGAGTTTCGATTGAGGGAGAAAGAGTGGAACAAGTAAATGAATTTGTGTACTTGGGTTCACAGTTTACTAGAGATGGAAAGTATGACAGTGACATTGAGCGAAGGATGTTGGCAAGAAAACAAATGAATGGGGCACTGCATAGCTTTATGAACAGCCAGAAAGTGTCAAAAAAGGCACGTCTGGCTATGGTGCATAGAGGTGTGTTGGTTCCTACACTTATGTATAGTATTGAATGTTGGGTTTGGCAGAAGAAGCATAAAAATAGGATTAATGCTGCGGAAATGAGTAGTCTGAGAATTGTATAGCCGGAGTGACTCGGTTAGATAAAGTAAAAAATAGTGAGATAAGAGAACGCAGTGGTGTAAAATAAGATGTGGTTACAAAGATAGATAAAGGAATGCTTAGATGGTTTGGACTCGTAGAAAGGATGGATAAAGAAAGATTGACGAAACAAATTTATAAGGCGAGTGTGAATGGACGGAGACATCGAGTTTCGCTCACCCTGTACATAACATAAATGCAAAATACTGTGGCGCAATATTGTGAAATTTAAGTTTAATCAAAAACAAAAGATACCAAACCAACTTTGTAATCTTATCAGTTATTTACGGTGTTTGTCTTTATTGAAATTATTAATTAAAATTTTTAGATATTATCAATTTTTGTTTAATTAACGATTAACCAATTATATAATAGAATATACCACTAAATAGTTGCTTTGATACACAATGGGTGACTGTCACTTTGTTTAAGCAGGTGTTAAGAAATTGAATATTAGAAGATTTACTGTTACAACTAACGAAACAACCCTCGTACATGCTTACATTTTAAACTAAAACTAACTGTAAAAATTTCATGGTAACACAGGCCCATTCATAACAATAATAATATTAAATTTATTATTAATTGTTTAAATTCTTTTATTAAAATTAGAAAGAGGAAGAGTAGCTATTATTCAATCTTATGTATTTACAATTTTAAGAACATTATATTCTAGAGAAGTAAATTAATGTCAATACATAAAATAACCTATTTTAACAGTGACAAAGGAGCATTCTCCAAACATTCAAAATAAACTTTTAACATGTCATAAGCTTCATTATAAAGTATTGCTGGCCTAAAAGTGTGGAAGCGTATGACAGAGATTATGAAAACGTTGAATAGTATGAAATTCTGGGTACGACAGGATAATAGTTAAAATTCTGGAAAAAGCGTGGTAACTAGTCTGCTGTACTGCCTTTTTAACCTTTGTTGGAAGAGTGGTAGCGTACCAGACGACTGCTGCAAGGCCGTTATCGTGCCGATTTACAAGGGAAAAGGTTCGCAACAGGACTGTTAAAACTACCGTGGTATTAGTTTACTCAGCATAGTCAGCAAACTGTAGGCAAAGATATTGATCAAAGGAGTGACGAATAAAACTGAGAAGATGATATGGGATGTGCAAGCAGGATTTAGAAGAGCGTTAGTTTAATACGAGCACTGAAATCACTTTACGAGGATTCCACTGCTTGTGTCAGGATAAACGGAGCTTACACGAACTGGTTTAACATCGAAAATAGTGTGAGACAGGGATGTGTGGCTTCGCCATGCCTGTTTGACTTATACATAGACGATTGTTTAAAAGATTTGAAAGAGAGTGCGATTGAAAATGAATGATTTGATCGTCAAATGCCTTTACGCCGATGATCAAGTCATATTAGCGTCATCTGAAGAGAAGTTGCAGGCGATGGTTAATGTTATGCATAATGCCCTGAAAATCAAAGAGATGAAAATAAATGTAAGCAAAACGAAAGTAATGGTTTTTAAAAGATAAGAAAGCATGACAAACAATAAAAGTTCTGAATAAGGGAGAAAGAGTGGAACAAGTAAATGAGTTTGTAAACTTGGGTTTAAAGTTTACGAGAGATGGAAAGTATGACAGTGACATTGAGCGAAGGGTGTTGGCGGGAAAACAAATGAATGAGGCAGCAAGTTGTAAGATTATTCGGTACAAAAAAATCAATTGATGTCGTAGTCATGGAGACAGAAGACTTTTTAAATTTTAAAAGCCTGTATGAAGGTGGCACATTACCAGTTTTTTTCCGCAAGAAAGACGACTCTGGTCGAAGTTTTTTATTATCTCAGGTGGTTCATTTTCAAGTAAGACAAGACCAATCTGGAATATTGTTCTATAAAACTAAATTTAACGAAGATTTTTCATCAATCACATTAAATAGAAAAATCAGAAAAAATAATGTTCAGATGCCAGAATCGTTGTCCCCTATAAGAAACGGTTCAAGAAAAATTTGTACTAAAAATTACAACCATCTTCAAAAACTCATTAAATGGATAATAAAACAATTTCAAAAATATTTTCGAAAAGGCTGATGAAGAAAACGATTAAACATAATTATAAATGGCTTTCGCGGACATCGTTTAATGGTGAATAGTTTTTCGGGTGTGAGTTAATACTCGACGTTTCACCATCTCGAGTGGATGGCATTTTCGGAAGATGCTTTTTCTTTTTAAGGCTGACGGTTTGTGACATTTGTATGTCACGATCGCAGGTTATATACGTTTTGGTGGGCGGGGCATATTTGAGAGCTGTTCAGGAATTGGTCACGTTCCGGAGATTCATTCTTCTTATGTTTGTAAGGAAAAAACAACGCTGCTTGGTCCAGTTCTGACATAATAACTCAATATCACGCCGACCGATTTCGATGATTCTTTTTTTATTGGAAAGAATGTACTTTAAGGGTTGTTTAATGAGAGTTTGGTTGAGTTTTGATTATGGGATCCATGACAAAGTAACGGAACTCTTCAATCAATATCAATACAACATTTCGCTTAGTCTTTCATTTATATTTATAAAAAAAACTAGTAGTCTTAGTGACACGCGAATTGCTTTAAAACGAGCCTACTATAAGAAAATAAATAATTTACAAGCGCTTTTAGTACTTTTCGCAATGATGTAGTTAAATGATTTCGCATGTTTATTTTCCGACGAATTTTCTATTTTCCATCACGCGATATCCTTCCCATTTCTTAGCCGTAAATATTTTCTCGATCCTAACGCTCTGTGACGAATTCGTAATTGCAAACACGGCTTTAATGTATGTTAAAATGTAGAGCGACTTAGTGGACGGTTAAAGTTAAAATTAAAAAAAATACCTAACTGTAATAACTGTTTTCTTCTTGAGTCGATAACAATACCGAGTCTAACAAAATAGTAGTAGGATTCTAGATTTTAATGAACGCTTTTTGTAAGTATGCGAAAAAGCGATTAACACAGAACTCATCAAATATCTGGAGAAATTTGAGATAATTCATGACAGACAATATGGATTTCGACAACTTCGGTCTACTGGAGATTTGCTGGCTTATGTCACTCAGCTCTGAACAAACACTATTAAAAAGTTTGGTGAATCCCGTGCAATAGCCTTGGATATATCTAAACCCTTTGACCACGTTTGGCACCAGGCATTGTTAAGTAAATTATCTGTCTACGGTCTCCCAACCAAACTGCGCCAATGGCTCTTGAGCTTCATGCAAGATCGCTCCTTACATGTGGCAGTTGACGATATTTCTTCTGATGCGTTTAAAACCAATGCCGAGGTCCCCCAGGGTTCCATCCTGTCCCCCACCTTATTTCTTTTACACATCAACGACCTCTTAAAAACCACCACGAACCCCATTTACAGTTTCGCAGACGATAGCACACTTGTCTCAACTTTCACATCCTATCGATCACTTTCGGTGAATGATACAAATAGACTCAGGCAGGAACAGGTTGATTCCATCAATAGAGATTTTAAAGCTATCGTCGAGTGGGGAACCAACAATCTTGTTCAGTTCAACGCCCAAAAAACACAAAGTGCCACGTTTTCCAAGAAAGTGAATTCCTCAAATCATCCCATCACAATGTCCGGAAATACCCTTGAACCAAGTCCCTCCATCTCGATTTTGGGAGTCACGGTGTCCAATAATATGTCTTGGCATGACCATGTTGCTAACATCGCAAAGTCGGCAAGCCAGAGGCTAGATGTTCTGTGGAAAGCCAGAAAGTTTTTTACTCCTGATCAACTGTTGACGACGTACAAGGCTCAAATCCGACCTCTACTGGAGTATTGCTCGCACATTTGGGGTTCAGCACCAAGGCATTCTCTTCGTCTTCTAGATTCCATTCAGAAAAGAGCCATTCGTTTGATAAACAGCTCAACTCTCACAGATACCCTTCACCCTCTAGAACAAAGAAGAAGAGTTGCAGACCAGTCATTGCTCTACAGATATTTCCATGGCAGATGCTCCAGAGAACTAAAAACTCTTGTACCACCATTGGCCACATTAGGCCGAAGAACTCGGCACGCTGTCTTACACATTTACTCTCAAGCTTGACACTACAAGGACCAATCTTCATCAAGAATCCTTCTTTTACAGGGCTGCTACGGAATGGAATAAGCTTCCAAAATCAGTTTTTCCAGAGAACTATGACCTGTAACTTTTTAAAAAGCGTGTCCACAATCATTTCCTTTCTATAATCCCTTCCCCTTCTAATAGTCGTAGTGCGGGCCGTCCGCGGCCCACACGGCCCTTTTTGCGACTATTTTCATAAAAAAAAAAAATGTTCTCCGACCTGATGAGGTCTGTTATGCCCTTCCCATGGTTAGAACTTCTGCTCCAACGCCAGTTACTTGAATCATGGAAAAACCTTAAAAAAAGATCACGGTTAAAAAAAACTTCATCTGAAAGTGAGTTTCGGGTCCTAGAGACCTTGGATGACAAACAAGATCTTAGATCTGATGGAATTAGGTCGGAGTCCAAAGAATAATAAACCCAAATATTTAGACCCTAATAAACGAATTGGAAGGAAAATAAAAAAGGCAAGAAATAACTGGTTTCCAGAAAAATGCGACGAAATTGAGAGTCTAGATACGAAACACGACACTTTCAATCTGCACAAGAAAATCAAAGATGCTGCTGGAACTAAAAACGTAATCGGTCTGCAGCACTTCTATTAAACAGGGATGGCAACATATTATCTTAGTCCTTAACGAAAAGCTGGAAGAGTTGAAGAAGTATGTCGAAAAACTCTTTTTGTTAGCGACCGTCAGCAGGTGAACATTTGCGACAATCCCTGTGTGGGCCCCGAAATAACACACACAGAGGTGGTTCACGCAATCAAGGAAGATAAAACTGGAAAGTCCGCTGGACCAGACGACATCTATCCGGAAGTACTTAAACTTTTCAACGACCCATCTGCAGATAAATTGGTCAGCCTTTTCAACGCCATTTATGTTTCTGGGAAAATACCAAGTGATTGGTTGGAGTCTGTCTTTATCACACTATTTAAGAAGACATGGCCAAAAACATGCGAAGACTACCGCACGATTAGCATAATAAATCATATGCTAAAAATATTCCTTAAAATAATACATGGTCGTTAATGCGAGGAACACCAGGTTAGTGGCTAAAAGCGAAAAAGGAGGGCTTAAATTAAATATCAGCACAACCAAAGCTATGGTTATTAGCAAAAATGGTGAGCTTCCAGCAAACCTGAGTACAGGCAACCAACAGATTCAGCAAGTCTTCAGCTTCAGATATCTGGGATGCTTATTGAACAGTAAGTGAGATACTACGCAGGAAATAAGGTCCCGCATCGAGCAGGCTAGGGCAGCATTTAGCAAAATGAAGAATGTTCTTACATCTCGAGACTTGTCACTACCCCTACGTATTCGTTTACTACGGTGCTACGTATTTCCAATTCTGTACTATGGAATGGACGTGTGGACTTTAACAAAGGCAATGTGTAACCGAATAGAAGCGTTTGAGATGTGGTGCTACCGTCGCTTGCTATGATTATCATAGGTAGACAGAGTCCGAAACATAGAGGTGCCTGCCCGTCTCCAGAAGCAACTAGAAGTCATGTTTACCATCAAAAAACTTAAGTTGGAATATTTTGAACATGTTATGAGAGGGGAGAATATTATGCAAGGCAAAATCCAAGGAAGAAGATGTCCAGAAAGAAGACGCACGACCTGACTGAAAAACCTGAGAAAGTGGTATGGTGTTAAGCCTACAAGCCTCTTTTGTGCCGCTGCTAATAAAATAAAAATCATAATTATGAATGCCGACGTCTAAGGAGGACATGACACGTGAAGAAGAAGAAGAAGAGGTTCTAGAGAACCTGCCAATAAAGTAATAGTTTCATAAAAGTGTCCTTAAAAAGGTAAAAACTGGTACAACTTAATCTGGAAGTAAGTTCCAGAACCTAAAAGACCTTCTAAAAAGAAATAGTTGCTCGAAGCATTGAAGAACCTTCAAAAAAGAGAAAGACAAAATAATCGTCTTTTTCTTCTTCTTTAGGTGCCCTGTCCTCCTCGGACGTTGGCAATTATCAGCGCTATCTGAACTTTGTCTACAGCTCGGCGGAACAATGAGGTAGTGCTCACTCCATACGATTGTCTTAAGTTTTTTAGCCAGGATATCTTTCTTCTACCCGGGCCTCTTCGTCCTTCGATCTTCCTTTCTATAATAAGCTTTAAAAGTCGATACTTGTCATTTCTTAAGATTTGACCAAAATACTCCAGTTTGCGCTTTTTTAGTGTAAACAGAACTTCCAGCTGCTTGTCGAGGCGTTGAAGTACCTCGGTGTTACGCACTCTTTCTACCCAGGAGATTCTTAATAGCCTTCTGCACGTCCACATTTCAAAGGCCTCCAATTTTTTGCACATCGCATCTGTCAAAGTCCAAGCTTCCATTCCATAAAACAGTATGCTGAACACGTAACAGCGAAGCACTCGGACGCGCAGAGGCAAGCTTAAATTTCTGCTGCAAAGTACTTTACGCATTTTCAGGAACGAAGCACGAGCTTGTTCTATTCTGGCACGAATCTCCTGCATGCTGTCCCACTTCTCATTTAGTTGACACCCAAGATATTTAAAAGTTTCTACTCGCTCAATTCGTTGACCGTTAATTGTCAGGTGTCCGTCCACGTTGTTTGATTTGCTAACTGCTAGCCACTTTGTCTTTCTCACGTTCAGGCTAAGTCCGGCCTTTGAGCTTGCAGCCGTCACGCGGCTTACCAGCTCCTGCAGTCCTTCCAGTGAGTCGGCAATAAGAACCGTGTCACGGAAACCTTGCATGAAAATTAATTTGAAAACCTAGGGGACCTGTCAAAAAAAATAGTTTCTTAAAACATGGAAGTGATAAAATGAAAAATTAGAAACAAACTCCAACTGAAAGTAAGTTCTTGGACCTAGAGGACCTACTAGGAAAGAAATAGTTGTCGGAAGCATGGAAGAACCTTTAAAAAAGATCAAAGTTAAAACAAACTTCATCTGAAAGTGAGTGAGTGTGTGTGTGTGTGTTAGGTTAGGTTAGGTTAGGTTAGGTTATATATATATATATATATATATATATATATATATATATGTGTGTGTGTGTGTGTGTGTGAGTGTGTTTTGGACTGGGATAAGTCCTTGACTTGAGTCCTTGAGTTTTTGTTGTTTTATTATCGACATAAAATAAAGAAAACTGAAATGTCCCAAAAACTAAATGTCTTTTTGCTTTAAATACAATCTTTATAAAAAAAAGTTGAGGAATAATGTGTGTATGGTATTTTTACAGAAGTTGCAAGTGGGGATGAGTATTTGATGCTCTATTATCTTCCCGAAACAAATAAAACACTAAAATCTCTTAGAAACTCGTTGTTTAAATCTCCCATACTTTTACTTCTACTACTAGTGTAAATAAGTCCTTTGTGTATCATTATCAACCCGATAAAAAAAATAACTTAAGTCTATAAGAACCTCATGATGTTCAACGATCACTCACATCAATTTTTGATAAGAAAAACGTGAAAACGTTTTCGTGATAGGTTGATTGAATATTTAGCAGAAAGACAGTGTAGCTTTCTATTAAAGTTTCACCGCCATCACATCGGAATGGTTAAAATTGATTGGCCAAAATCAACCCCGGCGGCGTTTCTTGAGTCATCGGCGCGCACTTGTTACCCTCCTAACGACGATAGCAAATTTTTACAACCTAATCCATAGAGGGAGAATTAACACACACTCGTTTGAAGAATATTTTAGTCTTTTTTAAAGCCGTGTATCGAATTTGCAGAGATTTAATGTACTCACGTGGTTCAAGAATGACTCAGTGGTAAACGGAAACTCTGGCGCAGGGATATATGGAGTGAGACAGACCTAAGAACTATGCAACTGGGGAGACATTCCACAATATTCTAAGCCGAAGTGACCGCAATCATGGCTTGCGCACTAGAGATTCTCGAAATGGACCTGAGAAACAGGAACATAAGAATTCCCTCAGACATCCAAACGTCACTTCAAGTAATTGGAAGTTGCCAAACTAGCTCGAAGCTAATGAAATGTACCTGAGAAATCCGTCAATGCACAACCGAGTTGGAAGCCAGTACACATGAGTACTAAAGGCAACGAAAATGCAGACGTAATAGCAATGCTGGGGCCTGAATCCAGTATGGGCATGACAAAATCTGATATCAGGAAGAAGGCCAAATGTTGGCTAACGTGGCAGCAAAAAACGAAGCTAGCTAGAAACCTGAGGTACAGCAAGAGCAACCAATACTTGCATTTGCTACTCGGGCATTAGAGCTGGACAGGAAAAAGCTCAGGCTGTTAATAGGGCTTGTCACGGGGCACAGTTTTCTAAGGATATATCTGCATAACATGGGGATCTTTTCGGAGGACTCAATATGCAGACTTTTTGCGGATAGGAAGAAAACATATTTGACTGTGACGATTTCACTATGTCGCGCAGCCAGTGTGTTAATGATACGATTCAGACTGATGTGGCACGGGCTAGAATCATGATAAGAGGCATTTTACATTTAAGTAAAAAGCTTAAACTCGATCAAGATTAGCGAGAAGTAGGCTAAAAGGAAGTAGCAGCGGAACAAAATAAGATTAAAGTTGCAGTGTGGGCTCCCCTAACCGGACCGCTTCTTACTAAACACAAAAAAATGGGGTACAAAATTTTTAAAGTCGGTACAAATTTAGCGCATCTATACACATAAAA
Source organism: Agelastica alni (assembly GCA_950111635.1). NCBI lineage: Eukaryota > Metazoa > Arthropoda > Insecta > Coleoptera > Chrysomelidae > Agelastica > Agelastica alni. The sequence continues at coordinate 5,151,611 of OX467708.1, forward strand.
TGCTTTGAATGACTGACTGACGGATCAACGCACAGCCTAAACTGCTGAGACCTGAAACTTGAAGGGTGTGTTTTCTGTATGACGTAGGCATCCAATAAGAAAGGATTTTCCAAAATTTTGCTCCTGAGGAGGTGAAAAACGGGGACAAAGTTTGTATGGGACAAAGTTGTTCTGAGGGTAATTTGCATCGAATTGGTTATCAATACTTCTTAGTGCTTTTGATTTAAATTACATCTTATTTTAACACATGTTTGAAAACTCAATCCGATTTTATTTAAAAAACGTTGAACTCACATAAAAGCTTGGTGCAATGCAATACTCTTTAAAATTGGAATGTCAAATATAAAAGAATATTTATAATCGGATTAGAATTCAAAATTTTAATTTATTTATCTTGGATATTTGAATGAAAAACTTACCTTATACCTTGACTACACACTCCGCGTGTAAACTTCCTCTCGATTTGATACAAACCGAAACCCCAGAAGTACTCCGCAAAACGAAATTAATTGTTTGGGATGAGATTACTTTTGCTTATAAAGGGGGTTTCAAACCCCTTAATATATCTTTACAAGATATTAGGAATAATAATTGTCAAATGGGACGAGGAACTGTGTTTTAAGCAGGCGATTTTCGACAGAATTTACCAGTAGTGGCTAGAGGAACGCAAGCTGATGAAGTTAAAGTGTGCATGAAGTATTCTCATTTGTGGCCTTCAGTGACAAAACCGAGCCTAACTAAAAATATGAGAGTCCATCTTAGGAGAGATGTTACTGTCGGACAGTTCTCAGACATATTGCTTAAAATAGGAAATGGTAATTTCCCGGAACTGGATAATAATATAATTCTTCCTACAGAGTTAGGTACAATTGTTTCCATTGTAGAAGAGCTTATAGCTAAAATTTACCCAAACATTAATATTATTCACGATAAACCTGCAGAATGATTATGCGAGCGTGCCATTCTAACACCAAAAAACGAACAGTCCTCAGTCATAAATGAAATACTTTTTAGACGATTCGAAGGGGTCGAATATCAATATAAATCCGTCGACACAGTGATAAACACCGATGATACCATTCATTATCCACAAATCCACCAAAACTATGTAATGGCACTAGATTGCAAGTGAAAACATTGCATCGCAATGTAATCGAGGTAACTATACTGACAGGTTGTTGTCTTCGATAGCTTGGGTTGGCTGGTTCGTAATTTTACTTGCTGTCAGTTTTTTTGACCTTACCGCCGTGAACCTCTTGGTAAAGTAATTAAAAAATTACACTTTTCTTGTTTAATAATGCATTGTAGAAAAATTCGTACAATGAGCTTACAGTTAAACCTCCTGTCCCTTTAGAATTTTTTCGCTGGTGGTGGCTTTTTTAAATTGATTGATTTTATTAAATTATATTGATTGTAAATTTTTACCACGTGGTATTTTAAGGTTAACTTGCTTGTTCTCTCTACGAAGACGATGAACGAAGTCACCAAACGGAAGTGGTCAAACTAGTTTAGTGATAGCAGCGCTGATGTCAGCTTTTCTTATTGGCTTTGCTTGTGACTTAATTCATGATTGGTTGCCCATAATAAAGCGACTAATCTCAGGAAACCGAGTGAATAATTGGTTGCCTGTAGCACGCGTCTATAATGAGGTTTTTAAATCAAGGAATGGATTGAAGGACATTCTACAGTTGAAAAATACGGAATTTTTAACTCCCATCAAAGTCTGCTTCGCTATAACCATAAACAAATCTCAAGGTCAAACTCTTAAGGTAGTAGGAGTAGACTTGAGAGAAAGATGATTTTTCCACGGCCAATTGTATGTGGCATGCTTCAGAGTAAGCGCACAGAGTAGCCTGGTGATTCTAGCACCCGCAGGAAAAACAAAAAATATTGTTTACAAAGAAATGCTGCGGTAGGAGCAGTATTTCGATTTCGTTGTAAAAAGATAATACCCCGTGTCACTTTCACCAGATCAAATGCCGAGCTTCGTCTTCACAAAATATAACAAAATTTTATTTTATTTTCATACTTATTCAACCTTTAAATCCCTACATTATAATAAAGATTGTTATATTTTATGAGTATTTAAACATTTTAACATAATAATTTATATCTTCTTCTCTTCTTCTTCTACTTGTTAGAGATCTAGATGATCTGTTAATTCCGGACTTACCTCTGTAAAATTTCCTGAGATGTGGACTGCCAGCTGTCTCTCCATTTCTTCCGGGTGGACGGGTCTCTGCTGGTTTTCCCTCTAGTACAATGCGTGGTAGTCTATCGTCGGTCATTCTCTTCACGTGGTTATACCATTTTCTTCTCCTCTGCCTTCCCCATCTCACCACATCATGTACGTCGCATTGTGCTCTAATGTCAGTGTTTCTTACGTGATCTCTTCTTGTTTCCCGGCTATTGTTCTCAGTACTGACATTTCGGCGACTTTTGGCATACTTTTGGTCTTGTTGGTATCCTCCCTCGCTTCTATACCATACGTCATTATTGGCCTGACGCATGTCTCCTTTCGCATATAAGTATTAGCCCATACAGTTTCCCTTAGACATCCTGATATTATGGCTAATTTGTTAATTTGGTTTCTCAGGTCCTTTACCGGGTCGTGAGCGCTTTCTCCAATGCTGTTTAATATCTATTCAGAATCTATATTTCGGGAAGCATTGGAGAGTCAGCGGGCATAGTAATCAATGGTAGAACTATTAATAACATTAAGTACGCTGACGACACCGTCTTAATAGCAAGCTGTCTGGAAGATCTACAGAGACTGGTAGATAAAGTGACACTGGTAAGTAAGGATTATGGACTCGGCATAAACATTAATAAAACAAAAAAATTAATAGTATCCAAAAGAAACAGCAATAGAGGTCAACTAACTATAGAGAACAAGATGGTTGAGCTAGTTCATCAGTTTAAATACCTAGGTACTACGATAAATGAAAATATAACACACAAGGATGAAATTTTATCAGGAATTAAGCAAGCCAGGACGACTTTCATGAAAATGAAAAAGTTGCTGACAGCCCAGAATCTCTCATTAAGCTTGAGAATAAGAATGATGCGGTGTTACGTCTTCCCAGTGCTACTGTATGGCCTTGAAGGATGGACACTAAATAAAAAAAACATCGAAGAGATTGGAATCGTGGGTGTACAGGCGCATGCTGAAAATATCCTGGATGGATCGCATTACGAATCAATGTGTCCTCGATAGAATGGGAAAAGAAGTGAAGATGTTATTTACTATTTAAAAAAGGAAACTATAATTTCTTGGACACATCATGCGTAATTCAAAATACGAAATTCTCCAACTTATCATGCAAGGAAAGATCGTGGGACTCAGAAGACTGGTTTGGCCTCTCCTCGGTTGAACTATTTCGCACAGCCATCTCTAAAGTTAGAATCGCCATGTTGATCAGCAACCTCCGAGGGAGACGCTGAGTTCAAGAAGAAGAAAGAGCGCTGGACATATCTATGCCCAGGTATCTAAATTGCATGACCTGCTCTATGGGTTTATTATCTATTACCAGGTTGCATCTCATTGGCTCACTAGCGATGGTCGTGGTTTTCGTTTTACGTATGGATATATCCATATTGAGTTGCTGACTGATCTGGTAGAACTTAAATAACTGTCTCTGTAGGTCATTCTCACTTTCTGCGAATATTGCAGCGTCGTCAAAATTAATAACGTAAAAAACCAATTAAAAAAATCCTATTAGAAGTAGTTAAAAGTACATAAGCCAAAGGGAGTTGCAGCTGCACATACAGTCAGGAATAGTTTAAATCATTCACAAATACACATTTTTAAGAGGGGTGTCGATTGGCCTTTTGCCCCACTAAACGACACCCATGGATGAACGCTAAAACGATTTCGTGAGTCACGCATACGGTGATTGCTTTTCTTTGAATCACTCTTCTTCGTTAACAATTGAATACCCATTTAACCAACAACTTTCGATTGTTTCTGCTATTTGTGTTTATCTTACGGCCGCCTTAGATACCACATCCAACGAATTCGTCGTAATTTTTTTATTTTATTTGAAAACAAACGTTTACTGAGTGACAGTTCCACCATTTTTTTTTATTTATTTAAATTTCGCTAGTTAACGAAACTAATTTCCGACCGGAAAGTATTGAAAAGTTTGTTCTTGCTTGTCGATGTACTAATGAAAGTTTTCCTTAATTGCGAACATTTTTACTTGTTAAAAAAAAACAAGGGAACCGTACAAAATGGCGAAGTATCGACCTTAAAATTTTTAAATCCAGTCTGCGATGTATCACAAATGGACACCGTTGCAAACCTCAAAATGTTACAATGTTCGGTAACTGCTATTCATCCCGACCTCCCTTTTTCATACAATATTAAAGAAGGGAAGTTTTTTGCTCTCGTTGTGGTCGTTATACAGGGTGGCCAACTAAAAACGAAACAGAGCCATTTGCAGGAACATCGTCAACGTTTTAGAAAAACGCTCGGACCCAACGATTTTTGATTAAAGAGAGATAATTTTTTAACTTAACTTTTTAACTCTATCTCTAAAGATATAGTGAGCCGGAAAAAATTATCCCTCTTTAATCAAAAATCGATTACTGCTTACTTCATATGAAGATAACAGACAAATTTAAAAACAATAAGTTGATGATTAAACAGGAATTTGTTGCTGTTAAACTGGCATAAAGGATGACGATTAATAAGATCAATATTCTTACAGTGCTTGTTCAGTTCTCGTATATTTTTCTTCGCTCAGTATGTGGTTGATTTTCGAATGACATATCATCTCCAGGCTTTCGCGAACCAATAGCAGGTCTAGGTACGAGAATTTCTAAAAACTGTGAAATGTAAGATGATATTTGATCCAATTACGAAAGGTGACTCATACAGGCGATATTAAGAGGGTTACAATCAGCCAGGAGCAGAGACGAATGGAGAGAACTAGGGGAGGCCTATGTCCAACAGTGGACCTGAAAAGGGCTGGATGATGATGATGATGATGTATTTTTGACTCCACTACTTTCAACCCCAAGCAACTACCCAAAAATTTTTTAATTGTCATTTGGGGTTGAATAAGATGTCTTTTGAAAGCTCTGACAATTCTCTTTAAAATAGTCTTTAAAATTTAAAATCCCGCCGATCACTTATTGAGAAATTAGATTTTAATTGTGAAACTTATCTGCAAACAATAACGAACGGTAAAAATGTCAAAGTACTGGATGTCAAATGATTGTCTAGTAACGTATTTCGAAGTTAAAATATCATAGTTCTTCGAACACATTTTACCAAGAGGGGAAAAACATTACTTTTCTTGGTCTCATCATTAATGATAGATTAAATTGGTCCAATCACGTAGATCGTGTAGATCGAAAATAATGTAGTATTCTGTTTTTACTGAGACGATTGAAACATATCACAAACCTCAGTACTTTGAGAATGACATCTCTCTCTGTCAGTCGTATTCAAAGCTGAGAGGTCGTGATTCCATGATTTTCAATTTGTGTTGTTGATCATCTGCTTCCAAAGTGTTCTATCTTCTGTGTCTCTAATGATTGTTTGTAAGGGTCTTCCCGTAATTTTCTTTACCTGGTCTACCCATCTGGTGGGAGAGCGACCCCTTGTCCTCTGACCTTCTATTTTTTCTGGTATCATCAATTTTTCCATGTTGTCTCCTTGTCTTTTGTTTATATGCCCTTAGTATTGGAGAATTCATCGTCGGTATATTGTTGACTGTCGATCTTTTATGCCTATTTCTTGAATAACTGATACATTTGTCCTCCGTGCTGTCCAAGGGATGCACAGTAGTCTTCTCCAGCACCAGAGCTTAAAGGAGTCAATTCTTTTCCTATCTGCTTCTTTGATCGTCCAGCTTTCTACACCGTACATGAATATTGCGAAAATTAGTGTTTGTACAAGTTTTATCTTTGTGTTTCGCGATATTTGTCTGTCTTCCCATATTATTTTTAGATTGGTCATCGCTGTTCGTTCCATTTGTATGCGTCGTCTAATTTCAGGTTCGCAGTTTCCCTGGTTATTTATCAAGGCTCCTAAATATGTTGGGCTGTCGGTTCTTTCGAAGTCTGCTAAGTTGTTTCCATCTTGTAACTGTTGTAGCTTGTTTCCTCTGTCTACTATCATTATCTTGGTTTTGTTTAGATTTATTTCTAATCCCAGCGTTCGGCTTTCTTCTGTTAATCGTTGTAGTAGCTGTACCATTTCCTGTTCGTCCCCTGTTATTAGCGTGGTACCTGAGGTTGTTAATTCTCTTGCCTCCGATGGAAACTCCTCCATGCCAGTTAGGCGATAATATACAGCCCTGTCGGACACCTTTTGCACACTTGAAGGGCCTGGAAGTTTTGTTTCCAATTTTTACGTCATTTTCGTTTTCCTCATATAGTGTTTTTATTATGTTTGTTAGATGTTTTGGGACACCCATTTCTTTGAGCACTTTCCACAGGAACTTCCATCTTACACAATCGAAGCCCCTGCTGTAGTCAATAAAGCACATGACTAAAGGTATATTAAATTCTCTTGTTAACCTTGATAACTCTGTCAAAATATTCAAATTCAAAAGATTTAAAACTGTGATAAAAAAATGTCTGCTCAGTCATTGTTTTTATGACGTTGATAGCTATATAGTCTCTGCCGGTTTATTATACATTTAATTTTAATCTTTTTTTTATTATCTCCATTATTGTTTTTCATCCAAATTCTCTGTTTCTTCCTTTTGCAGAAATCCGGGTTGTACTACCAGTAATTTTTTGTTTTTTTTAATTTGTACATACATACATACTGCGGTTCTTACACACATCTTTTGCTTCCTCTACTTTGATCAGTGCTCTCATACATGCTCGTCGGTTGTTGGTACTTTTGACCTGGCCTTTCCTCAAAACAATGTTGATCTCATCAAGATATGTTCTCCGAGGTCGACCTCTACCGACTTTTCCATTCACAGTCGCCTTATAAATTTATTTCGTCAATCTTCCTTTATCCATCCTTTCAACGTGTCCAAACCATCTAAACATTCCTTTATCTATCTTTGTAACCACATCTTCTTTTACACCACAGCGTTCTCTTATCTCACTATTCTTTACCTTATCCAACCGAGTCACTCCGGCTATACTTCTCAGACTACTCATCTCCGCAGCATTAATCCTATTTTCACGCTTCTTCTGCCAAACCCAACATTCACTACCATACATAAGTGTAGGAACCAACACACCTCTATGCACAGCTAGACGTGCCTTTTTTGACAGTTTCTGGCTATTCATAAAGCTATGCAGTGCCCCATTTATTTGTTTTCCTGCCAACACTCTTCGCTCAATGTCACTGTCATATTTTCCATCTCTCGTAAACTTTGAACCCAAGTACACAAATTTATTTACTTGTTCCACTCTTTCTTCCTCAATCGAAACTCCGCAGTTTGTCATGCTTTCTTCTCTTTCAAAAACCAGTACTTTCGTTTTGCTTACATTTATTTTCATCCCTTTGATTTTCAGGGCATCATACATAACATTAACCATCGCCTGCAACTCCTCTTCCGATGACGTTAATATGACTTGATCATCGGCGTAAAGAAGGCATTTGACGATCAAATCAATCATTTTTAATTCATACGCACTCTCTTTCAAATCTTTTAAACAATCGTCTATGTATAAGTTAAACAGTCATGGCGAAGCCACACATCCGTGTCTCACACCTTTTTCGATGTTAAACCAGTCTGTGCAAGCTCCGTTTATCCTGACACAAGCAGAGGAATTCTCATAAAGTGATTTCAGTGCTCGTATTAAACTACCGCTCACCCCATACATAGACAATGTCGACCACAATTTACTCCTCACCACTCTGTCATAGGCCTTTTCCAAGTCTATAAAAGCGCAATAGACCTGAATTCTAGCCAAGAATTTTTCAACTATACCTCGTAATAAAAAGACTTGATACATACATCTACTTCCTCTTCTAAATCCTGCTTGCACATCCTATATTATCTTCTCAGTTTCATTCGTTACTCTTTTAATCAATATCTTTGCATACGGATAATCCTTTTTGTTTTCGACCCTTGTTACTACAGCATAGGTCATAACAGGTCTCACACAGGTCTTATATATGCGGACTTTGCTTTCAATGGACATGTGCTTGTTTCGCCATATTTATCTCTAAGGAATCTTGATATTACAGCTGCTTTGGTTGTTTGAGCCTTTACTTCTTTTTGGAGTTCTCTGCTGCTCGTGATGTTGACACCGATATTTAAGTTATTTTGAAAAAAGGCCAGATAAAAAGTACCAACAACCGACGAGCATGTATGAGAGCGCTGATGAAAGTGGAAGAGGCGAACATTGTGTGTAAAAAACGTAGCAAGTGGTCTCTGCCTACCCCTACGGGAAAAAGGCGTGACTATATGTATTTATGTATGTATGTGCTTTGTTATTAGTTAATTTTTTCAAGATTTTTCTTTATTTTTGTTTGTATGATTTTCGGGACCCTTGGGTAGCTTAAAAATTTAGCTTTTGATTTAATATTTTGATCTTCGAGGCAGTAGATATATTTGTCGGATAATGGGGTTAATTAAATTAATAGACAGTAATTGATATCCAAACACCACAATAACGTTCAACGATGTCTATCTAATCTTCAATGACAGTCGAAATGGCAGTTTAAGTTCCGCTTTATCATGAGATACATACGGGGTGGCAAACTGAAAACGAAACAGAGCCATTTGCAGGAATCTCGTCAACATTTTGACCCGTCGATTTTTTATTAAAGGAGGACTTTTTTTCTTTTTGATTCCACTACTTTCAACCCCAATCAAGGGTAAGAATTACATGTTAAAATTCCAATTATTTTATTTGCTTACTTACTTCTTAATTGATTAAATGTTCGAACTGATGAGACCGCCCGCTTCCATACATTAATAAAGATTTGGTTCAAAACGTTCACGCACATTCCGAAGAATTTCCGGAATAATTCGACGGCACTCGTCAACGATTCTTTGACGCAAATCTTCCAACGACGCTGGTTGTGTTTTATAGATTTTACTTTTCAGATGTCCCCACAAAATGAAATCGAGAGGCGATAAATCTGGTGATCGTGAGGGCCATTCAATGCTGCCTCTTCTTCCAACCCAATGACGTGGAAAACGTTGGTCTAAATACTGACGAAAAGAACCCACCAGTCGGTCACTGCAAATGCCAGCTCATACATTTATTATTTCTCCGGTTGTTGTGTATACACCTCGTGAAAAACTCTTGGGTTTGAAACGGACCAATAGCGGCAATTGTGGCGATTTACCGTCCCTTGCTAGAAAAAACTAGGTACTAAATTTATACCATTGGCGTACTTAACTCGAATGAATGACATTTTTACCGTTCGTGATTGTTTGCAGATAAGTTTCACATTTAAAATCTAATTTCTCAATAAGTGATGGGCGGGATTTTAAAATTTAAAGACTTTCGTATAGAGAATTGTAAGAGCTTTCGAAAGACATCTTCTTCGACCTCCAATGCCGTTTAAAAATTTTGGGGTAATTCTTACCCTCGCTTGGGGTTGAAAGTAGTGGAGTAAAAAATACCGGAAAAAAGTGTCCCCCTTTGATTAAAAATCGACGGGTCTGAGCGTTTTTCTAAAATGTTGACGAGGTTTCTGCAAATGGCTCTGTTTCGTTTTCGGTTGGCCACCCTGTATATTTATTGACGATGAGATTAAATAAAATAAATCAATAGAGTTAATTTAAAAAAAAATGGAAATGAACCAAAAGGGCAAATAAATTGAGTGCTCGTATCATTTTTGTTGGATATTCAAATGAATATTGCGTATCTTCGTCATAAAATCCAAATTTTCCACGAATTTTCATTCGATTTGTCGTTTTTATTATTACTACGTCTGTCAAATCGGTATCATCAAAATTTTAATATCCCGAAGGTTCGGTCATATACGTCAGTCGCCACGTAATTCCGAGGAAAATAAAGCGTGACTGCACTCCAGCAGCGTGTGAAGTAGAAACGCTGGTCTTTGATTTGGTTGAGCTTTTAAACACCGTCTCTACTGCGGCGCAAGCTCATTCCACTGTTGCCAGCTCCGAAGAAATACTTAAAAATGCACTCCATAATAAAAACAATGAAGTAACCGTTTATATTTCTATCTCCAAAAGTGATACAGTGCTGTCATTTCAAAACCAGCCATCAGTTCAAATAACTTTTGATTTTACGTAAATGTGAGACGCACAAAAAACCATAGCAAGTGGAAGGAAGTGGTCTCTGCCTAAATTCGAAAAGTTAAAAATTATTTGTGCCCAGTACTTTAAAACTATTCGAAGTATTATTGCCATATTTGGTGGGGAGTGTAAGTACTATACACCCTAATAAATTATGTTAAATGAACGTTTCTGGCTACTACTAGAGGCGTACGACAGGGGCAAGTGACTGGTTGATCCCTCCCAAATTTTACGCCGCTGGCGGAATTGCAATTTTATTACATTTTTCGATTTTCCAATTATTTCTACGTGAATATTGTACCTTCTCCCCATGGCGATAAAGTTATTATTTTTCGAGATATTTCGGGTTAAACATGAAGCTGTACAATTATTTTGATTTTAATGTTTTTCAATTAAATCGGTTTTGGGTCATTTAATCGCATGAAACTTCAATCTTTATTAACAAAAAATATAATTTTGTTTATCGAAACTTTTGATTCTCCGTGACTACCACAGGTTTTCTGTTGGCCCTGTCTCATTTAGATCGCTTGGATCCATTATCATGCGGCCCCAGGATTGATACCTGTACACCGCTTACATCGGGCAGTAACACAGGTTTCTTGGTTTCACCAAGGTCCTATTTCTTGCCAGTTTTTCGGCTTACTCGTTGCCATTTATCCCTGTATGCCCAGGAACCCATCTAAGAGTGACCTTATTTGCAGTCTCTAAGGCGTATTTCCCCAGGGGTATGCTTTCCCTGTGTTTGCAGGATGCTCCAATCACACCTGCCCCGTAGCGTCCTGGTACCCTGATCCATCAGTGTAATATCGTTTCACTCCTGGGCTGGTCAATGGTGTTATTTTTAACCAGTCTTCTCTGGTTGGTATTTTTGTTTTATAGTTTTTTTCTATCAACATCTTTTTCGGAATCTTGTCCGATTTTATTGTGAATTGGTGTTTGTGGAGGGCCTCGATCTTGGTGTGACCAATCCCGATGCTCCTCCACGCACCCTGATACTTTAGTATGTATGCAGTGTTCCTGGCCCGATCTTTTATCAGTAGATCCAAAGGTGGTAAGTTGACAAGCCTATACTTTCTATTAAAAAATAACTATAACTATCACTCAAAGGAAGCTCGATGTAGGGATGAAATGTTTTCGTTGACGATATTAAAATATTCCGTTTGGTTGTTCCACACTGAAGAGCTGATATTCAGCTAAACGCTGCAAGGAGACGTTTTCCATAGTCCTCTTAAAGTGATTGTTAGATCGTCGTCTGTACACCCCCGAAGATGTGAGTAGAACCGGCAACGCAGCGGCTTCCAGTCTGTCTTCGGCGAATGTTCCACCTGTCCGAAGGGAATCATGTAACTTCCGAAGCTCCGATCCATCGGAACTCCGAACGGTGTTGTAGTGCACTTTGGAAAAGCGTTCGTCAGACGCGCCAGAAAAACAACTTCCGCGCGACCGGAAAACTTTCGAAAAATCATAAGAAAATCGTTCGATGTTCTACTATCTCGTGGCTGTTTAGTATGTGCGTGTCTATTTGAAATGTAAGTTATTTTGTACATTGTTAATTTTTAGTTGTCGATGTTTCGAATTGTTGATGGTTCGTCAGGACAAATGAATAATACATAATGTATTGTACGAATGAGAAATATTTTATTAGTGTCGTTTTTTGGAATTAAGGTCTTAGATTATAGAGAACTATATTCTTTAAAAAGAGGGGGCGACGTTTCTTCAATTTATTTTGACATCTTCAGGGCAATAATTGACGAAACGTTGGCTTTTAAGAAATATACTTTCCTTTAATCTAAGATCTTAATCTCAAAAAACATCTTAGCAATCATCATTTGAAAGGTCGTAAGAAGAATTACAATTTAGTTTTAAAATTTATGAAACTGGTCCTAGTGGTTAAATTTTTTGCCTCATTTAGACCTGACGAAGCTGAAGACGACTGTAAAATAACGCGAAACGTAGATAACGCTTTTTGGGATAAGTTAATTTTTTAATTTTTGGAAAAAAAACATTCACAAATTAATATTAATCGCATATATTACGTGGCGTTTTTTTTAAATGGAGAAATTCTTCAATTATAAACTAAACACAGCGTATGATTTTGTACAGGGTGAGTCGTAGGTTTTCTGTTATGTTATTAGGGTAATTTGTAATCTTAGGAGGAGTATTTTCAAATGGCCGCGAAAGCCATTTACAATTTGTATACATACATACATATAGCCTTTTTCCCGTAGGGATAGGCAGAAACCACTTCCGTCCACTTGCTACGGTTCTTTCACACATCTTTTGCTTCCTCTACTTTTATCAGTGCTCTCATACATGCTCGTCTGTTGTTGGTACTCTTAACCTGGCCTTTCTTCAAAACAATGTTGATCTGATCGAGATCGATGTTCGCCGAGGTCGACTTTTACCGACTTGTCCATTCACACTCGCCTTATAAATTTGTTTCGTTAATCTTCCTTCATCCCTCCTTTCTACGTGTCCAGACCATCTAAGCATTTCTTTATCTATTTTTGTAACCACATATTCTTTTACAACACAGCGTTTCATTATCTCATTATTCTTCACTTTATCCATAAGAGTCACTCTGGCTATACTTCTTAGACTACTCATCTCCGCAGCATTAATCCTATTTTCATGCTTCTTCTGCTAAACCCAACATTCACTACCATACATAAGTGTGGGAACCAACACTTCCCTATGCGCAGCCAGACGTTTCTTTTTTTTGACACTTTCTGGCTGTTCATAAAGCTATGCAATGCCCCATTCATTTGTTTTCCTGCCAACTCCGTTAGCTCAATGTCACTATCATTCTTTCCATCTCTCGTAAACTTTGAACCCAAGTACACAAATTCATTTACTTGTTCTACTCTTTCTCCCTTAATCAGAACTTTGCAGTTTGTTATGCTTTCTTCTCTTTTAAAAACCATTACTTTCGTTTTGCTTACATTTATTTTCATTCCTTTGATTTTTAGGGCATCATTACAACATTAACCATCGCCTACAACTCCCCTTCAGATCGCGCTAATAGGACTTAATCATCGGCGTAAAGAAGGCATTTGACGATCAAATTATTAATTTTCAATCCAATTAAACAACCGTCTATGTATAAGTTAAACAGCCATAGCGAAGCCATACATCCCTATCTTACACCTTTTTCGATGTTTAACCAGTCCGTACAAGCTCAATTTATCCTGACACAAGCAGTGGAATCCTCGTAAAGTGATTTCAGTGCTCGTATTAAACTACCACTCACCCCATACATATACAATGTCGACCACAATTCACTCCTCACCACTTTGTCTTTAATTGGGCTAATATAAACATGCTGTAATAATAATAAATCTTTTAAGATTTTTTTTAAAAGTGAAGAACCGTTTTTTTATGATGCATGCAACTAGTTATATTCATAGTATCCTTTTAAAAAACAAACAAAGAACTCATCGTGATTTTAAGATTAGTTTTCGGGATATACATGGCCTTTCACGATGAACGTTAATTAGACATTTCTGGCAAACCAGCCAACGGATCAACCTAAAAATTTAATGTATAAAATGTGTAAAGTAGCTTCTTCTTCTTCTTCTCTGTAGCACTACAGCCCAGGGTGGGTTTTGGCTAACTGTACCACTTGTCTCCATCTGGGGTGGTCTTCCTGCCATGTGTTCGGGTCCACTCCTATTGTTGTGAGATCTTACCTGATGTTATCCTGCCATCTCAATCTTGGCCTTCCTAATGATCTCCTTCCTTGCGGTACTTCCTCCCACACTGCTTTGATTAGTCTCGTGTTGTGGCTCCTCTGGACGTGGCCCGCCCAGCGCAATAGGTTTGTTTTTACTTTCTGTACGATATCTGGGCTATCAAACAACTGGTAAAGTGGAGCGTTCCTTGTTCTGTATCGGCCAGTTTCAGAGTTCCGATGGAGTCCGTATATTCTGTATATTTTGTCCTGAAGACCTGTGCTCAAGAGCTCACCCCAGTTCTCTGTAGACTCTTCAAGTTATCATACAGCAAAGGAGTATTTTCGTCCATGTGGAAAAACGCTAAAGTCCAACCGATTCCGAAAAAAGGAAAGAAGACTATTCCTGCAAATTATCGCCCTATTGCATTGCTCTCAGTCATATCCAAGGTTATGGAAAAAGCGATTAACACAGAACTTATCAAATATCTGGAGAAATTTGAGATAATCCATAACAGACAATATGGATTTCGACAACTTCGGTCTACTGGAGATTTGCTGGTTTATGTCACTCAGCTCTGGAAAAACACTATTGAAAAGTTTGGTGAATCCCGTGCAATAGCCTTGGATATATCTAAAGCCTTTGACCACGTTTGGCACCAGGCATTGTTAAGTAAATTATCTGCCTACGGTCTCCCAACCAAACTGCGCCAATGGCTCTTGAGCTTCATGCAAGATCGCTCCTTACATGTGGCAGTTGACGGTATTTCTTCTGATGCGTTTAAACTTATGCCGGGGTCCCCAAGAGTTCCATCCTGTCCCCCACCTTATTTCTTTTACACATCAACGACCTCTTGAAAACCACCACGAACCCCATTTACAGTTTCGCAGACGATAGCACACTTGTCTCAACTTTCACATCCTATCGATCACTTTCGGTGAATGATACAAATAGACTCAGGCAGGAACAGGTTGATTCCATCAATAGAGATCTTAAAGCTATCGTCGAGTGGGGAACCAACAATCTTGTTCAGTTCAACGCCCAAAAAACACAAAGTGCCACGATTTCCAAGAAAGTGAATACCTCAAATCATCCCATCACAATGTCCGGAAATACCCTTGAACCAAGTCCCTCCATCTCGATTTTGGGAGTCATTCTCTTCGTCTTCTAGAATCCATTCAGAAAAGAGCCGATCGCTTGATAAACATCTCAACTCTCACAGATACCCTTCACCCTCTAGAACATAGAAGAAGAGTTGCAGACCAGTCATTGCTCTACAGATATTTCCATGGCAGATGCTCCAGAGAAATAAAAACTCTTGTACCACCATTGGCCACATTCGGCCGAAGAACTCGGCACGCTGATCAGTCTCACCCATTTACTCTCAAGATTGACACTACAAGGACCAATCTTTATCAAGAATCCTTCTTTTACAGGGCTGCTACGGAATGGAATAAGCTTCCAAGCTGTATATAATATCATTTTATGATTTTTCTTCACTTTCCCAACAACTCCATGTACTATTTCCCGATACCTATCTGAGAGATTAAAATTAATGTCGATTTTTTTTCCACCAAACATGTACTTCAATAAACGCTGATAATCTTGAATCTCTGGTACTAAAATTATCAAATATTCTCTTAGAGAGGGAGGTCAGAATAGGCTTCTACAGATTCCTGTCTCTGGAAAGCCAAATTAATGGAGATCTACTCGGGGACCACTCCGGGATATTGAGTGAAACAAAAAGCCACCAAATTCTCGGGATGGTTCCTGACATGCTAGCCACAAAAATACACGTAGAAAAGTTGTTCAAGGTCTCTTCCCAGTGACTGAATACGTAATGTACACAGATGGATCAAAAACCTCAGATGGAGTTGTGGCCAGTATTTTCAGCAGGAAAGCAAAGATTAAAATCTCTATCAGTCTTCGCAGATATGCTACAATCTTTCAGGCTGAAGTCTTCGCTATCGAATTGTGTGCAAGAGAGCTGACTAATAGACCTATAGCAAACAAAAACATAAGTATAATATCAGACAGCCAGGCTGCTTTAAAAGCACTGAGCTCCAACAAAAAAAATTCTAAACTTGTACGGAATTGCATCGAATTCCTGAAGTACCTTAGTGCAAACAACATAGTGACCCTGCTGTGGGTACCCTGGCATCAGGGGGTGGAGGGAAACGAAAAAGCCGACACGCTTGCAAAACAGTGGGCCGAATCTGCGTTCACTGGACTAGAACCGGTCTTTGGAGTCACTACAAGTGCCGCCAAAACAATTATTTCGGACTGGGTGGTATGCTCTAGCATGCTTTTGGTTTTGTTCGTGTCTTCTCTTTTATTACGTACGTCATGACGGGTCTTGCGCATAAGATTTTAATCTTACTGTCCATTCGTATGTATTGGTTGGCCCATACAATGCCTCTTAGGTCCCTTGTTGGATCGTGGTCGCTGGAAATATTCATGCCAAGTTATTTAAACTGCATCACTTGCTCTATGGCCTTTTATACAATTACGTGCTTGCAACCGAGTGGTTCTTTTGCAACGGTCATGCTTTTTGTTTTTTCGATGGATATGCTCATATTAAGTTGTCGACTCACTTGGTAGAAAGAACTTGTCCATAAGAAGATTAAATAAGAATGGGCTAAGGATATCTTCCTGCCTGATTCCTCCTGGTTTTGGAATGCTTTTTGTTTTATGTTGTCCTGCTATAATTTGAGTTGAATTGGTGGTATTAAAATTGCATATAACCTTTACTATGATGGCCGGTGTTTCCTTCTCTATTAGGATGTTGGTGACGTCGCTCAGTTGTACTTTATCAATCGAAAGTTGTTGGGAAAGTGATAAAAAATCATATAATAATTATATACAGCGTGTTCTATTTGAAAAATCAAAGTAGCCGCTTCTTTTTAGTAGAAGTGGCAACGTCGTATTGTCTAAAATATTTTAGGCGTGTGGATAATGTTAATTTATGCATACCATTACATTTTCAGATTGATCCGTTGTCTGGTTTGTCAGAAATGTCAAAATAACGCTCATCCTGAAAAGCCCTGTATAAATTACCCCGGTTTTTGGTGATTAATTTTTTTGATCAACTTCTTAATTTCCTCTAATTCTGTTGAATTTCAGATTTTTTACCTTCAACTTTGTTTGTAAAATGATCTAATAAAATTCCACCTGTGATTCAATTTATCTCATAAGTCTGTCTTTTATTTCATAACTCAACTGAGTTGCTTGAAGAAAACACTACGAGCAACTTGTATTTCAAAACAAACAACCATTATTTAAAAGATTTGAAAGAAAGTGCGTATGGATTGAAAATGAATGATTTGATCGTCAAATGCCTTCTTTACGCTCATGATCAAGTCATATTAGCGTCTTCTGAAGAGGAGTTGCAGGCGATGGTTAATGTTATGCATGATGTTTTGAAAATCAAAGGGATAAAAAAATGTAAATGTAATTGTTTTTGAAAGAGAAGAAAACATGACAAACTGTGAAGTTCTGATTTAGGGAGAAAGAGTGAAACAAGACAATGCGTTTGTTTGTATGCCTGAGCAAAGGTTGTTGGCAGGAGACAAATGAATGGGGCATTGCATAGCTTTATGAACACCCAGAAAGTGTCAAGAAAGGCACGTCTGGCTGTGCACAGAGGTGTGTTGGTTCCTACACATATGTTGGTAGTGAATGTTGGGTTTGGCAGAAGAAGCATAAAAATAGGATTAATGCTGTGGAGATGAGTACTCTGAGAAGTATAGCCGGAGTGACTCGGTTGGATAAAGTAAAGAATAGTAAGATAAGAGAAGGATGTGGTGTAAAAGAAGATGTGGTTACAAAGATAGACAAAGGAATGCTTAAATGGTTTGGACACGTAGAAAGGATGTATAAAGGAAGATTGACGAAAGAAATTTATAAGGCGAGTGTGAATGGACGGAAGTCGGTAGAGGTCGACCTCGGTGAACATCGATCTCGATCAGATCAACATTGTTTTGAAGAAAGGCCAGGTCAAGAGTACCAACAACCGACGAGCATTTATGAGAGCACTGATAAAAGTAGAGGAAGCAAAAGATGTATGTAAGAGCTGTAGCAAAAGATAGGAAGTGGTCTCTGCCTACCACTACGGGAAAAAGGCGTGACTTTGTTTGTGAAATGGTCCAATAAAATTTGACTCGTGATTGAATTTATCTCATAAAGTCTTTATTTCATAACTCAACTGTGTTACTGTGTTTTTAAGCAACTCAGTTTCGTTATACAATACTAACTTCCATCCATATCAAATTATTTTGGCCCAATACCGGGTCACGTCCAAAGCATTATCTGTAGCAAGTCATAAATCTTCGGGGGAGCAGGAGTTTGGGCAGTTTTTGCAGGTTAATAGGTGTCTTGGTGTCTATTTCTTCAATAATCTCCCATTCGTCTTTATAAGGGCGACTCCTGCTTTTAGTCGGTATGTTCTCTCAGTATGTTCTGTCGCTAGTCGGTGAACCGGGAGGACCTCGCTTCCAGCTGCCATGTAGAGGTATCCCAGCGGTGTAGCCCTCATTATCAAATAAATCTTCAGAGTTATCACAAGTAATCTCTTGTGGTATTACAACGAAGCATAATGGCGCATCCGCAACAGCCTGGAAATAACAGAGATCCTGAACGGTGAAGACATTGTGACATTTATAAAATCACAGAGACTCCGTTGGTTTGGACACGTTCAAAGAACGGAAGACGCCAGGATGCCAAAGAAAATTCTTAACATTAAAATCTATGCTACCAGAAAAAGAGGAAGATCATGGCTCAGATGGATGGACCAATTACTGGGTGACCTGAGGGCAATGCTGATATCCGGCTGGGGAACCAAAATCAAGGACAATGTGATCCGAAGAATAGGAGGCAACAAACGCTATTAGTGTCGCACTTACACCATTAATTTCGCACCTGATTTCCAACGCTGTGACCTGGGATGAGAGATATATCAGTTATCTCGCTGTTGACTTTTACCTTTTTGTATTAGTCACTGGCCGCGCTATCCAGCGCTATTTTGATGGGTCTCGCACCTAGACCTGCCATTGGTCGCGCGAAAATTTAGAAATGAAATGCCATTCGAAAATCAAACACTGTCCCTTGCATGATGTTTGCGTTAATTTGGAATTTATTTGGAACTGTATAGGGTGATACAAAAAATCGGAGTAGCATAAAGTTGTATTTTTTTAATGGAACACCCTGTTGTACGTTTTCATTATTGGTCTTATACGAGGGCGGTTTGATAAGTCAGTGACTTTTTGAATAAAACAAATTTTTTTCCGCAAATAAACATTTTATTTTTCTACATAATCACCTTTTAGCTCGATACATTTAGTCCAGCGTTTTTTTAATTTTTTTATTCCCTCCAAATAATAGGTTTTTTCAAAGCTCTCAAAATACGCGTTTGTTTCGGTAATGACTTCTTCATTCGACTCAAATCTCTTACCGCCCAGCCATTTCTTTAGGTTTGGAAACAGAAAATAGTCGCAGGGGGCTAAATCTGGAGAATATGCTGGATGGAGTAGCATTTCGTATCCCAATTCGTGGATTTTGGCCATCGTGACTAGACAAGTGTGCACACGTGCATTGTCTTGATGGAACAGCACTTTCTTCTTCGCCAAATGTGGCCGTTTTTGCTTCAAATCAACGTCGAATCTGTTCAAAAGCTTTGAATAATATTCGCCGGTGATCGTTTTACCTTTCTTGAGGTAATCGATGTGAATAACACCGCGTACATCCCAAAAAACTGTGGCCATGAACTTGTTGGCTGACAGACTCTGTTTCGCCTTCTTTGGTCCACGTTCACCCCGAGCAACCCACTGTTTCGATTGTTTCTTAGTCTCTGGCGTGTTGTGATGGATCCATGTTTCATCCACAGTAACAAAACGGCGCACAAATTCGTCCGGATTAGGGCTGAGCCTCGCTAAACACTCTTTTGAAGTGGTCACACGATTGCGCTTATGGTCGAGTGTGAGCAATCGCGGCACCCATCTCGCAGAGAGTTTTTTCATGTCCAAATATTCGTGTAAAATATGATGTACCTGTTCAGTTGTGATACCTACAGCATGAGCCAACTCACGCACTTTTATTCTCCGATCATCCAATATCATTTAATGGATTTTATCGACGATTTCCGGCGTGATAACTTCTTTTGGGCGACCTGGACGTTCGGCGTCACTAGTGCTGGTACGCGACCACAACGGAACTCTGTAAACCACTTCTTAACCATTGAAATTGATGGTGCCGAGTCCCCGTAGTATTTATCAAGTTTTTCCTTAGTTTCAGTGATGGATTTTTTACGTAAAAAGTAATGCTTAATCAGCACACGAAATTCACTTTTTTCCATTTTCGTAAAAATTCACGAGGTTGTGTCTGCTTTGAACGGCTATCAAACACCAACTGCACGACGTAGCATGCTCAAAATTAGAAAGTTACCCACTGATAGATTATAGTTAACGGCAGCACTGTTGCATTTGGAGTAACTGCGCGGGAAATTCAAAAAGTCACTGACTTATCAAACTGCCCTCGTACCTAGCACTTGTCGTTACGAGTAAAATTTTAAACATGAAAGCAATAAAAGTAACATTTTTACAGATTAAGTCAATCTTTTAAAATGACGGAAGATTTTGGTATTTAACAATCGTTAACTCGCCCTGTATACAGTTTAACACTGTTATTTTTTCTTTTTAAAAATGCCACACTTATAAAAAATTAGTATAGGTACACACGGGATTGGATTTTCAAGCTTTTAAAACGAATACAATGCTACAAAAATAGTCCATGGGAAGTACTCGTCATATAACATTACGCGCTCCCCCGGTATTTTTATTTTTTGTTATTATTTTTATGATCCGAAGATAACTGCAGCACGTTTTCTTCGATACACACGAATGCGTTTTCATAACTTTTATTTCTATTGAGGAAATTACGCTTTGGAAAACTCAAAGAAAATTCAGCGAATCGAGATAATTGTCAAGTAAATGTTTCAATAACTTTTTTTTAAATGTAAATGTTGCGACTAAATATGCTCGCCAATTTTATAAATACACTTACGAGGGCTGGCGATCAACTTTTAGCACTCATCGCCTTAGAGATACAATGAACTATAATGTCACTTATGAAACGTCATATGTCATAAGAGACCCTGTGCAATTGTCGAGTCGAAAAAAGACGAGTGAATAATCTAGCAGCTCGTAAATGCAGCCCATTTATTAATAAACTAGCAGATTCCGGCAGCCGTTGTCCTGCCCGAACGTTAGCTTGCCTGCTTTGGGAATATCACTATCATACTCAGCTACCCCGAAAACTATGAATTCGACACTAAATCACCTTCCCCCCACTTTTGTTTGGGTATTAACATAATTGGGAATGTTACTATCAAAGTCAGCGACCTCAAAAACTATAAATTCGACACTAATAAAAGCCTTTTTTCATAGTTTTTATATTTCGTCGCTTCTCACCACTTTCGTATAGGTGCTAGCAAAATTGGGAATGTCACTAGTAAACTCGGCGACCCCAAAAATTATAAACTTGACACTAATATCGGAAATTTTTAATAGTTTTTATATTTCAACACCCTTTCACCTTTGGGAATATCACTATCAAACTCAGAACCCAAAAACTATTAATTTAACTCTTATATCGGTGTTTTTAATAGTTTTTATATTTTTCTCCTGCCTACCCTTTTCGTACGAGTTCTAATAAAATTGGGGATGGCACCATTTTACTCAGCGACCCCAAAAACTAGTAATAAAAGATAGGATAGCTGGAATCCCAGGTCTCGAATAGATTAAGGTTTATAAGATATGATAGGTCGAGGTGTTTAAGAGGCTGCATAGCCTTCACGACCCCCGCTACAACCTACAACCTAGGTTAGCTGGACGTCCTTTGACACAATAAATTTTATTTTATTCGCGAAAAATTGCCTATATATATTTCAACAAATCACCCGCGAAAAACTCCCTCAATGAAAGATATGTTAGCTTGACGTCCTTTAAAAATGTATACATATTTTTTCGAATAAAATTTACGAAAATATACAACTTCATGAACAGGAAACACTTCGGAGTATTAACGTATGTACAGAGCACAACATAAAAAAATATTGCTAAATTCATAGTGTGAAGTGTAACGTCAACTGCGCGTAGGGACTTCACGCACCAATTTCTTTTTCTATTTCAACCCCACCGCACCCCTTTTGTTGATTCCATCGCTACCAAACTTTACAGGATCACCCGCTGAGCTAATCTAAAGATTGCCTAAAAATTTCATTAAAATCTTTTTAGCCGTCTTTTTTGGTCTTAATAACGCAAAAGAAAATGTTTGCCAAATTTCAAGTCTGTAGGAGCTGTAGTTAAAATTTTCATTTTTTATCATTAACGCCCCCACAATTCCCTTTGGGGGTTGAATTTTGTAAAATCCGTTTTTAGCTGACTTCTACTCGGCGAAAGGAATATTCCTACCAAATTTCAAGTTACTAGGACTAATGGTTCCAAAGATATCGTGATGAGTCAATATATATACACTGCGGTCCATATGTATGGAATAAATTCATTTTTAGCGTTATTATGTATTTGTTCAATAAAAACTGAAACAAGTTGATTTTTATTGTTAATTTTACAATTTGCAGTATAAAAATATTACCCCCTTCTTGCACCCCCTCTGAATTATGAGCACCCCATAGAAAAATTTTAAATGAAAAGAGGGGTCGTGTGGCACCTAGTTCGGAAGGGATTTTAATTCTCTGTTCAGCTAAACCAAGTTTTTCAAATTTGATGCAATCCTAACTGAAAAAAATTATTTTAAAAATGTAAAATGTTGATCTGATCGAGATATGTTCTCCGAGGTCGACCTCTATCGACTTTCACACTCGCCTTATAAATTTGTTTGGTCAATCTTTCTTCATCCATCCTTTCTACGTGTCCAAACCATCTAAGCATTCCTTTATCTATCTTTGTAACCACACTCTTTCTCCCTCAATCGAAACTTCACAGTTTGTCATGCTTTCTTCTCTTTCAAAAACCATTACTTTCGTTTTGCTTACATTTATTCTCATCCTTTCGATTTTCAGGGCATTATGCATAACATTAACCATCTCATGAGAATAAAAAGTATCGTTGAGATGGTTTCTCCTTGCCTTTATCAATAACAGGGATTTAGTCCTGATCTGTGATACTTATAATATTATGTTGTCAGAGCCTTGTTGGTTTTCTAGCAGGGTGCACTGGATGACTGAGTCATCACTCGAGCAGGTGAGATTGGCATTTGGATGACTTGATGTTAGTCGATGTTGATCGTCACCCATTACATCTCCGTGAAAACAGGGTGAAAATTCGAACTTTCCACGCAGGTGTGGTAAAAACAAGCATTTGTATTTGGCGGATAACACTCCAGTTCCCATCTACGGACACATCCTTTTTATCGTCACGTACTACGGCAATTTTTTTTTTTTATTGAATATGTCACAAAGAAACGAAAGAAACGTCGTAAATTTTGTACCCCGTTTTTTATTATAATCGGCCGCGTGACGCAATAACTGTTTGAAAAATTGCATCGTCAACATCAGCAAAAAATCACTAATTTTACAAAAGCCCCATACTACGTACCCCATCAGCATATCGACGTAACATCTATATACCCCCACGTCATATATCAAACTGTAAAGCGTAATAAGTGTCAATTCGTTCTGATGCTTCAGCTTTTCCGAGCATATTTATTGTGTCGCTTATCCCATCGAAAGCGAAAAAGACGGCGAAGTTATTAAATCTGGAATAAAAAATAATTATTCACAAAGTGGTTAGCACGCGTATAATAACAATGTGTGTACGCGCTCTGCATATTAATTTTTTTTACAATCTCAGTAAACCATCATTATTCTTCTATAGATCTTTTAAGGACCTGTTTAGCCATATTAAAAGGGCGGCGATTCAAAAGTTTCGGGCCCTTTTCGTGAATATTATTTTTTTTTTTTTTATGTTCTGGTTCCCACGAAAAGGGATATCCTGTAATGTTCAGAGAACATCGTGGGAATCAAGGGAAAGAAGGTAGGAGTTGGTGTTCTTCTTAAATTTCTGAAGGTTGTATACCTCGGGGAACACCTCCCTAGGCAATGAGTTTCAAAGCCTCGCAATTCGTTGGATGAATGAGTCTTTGGAAAGTGATGTTCTGCAGGTCCCCAAAGTGGCCACGAAGGGGTGTGAAGACTGAACTTGACGGGTTAATCTCGAAGAGACTTCCAAAGGAGGAACGATTGTTGATATTTCAGAAGAGCATCGCCCATGAAAATATCTATAAAATAGAGACAAATCGCCAACTTTTCTACGGTGTTCCAGACAAGTGAGCGAGTTTGTAAGCGAGGCATCACCGACGAGACGAATTGCCCTTTTTTGGACAGAATCCAATAGCTTCAGGATATGTTTAGGTGCTGCACTTCAAATATGGGAACAGTATTCCAGTACAGGTCGGATCTGTGCCTTATAGATCATAAGCAGCTGACTGGAGGTGAAATAGCTCTTGGCACGAAACAAAAAACCAAGTTTTTGGGATGCACTTTTGGCAATGGACCTCACGTGATTTGATTTTATGGCCGGCTAACAAGGATCGTTACCTTTATGACGAGTAAAATTTATACATAAATATAGTCACGCCTTTCTCCCGTAGAGGTAGGCAAAGACTACTTCATCCACTTTCGCTACGGTTCTTACACACATCTTTTGCTTCCTCTACTTTCATCAGTGCTCTCATACATAGGTTAGGTTAGGTTAAACGGTGGTTTGGAGGGAACCCACTTATGCCGTTTGGCCCGTTGTGATACCGTGATGGACGGCGGTGCCTTCCCTTTCTACCGTAAAAACCAGGATGCAGCTGGGAGAGTGGTGCCCTCTCTTGCTAGCTCGTCCGCCTTACAGTTGCCTGGTATGTCTCTGTGTCCAGACAGTATGTCGCGACAGAAAAGGTCAACAGAGACGGGCTCAAGAAATCGTAACAATATTGATTTTGCAGCATTTTAGCGGTGGTGTTCCAAATTGTTTCAACCACCGCTTCTTTGAAGTCTTCTCCCTTACCTTGTCGCATATTAAATCCCCAATCTTGCAATATTACATTCAATTTCTTGATGGAGGTATTTGGCTCAAATTTATATCTTTTTGCATCGCAAAACATAGAAATTTGTTGCCAGATTGATGATTACGTCGCAACTGTATTAGTAGGCACACTGGTAATAACAATTTGACTAATTTCGGCGTTCGCAGACTCACCGAATCGACTCATTGTTAGATCTTGGAAATTTAATAAGTTATTAACAAAGATGTCAAGCTATTTATTTTGGCGACCAACGCCGCGATAATTGATAAACAAATGAATAAGTGAAATACCACTAGTGCATTTGTCGCTGTAAAAGTTACAGCTAACTTTTGCCGCTATCAAAGTGACAATTGCACTTTTATACATGAATTGAATCCAGTTCTCGAAATAAATCACTTTCAATACTCGGGAGAAAGAGCTTTAATGGATGGTTTCGTCTCATCGTGGTTTGGAGCCTTCTTCTTCTTCTTCCAGTGCTTGTCCGTTACCGGACGTTGGCGATCATTCTACTAATAATTATTTTATCAACTGCGGCCCTAAATAGACCCGTGGTGGAAGTTGCAAACCAAGTTCTCAGATTTTTAAGCAATGAGATCTTTCTTCTGCCTGGTCCCCTCTTTTCGAGCACCTTTCCCTGTAGGATAAGCTGCAACAGACCGTATCTTTCGCTGTTTCTCGTGATGTGTCCTAAGTATTCCAATTTTCGACTTTTGACTGTAATCATGATCTTCATTTCCCTGTTTAAAATGTCGAGTACTCTTTTGTTTGTAACATTGTCCAAGTGATTTTAAGTATACGTCGATACAGCCTCATCTCAAATTCGTCCAACCTTTTACTGGCTGCATCTGTTACAGCCCATGACTCAACTCCATATAGGAGCACAGGAAACACATAGTATCGGAGAAGTCGTATTTTAGTTGTTAAGTTCAGAAAGTGGCATTTAAACAATTTCGACATGTTAAGGAATGCAGCACCAGCCCTCTCTATTCGACAACGTATTTCGAGAGAATGATCCCAGTTTTTTACAAAAAACTTCATAGAAGATGGACGTGGAAGAGCCCGGACGGAAATACACAAAATGAGATCGACTACATAAGAAGCGACAAGAAGTACATTATTAAAGATGTGACAGTACTGAATAGATTTATAATAGGAAGCGACCACAGAATGATTAGAGCCCATATTGAGATAAACACTAGGAAAGAGAGAAGTAAAATGATGACAAAAAGAAAAACACAAAACTGGAGACAACCCACGAACAAACAAAAGTTCCAAGAACACATAGACAACACACTAAAAAGAACACCAACGAATGATCTAAATATCCTGAATGACTCAATAATCCACGCAATCGAAGATGCCCAAAAAAAGTTCTGCCCAAGTAACGAGAAAGAAGAACGAATTACCCCAACGACAAAGTCGAAAATGGAAAACAGAAGGTTACTTTTAAAAGATAAAAATGCAAATCATCAGGAAATAAATAAGGCCAACAAAGAAATATCTAAAGCTATCAGAAATGATATCAGGAAATATAAACAAGGAAAAATCATGCAGACTATAGAGAACAATAAAAGTATGAAAGTATTGAGACTCAAACTAGCGACAGGTAGACGAGAAATCATAAAGCTGAAAGATAAAAATGGGAAAATAGAATCAAACAGGGAAAAGATGCTAAACATAGTTGAAGAATTCTATCAAACCTTATACAAAAACAAACTAGAGCTAGAACCAGATGAACACGCATCTCTAAAAATTACAAACCAAGGATCTGAGGACATCCCCGAAATCTCTAAGGAAGAAATTATTCACGCCTTGAAGAAAATGAAAAACAATAGAGCACCTGGCAATGATGGAATAGTGATAGAATCCTTATTGAGGCAATAGAAAAATTGTTCAATTTATACCTTCAAAATCAAACCATCCCGAACCAATGGAAAAATTCTGTTACTATCCTAATTCATAAAAAGGGCGATATGACAGACCTGGATAACTATAGACCCATTAGCCTTCTCAACCACCTGTACAAACTCTACACCCGTATAATCACCAACAGGCTAGAGAATAAACTGGATTTCTACCAACCTAGAGAACAAGCAGGGTTCCGCTCTGGCTACGGGACTAACGATCATCTGCAATGCATAAAAACCCTCATCGAGAAAACAGTAGAATACAACAAACCGCTTACCCTAATCTTTGTGGACTTTTACAAAGCCTTTGACACCGTTGAATTAATTTCAATATTACGAGCAATAAAAGAATGCAGAATAGATGGAAGATACTCTAACATTATATACAATATCTACAAAAACGCAACAACAACAATTGACCTACATACATCGTCTAGGGAAATAAAAATAAAAAGAGGAATCAGGCAGGGCGATACGTTATCTCCAAAACTATTCACTGCGGTCCTGTAACATGTTTTCAAAACTCTGAATTGGGAAAATAAGGGAATTATGATAGATGGGGAAAGACTGAGCCATCTAAGATTTGCGGATGACATAGTTCTAATGGCAGATGACATGCAGGAAGCCAGGGAAATGCTAAAAGATCTACAACGGGCAACACAAAGAGCAGGTTTGGAAATAAATTATAACAAAACAAAAATGTTAACCAACCTAGTACCAAGCGAACCTGTAGAAATAGAAAACAAAATCATCGAAATCACAGAAAAATACACCTACCTTGGCCATGAAATCCGGATCGGCAGGGACAACCAGACGTGCGAACTGTCCAGACGAATATCTCTGGGATGGGCAGCGTACGGAAAGCTTAGGGACATATTTAAATCAGAAATTCCCGTAAGTATGAAAAGGAAGACCTTCAATCAGTGTGTTCTCCCAGTTATGACATACGGGGCTGAAACCCTAACCTTAACAAAAACAATAGTTAAAAAACTACAAGTAGCGCAACGGAAAATGGAGAGATCCATGTTAGGACTTTCCCTTAACGACCGAGTCAGAAACGAGGATATAAGGAGAAAAACGGGGGTAGAGGACATAATAGAGAGAATTACAAAGCAGAAATGGAGATGGGCAGGACACGTGGCTAGAATGAAGGACGGAAGGTGGACAAAGAAAGTTCTGGAGTGGCGACCGAGATCGGATAAGCGAAGCAGGGGTAGACCACCGACACGATGGACAGATGACCTCAAAAGGATAACCACGAACTGGATCGCAGAGGCGCAAAATAGGGAAAGATGGAAATATTTCGAGGAGGCCTACGTTCAGCAATGGACAAGAGAATAAGGCTGGATGATGATGATGATGATGATGATCCCAACTCTCGTTGATTGTAGTTCCCAAATATGTTGTGGTCTCTACCTTTTCAGTAACTTTATTATTTATAATAAGCTGTCTGGGTGGTGGTGGATTTTTGCTTACCACTATGTATTTGGTTTTATTCATATTTATATCTATTCCATATTCCTGACTGTGCATTGAAAGCTGGCTCATCATATTTTTTAGGTCCTCTAGTTTGTCGGCGAATATTACTGTATCATCCGCGAATCGGGTGTTGTTGATTCGTTTACCATTTATAGGAATTCTCGCTGTTGAATCACACGGCGCGTTATTAAATATTTCTTCTGAATATATGTTAAATAAAAGTGGTGACAACACACGCCCCGTTGAATTTTCTTGAAGTGGATTTCTTTGCTATAGCAATGAAGGTAGATTTGTGCCATTCTCTAGGAGTCTTTCCAGTAATATATGATTTATTGAATATTTTAGTTAATTTATCAATACTTTTGTCGTCTAGGAGTTCGAGAAGTTCTCCTTGTATTTCATCAGGACCAGGAGTTTTTTCGTCTTTATTTAGAGAGATGGATATACGATATACGAATGTGAATCTGAGATAAATATAAATTCTAACAAATTTTGGGCCTACGTTAACAATAAAAACAAATCTGGTAAAGTACCTAATAGCATGACATACGAAAGTCAGATACTAGCTAGTCCATCGGATATACTAAATGGGTTTGCAGACTTTTTTAGTAGTTCTTTCGCGGACCCTTTAAACTTACCCTCAAATACCATAGAGGATAATGATTCATCGAACCACTTAAATTTAAATATAAGCAGCTTTCAGGAGAAAGAAGTTTTAGCTACATTGACGTCTATTAAAGCAAAACCCACCGCAGGAACGGATCATATCCCTGCATTTATTGTTAGAGACTGTGCTTCAGTATTAGCTCATCCATTAACAACCCTTATTAATGTTTGCATTCGTTCACATACGATACCTTCTATGTGGAAGTGCTCTAAGGTATGTCCGATCTTTAAAAAAGGAACGCGAACTGATATAAAAAATTACAGGCCGATTTCAATTATATGCAATTTTTGCAAGGTATTTGAAATATTGGTGCAAGGAGTTCTGTATCAGCACGTCAACAATTATATTCTAGACCAGCAGCACGGTTTCGTAAAAGGCCGATCAACAACAACAAATCTTACTGTTATTGCACAACACATAGCGGAAAATATAAATAACAGAATTCAGACAGATGTTATTTACATGGATATGACCAAAGCATTTGACAGACTTAACCATAATCTAATGCTGCAAAAACCCTCGAATTTCGGCTTATCGAGTAACCTACTTGCGTTATTCAAATCATATCTGTCCGACCGCACACAGTATGTGCAGTTAAATGGATTTAGGTCTATCAAATACCTCGCCAAATCAGGTGTACCGCAAGGATCTAACCTCGGTCCACTACTGTTTAATATCTTTATCAATGGCATTGGTGACATAATTAAGCTTAATTTTTTACTGTATGCTGATGATCTAAAAATTTTCTCTCCTATCATTAATATGACTGAATGTGAGAAACTATCGAAAAATCTTAATCAAATAAGCCAATGGTGCAGTCGTAATAATTTAGCGTTAATTCCTACCAAATGTTGCGTAATGTCATATACATTGAGATCTGTTCCAATTATATTTGACTATAAGATAGACAATTATTCTCTAGACAGACCATGTAATTTTAAAGATCTTGGAGTTACTTTCGACCGAGAGCTATCTTTCCAAAACCACATAGACAATATAACTACGTCAGCAAACCGTATGTATGGATTTATAATTAGAGTAGGCCGCGACTTTAACCATTTAACACTTAAAACTCTCTACTATGCTTTTGTGAGATCAAAGCTAGAATATGCATCGGTTATCTGGAACCCATATTATCAAGTGCATATTTATAAACTGGAGGCAATCCAAAGACGCTTTCTCAAATACCTAAGTTTTAAAGTAGATCGGACTTATCCACTAATTGGCACGGCACACGAGAGTTTACTGTCAAGACATAACTTTTTCACTCTGGATAGAAGACGAGAATGTTCTAGTGTCATTATGCTACACAAAATAATTAACAATGAAATTAAATGTCAATGCTTACTACATCAGATAAACTTTAAAATTCCCCGTCAGGCATCTCGATACACCGACTCATTCTACACTACCACACCACGAACAAATATACTTAAAAACTCTCCTGTTCATACTATGTGTAGCAACTATAACCTTATAAGTGACCAGCTTAATATATTCTATTGTAATGTGAGGCAAATTAAGAGCTATTATTATCAGCAGTAATAATGTTGTGTTAGTCTTAAGCTTTCTACTAATGTTAGTCTGATTTTGTAAATTGTGTATTACTTTTAAGCTTTTTAATTATTAGTACTATTGTGCAAATGTTAACTTTGTTCCTGTTCTGTAATTGGAAATCTTTTTTTCTGTAGAACAGTGTAAATAAATAAATAAATAAATAAATAAATAAATAAATAAATAAATAAATAAATAAATAAATAAATAAATAAATAAATAACTAAATAAATAAATAAATAAATAAATAAATAAATAAATAAATAAATAAATAAATAAATAAATAAATAAATAAATAAATAAATAAATAAATAAATAAACTTCTTCTGTTGATATAAAATATGAAAGGACCTGTGTTATCTTTAGAGCCTATTTTTTATAAATTACATTTTTGAAAATGAGAGCTCTCCAATACAATTTGAAACCATCAAAACCAAATACATTTTCGAAAAGTTTTTTACTAGTCAGAATGTGAAAGGTTTTTTTTCGAAGTCTCTATTGTGAGGGCCCCTCTTTTGTGGAGGCCTCGGGTGCTCTTCGCTAAATCCGGTCCTGCGAATGGTGGCAGCTTTAAATGTTAACTGTCATTATCAGACTTACGCGATTTTATCGACAAAAGCTGCAACTAGTGTTCGTAAATTTCGAGTAAAGGATTAATCGCGAATCCTTTTACTAAAATCAAAGTGCGTCTTCCCGCTAACGGAAGTCCAAGTACCGTGAAAAAGGAAATAAAAAGTAACCTTAAGATGCATAAAATTCGAGAAAAATATAGAGTTTG
This sequence comes from Agelastica alni, assembly GCA_950111635.1. Lineage (NCBI taxonomy): Eukaryota > Metazoa > Arthropoda > Insecta > Coleoptera > Chrysomelidae > Agelastica > Agelastica alni. The sequence goes on from OX467708.1 coordinate 5,182,954, forward strand.
TAACTGAAAAATGTTTGGTCGAATCGCGCTCTTTTTTTTATCATCATTTCACGGTTTCGCACAATGAAAATCCGAAGCCACTGAATACTTGTCGTTTTGGAAATTTTCCGATTTTCAAAGGTTTTTCCCATTTGCATGAGCAATATCTGGAAAATCAGCGAAAATTTGAGCGGTATAACGTTGGAATAAATAAAAAATTATAATTCATTTCGCAGAATTGATTTTCGAAAATATTAGTGCCTTTCTTAAGGAGGTTGGGGAGTCAAAGAAAAAATGCTGCCAAGTTTTTAAAAAACATTTATAAGTCTTTAAACTTGGTTATTATAGTTCTTTATATTAAGTTATAATTTTTCAGTGATAAAAGTGTAACACTGTGGTGTAAAAGATGTGGTTACAAAGGAATGCTTAGATGGTTTGGACACGTAGAAAGGATGGATGAAGGAAGGTTGTCGAAACAAATTTATAAGGTGAGTGTGAATGGACGAAAGTCAGTAGAGGTCGAACTCAGCGAACATATCTCGATCAGATCAACATTGTTTTGAAGAAAGGCCAGGTCAAGAGTACCAACAACCGACAAGCATGTATGAGAGCACTGATGAAAGGAGAGGAAGCAAAAGATGTGTGGAAGAACCGTAGCAAGTGGAGGAAAGTGGTCTCTGCACACCCCTACGGAAAAGAGACGAGACTATATGTATGTTGCTAACATCGCAAAGTCAGCAAGCCAGAGGCTAGGTTTTCTGTGGAAAGCTAGAAAGTTTTTTACTCCTAATCAACTGTTGACGACGTACAAGGCTCAAATCCGACCTCTACTGGAGTATTTCTCGCACATTTGGGGTTCAGCACGAAGGCATTCTCTTTGTCTTCTAGATTCCATTCAGAAAAGAGCCATTCGATTGATAAACAGCTCAACTCTCACAGATACCCTTCACCCTTTAGAACATAGAAGAAGAGTTGCAGACCAGTCATTACTCTACAGATATTTCCATGGCAGATGCTCCAGAGAAATAAAAACTCTTGTACCACCATTGGCCACATTCGGCCGAAGAACTCGGCATGCTGATCAGTCTCACCCATTTACTCTCAAGATTGACACTACAAGGACCAATCTCCATCAAGAATCCTTCTTTTACAGGGCTGCTACGGAATGGATCAAGCTTCCAAAATCAGTTTTTCCAGAGAACTATGACCTGCAACTTTTCAAAAAGCGGGTCCACAATCATTTCCTTTCTATAATCCCTTTCCCCTTTAATAGTCGCAGTGCGGTCTACCCTTTTTGCGACTATTTTCATTAAAAAAAAAATAAATAAAATGTATGTATGTATGTATCTTAGAAATTGTAATGCAAGATCACTGGTCTCGTAAATAAACGCTTTGACTATAGGCGGGAAACAATATGCAACATTATTTTTTTCCCGTAAAAAAATATGTCGTTCAATAACAATTTTGGTTGATTATAGCGAAGAGTTTTTTCTTCTTTATGGCGTGTTAAATTATCGATCATACTTAGTGGCGCATTGACGCGCTCCAGTAGTAATTGTTTTTTTTTCTATCGGTAAGTGCTATTTGACACGTTTGGCACATTTTCGAGAAAATTAGAACGCTTCATTCGTTACTACATACGCATACGCGCGGTGTCTTTTGATATACAGACAGCAATAATGGAGTATTTTATTATTCCCAACTCCTGTAAGTGGGAATATCATTGTTTCTCAAACAGCGCTCTCTGTCTTCTCCGAGAACGCTCTCACTGCTATATTTACTTCATTTTTATTGGCTCACTATGATCATCGGTCTATTCCTCCAGAACAGGAGATTTTATGTTTTACCCCGGAACAAAAATAGCAGATGGAGGGTCCAGAAGAATGGACTGCCGCAAGGCCCTGTCCCCACTCCTGTATAACGTATACTCGAACGACCAGCCGGTTCCTGACAATATCAGGCAATTCATCTATGCCGATGATACTGCTGTGGCAGCCCAGGGCACTGATTTTGCCGAGGTGGAGGAGAAGTTGGAGGCCTCCCTTGAGAAACTGAAAATTTATTAACAGAAAAATCACTTTAAGCCGAATCCCAGCAAGACTCAGATTTGCGCCTTCCACCTAAAAAACAAAGAAGCACGGCGTGAGCGAGGCGAAAGACTGGAGCACTGTGATACCTGGGCGTGACCCTGGACCGTACTTTGTCCTTCAGACAACACTGCATCAATACTAAAGGTAAAGTTAGTTCGCGAAATAACATACTACGAAAACTCACAGGTACAGCATGGGGAGCTCAACCAGAAACGCTCAGAAGCTCAACTCTGGCTCTTTAAGTCTTCCGAAAGCTGCCCATGAGAGAGTGAGCCTTCTCTTTAGTTCTCATGACTGGTTATCCCTTGAGATGCTGACCTCGTGGCCAAGGTACACATATCTATCTATCATTTGAATTTCAGCTCCGCCAATCTTCAAGCCACAGCTAGAAACAAGGTTTGTCATGAATTTTGTTTTTTCCATATTGATATTAAGACCGACTTTTCCACACACCTCTTGCAGATCCTGCAGCATCAGTCGCATTTCTTCTAGATTGTCCGAGAATAGCACTATATAATCATATATAGTGCTTCATGTTTAATGGATTTAATTTGAGCACCAGAATTTTAATGCAAGGCTACCTATGATTCTTATTGGCATAGCTACTTCTACAGGGTAATTTATCAAGTGAGAACCAAGAGGAAAACGTGTTAGAGCACTGTGGTTTGATCATCTCTTAAGAGAGTCCGTCTTTAATGCAAAAGAGGGTTTTTCTTTTATTGATTAAAACTATATTTTATTTAAAATTGTTCGGTTACTTCAAAAATGCAGCAGCATCCTGCACTGAATTCCTGCTCTTTTTTATTTATTTTTTTTAGAATTAGGTATACGATAAAATTCCCGAAACGTAATTAAAAAATTTCATATAAAAAAAAATATTGTAAACGCAGATGAAGCATTTTTAATAAATATAGTAGGAAACGAAGTAAAATATTTGGTCATTAATTTGAAAAATCGACCAACGTCTATGTACCTAAACATGCATCTTTTTTTATTTTTGACGTTACTGGGTTTTATACAGTGTCATTCTCAAAGTATGCACCATATGGGAAACTTATTCTTGGAAGAGTGAAAAAAAATAAAACTTCATTTAGGTAGCTCTGTTTTCAAATCTAGATGTATTTTTTAATGCTGAACAACTTTTCTAAATAAAATTTTCCGAGATTTTCCAAAATAAGTACTTTACTCTTGTGTCAAAATAAAATTTTTGAAGGCTTCTCGTATATTACGTGTGTTTTACTATATTTTTTTGGCGCAAGTTTAGTTTTAGGGCATGCACAAACTTATATCAGAAATAACTTTTTGTCGAAAAACCCTTAATAAATTAGTCTCCCATATGGTGCATACATTAGGGATGACACTGTATACAAGTCGGACCAATAATTGACAGAATTAAAATAAAATCGCAACAGTCTAGATCTGTAGATACTGTGGATACGACTACAATAAAGCTAAAAGGTCTAAACATTCCAAAGTTATTACATTTAACAGAATGTGGTGAACTCAAAAAGTGTACACACGACAAAATTGATGATTCTATAAATAAAAGACCTTAATACGCATTTTTTCCACTTACACGTCCAACAAATACTTTTTTTACACAATCATACAAACATATAGTTCATAGACTACTTCCTTTCAATTGCTACGGTTCTTACACACATCTTTTGCTTCCTCTACTTTCATCAGTGCTCTTATACATGCTCGTCGGTTGTTAGTACTCTTGACCTGGCCTTTCTTCAAAACAATGTTGATCTGATCGAGATCGATGTTCGCCAAGGTCGATTTACCGACTTGCCATTCACACTCGCCTTATAAATTTGTTTCGACAATCTTTCTTCATCTATCCTTTCTACGTGTCTATCTTAGTAATCACATCTTCTTTAACACCTCAGCGTTCCAGTATCTCACTATTCTTCACTTTATCACTCCGGCTATACTTCTTAGACTACTCATATCCGCAGCATTAATCTTATTTTCATGCTTCTTCTGCCAAACCCAACATTCACTACCATACATAGGTGTAGGAACCAACACCCCTCTATGCACAGCCAGACGTCCCTTTTTTGACACTTTCTGGCTGTTCATAAAGCTATGCAATACCCCATTCATTTGTTTTACTGCCAACACCCTTTGCTCAATGTCACTGTCATACTTTTTATCTTTCTTAAACTTTGAACTTAAGTATACAAACTTATTTACCTGTTCCACTCTTTCTCCCTTAATCATAACTTTACAATTTGCCATTCTTTCTATTCTTTCAAAAACCATTTCGTTTTGTTTACATTTATTTTCATCCCTTTGATTTTTAGGGCATCATGCATAACATCAACCATCGCCTGCAACTCCTCTTCAGATGACGCTAATAGGACTTAATCATCGGCGTAAAGAAGGCATTTGACGATCAAATCATTCATTTTTAATACATACGCTCTTTTTTTTAAACCTTTTAAACAATCGTCCATGTATAAGTTAAACAGCCATGGTGAAGCCACACATCCCTATCTCACACCTTTTTTGATGTTAAACCAGTCCGTGTAAGCTCCGTTTATCCTGACACAAGCAGTGGAATACTTGTAAAAGTGATTTCAGTGCTCGTATTAAACTACCGCTCATCCTATACACAGGCAATGTCGACCACAATTCACTCCTCACCACTCTGTCATAGGCCTTATCCAAATCTATAAAAGCGCAATAGACCTGCTGACTTCTGAGAATACAATTAAACACTCGAGCTGTTCTTTGAGCGTACTTGTTTTGATAACCGTGAATAATTATTATTTCTATTCGTTCTTGCAGAGAATACACCATTTTAAAATAACTCAAGATGCTACAGCTACAAATAATGGCTAATTTAACGTCACTAATAACTAACTAAATATACTATTAATATTTTTTTAACAAAGAAACAAAATGACAAAAAATTTCAAAAAAGGTGACATGTATTCAGAAGTAAATTAATTGATCCCTAACTATACATCTACCTATCCAACAGTGGCGTAGATCGATTTTGATATGGTCTTATGTTATTTCACAAAATTTGTTGTTATCAGCAAAACAAATCGATAGAATAAATTGTTGTTTATATGGCTTAAACTGTACATAATATGTTTAAGATTTAGGGTAATGCACAAAAGATCTGATCGGTCGAGGTGCTTGAGAGGATGCATAATCTTTACACCCCCCCCCCCTACAATCTACAAGTCAGCTAAAATCCATACTTTGTCTATTAAAATTAAATTTACTGGTAAATTTTCATATTATTCATAATCTAATTATAAAAATGTTGCTAATACATTCGAGTACAATTTTATATACACGACAGTTGATATTTCTTACTCGACGAAGTTAGCTGTGGCAGATTTGTTACCAATCATGTACGTTTTGTATATCTTTGATTACTTTAACTGGATTATTTTAGCTTGTTCGGTACAATTTTCAAAATATTTGCCAACGTTAATGGGGTCAAAGTCCTCTGGATTTTGTTCCGCCTCCAACATATTTCACGTAGAAGCTGATGCCTCACTGCTCTCGACAGTTGACAGCTAACCGCATCCGGCGGTCATTGATTCATGGCTTCCTTAACAAAAACCTTTGATTAAGGTTCCATTACATCGTTTTCATTATTGTGCAGTTTCGTCAACGGTAATTATGTCGCTCTGACCATAGGCATTAATTACGCGAAGAAACGGAATACAGGAGGTTGCAATAAGAGTGATGTACCCAAAATGGTTTCTATTATATCCGAAATTCTTTTTTTTTTATGAAAATAGTCGCAAAAAGGGTAGACCTATCGTGTGGGCCGCGGACGGCCAGCACTGCGACTATTAGAAGGGGAAGGGATTATAGAAAGGAAATGATTGTGGACAGGCTTTTTAAAAAGTTGTAGGTCATAGTTCTCTGGAAAAACTGATTTTGGAAGCTTATTCCATTCCGTAGCAGCCCTGTAAAAGAAGGATTCTTGATGAAGATTGGTCCTTGTAGTGTCAATCTTGAGAGTAAATGGGTGAGACTGATCAGCGTGCCGAGTTCTTCGGCCGAATGTGGCCAATGGTGGTACAAGAGTTTTTATTTCTCTGGAGCATCTGCCATGGAAATATCTGTAGAGCAATGACTGGTCTGCAACTCTTCTTCTATGTTCTAGAAGGTGAAGGGTATCTGTGAGAGTTGAGCTGTTTATCAAGCGAATGGCTCTTTTCTGAATGGAATCTAGAAGACGAAGAGAATGCCTTGGTGCTGAACCCCAAATGTGCGAGCAATACTCCAGTAGAGGTCGGATTTGAGCCTTGTACGTCGTCAACAGTTGATCAGGAGTAAAAAACTTTCTGGCTTTCCACAGAAAACCTAGCCTCTGGCTTGCCGACTTTGCGATGTTAGCAACATGGTCATGCCAAGACATATTATTGGACACCGTGACTCCCAAAATCGAGATGGAGGGACTTGGTTCAAGGGTATTTCCGGACATTGTGATGGGATGATTTGAGGAATTCACTTTCCTGGAAAACGTGGCACTTTGTGTTTTTTGGGCGTTAAACTGAACAAGATTGTTGGTTCCCCACTCGACGATTGCCTTAAGATCTCTATTGATGGAATCAACCTGTTCCTGCCTGAGTCTATTTGTATCATTCACCGAAAGTGATCGATAGGATGTGAAAGTTGAGACAAGTGTGCTATCGTCTGCGTCTATTTTATTCTCGTCTCCAAAACTGCATGATTACCGTTTATGAAAAAGGACCGAGTGACGTTGTGTTGTCTGCTTAATTAAATTAAGTAAAAGACATCTGCTCCGTCGTATTACTTTTAAACAAGTTTTATTGTACAATATTAAACTCAACGCTTGTGTGCACGCGAGAATTTCTCTATAATGAATTTATGAGTTCATTAATTATTTACAATATCCACAACTCCGGGGTTGTTTAAGTTCGGTCGGAACCGGAATCGAGTAAATATTTATTGGACAAACTATTAAATTTAAATTTATAACGTAATCAAATAATAAATTAATCAAGCTTAGATGGTTTGGACACGTAGAAAGGACGGATGAAGGAAGATTGACGAAACAAATTTATAAGGCGAGTGTGAATGGACAAGTCGGTAAAGGTTGACCTCGGTGAACATCGATCTCGATCAGATCAACATTGTTTTGAAGAAACGCCAGGTCAAGAGTATCAACAACCGACGAGCACTGATGAAAGTAAAGGAAGCAAAAGATGTGTGTAAAAAACGTAGCAAGTGGAAGGAAGTGGTATATGTGACTATATGTACAGTGTGGAACAGCCAAATGGAATAAATTCGATAACGAATAACTGAGAGCGTGTTGGGAAAAACGCTTGGACGCCAGTCGATTTGTATTTTTAGATGCGCATTTTTTTCAAAAAAAAATAATTATATAGGGTGTGTCATGTGACAGTGGCCGATACCAACTTTCTTATTTTAAATACAACCCCCTGTATATTATTTATTTTTTAGATTCTTCAGAAAATTCTAGACATAATTCATGTACAATCTGCCACGTCTTTTTTCGTTCTCTAACGAGTACTCTGCTAGCGGTTTCTCTACTGGCAAATTATGCCCGAGCTCAGCCGTAGAGGGTAGAAGAAAAAAATATAAAGTGAGCTGCGCCACCGACTTAAACGGTATAAGCCGGAAACCCCTAGATCTTATAGGCACTAGCAGAGACACAAGATAAACAACTATGATTATGGTGAACTAAATAAATAAAATTATAGCAGAAATATGTTGGATACTTAACTCACACAAAAAATAATTAAGGTACACAGCTCAATAGCAACATCATAACAAACATAGTCAAAATTAACAGCTATGGTAAAAATTTCTTGCTAAAACAAACCAAAAATGTAAAATTTACAACTTTATAAAATAACTAGAACAGAAGTAAGAGTAACAGACTTTACCAAGTTACAGAAAAAGGTAAGACATATATAAATTAACTCATCAATAACACTAATTCAAACATTTACATAAAGGCAAAGAATAAAAGGTAAAACATATATATATATATATATATATATATATATATATATATATATATATATATAAGTTAACTCATTAATAACACTAATTCAAACATTTTATAAAGGCAAAGAAAATTCACTAGTTAACCGTTTACATAAAGATTTTCACTGCCAAAACAATCGAGTTCATTTAAAAATACCTTTACAATGGTTGTCCTTTAAAATATCAAGATTGTAGGATATTTACAAATAAGTAGGAAGAAAATATATTTTTACTTGGACATAAAGAATTATTGAGAAGGTTATTTTAATCCAAGTTTAGTTTTGGCATATAATCTAATGCAATAAATAGTTTCCAACAATGTACTATACTAATAAACTAAACAGAACATAATAGTGGTGTCAGCATGAGTCACTGCGTTATATATTTAAAAATAAATCACTTATAACCTTTGGGTATACGAATTCACAAAGCACTATATTTATAAACTGAAGCAAGACTTACTCTTGGTGCCGAATGAGACACGGCGTTATATATTTAAAAATAAATCACTGATAACCTTTGGATATACGAATTCACAAAGTACTATACTTATAAACTGAAACAAAACTTACTGGTGGTGTCGAAATGAGACACAGCGTTATATATTTAAAAATAAATCAATGATAACCTTTGGGTAAACGAATTCACATGTACTCCTGTGGCCTACTCCTGTGCTACTCCTGAACTACTCCGGGGGCTGGTTAGATTATGGAGCGACACCGGTTAGATAACAATGGCTTCCCTCAAATAAATCCCGATAACGGCTATTCAACTCGACACCAACTCCAAAATATCGACAACAAAGGCAAGACAAAATGGTCAAGTTGAAAATCAAATGGTTTTTCTTCAAAATCCAATTAAGATGGCCCAAATACAGCCAGATATGAAAGAAATCCCATAGAGGTTCTGCACACGTGCTAATAACACACCGTCCCCAACAACGTTCACCGACACCTGGCCTCTAAGACTCTCAAATCACGACTGCCGCTCCTATCCCGGAAATCAAGAAAAATGGCGCGGAATAAACGTCAACCCACAATCTTCTCAAATCTGTGCCTCGTCCTCGTCCGTGTGGATATTCAGTCCCATCCACACAGAAATTGCAAACCAACTATCGAAAGTTATGCAACACTACTTACGAGTAAGGCACAATTATAATGAATCGTAGATGGGAAAAAATAGGCACGTGACAAATGTCCCATACCTATCTTCAACTGTTTCGGAAATATTAAGTGTTTTCAGATGTATTACAAAAATTAACATTAAAAAAAGAAAATTATTTTATTTCACAAATAATGTAAAAAAAAAAACAAAACGTTACTCAACATCTCGGGCGTGACTGATCTAATCGTAAGCGTGATTTGTCATTTTAAGTCATGTAAGTTGAGTGGTTTAGTTTTGTATACAATACTTTTGACACAAAAATAAGTCTAATGGCGTCAGATCAGAAGATCGTGCTGGCCATTCTATCGATCCGCGCCTCCCTATCCACCGATTAGGAAAATTTTGGTACATAGATTTGGTAATGGTAATGGGGCGGTGCTCCATTTTGCTGAAACCATAGTATATTGGCAGGAACTTGAGGGTTTGCTGGATCAGGATATAAGTTTGTCAAAGTTGGCACGACATTATTTTGGAGCAGTTCTAAATATTTATCTCCATTCAAGTTGCCATCAATGAAAAAGGGACCTACGATATAATTTCCAACAATTCCTGCCCAAACATTAACTTTTTCAGGATATTGCGTATGTTTCTCTCTCATCATGCAGACAGACAAGTTGCTAAGGCTATGAGTTTTATACGAAAATAAACAAAACTGTTTTTGTACTTTTTTTATTTCATATCAGTAAAAAGGAACGCATTAATGGTTTAGCTAAATTAGAAATAAGTATTGAGTGTAATGTAGCGAATTTGTGAAATAAAATAATTTTCTTTTTTTAATGTTAATTTTTGTAATACATCTGAAAACACTTAATATTTCCGAAACAGTGGAAGATAGATATGGAACATTGTATATGAATTATGTCTAGAATTTTCTAAAGAATCCAAAAAATAATTAATATACAAGGGGTTGTATTTAAAATAAGAAAGTTGGTATCGGCCACTGTCACATGACACACCCTATATAATTATTTTTTTTTGAAAAAAATGCGCATCTAAAAATACAAATCGGTGTGTCCAAGCGTTTTTCGCAACACGCTCTCATTTATTCGTTATCGAATTTATTCCATTTGGCTGTTCCACACTGTATGTATGTATAATTACTTCAAAACTTGACTTCTTATATATCTGTAAACTAATGTTCTCAACAAACCGATTCCTTTCTGGACATTTTTCCAAATTATTGAATAGTTAGCGTCTAGTTGACATTTGTTTTATTTATCTGTCAATGTCAACAGTTGCCAGTTGTCATAATTGTTGCATACATTTCACAAAACAAAACTTTTTTAGAAATATTTCAATTTATTCAAGTGATATATAAAGCTTATTTGATTTATTTTATTGCTTATTATTAATGTTTTGTTTTTTAAGAATACAAATATGACGATTTTTATTTATTGGATACAACAGTTTAATATGGCCGTTGATGGCAAACATTGATGTAATGTGCAATAAATATTAACGATATCCATAACCTGTTAAAGCTTGTTTAGAAGCAAAGTTAAGTAAATAATTAGTGGACCAAGTAATTATGTTATAACTGAAAAATTGTGAAAAATTACACTTTAGTTAAATAAACCGTGTTAATAGACAGTTTGCGTCTTGTTGACGTTTGTTTTATTTATCTGTCAAGGTTAAAAGTTGCACTTTTTAATTTATCCAAATAATATAAACTCTTTAGTTTTATTTTATTGTATATCATTAATGTTAAGTTTGTCAAAAATGTAAAAATCATTAAAAAATACGACTTGCAGATGTTTATTTTAACATCTTGCATGGTATGATGCATCTCTATGTTTATTTTAACATCCTGTATTATTGCTCGGTGGTGTAATACAGTTCTCAATCATCAAATTAACGACTTTCTTACACACGAAGAAAGCTGGTATTGGTCAAAGATTGATGTATATAGACGCAGGACAATTTCGTCAATGATGGATCACGTTAATCTTTCAACGGGAAAATAGAAAATGTTTTAATGCGTCCTTTTTCATTACAAATCGCCGTATCTTTAGCTGTCACTTCAATAAGTACAAAGTTTTCGTAGCTAATATTCATCACAGTTAAATTAGGATATTGCGTTCAATAAACTGGACCAAAAATTGTCTTCATTTTTTTTCCTTCTTTAATGTAAGCAATTTGCTTGTTTTTCTTCGTATCCTCTGCCGTTCAATTATTAGAAAGGTTGTCGCTCCATCTCTTGCGGGGTCTTCCAACGCTTCGGCGCCATAAGGGCGACTTGTCTCTAGTTATTTTGACCGTTCTGTCGTCATTCATCCGCTCTATGTGATAGTTCCACTCTCTCCTTCTTCCCAGTATCCATTCATTTACATTGTCTATTTTACATGTTCTTCTAATGTCCTCGCTTCTCTCTCTGTCAAAAAGTGTTTTTTCAGCGATCCTGCGCACTATTTTCATTTCGGTGGTTTCTAATATTCTCTTTGTGTTCGATGTATCTGGTCTAGTTTCCGCTGTGTATGTTAATATAGGTCGGATGACCGCCTTGTAGATTCGGGATTTGGTCTCGATTCCGATATATTTGTTTCGGAGGATTGTATCGTTCAGGTAAGCTGAGGTTCGTGCTGCTTTTGCCGCTTGGTTTCTTACCTCCGCCTCGATGTCACCTTTTTCTGATATTTCTATGCCTAGGTATTTAAATTTCATCTCCTGTTGTATAATTTTATCATCCACAATCAGTTTGCATCTGATAGGTGTTTTTGAAGTGGTCATGCATTTCGTCTTTGCTTCAGATTTTCGTCTTTGCTGCAGAAAGTTTTCCAAGAAAGTGAATTCCTCAAATCATCCCATCACAATGTCCGGAAATACCCTTGAACCAAGTCCCTCCATCTCGATTTTGGGAGTCACGGTGTCCAATAATATGTCTTAGCATGACCATGTTGCTAACATCGCAAAGTCGGCAAGCCAGAGGCTAGGTTTTCTGTGGAAAGCCAGAAAGTTTTTTACTCCTGATCAACTGTGGGGTTCAGCACCAAGGCATTCTCTTCGTCTTCTAGATTCCATTCAGAAAAGAGCCATTCGCTTGATAAACAGCTCAACTCTCACAGATACCCTTCACCCTCTAGAACATAGAAGAAGAGTTGCAGACCAGTCATTGCTCTACAGATATTTCCATGGCAGATGCTCCAGAGAAATAAAAACTCTTGTACCACCATTGGCCACATTCGGCCGAAGAACTCGGCACGCTGATCAGTCTCACACATTTACTCTCAAGATTGACACTACAAGGACCAATCTTCATCAAGAATCCTTCTTTTACAGGGCTGCTACGGAATGGAATAAGCTTCCAAAATCAGTTTTTCCAGAGAACCATGACCTACAACTTTTTAAAAAGCCTGTCCACAATCATTTCCTTTCTATAATCCCTTCCCCTTCTAATAGTCGCAGTGCTGGCCGTCCGCGGCCCACACAATAGGTCTACCCTTTTTGCGACTATTTTCATAAAAAAAAAAGATATCTTCATTTTTAGACTTTTTGTCGTTGTGCTAAATTTTGAATAGTAATCTCTGTAGGTCATCTTCGTTTTCTGCAATCAAAACAGCATCATCAGCATAGCATTTTGTTCCCCATTTTGTACCCTTCCAGGTTAAGAGTACTTTTTATTATTTCGTCCATAACGATGTTGAACAATAAGGGGCTAAGGGAATCTCCTTGTCTAATACCACTATTTACAGGAATTTTTTCGGTAGTTGTGCCATTAATTTTGGCTTGTATTTTGTTTCTCTGGTAAATATTTTCGATGGTTTTTATGATGTGTGGGATTTGCCTGTTGTATAGAAGGTGTACCACGTCCTCCAGTTGTATTCGGTCAAACGCCTTTTCCCGGTCTATAAATACATGAATGCTGGTTTGTTATACTCGATGGATTTTTCAGTTATTTGTCGCAGGACAAATATCGCATCTGTACAAGATCTTCCTGATCTGAATCCTTGTTGTTCATCGCCCAATGTGGTAAGTTTATTTATTTTATTTGTTATAATCTTTGTTACTAGCTTAAAGGTTGTATTTAGAAGATTTATGTCTTGGTAGTTTGCGGGTATCTTTTTGTCCTCTTTTTTAAACAGTAAGATTGTGGTATTTAGGCGCCATTCGTCCGGAATTTTTTGATGTAAAAGGATTTTGCGAATTATGGCTGTTAGCTGCTGTTTCAGGCTTCTTCCGACGTATTAAAGAACTTCATTGGGAATATCCTCTGGGCCTGGACTTTTTCTGTTCTTAATTTTCATTAATGCCGTTTCTAAATCTATATTGTCTTATCCAATATTTATGGAATAAAATAATATACAGGGCGCTTTTACGCATTTATACGATTATTAAGTTTCGATAGTGGGTCGCTGTGTAAGCAAAATTGAGAACAGGATTATTACATAAATGGCAACGGCGTCAAGTCCAGGTCAAACAAAATGTTCATTATAGATATTATCCAGGCGGTCAACTTTAATAAGTTATGGGACCCTTCCCGGAACTCACGACCGCACCATTTCCTGCATATTACAGGGTTGGATCTCTTAAATATTACGAGGCTTACAGCACATGATAATCACTTACTTGTTGAAAAACCATGCAAACCCATTTTTTTTCAATCCTGAGTTTATATAACCTCCAAATTTGTTACATTGCAAATGAAACAAATGGCTCTAGTTTGGAAGACCCGGTTGACTAAATATGAACGGTCCTCATTGAAAATAAAAAAGTTATCTGGAAGTATCCGTGAAAACAAAAAAGGTCTGGGTGCTTAAAGACGAGATTGTAAGCGTTTGGAGATGGACTTCTATTTGCGAAAATCCAGGCGTCTAAAGATCTCTATTGAAGATGGTACAGCTCTGTAAAGCATGGTTCTTGAAGAATATGTTAAAACAAAAAAGATCTTGGTTTTCGAAAATTGGGATCCCGGCATTTAATGATGAAGTTCTAGTTAAAGAGAACTGTGATGAAAGTTCTGAGGAAATAGTTCCTTAAAAGTATCTGTTTAAAAAAACATTATCTAAGTGTTTAACGAAAAATATCTATGAGTTTGAGGATATATATTTGCGAAGACCCAGGTGTCTGAATGGCTATGGAACAGTTCTTAAAGTATCCGTAAAACAAAAAAGGTTTTAAGTGTTTTAAAACGGGAGCCATGCATTTGGAATTGAAACTTTAATTGGGAAGACCCAAAATAGAACAAACTTTTAAAGCAAAGTTTTTGGTTGTATTTGTAAATAAGAGTCTAGGAGTTTAAAGTAATGGATCTATGTGTTTGAAGATGGAACTCCAGCTAGAAAGAGCCAGGATGAAAACTTCTGACAGCAAGGTCATTGAATTTTGATGAAACCGATCCATTGATGACGAATTATTCACACTCAGAAAATTGATAGAAATATCCCTAGAGTACAGAACCCCTGCTACCTCTGCTTTGTAGATTTAACCAAGGCTTTCGACAGAGTGCAACTAAAAGACGTTATCGCGATCTTGGAAAACAGTAATACACCGAAAAAATAAGACATGAACAGAAACTTGTTTTTCATCTTAGTCATATCTTCATTGCTGAAGAGTTGTGACATCATGTCTATGAGCATTAATGGGTTGATTGTCTCCACTGCTGTCGGTCTTTCGCTACTTTTAAATTTGTCTGCAAGGTTTGCCCTGTAATCTCTTTAATTTGGTCTATCCATCGTGATGGAGATCTTCCTCTTGACCTTTTACTTTTACATTATAGCAAGGGAAAAGCATCTGTCAACTCTCAGGAGCATCATGTTGATGGCACTGAGAATCACAGAAAACCGGTACTCGGAAGTTGGGCTAACGGTAAACCCGTCAAAGACCGCAGCCGTGATCTTTACCAGAAAATACAAACCTGAACCCATTAGTCCTCTGAGGGTATCGAATCAGGAACAGAAATACTTCGCTTCAGTGAAGTACCTAGGCGTACACCTGGATGCAAAACTGAAGTGGAGCGTACACCTCGAGACAAAGAGGAATAAAATGTATGCCTCGCTGTGGGCATGCAAGAGAGCCATGGGAAAAACCTGGGGTCTCAAACCGAGGGTAAGCCTGTGGTCATATCAGGCGATATTACTACTGTCACTAACGTACGCAGCAGTAGTCTGGTGGCCGAAGGTGAAAGGGGCCGGGGCTGTGAACATAGCCCTCAACGTACTACCTTTGAATCTCCTGATAAAATATCGGCCCAGGAACACTGCATACAGACTAAAGGGTCAGGGTGAAAGAGTAACGGGATTGGTCACACCAAGATCGAGACCCTCCACAAACACCCCTTCACAATAAAATCGGACAAGATTCCGAAAAAGATCTTGATAGAAAAAAACTATAAAACAAAAATACCCACCAAAGAAGACTGGTTGAAGAAAACAGCCCAGGAGTGAAACGATGGTACACTGACGGACCAGGGTACCAGCGTCTTTCAGGCTGAGGTCTATGCTATACTCAGGTGCGCTACGCACCTGACAGAAAACAGAGTGACCAACAGTGAGATTGATTTTCTCATTGACAGTCGTGCGGCCATTGGTGTGGGACTGCATACAAGCCCTCAATGAGTTAGGGACTGGAAGCAAGGTCACTCTTACATGGGTTCCTGGGCACACAGTGATAAATGGCAACTAGGTAGCCGATAAACTGTCAAGAAATGGGACCCTGGTGGAACCAACAAGCCAGTTGGTCGGATGGCCAATTGCCGAAGCGAAACATGAAGACAAGACAGCTGATGAAAAAACCTCTTCAGAAGAGGGTAGACGCACTCTGGACGATGAACCGGAGTAGGCTACGCAGCACGCTTGGCCTGCTCACTGACCACATCGCACTAAGGGCGCACCTCTTTAAACTTAAGCTTGCAGCTGACAAAAACTGCCGACTACGCGGCGAAGGGGAAGAGAGCAGCGTACACATTCTGCGCTACAGCCCCATGCTAGCGGTGTATCTGCAGAACGCAGAAAGGTCTGGTTTTTAAAAAAAGGCGTTCCAACTACCTTAATAATCCGTTTTATTTTACAGAAGCGATTGATAATTCTGTGAAAACTTTATTTTAAGAGTTACCTCATTTGAATGGTTAAAAAATGAAGTGTGAATGCCGCACCTGGATTACTGGATCGTTGGATATAGTAAACATGCAATAAAGCACCGTGCACGTTGTTCGTCGCTTCCACTCTTTCAATTTAACGATCTTCTTTTCCTGCAATATTTATAATTTGTGCCCCTTTTACGTTCATCCCGTGTTATTGCTACGGCACCAGTTTGTATATGCGCTGTGAATGTAAGCATATTTTACCTTTATGTTTATGTACCGACATTTTTCGAGTAGATTAATAGTTTTTGTCTGGCTTAACAACGAAAACTTTCAACGCTAAGCCGCAGAGATAGGCGACGTTGTTGACGTATTTAAATTATGCACCCCAATACTTCGATAAAACGAATTGGACGACGAGGTGCGATGGAACAGCCATCTTGGCGACCCGACCCTACGCCAACGGAATTTTTCCCGTAGAAAATTTTCGTTTTTCGTTTTGGCACTGCGAAGTATGATTGCCTCTTAAAGTGTTTTATTAAACAGGGCGTTTTACACGTACCACTTAATTTCAACCATTATAACTTGCTTATTTTATATGCAAATTATATAGGGTGATTTATATAAATACGAAGGCAGTTTGATAAGTCAGTGACTTTTTGAATTTCTCGCGCAGTTACTCCAAATGCAACAGTGCTGCCGTCAACTATAATCTATCAGTGGGCAACTTTCTAATTTTGAGCAAGCTACGTCGTACAGTTGGTGTGTTTGATAGCCGTTCAAAGCAGACACAAACTCGTGAATTTTTACGAAAATGGAAAAAAGTGAATTTCGTGTGCTGATTAAGCAATACTTTTTACGTAAAAAATCCATCACTGAAACTAAGGAAAGACTTGATAAATACTACGGGGACTCGGCACCATCAATTTCAATGGTTAAGAAGTGGTTTAGAGAGTTCCGTTGTGGTCGCGTACCAGCACTAGTGACGCCGAACGTCCAGGTCGCCCAAAAGAAGTGATCACGCCGGAAATCGTCGATAAAATCCATGAAATGATATTGGATGATCGGAGAATAAAAGTGCGTGAGTTGGCTCATGCTGTAGGTGTATCTCAACTGAACGGGTACATCATATTTTACACGAATATTTGGACATGACAAAACTCTCTGCGAGATGGGTGCCGCGATTGCTCACACTCGACCATAAGCGCAATCGTGTGACCACTTCAAAAGAGTGTTTAGCGATGTTCAGCCGTAATCCGGACGAATTTTTGCGCCGTTTTGTTACTGTGGATGAAACATAGATCCATCACAACACGCCAGAGACCAAGGAACAATCGAAACAGTGGGTTGCTCGGGGTGAACGTGGACCAAAAAAGGCGAAACAGAGTCTGTCAGCCAACAAGGTCATGGCCACAGTTTTTTGGGATGTACGCGGTGTCATTCACATCGATTACCTCAAGAAAGGTAAAACGATCACCGGCGAATATTATTCAAAGCTTTTGAACAGATTCGACGTTGATTTGAAGCAAAAACGGCCGCATTTGGCGAAGACGAAAGTGCTGTTCCTTCAAGACAATGCACGTGTGCACACTTATCTAGTCACGGTGGCCAAAATCTACGAATTGGGATACGGACTGCTACCCCATCCAGCATATTCTCCAGATTTAGCCCCCTGCGACTATTTTCTGTTTTCAAACCTAAAGAAATGGTTGGGCGGTAAGAGATTTGAGTCGAATGAAGAAGTCATTACCGAAACAAACGCGTATTTTGAGAGCTTTGAAAAAACCTATTATTTGTAGGAAATAAAAAAATTAGAAAAACGCTGAACTAAATGTATCGAGCTAAAAGGTGATTATGTAGAAAAATAAAATGTTTATTTGCGGAAAAAAATTTGTTTTATTCAAAAAGTCACTGACTTATCAAACCGCCCTCGTATGATGATTCTGCACGACATGTCTTGTACAAATATTGCTAGTTTACGAGATACCACCGGGTGTTTAAAGTTTAAATATGGATTTTGATTTTCGCTATAATTTTTTATGTTTTCACAATTTCTAGTTGAAAATTCGCAATTTTACGTTTTTTGGCATGAGGATTGCCAATTTGGACTCTAATTTAGCATTGCTAATAGATGGCGCTAGTTACATTTGGTTGTGTTTAATATGAATAAAATAATAAAAAAATATCAAAAAGTGTTAAATTCTACAGAAAGAGTTACTGTTGTTTAATTCGTTTAACTCGATCGGTTATCGAGTTATTTGCTTCTAAAAAGTTTAATTCTCTAAATGTGTAACAATAACAAATTAAAAAAAAATAAAAAACTTTAAAGTAAATGTTTAAAATCTTCACCATTTAGGTTAGGTTAGGTATCATGTGAGTGGGGCGTAGGTCGCACCTCCACTGCAACCTTTAGTGGGTCTATTGTGGTTCACCCTTAGAGGTTACAGTTCACCGCACAATCCAGCCCTTCTCACGAAGTTCGTGGTTGTATGGGGTGAGATTTTCTTGAAATCGGTAGGTTTTAGGTTGGTTTAACCACATGTGTTACCTTATTCTTCCCAGGCCGGGGCATGAACATAGTATATGTTCAGCAGTTTCGTCTTCCACGCAGCAGAACCGACAGTCCGTTTGTTGGTTCAGATCTATCTTTCGGAGGTGGTATCTTAGACGACAGTGTCCTGTAAGCAGTCCCGTTAGAATTCGCAGACTGTTCCTGATCCATTCTAGGATCTGCTTAGTTGTATTTCTCGAGGGTTAAGGTAAAAACGCCTTCGAGTGAGTCAATGAAAGTGTAAGATCTACGAAACTTTAATATTTTCACAAGGTTTACGACTGGGTATGGGTCTTTGGTGTATTATCAGCAATCATCATCAATCAGCTATACTCGTCCACTGCTGGACATAAGCCTCCCGTAATAGTTTTCATCCCCTTCTGTCCTGGGCTGCATTCATCCAGTTGGAGTGGATACGCTTTATATCGTCCGACCATCGGGTGGGTGGTCTTCCTCTGCTGCGAAATGCATCGGCTGGAGGTCTCCAATCTGTCATCTTTTTTGTCCATCTGTGTCACTAACCCTGGCCAGGTGTCCAGCCCAGTTCCACTTAAGGTTGGCAATTCTCACGATGGTATCGATCACTCCACTTCTTTCCCTTATATTTTTGTTGGGAACTCTATCACTTAAAGACAGTCTCAGCATTGCTCTCTCCATAGCAACCCGTATTTTGGTGTATTATATCCGAACTGAAACAAAGAAATAAATGAAATTTTCCACAACTTATAGTCTATATCTTCGTTACTTTAGGGTACAGTGTTCTTAGAAAAGAAAATTGAACATAACTTTTTCGTCATACCTCGTATATCACGTTCCTTCGTAGATTAGAAGTAAGTTCACTTGACCCTTTTAATAATTTAATCACAATTTCTAGTCTTTTGTTCAGAGGAAATTTAAATCGCAAGAGCAATCATGAGAGACGTTGGAAAATTCGTGACCTTTTCCGAAATGTTTTCCCGCGCTGATGAAATTTAAGTATAGTAGCGTTTCCCTTATTTTTTTTTTTTTTGCTTTGATCTGATTTCGCATTCGTAAATTTCAATTAAACGTTAGCGATTTCAATTTTGTATTATGTGATCTGCCTTTAGGAATTATTATTTTTCTACGCAGGCAACTTACTTGTCTGCTTCAAAAGTGTGTTTCTTCTTTTACTGTTCATGGATTATTTATTGAATTAATTAATATTAGCAGAAAAATTAACGTGAGCGCAAAACAGTCGAAGTTGAGGAAGGCGAATTGTTTCTTCAACGAAAGCGGTATTAACAGTGTTAACCTAGTCTCTTATCAGAGTGACAAGGAAACTAGTATTAATTTATGCAATAATTAATCCATGAGCGCTGCGCCGATTTATTATAGAAAAATAAAAGGGTGGCGCGAACGGTAAAATAAGAAACACACTTTCGAAGCACACAAGTAACATGCCTGCAATAAGTCGATGCAATATCTAGAATTTTTCTCTTCCAAAAGGGATTTGATGTAAGAAATGAATAAATTAATACTATTAAAAAATATTCTGTCCAATGTTATAAAAGTGTCTCGTTTTTCCATCAACTTGTCACGTGCCTATTTTTTCCCATCAGGAGTAGGCCACAGGAGCACATGTAAATTCGCATACCCAAAGGTTATCAGTGATTTATTTTTAAATATATTAACGCCGTGTCTCATTCTATAATTGTGCCTTACTCGTAAGTAGTGTTGCATAACTTTCGATAGTTGGTTTGCAATTTCTGTGTGGATGGGACTGAATATCCACACGGACGAAGACGAGGCACAGATTTGAGAAGATTGTGGGTTGACGTTTATTCCGCGCCATTTTTCTTGATTTCCGGGATAGGAGCGGCAGTCGTGTTTTGAGAGTCTTGGAGGCCAGGTGTCGGTGAACGTTGTTGGGGACGGTGTGTTATTAGCACGTGTGCAGAACCTCTATGGGATTTCTTTCATATCTGGCTGTATTTGGGCCATCTTAATTGGATTTTGAAGAAAAACCATTTGATTTTCAACTTGACCATTTTGTCTTGCCTTTGTTGTGGATATTTTGGAGTTGGTGTCGAGTTGAATAGCCGTTATCGGGATTTATTTGAGGGAAGCCATTGTTATCTAACCGGTGTCGCCCCATAATCTAACCAGCCCCCGGAGTAGTTCAGGAGTAGCACAGGAGTAGGCCACATGAGTACATGTGAATTCGTTTACCCAAAGGTTATCAGTGATTTATTTTAAATATATAACGCTGTGTCTCATTTCGACACCACCAGTAAGTTTTGTTTCAGTTTATAAGTATAGTACTTTGTGAATTCGTATATCCAAAGGTTATCAGTGATTTATTTTTAAATATATAACGCCGTGTCTCATTCGGCACCACGAGTAAGTCTTGCTTCAGTTTATAAATATAGTGCCTTGTGAATTCGTATACCCAAAGGGGATTTATTTTTAAATATATAACGCAGTGACTCATGCTGACACCACTATTACGCTCTGTTTTAGTTTATTAATATAGTACATTGTTGGAATATATATATATATATATATATATATATATATATATATATATATTCAAGTTCTGGTGCAGAAATGCATGGATCAACAAAGAGATGTGTTTGCCTGCTTTGTTGATTATGAAAAGGCCTTTGACAACGTTAGGCACGACATCCTTATTAAACAACTCCAGCGTATAGGCCTAGACAGTAAAGATATTAACATAAATAAGAAGCTTTATTGGAATCAAACAGCTAATATTAAAGTCGGGGATTACACAACTGAAGATATAAGGATATTGAAAGGTGTAAGACAGGGATGTATTCTCTCACCAACGCTCTTCAACCTCTATTCCGAAACTATTTTCCAGAATGCCCTAGAAGAAGTTGACAAAGGAATTAAAATCAATGGCAAACAAATCAACAACATCCGATATGCTGATGATACCGTGGTTTTAGCCGATAATCAAGAAGACCTCCAATTCCTAATGAACCGCATAAACGAACAGAGCCAAGAATTCGGATTAAAGATAAATATTCAGAAAACAAAAAGTATGGTTATAAGCAGACAAAGAGCTGATAATTTTGTGCTGAAACTGGACGGACAGGAGGTGGAGAGAGTGCAGCGGTTCAAGTATCTTGGGTGTTGGTTGAATGAAGAATGGAATCCCGATACTGAAATAAGAACAAGAATAGAGATGGCCAGAGCAACATTCCTAAAACTGAAGAAGCTAACTTGCGGCAGGGGTCTCCGAATAGAAACACGTTGGCGTATCATAAAATGCTACGTGCTATCAGTGCTGCTTTATGGTGTTGAGGGCTGGACACTAAAGATATCTTTAATGAACAGGCTGGAAGCAGATGAGATGTGGATGTACCGTCGAATGATGAGAATACCTTATGTAGATCATGTTACAAACATCGAGGTGCTACGTCGAGTTGGGAAAACACGCGAACTCTTGACCAGTGTGAAACGAAGGAAAGCTGCTTACTTCGGACACATATTCCGCAATACCAAATATAATCTCATGCAGTTGATCATTGAAGGCAAGATAGAAGGAAAACGGGGCTTAGGAAGGAAGAAATTTTCCTGGGCGAGGAATCTCCGACAATGATTCAACGTCAGAGACGTAGGCACATTGATCCGGTGTGCACAAAATAAAGAAGAATACGCCATGATGGTCACCAACCTTCTGTAAGGAGACGGCACCGCAAGATATATATATATATATATATATATATATATATATATATATATATATATATATATATATATATATATATATGTTTTACCTTTTGTTCTTTGCCTTTATGTAAATGTTTGAATTAGTGTTATTAATGAGTTAATTTATATATGTCTTACTTTTTGTTGTAACTTGGTAAAGTCTGTTACTCTTACTGCTGTTCTGGTCATTTTATAAAGTTGTAAATTTTACATTTTTGGTTTGTTTTAGCAAGGAAATTTTACCATAGCTGTTAACTTTGACTATATTTGTTATGATGTTGCTATTGAACTGTGTACCTTAATTATCTATTGTGTGAGTAAAGTATCCAACATATTTTTGCTATAATTTTATTTGTTTGGTTCACCATAATCATAGTTGTTTATCTTGTAGCTCTGCTAGTGCCTTTAAGATCTAGGGGTTTCCGGCTTATACCGTTTAAGTCGGTGGCGCAGCTTACTTTTATATTTTTTTCTTCTACCCTCTACGGCTGAGCTCGGGCATAATTTGCCAGTAGAGAAACCGCTAGCAGAGTACTCGTTAGAGAACGAAAAAGACGTGGCAAACTTTTTAAATATTGGGCAAATATCTTTCTCCAAAACATTAAGCGTAATTCATTTGCTGTCACATAATTTTTTTTACCGCCTCGTCTCGTTTTCAAAAATAAAGGATTATACTCGATACGTCCAGTTTCTTTTCCATTATTTTAAATTTCAGATACGAAAAAAGTGGGTTTGCAGTAAGCTGCTTCTCCTCCGCGCCAAGCTAATTCAAACGTCAAAATGTGATATAATTTCTTTTAAAGTCCTTCCGGTTCATTTTCGTCATATATTTATGATATATATTGTTATGAGCTGATGCACTAGATTTTCTCTTTTCGGGTTGTGCTTGTAGAATTTTACGTGCAGCTCGTGATGAATTAAACTGAACGTCGGTGAAAGGGTTAAATACAATATTGAATTCGTTATAATATTTATTTTGTAGCATTTTAGCGGTGGTGATCCAAATTGTTTCAACCACCGCTTCTTTGAAGTCTTCTTCGTTACCTTTTCGCATATTAAATGCCCAATCTTGCAATATCTTGCAGGTATTAACAATTTGACTAATTTCGGCGTTCGTAGACTCACCGAATCGACTCATTGTTAATGCTTAGAAATTCAATAAGTTGTTGACAAACATGTCGAACTATTTATTTTGGCAACCAACACCGTGATAATTGATAAACAAATGAATAAGTAAAAAAACCACTAGTGCATTTGTCAACAGTAAAAACACAAGAGCTTTTTTTTAACGGATAAATTTCCCTTTTTAACGAAATTAAATTTTGCAAATCAGTAATTTTACGAGAAAAATTACTGATGGAAAAATTTTGAGTTAAAAAGAAATTTATCCGATAAAAGAAAAGCTCGAGTGTTTTTTGGCAAGATGAATTAACGACTGAATATACGAGTGAACAACGAAAATAATTATCTTTATTAATACGATTAAATTATTTATTGTTGTTATTGTATAAATTGTTACAAATCCGGTCCTGTCGGCAACCGAGAAATCGGTGGCGTCCAGGGTCCGTTTTAGACCGCTTTGCTTTGTCTGCGCCGACGGGGACCGGAAAGGTCGTGCAACCACTCGAAGTTGCGTCGAACTTTGAAGAAACAGGTGGAATGATCTAGAATTGTGATATGGAGATATAAAAGGGCAAACGATCATAACAAGAGACAGTGTCGGCTTACGTGTTTATGAGTTAATAAATGTAAATAGTTATATAGAGTTGTAAAAGTTGTATAGCTAAGTGAATATCCAAGTGGTTTAATGAAAATAGAATTTATTGTATTGAAATAAACATTGTTTTGTTTCTAGATCGAGAGTTTTTAATCGCCGAATCCACAGAGGAACTAAAAAGTCGTAAGAATATGTATGTATGTATGTATGTTATTAAATACACAATTGTTATAAACTGTTTAAGGCATGATAAACTAATTGACATTATAAAAAAAGCAGACTTGGACGACAAAGACATCCGTTGTATACAGAATCTGTACTGGCATCAATCTGCTCATATACAAACAAATTACTTTACAACTGAAGATATTGTCATATGTAGAGGCGTAAGACAAGGCTGCATATTATCACATCTGCTATTTAATCTTTAAAGAAACCATCTTTAAGGAAATCATGGAAGATAAAAATGTTGGAATTAGGGTAAATGGGATATATATACATAAACAACATTAGATATGCAGATAACTCCATCTTAATTGCAGATAACATTGAAGATCTGCAAAAACTGATTGATGAGCTGAATCGTATTGGTACAAATTATAAAATAGCAATAAACAAAGTTCATGATAGTAAGCAGACGTAAACTCCCATACAACAATGCAAGTTTAATAGCAGACGGCCAAACTTTAGAACGTGTAGCACAATATAAATATCTAGGGAGCTGGTTGCATGAAGATTGGGATAATGACAAAGAAATTAAATGCAGAATTAAAACAGCTCGAAATAACTTCTTTAAATATAAAAGCGTGCTAACTAGTCGTGACATTAAATTAAAGCTAAGATTACTTAAGTAAATTATCTGCCTACGGTCTCCCAACCAAACTGCGCCAATGGCTCTTGAGCTTCATGCAAGATCGCTCCTAGCATGTGGCAGTTGACGGTATTTCTTCTGATGCGTTTAAAACCAATGCCGAAGTCCCCCAGGGTTCCGTTCTGTCCCCCACCTTATTTCTTTTACACATCAATGACTTCTTGAAAACCACCACAAACCCTATTTACAGTTTGGCAGACGATAGCACACTTGTCTCAACTTTCACATCCAATCGATCACTTTCGGTGAATAATACAAATAGACTCAGGCAGGAACAGGTTGATTCCATCAATAGAGATCTTAAAGCAATCGTCGAGTGGGGAACCAACAATCTTGTTCAGTTTAACGCCCAAAAAACACAAAGTGCCACGTTTTCCAGGAAAGTGAATTCCTCAAATCATCCCATCACAATGTCCGGAAATACCCTTGAACCAAGTCCCTCCATCTCGATTTTGGGAGTCACGGTGTCCAATAATATGTCTTGGCATGACCATGTTGCTTACATCGCAAAGTCAGCAATCCAGAGGCTGGGTTTTCTGTGGAGAGCTAGAAATTTTTTTACTCCTGATCAACTGTTGACGACGTACAAGGCTCAAATCCGACCTCTACTGGAGTATTGCTCGCACATTTGGGGTTCAGCACCAAGGCATTCTCTTCGTCTTCTAGATTCCATTCAGAAAAGGGCCATTCGGTTGATAAACAGCTCAACTCTCACATACCCTTCACCCTCTAGAACATAGAAGAAGAGTTGCAAGCCAGAGGCTAGGTTTTCTGTGGAAAGCTAGAAAGTTTTTTACTCCTGATTAACTGTTGACGACGTACAAGGCTCAAATCCGACCTCTACTGGAGTATTGCTCGCACATTTGGGGTTCAGCACCAAGGCATTCTCTTCGTCTTCTAGATTCCATTCAGAAAAGGGCCATTCGGTTGATAAACAGCTCAACTCTTACAGATACCCTTTACCCTCTAGAACATAGAAGAAGAGTTGCAAGCCAGAGGCTAGGTTTTCTGTGGAAAGCTAGAAAGTTTTTTACTCCTGATCAACTGTTGACGACGTACAAGACTCAAATCCGACCTCTACTGGAGTATTGCTCGCACATTTGGGGTTCAGCACCAAGGCATTCTCTTCGTCTTCTAGATTCAATTCAGAAAGGGGCCATTCGGTTGATAAACAGCTCAACTCTCACAGATACCCTTCACCCTCTAGAATATAGAAGAATAGTTGCGGACCAGTCATTACTCTACAGATATTTCCATGGCAGATGCTCCAGAGAAATAAAAACTCTTGTACCACCATTGGCCTCATTCGGCCGAAGAACTCGACACGCTGATCAGTCTCACCCATTTACTCTCAAGTTTGACACTACAAGGACCAATCTCCATCAAGAATCCTTCTTTTACAGGGCTGCTACGGAATGGAACAAGCTTCCAAAATTAGTTTTTTCAGAGAACTATGACCTGCAACTTTTCAAAAAGCGGGTCCACAATAATTTCCTTTCTATAATCCCTTCCCCTTCTAATAGTCGCAGTGCGGGCCGTCCGCGGCCGACACGATAGGTCTACCCTTTTTGCGACTATTTTCATAAAAAAAAAAAAAAAAAACGTTATGCCAAATGTTATGTATGGTCGGTGTTGCTGTACGGTGCAGAGACCTGGATATTGAAGTCATCTTCTGTCAACAAAAAAAAGCAATTGAAATGTGGATGTATCGTAGGATGCTAAGGGTGCCATGGACAGACAGAGTAACCAACGATGAAATTCTAAGAAGAATCGGCAGAGACCGTGAGTTAATGCTTAATGTCAAAAAAAAGAAAACATCGTATTTTGGATATATAATGCGAAATTTAAAATATCAACTGCTACAACTTATTTTCGAAGGAAAAATAGAGAAAAAGCGAGGGATAGGCAGAAAGAAAATGTCATGGTTAAGAAATATAAGAGATTGGACGGGGTTAAGTACGATAGGAGAGTTGGTACACACAGCAACCGACAGAGAAATGTATGGAAATATGGTCGCCAACATAAACTGTTTTTGGTTTGGTGTACTGATTTCAAAATTGTGACGTAAGCGTACTAGATGAAGTCTGGTTATGAGGAACAGGCTCTTTTATCGGTGATAAAAAAGAAAGCACCTTTTTTAACGCTGTCAAAATGACAAAACTGTCATCATTAAATGACACATATAGGAGTTAATTTATCGCTGTAAAAGTTGCAGCTAACTTTTGCCGCTGTCAAAGTGACGATTGCACTGTGGCATTTTTTATACATGAGTTGAATTGTCGTAGTGAAATTTTTTTGCAACGAGCTATTTTCTGTATTGCTTCCTACAGCTTTTTATTGAATTGAGCAGATTTTCGGACGGCCTCTCTTTAAGCATGCTCCTTTGCAAACCAGTTTTTTCCTCACGTCATTCAGGTGTACATTAAACCAATCACCGGTTGTTTGCTTGTTAATTCTGACTTTTGTCTTAAAAATGTTTTTAATGACTTTTTGTCTCGAAAATGTATTCATCCATTCAAGTACTTTGCACAAAAATCCTTTGTACTTTCGCAAACAACGTAGAAGTTCTTCTGAATATAAAGCAACCGTATGAAGATTTAAAAATAAAAACTAATTTAAAATCCCGGAAAATAAATTAGAGCAGTTAAATTGGATTACTTGCAGGTGTCATCCCCAAAGTACGCACCATATATTTTTGAAGTGATAACTTCTTATGGCACGCTGTGAACTTTTTTTGTAATGGGAAAAAATGTTAAACTCGCGTCAGGACACGTGGCCTGATCGAAAATTCGTAAGACGGATGTATTTCACTGGAGCAATATAAAATGCGACTTTTCTTGACTGGTAACTTGGCAACCTTATTCAACAAACTGACAAATTCAAGTACATTTTTTATGTCATTTTGACAAATTAATTTAGTAGCTAAATTCAAAATTTAAATGCTTTTCATTAGTTTATTGATTAAGTTCTGCTTTTGCTGCATTAAAAATGGTCCAAGGAGAGGTGTCGTTTTTAGCAGATGTTATGGACACCATAGCGTGTCTTAATGACTCTAATGATTCTCCCCCCGACAAAATTTTAGATCAAATAATTTATTAGTGCAAGAAGCCGTTAAAAAATGCATCAATTTGTGTTAAAAAATCATTAAAAACTGGACTGAAAGCTGGTTTGATCAAAGAGAACGGGGGAAGGTTTAAATTAGGTTTTGGTTTGCCGATAACGGAGGCTCGAAGACGAAGAAAAAATAGAAGCAGAAGCCGTAGACGACGTAGCCAAAAGCGACAAAACCGAAAACGAGGTAGCCGAAAACGAAAAAGTCGAGGTAGGAAAAAAAGCGCCATATTGAAAGAAGATCAAGCAAAAAGCGGAAGAAAGAAATCGAAAACATTCAAATTTGGTACTGATGTTTAATATATGATTTATAATAAAGCGTTAATAAAAATAATGCATTATTCATAAACTATGGAAATCTGGAGACGATATTTTTCAGATTAAAAATAATATTTTCACGCGCGTTAATACTTAAGTTTTCACTTCTGCTGGCACTCCCAGAGTGCAACCCGTAAAATTTTTTATTTTATTTCCGCCCCCCTATAAAAAGTGACGGGGTTTCGAAGTGCGTGGGCATCAATTTAGGAATATTTGGCGCGAATAATAATTAGGTAAAACCGCATAAAAATTCGATCGACTGCGATGATGTAACGAGCGACAAAGTTGTCAAAAACGAGACATAAATGTCCGTGCGACGAGGTGGCCGAAAACGAAAAAGTCGAGGTATGAAGAAAAGCGCCGTATTGAAAGAAGATCAAGCAAAAAGCGGAAGAAAGAAATCGAAAACATTCAAATTTGTTATTGATGTTTAATATATGATTTATAATAAAGCGTTGATAAAAATAATGCATTATTCATAAACTATGGAAATCTGGAGACGATATTTTTCAGATTAAAAATAATATTTTTTGAAGTGAAAACTTCTTTAGCGGCGTTGTACACTTTTTTTGTAATGGGTAAAAAATGTTAAACTCGCGTCATGACACGTGACCTGATCGAAAATTCGTAAGACGGATGGAGAGTAGACAGCTGGCGTGGCGTAGGAGAGGGAGTATCCCCCTCTCTTTCTGCGGCGCGGCGAAAATGTATGCCTGCGCCGGCTGTTTCGTTTAGGCGGCGCAGGGCGCACAACGTTAATACTTAAGTTTTCACTTCTGCCGGCACTCCCAGAGTGCAACCCGTGAAATTTTTTTTATAAAAAGTTATTCTTGGTAAAACTAAACATGCACCAACAAAATACAGGGTGGTCAAACGAAAACGAGGAACCTCGTCAACATTTTAGAAAAACGCTTGCTCCTCCGCATTATGCGGCGATTGATCGTCAGTAAAAAGACCAACAACGTTTTCCACGGCATTGGATTGGAAGAAGAGGCAGCTTTGAATTGCCTCCACGATCGCCAGATTTATTGCCCCTCGATTTCTTTTTGTGGGGACATTTGAAAAGTAAAATCTTTAAAACCCAGCCAGCGTCGTTGGAAGATTTGCGTCAAAGAGATTTGCGGCAGAGTACCGTCGAATTACTCCGGAAATTCTTCGGAATGTGCGTGAACGTTTTAAACAAAATCTTTATTATTGTATGTGTATGTCATTAGTTTGAACATTTAATCAATTAAGTAGTAAATAAGCAACTAAAACAATTGGAATATTAACATGTAATTTTTTTAAAGCATTGGGAGGAAATGTAAAATTTAAACATTATTGTAAAGAGAATTTTCAGAGATTTCAAAAATCATCTTATTTGACCCCCAATGCTATTTAAAACTTTTTGGGTAATTCTTACCCTCGCTTGGGGTTGAAAGTGGTTCCTGCAAATGGCTCCGTTTCGTTTTCGGTTGGCCATCCTGTATAGTAAAATACACGTTATGTACGAGGAGCATTCAAAAATTTTATTTCGAGACAGAAGTCAGTTATGTCAACTGAAACGTTTTATGTCAACTGTCACGGACTATCTTTAACCTGATGACACGTTCTGTGTGAGTTAACAAACACTCCGATGTCAGGATCTTAGCTCCCGGGAAATTGATAAACTTTGTACGAAGTCTCGGAATCCCGGACATCGAATAGATTAAGGGTTATGCTCAAAGATCTGATAGGTCGAGGTGCTTGAGAGGCTGCATAGTCTTCACGACCCCCCCTACAATCTACAATCTACTTAACAAACTGTATGTTAGAATATTCGCGACTTATCTCGACCTGTGAGTGAACAAGTATACAGAGTGGACCAAAAGTCTGGAAACGGAAAATTATCTCGTAAATTGCTTGTCCGAATTGTACAAAATTTGGGATAAGTCTATTTTGAGATACAGAGATTCTAGATTTGACATTTGCAATGTTGTCAGATTTGCCGTTTCTCTAATATTATTAGCCACTTTAGCTTTTTAAATACATCACCATGTATATTCAGTCATTATTGGAATCTCCTCCTCAATACGAGTTTAGCATACAGTGTGGAACAGCCAAATGGAATAAATTCGATAACGAATAAATGAGAGCGTGTTGGGAAAACAAAATAATTTTCTTTTTTTAATGGTAATTTTTGTAATACATCTGAAAACACTTAATATTTCCGAAACAGTTGAAGATAGGTATGGAACATTGTATATAAATTATGTCTAGAATTTTCCGAAGAATCCAAAAAATAAATAATATACAGGAGGTTGTATTCAAAATAAAAAAGTTGGTATCTGCCATTGTCACATGACACACCCTATATAATTATTTTTTTTTTGAAAAAAATGCGCATCTAAAAACACAAATCGACGTGTCCAAGCGTTTTTCCCAACACGCTCTCATTTATTCGTTATCGAATTTATTCCATTTGGCTGTTCCACACTGTATGTAACACTTATGTTTTCATGTATTTTAAAAGGTCTAGTCAAGTCTAAACAATCATGGAGAAATGTGGTAGATGCATTCTACCATCGATTAGGGTACTGTCAACTTACAAATGAAGCACATTTTGAACACTCGATTAAGTAATGATTATGTTAAAAATGTTGTAATCTTTTTATTGTTATGTATTAATGTAGTTGAAAATTGTTTGTATTGTTACGAATTTTCTTTCTTCCGAGGGTTCGGCGATTTAAAACTCTCGATACAGTAACAAAACAATGTTTATTCCAATACAATAAATTCTACTTTTATAAATCACTTAGATATACAACTTTTACAATTTTTTATAACTATTTACATTTCTTAATTTATAAACACTTTTAAAACTAATACTTAAATGTCTTCTTCGCGGCCGCTTTCCTTTTTTTATACCTCTAAATCACAATTCTAGACCCTTCTACCTGTTTCTCAAGGGTCCGGGGCCCTTCGCGATACGGTGTTCTAGAACTTGCCAGATCCCGTTTGCTGCCGACAAAGCGGTCTAATTAGTATGCACCCCTGCTGCGGTCGGTGCTCGGATGCCAATAAATAACCAGGTCCATATTGTAACAGTATTAAAAAATTATTTATACAATTAGGCATTGCCACACTTCTGTTATAATTATTTAAAACCTTTTAGACTACATAAAATCATGAGTGACGCATGTGGATAAACTAAACTCGTATTGAAGAGGAGATTCCAATGATGACTGAATATACAGGGTAATGTATTTAAAAAACCAAAGTGGTTGATAATATTAGAGAAACGGCAAATCTGACAACATTGCAAATGTCAATTCTGGAATCTCCGTATCTCAAGATAGGCTTATCCCAAATTTTATGCAATTCGGACTAGCAAGTTACGACTTTTGGTCCACTCTGTATAAGACGAATGCAAACGTAATTACGAATCGCGTGACTAAGTGCTACTATAGCTCTCCTGCTAGCTAGCCCACTTTTCTCGTATCGTTGTGAAAATGATACTCGTCATATAAGTCAGTCAGACAACTTTAATTTGCATGAATATGTATGCGGTACATAAAGAGGTTTTTCTTTCTTACTTGTTTTTATTCGGCACTTTCATTAACTACAGAGACGGATGGTTCGTATGAGAAACGAAGGGGTGGTTTCCACACGATGTTGAAGTAAAATGGCTGCATTAACGTGAGGAACAAATACATTTTTGTTTTATTGTTCACATGTGTTTTTATTTCTTACAATATCTAAATGCAGAGCAATTACTTTACTAGTCAAAAGATATTCCCGTAGTTTATTTTTCTGTTATAATAAATATAAATTTTGATCAAGGTATTTTGTAAAAAAAAAAAGAAAAACAAATATAATTGTTACTAAGTCTCATACAAAAGATATATGATACCTGGCGAAATTCGAATTCAACGTTTCACTTTTTTGTATCTTTTTGAAGTAAAAACTTCTTTAGCGGCGTTGTACACTTTTTTTGTAATGGGTAAAAAATGTTAAATTCGCGTCAGGACACGTGACCTGATCGAAAATTCGTAAGACGGATGGAGAGTAGACAGCTGGCGTGGCGTAGGAGAGGGAGTATCCCCCTCTCTTTCTACGGCGCGGCGAAAATGTATGCCTGCGCCGGCTGTTTCGTTTAGGCGGCGCAGGGCGCACAACGTTAATACTTAAGTTTTCACTTCTGCCGGCACTCCCAGAGTACAACCCGTATTTTTGAAGTGAAAACTTCTTTAGCGGCGTTGTACACTTTTTTTTTTGGTTTTCGGTATTTTATTTGCACTCTGACGTTTGCGCTTTCCATACTCTTTTGGACTCTGAACATATAATGTCACTATTGTCTCCCTATAATTTAAATAGTAAACACTCAAATCACATGTGCACTAAACGAATGTTAACAGTAAATACATGTATCAATATTCACGTATGATCTAACACGATAAATTATAGTTTAAAAAAACTAAAAAACACGTTTTTAGAGTTATTAAAACTAAAAAGTTAAACATAATTCTTAACGTAGGAATAAAATTACTGACGAGAAAATTAATGTCACTGTTCTAAAAGCGTGGGGTGCTTTCATTCCGAAACGCAGAGTTAGTTTAAAAATGTCATACAAAGCAGTGACATTGATTGACATTAATTTTTTTTTGGCAGTGACATTAATTTTCTTTTTCTTCCTTCTTTAATCTAGGCGGATCGCCTGTTTTTTTTTCATCCTCCCTCTGCTTATTGCACTGCTAAGTTGTCGCTTCATCGTTTTCGGGGGCGTCCTAAACTCCTGCGACCCATTGGTGATTTGTCGCGTGCTGTTCTGACAATTCTTTCGTTGTCCATTCTAATGATGTGCTCATTTCACTCCTTTTTCTGCCGAGTATCCACTCATTGATGTTTTCTACCTTGCATGTCCTTCTTATATTCTCGCTTCTTTCTCTGGAGCACTGCATAGCTTTATAAATAGCCAGACAGTGTCAAAAAAGGCACGTCTGGCGGTGCATAGAGGTGTGTTGGTTCCTACACTTATGTATGGTAGTGAGTGTTGGGTTTGGCAGAAGAAGCATGAAAATAGGATTAATGCTGCGGAGATGAGTAGTCTGAGAAGTATAGCCGAAGTGACTCGGTTGGATAAAGTTAAGAATAGTGAGATAAGAAAACGCTGTGGTGTAAAAGAAGATGTGGTCACAAAGATAGATAAAGAAATGCTTAGATGGTTTGGACACGTAGAAAGGATGGATGAAGGAAGATTGACGAAACAAATTACAAGGCGAGTGTGAATGGGCAAATCGGTAGAGGTCGACCTCGGAGAACATATCTTGATCAGATCAAAATTGTTTTGAAGAAAGGCCAGGTCAAGAGTAACAACAACCGAAGAGCATGTATGAGAGCACTATGAAAGTAGAGGAAGCAAAAGATGTGTACGAACCGTAGCACGTGGAAGGAAGTGGTCTCTGCCTACCCCTATGGGAAAAAGGCGTGACTTTATGTATGTATGTTCTTTCTCTGTCCAAGATCGTCTTTCCAGTTATTCTACGAAGTACTCTCATTTCGGTTGTCTCTAGAAGTTGTTTAGTTCTCGCTGTGTCTGGTCGAGTTTCTGCCGTGTATGTCTTACTATTGCCTTGTAAATTTTTGATTTGGTTTCTATTTTAATGTTTTTATTTCGCCATATTGTTTCATTTAGGCATCCTGCTATTCTTGTTGTTTTCGTTGTCTGTTCTCTCACCTCCGTCTCGACATCGCCGTAGCCTGAGATTTCTATGCCCAGATCTTATATTTCATTTTCTGTTTCTGTTAGAGTCGCTGCAGATCGTCTTCATTTTCAGCAACTAGTACTGCGTCATCGGCAGAGCATATAACAGTAATTTCACGGTCATCCATTCTGTATCCTTTCAGTAAACGTTCTTTGCTTTTTACTTCGTCCATAATGATGTTGAAGAGCAGAGGGCTCAGGAAATCCCCTTGTCGAATACCTGGCCCACAGCTATTGGTTCGGTCGTAGTCCCATTTATTTTTGCTTAAATCTGATTTGCTTTGTATATATTTTCTATGGTTTTGATGAGATTATGTGGGATTTTCCTGTTGTAAAGAAGGTGTATAACGTCTCGCAACTGCACACGATCGAACGCTTTTTCAAAATCAATAAAGCACATTGCCGCGTCTTTTTCGTTCTCTAAAGAGTACTCTGCCAGTGGTCTCTCTACTGGCAAATTATGTCCGAGCTCAGCCGTAGAGGGTAGAAGAAAAAAATATAAAAGTGAGCCGCGCCACCGGCTTAGACGGTACAAGCCGGAAACCCCTAGGTCTTGTAGGCACTAGCAGAGCCACACGATAAACAACAAACAATTATGGTGAACTAGATAAATAAAACTATTTTTACAATTCCTGCAATATATTAATTAAGTAAAAATGATGTTCTGATTTTTTACAACAAATTCTGTATTTTTGTAAAGTGGATTAAACGAATTTAATACACTTTTCTTAAAATAATATTTAAATTAATTATAACAATCTTTCAGACAATAATAAAAAAACCTAATGATGTACAAAAGAGAATTAAAAACAAAAAAAAACGTTCACAATATTTAAAATTTCAAAAATAATTGGTTTTATATAGAATTCCTGATAGCAAAAGATTAAAAAAAAATACAAAATAAATGGACTTGCAACAAAAATAATAATTTGAAACCATCACAATAATTACATAATGTATATTCAGTAATGTATACGTTTAGATTCAACTTGGAACAGGTACAAATTTAACGAAAATAATTTGTTACTTTTTAACTATTGAAAACACTTAGATCAAGCACATAATAACTGATAAGTTGATAAAATTAAACTCAATACTATGTAACCAATTAAAACTTCATTGAGACGTCACTGTTACATCGATGATCCAAGAAACAGAAACACCAAGTAGTATTTTTAAAGATCTACACTGTTAAAACAATCGAGCTTATTTAAAGATATTTCTTTTTACGATGGCTGTCCTTCAAAATAGCAATATTGTAGGATATTTACAAATAAGTATGAATAAACGTTCTTACTTGGACACAAAGAACTATTGAGAATATTATTTTAATCAAAGTTCAGCCTTGGCATATTATCCAATGCAATAAATAGTTTTCAACAGTGTACCATATTAATAAATTAAAACAAAACTTAATCGTGGTGTCAAAAATAAGTCACGTCGTTTAAATATACTAAAATAAATCACTTGTAACCTTTGGATACACGAATTCACGAATGGCTTTCCTCAAATAAATCCCACATGTGGTTATTTTAACTCGACACCAAAAATATCAACAACAAAGGCAAGACAGAATGGTCAGGTTAAAAATTAATTGGTTTTTCTTCAAAATCCAATTAAGATGGCCCAAATACAGCCAGATATGAAAGAAAAAACCGTAGAAGTTCTGCTCACGTGTTAATATCAAATCGTTCCAAAAACTCTCACCCGACCTCGACGACTAATATCAACTGCTCACTCCCAGGCCGCATATCAGAAAATGACACGGGACACGCGTCAGCCAACCTTTG
Source organism: Agelastica alni (assembly GCA_950111635.1). Lineage (NCBI taxonomy): Eukaryota > Metazoa > Arthropoda > Insecta > Coleoptera > Chrysomelidae > Agelastica > Agelastica alni. The sequence continues at coordinate 5,218,996 of OX467708.1, forward strand.
CAAATCTATGTTCCCAACTCATAATCGCGCTCGTCCGTGTTGATAGCCAGCCCATCCACACAGAAAAGCAAACCAAACAATAATATAGCTGACAACACACGATAATCGAGGCCAAAAATCAAGGCGAAATCTAATAACAAAGACTCCCACTCCAATTAACAAAAATGTCACAGCCATTAATAATTAAATCCTAACACTACTAGGTATGCAACACTATTTACAACGAGTGATAAATTCAAATTACAACAAAATACGGTAAGCGAAACTATTTACGAGCACCTGAGAAATACAAAACCATCAGAGATCCAATTAATAATGTAACTGTAGAAGGTAAAAAAAATAGGCACGTGACAACATGTATGCTGGTCTGTTGCATTCAATTGGCTTTTCCGTTATCTGTCTTATGACAAAAACCGCATATGTGCATGATCTGCCCGATCTGAATCCTTGCTGTTCATCTGCTAAGAGTGTTAGGTTATTAATTTTGTTTGCTATAACTTGTGTTGTTAGTTTCAGAGCAGTGCTTAAGAGATTTATGTCTCGGTAGTTTGAAGGCAATTTCTTATCTCCTTTTTTAAACATAAGGATAGTGATGCTAGTTCGCCATTCGTCGGGTATCCTATGTTGGTAGAGAATTTTTCGAATAAGAAACGTTAGCTGCTGTATGAGACTTTGACCACCATATTTAAGTAATTCGTTTGGGATATCGTCTTTCCCTGGGCTTTTCCTATTTTTGAGCTTTCAAAGAACTATATTTACATCGTCTGTCTCAATTTGTGTGTTGTCATGTGTTACGATTTCGGGTGTATTTAGTTCAGCCCCAGATTCTTCTAATTTATATAGTTCTGTCAGATAATTCACCCAGATTTCCCTTGATATCTGATTTGTTTTCACTAGCTTATTGATTTTTTTTTTGAGTCCTAATAAACCGCCTGATTTGTTTTTGGAGTCAATAGTAGTCTTCCTCCATTCGCATTAATTTTCTCGTCAGTTTACAAATATATTCATAAAAGTGCTGGATTGGCTATGGTTTTTATGATTTTGGTGTGTTTTTGTGTTTGGGTTATGGTTAAAACTCGCTTTTTGAGCATTATTTTACGAATATATATACATAACGTGATCCCCCACACTCCTTACTTCACTCCAGTTATTTAACAGGATTGCAGGAAGCACGACGCGCTTGGGGTTTCATTGAATGTTGTTTATAATATTGTTTTTTATCCGTAAAAATAAGAGTTCATCGCGAAGAAAATGCAAAAATGCAGTAGAAATAAGTTTGCATCAGACCCAATTGCCCTTACAACAAAACTTAAAGAAGAATATCGGAATATTGGATTGGTTCTGAAAAAAATAAATTACTTTAAACACCAAAGGCCGGTCATATAGCAAAACTGTCATAGTTACCCTTGTAGTCAGCAAAATGTATACAGTGTGTACAAAAAGTAACGTAACGATGGTACACTGACGGATCAGGGTACCAAGGACGCTACGGGGCAGGTGTGTTTGGAGCATCCTGCAACCACAGGGAAAGCATACCCCTGGGGAAATACGCCAGGCCGAGGTCTATGTCATACTCAGGTATGCCACGCACCTACAAAAAACAGAGTGACCAACAGTGAGATTGATATTCTCACTGACAATCCCGCGGCCATTGGGGCCCTTGTGAGTTGCACCACAACATTATTGGTGGTGTGGCACTTACATTTGTTCCTGGGCACACAGGGATTAATGGCAACGAGGTAGCATATGAACTGGCAAGAAATGGAGATCTGGGGGAAACAAGAAGGCCAGTTGGTCGGATTGCCGATTGCCGAAGCATGAACTGAAACTAATCCTTGAGCAAGAACATATCGCTCGGTGGAATGCAAATACTGGCTGCAGAACATCAAGACAGCTGATGAAAAAACCTCTCCAGAAGAGAGCAGACGCGCTCTGGACGATGAACCGGAGTAGGCTAAGCAGCACACTTGGCCTGCTCATTGGCCACAACGCACTAAGGGCGCACCTCCTCAAACTTAAGCTGGCGGCTGAGAAAACTGCCGACTATGCGGCGAAGAGGAAGAAAGTAAGTAGCATACACATTCTGTGTTAATACAATTTTAGAGTGTCAAAAAAAAAATTATGTCAATCAATGTCACTGCTTTGTATAACATTTTTAAACTAGCGGAATGAAAGCACCCCGCGCTTTTAGAACAGTGATATTAATTTTCTCGTCAGTAATTTTATTCCTATATTAAGAATTATTTTTTACTTTTTAGTTTGATTGACTCTAAAAGCGTATTTTTTAGTTTTTTTAAACTATAATTTATTGCGTCAGATCATACACATACAGAGAATTCCAAACAGTAGACCTGTTAAACAAATCTATGAAGCAAAAACACAAAACGAGAAAAAGAGGAAGACCTAAAAACCTGGAAAGACATAACAGGAAAGTTTTTACAAGAAAGAAATAAAAAATGGAGCGAAGCCTTGCTTGACAAGAGACAAAAAAGGATGGAAGAAGTTTATGAAACAAGAATAAAATGATAACCGTACACCCTAAGGATATATATATTTATATATATATATATATATATTGCAATTAATTTTTGAAAAATGGCAACTGCAGCAAATGTGTGTATTATTTGAAATAATTTTTCAGAACAAACAATAATTCTTTTAATGAAAATTGTATTTTATTTAATTGACACTAGGAGTGACAAAAATTAACCTCAAAATTTAAAAAAGCTTAATACTGAAATAATTTATTCGAATAATCATTTATTATTACTTACTTGAATTTTGTTATCAATGATCTGCACTTTATTGAGACTTATTATCAAAAGTAAATATTTATTTATAAAGTTTACGCATTTAACAGAAAACTTTATGCATAACACTGTAACTTGAGTGCAAAGCTGACCTCTCGGAAAATTGGTTGACGGAAATCTGACGGCCAACTTTACCGCCGCGCGCTCATTCGTCAAATCAAATAGGGCGTGTTTTAGTGACTTCCTGTTACATTTCACGAAATCACTCCCACAAATTGCAAGAAAGCGAGAAGAAAGATGTTACACATATGTTACGCCCTTCCGTCCCATTTCACGAAATCACTCCTACAAATTGCAATATTGAATGAAACGTTCCTTTGGATTATTTACCTTGAACCCCCTGACCGCAAAATTTTTTTTCTCCTTTTTTATGTTAATTATTACAACAAAACAATTTTTTTTAATAAAAAGAGAATATACAAAGTGGGCCACAAAAACAGTCCACCCCGATATTTGGCAGTATTCACATATACCTATCTGACATCTATATTGTAAAAATGTGTCGTCCCACTTGGAACAAAAATAGTTCAGCATTTCCTTAAATTTTAATAAATACCGCAAAATATCGGGGTGGATTGTTTTTTGTAGCCCACTAATTATACTTATTTTTTCTTTCTCATACTTATTCCTTATTTATAGTGTAATGTAAAAATATTTAAAGAAAACCAGAGCCAATATTCCAAAATCATTTATAGCTTCTTGAATTGTTGGCATAAATTTACTTGTTATTATCTGTATTTAAAGGACAACAAAACCACTGTTGACCGGTGTAATCAGCAAAAAAAACGAATTTCTTTCCAAGAAAGCTTTAAATTAAATTTTGGCGGGAGCTACCGGCTCCTTCGCCATAATTTTAAAAAAAATATATTTTTTTATAATAAATGTCTATTCATTTCAGGTACAATGCTTCTGGTTTTGTACGTTATACTGCCGCTCTCTCTTCGAAGTTTCGAATGCCTTTCATCAAGCGATTGCAGCTTTAATTCGATGTGTTCTTGTTCGTTGGAAGAACACGATTTTTCGACGAAGACTATTCACAGCGTCAGTTGCCTTTCTGTGCCGTTCTACAAATTTCCGAGTAAGTGGGAAACCGATTTACATTCAAAAGATAAAACTTTAACGTCTGCAGCAGCATCAATATTGAGAAATCGCGGGCGAGCGAAAATAACGTATTCCGGTATACAGTGCTCGACAATGCCGCTAACTGCACACGTTTTGAATCTCAAAAGATGTTAGCCGCACTGAATATCTCAATAGGTGGTACGAGGGCGGTTTGATAAGTCAGTGACTTTTTGAATAAAATAAATTTTTTTCCGCAAATAAACATTTTATTTTTCTACATAATCACCTTTTAGCTCGATACATTTAGTCCAGCGTTTTTCTATTTTTTTTATTCCCTCCAAATAATAGGTTTTTTCAAAGCTCTCAAAATACGCGTTTGTTTCGGTAATGACTTCTTCATTCGACTCAAATCTCTTACCGCCCAGCCATTTCTTTAGGTTTGGAAACAGAAAATAGTCGCAGCGGGCTAAATCTGGAGAATATGCTGGATGGGGTAGCAGTTCGTATCCCAATTCGTGGATTTTGGCCATCGTGACTAGACAAGTGTGCACACGTGCATTGTCTTGATGGAACAGCACTTTCTTCTTCTTAGCCAAATGCGGCCGTTTTTGCTTCAAATCAACGTCGAATCTGTTCAAAAGCTTTGAATAATATTTGCCGGTGATCGTTTTACCTTTCTTGAGGTAATCGATGTGAATGACGCCGCATACATCCCAAAAAAGTGTGGCCATGACCTTGTTGGCTGACAGACTCTGTTTCGCCTTCTTTGGTCCACGTTCACCCCGAGCAACCCACTGTTTCGATTGTTCCTTGGTCTCTGGCGTGTTGTGATGGATCCATGTATCATCCACAGTAACAAAACGGCGCAAAAATTCGTCCGGATTACGGCTGAACATCGCTAAACACTCTTTTGAAGTGGTCACTCGATTGCTCTTATGGTCGAGTGTGAGCAATCGCGGCACCCATCTCGCAGAGAGTTTTTTCATGTCCAAATATTCGTGTAAAATATGATGTACCCGTTCAGTTGAGATACACCTACAGCATGAGCCAACTCACGCACTTTCATTCTCCGATCATCCAATATCATTTCATGGATTTTATCGACGATTTCCGGCGTGATCACTTCTTTTGGGCGACCTGGACGTTCGGCGTCACTAGTGCTGGTACGCGACCACAACGGAACTCTGTAAACCACTTCTTAACCATTGAAATTGATAGTGTGAGTCCCCGTATTATTTATCAAGTCTTTCCTTAGTTTCAGTGATGGATTTTGTACGTAAAAAGTAATGCTTAATCAGCACACGAAATTCACTTTTTTCCATTTTCGCAAAAATTCACGAGGTTGTGTCTGCTTTGAACGGCTATCAAACACCAACTGCACGACGTAGCTTGCTTAAAATTAGAAAGTTGCCCACTGATAGATTATAATTGACGGCAGCGCTGTTGCATTTGGAGTAACTACGCGGGAAATTCAAAAAGTCACTGACTTATCAAACTGCCCTCGTATCACTACTTCGAAACATCCACGTCAATGATGATGTGCATTGGATTTTGTTTTGTATTTTCTGTAGTTACGCTTTCTTTGAATTTATTTAACACTGAACATCACATAATTATTTTATTTTGATGGTCATTGAAGTTGTTTTAAATTTGGCGTCTCATAGTTAATATTTAATAACTAGCAGAACCCGGCAGCCGTTGTCCTGCCCGAACGTTAGCTTGCCTGCTTTGGGAATATCACATCATACTCAGCGACCTTTTTTTATATTTCATCCCCTTTCCACCTCTTTTGTATGGGTGCTAACATAATTGGGAATGTTACTATCAAAGTAAGCAACCTGAAAAACTATTAATTCGACACTAATATTAGCCGTTTTTCATAGTTTTTATATTTTATCGCTTCTCACCCCTTTCGTATAGGTGCTAAAAAAATTGGTAATGTCACTATTAAACTAGCAACCCCAAAAATTATGAATTTTTAATAGTTTTTATATTTCAACACCCTTTCACCTTTGGGAATATCACTATCAAACTCAGAATGAATTTAACAATAATGTCTGCGTAATAATAGTTTTTATATTTCAACACCCTCTTATCTCTTTCGTAGGCTTGCCTGCTTTGGGAATGTCACTATCAAACTCAGCGACCCCAAAAACTATTAATGAAAGACAGGTTAGCTGAAATCCCGGGCCTCGAATAGATTAAGGGTTTTGCACAAAATATCTGATAGGTTGTATATAATACTTATAAAAACTTGTTATTCTTTAAGGGTATGTTTTTTTAAAAAATATGATCTTAAAAATAGCTTTGTTTTTTCTTATGGTAAGTTCCCGATTTTGGTGTTTCTCCAACAATTTTTGCTTATTTAATTTTAAAAAGGTTGTATTATAACGTCAGCTTGTGTTTTTGGGACCCGAAGAAAATATTTTATTTTAATAACTAATAATTTTGCAAAGGTTACAGCTAGGTTTCAGATAAATATGCATTTGCATAACTGCATATTCTAATGCATAATTAAGTCATTTTTCAGTTGAAGTGCATATTTTAGTGATTTTTAACTTCCCAGTGGAAGTTATAGTAATAGGTCCGATTTCGCGAATCTAGAATTTTGACATATCTCCACATTTCAAGGTCCCCAGAGTCGAATACAGTAGTTTTTAAGAGACGTCTGTGTGTGAATATGTACGTATTTGCGTATGTTCGTATGTTTGTATGTGCGTTCGGAATTATTTTTCGTCTTATCTCGAGAACAAAAAATGTTATCGACGTGGGATCAATTGCATTCGACGCATAATTACGCAACTTAGAACTGATTAGATTTTTAGCAAAATCGGTTAAGCTGTTTTTTATGGAGAATAAAAAACTGAAAAAAATGGTAAACTTTTAGAATTATTTTTCGTCTCGATTATCTCGAGAACAAAAAATGATATCGACGTGAAACCAATTGCATTCGACGTATAATTACGCAAATTAGAACTGATTATATATTTAGCAAAATCGGTTAAGCTGTTTTTTATGGAGAATAAAAAACTGAAAAAAATGGTAAACTTTCGGAATTATTTTTCGTCTCGATTATCTCGAGACAAAAAATGATAACGACGTGAAACCAATTGCATTCGACGCATAATTACGCAAATTAGAACTGATTATATTTTCAGCAAAATCGGTTAAGCTGTTTTTTATGGAGAATAAATAACTGAAAAAAATGGTAAACTTTCGCAATTATTGTTCGTCTCGATTATCTCGAGAACAAAAAATGATATCGACGTGAAACCAATTGCATTCGACGTATAATTACGCAACTTAGAACTGATTAAATTTTTAGCAAAATCGGTTAAGCTGTTTTTTATGGAGAATAAATAACTGAAAAAAATGGTAAACTTTCGCAATTATTTTTCGTCTCGATTATCTCGAGAACAAAAAATGACATCGACATGAGAGCAGTTTGAATTCGATGCATATTTACGCAACTAGAACTGATTAGATTTTAAATTTTTTTGAATAATATAAATATTGTTAGGAATATTTGCATAAAAAATATGATGACAATATTTCATAAAAAGATAGTTTTAGAAAACAAAAATAGTAATTGGAGAATTTTAAACTTTTGTCAGTATCGATAGAATAGCATTGAAGACGCTATAACAGTGAAAAATTATTGTTAGCAATAATCAAGCATTGTTTATAACAATTGAATATTGTTACTAACAAATATGGATCATATTAAACATAGTAGCCAAAATCCTGGAGACAGAAGAGAACTGAATAGCCAAAATCCTGGAGACAGAAGAGAACTGAAGAGCCGTAACTAACTACGCTAAATTGGTAATGGACAGGAAAGAAAAGGATATTAGACTGGCAGAAAGAAGAGATAACGATTACTAGAACACCTATTCCTCCCGTCTTCCAAAGTAATGCCTACAGCAGTTCCAGGTGACGGTTGACACCTTATTGAAGAAACAGAGAGATGGGTTTAGTCGGTCGGTCGTCTGGGTGGGGGCGACTATCCTGACACTGCCCGGGTGAACTGATGTCTTGTGCCATGTCCGGGCGTCTGGTTCCTAATCCTTTAAAAAAACTACAGAACGAATAAAAAATATAAAATTATGTAGATTATATGATAGTTTCAAAAAAATAGTGGTCTCCCCCATTTAAATACATAAAGGCAGACAAGGCATAAAGTTGAATTATAAGTGTTTAGTACTGAAAATGCAAAACATTTTTTAACGGTAGATAGGGTAATTTGGAGGGCTACTTCGCGTGCAACGGGATATACCAAAGTTTCTTGTTCTCCTAATCCCACCCCAAAAGATTATACGTTCAACAAATTCAACAAAATATTTTCGGGTTACTATTTTATTTCTAAAACCTTTTATGCGCTGATGGGTCTATAAATATTGTCAAAGTATTCTGTAAAAAAACAAACAACAAACAAATTTTTGATATAATAACAAAAACTTTAGTCACCATCATAAATTATTTTAACACGCTTATATTAACTTCACCTGTATCTTGTTTGCTTGTATGTATGTTTGTAACTGACTCTTTGGCCTCGATTTTGCCCTACTTTAAGCGGTCAGTTTTAATTTAAACTTTGCACACTTGTCAAAGACCGACGACAATGTAATAATTCGATCAAAATATCCGATTATCCTGATTAGTTTCGCCAGGATTAATAAATTTATTCAGGTATCCTTTGCATGAGAGTAAGAGAGATAGTGCGTGAACTATGTATGCGCGCAGAACAAATATTAACACAGTTCATCGCATCGGTGGTTTAATGGTAGAATGCTCGCCTTAATACATAATTTTACACGAACAAAGCTAAATATTTGAAAAAAAAACGTTATAATTGTAAAAGAACTTCGAAACGTAGGGTGTTTTTTTTTATAATGATTACTTTCAGATTTTCCGGAGGGCGGCATCAGTCAGCTAGAAGTCGTGGGAACGAAAACGACAATTCTTGAAGCCGAGAGTTTGGCCGGTTGCCAAGTGCAAGCACTCATCCTTACCAATAACCATCTTCAGCGTATCTCGGATCGAGCTTTCAGGTGAGTTTTAAAGAGGGCTCTTTCTCTCTCTTATCTCAGCGTTCTTTGACATTGCGATCTGACCCGCGAAGGGCACTCGACGAAAGTCCTTGTTCATTTTAGCCAAAACCCTCCATTGTTATCGCAATAATTTTATTAAAATGTAAGTGCCCCAACAACTAAAGCTCATATAATATAAATGTGCATGTACGTCATAGAGCGAGTATGAGGTCACATATGAACAACGTTGCCAGACTTTGACAGTAGTACGGACATTGAGGAAATAATAAGGTTATGTTCATATGTATCATTCAATAAACATACTTTATCATTAATTAGTCTAGGACATTGCAATAAAACTTTGAGAATTCTACCTAAACAAAAGGTTTTTAATAAAAACTATTCAAATTAGTTTATTATTGCTTTATTTGATTCGAATCAAATTAGTTAATTAGAGGCAGTAACAAAAAAATAATATTGATCATAATTTTATTAATAAAAATAATACAGGTTAAAATGCTTCACAATGAAGGTAGAATGCTATTTAGGGGCTGACATACTTACCTAATAGCTGCTTTTTCATTTCAAGCAAAATATTGATAAATTACGTCTCGTTCAGCCGTTAGAGGTTGTAATGGTCCATTATTTTCAAGTTCTCGCTCAAAATAGTCAATTAATGATGCAACGAGTTCTTTGCAGCGACTATTTAGTTTTTTTTGGCATATTTGCACAAAGTTTTTAAGTAATAATAAAAGCAATATTTAACAGAGTCGAAATTATTTTATAAACCAAACCAATTTGACAAAAGTCTTAAAAACGTATATAAAATTGCCGACTTATGAATCGGCAAATTGTATGCAAAGATAGTGATTAAAAGAGTAACTAATGAAACTGAGGATTTAGAAGAGGAAGGAGATGTATGGATCAGGTCTTTTCATTACGAGGTATAGTCGAAAAATTCTTGGCTAGAAGTCAGGTCTATTGCGCTTTTATAGACTTGGAAAAGCCTATGAGAGAGTGGTGAGAAGTAAATTGTGATCGACATTGTCTATGTATGGGGTGAGAGGTAGTTTAATACGAGCGCTGAAATCACTTTACTAGGATTCCACTGCTTGTGTCAGGATAAACGGAGCTTGCACGGACTGGTTTAACATCGAAAAAGGTGTGAGACAGGGATGTGTGGCTGTTAAACTTATACATAGACGATCGTTTAAAAGATTTAAAAGAGAGTGCGTATGGATTGAAAATGAATGATTTGATCGTCAAATGCCTTCTTTAAGCCGATGATTAAGTTATATTAGCGTCATCTGAAGAGGAGTTTCAGGCGATGGTTAATGTTATACATGATGCCCTTAAAATCAATGGAATGAAAATAAATGTAAGCAAAACGAAAGTAATGGTTTTTGAAAGAAAAGAAAGCATGACAAACTGTGAAGTTTCGATTGAGAGAGAAAGAGTGGAACAAGTAAATGAATTTGTATACTTGGGTTCAAAGTTTACAAGAGATGGAAAGTATGACAGTGACATTGAGCGAATGGTGTTGGCAGGAAAACAAATAAATTGGGCACTGCATAGCTTTATGAACAGCCAGAAAGTGTCAAAAATGGCACGTCTGGCTGTGCATAGAGGTGTGTTAGTTCCTACACTTATGTATGGTAGTGAATGTTGGGTTTGGCAGAAGAAGCATGAAAATAGGATTAATGCTGCGGAGATAAGTAGTCTGAGAAGTATAGCCGAAGTGACTCTCGGTTGGATAAAGTAAAGAATAGTGAGATAAGGTAACGCTGTGGTGTAAAAGAAGATGTGGTTACAAAGATAGATAAAGGAATGCTTAGGTGGTTTGGACGCATAGAAAGGATGGATGAAGGAAGATTGACGAAACAAATTTATAAGGCGAGTGTGAATTGACGGAAGTCGGTAGAGGTCGACCTCGGCGAACATATCTCGATCAGATAGACATTGTTTGAAGAAAGGCCAGGTCAAGAGTACCAACAACCGACGAGCCTGTATGAGAGCACTGATGAAAGTAGAGAAAGCATAAGATGTATGTAAGAACCGTAGCGGAAGTGGTCTCTGCCTACCCCTATGGGAAAAAGGCGTGACTTTATGTATGTATGCATGTGTGTATTACCTCCAACCCACTCCTCTCCCTATTCCAAATTTGTTGCACGGAATGAAAACACATAACATTGTTTTATTTTTAGTTCTTTATGGAATAGTCTAACATCATTGGACCTGAGTTACAATAAGTTGGACAGCATCCCCGCGGCAGCTCTTAAGGATATTCGAAATTTGCAATGGATAAACCTGCACGGGTAAGAATAGATTCGACTGTTTTGCTTCACCCTGCGTAGGAAATTTGTTTTTGATATTGTCCTCGTGAAAAACTTTTTGTTCCTTGGACATTTTTGATAATTTTTTTGCCAATGTATACCTAGATTGTAGATTGTAGGGGGGGTTGTCAATATTATGCATCCTCTCAAGCATCTCGACCTATCAGACCTTTTGTGCATAACCCTTAATCTATTCGAGGCCTGGGAGTCCGAGACTTCAAGCAAAGTTTATCAGTTTCCTGAAGGCTAAGTTTCTGACATCGAAGGGCTTTGGGAAGGCCCCTTCCAGAAACTTAAGCCTCTTGCAGAAAAGCGCTGGGCATTCGCAAGGCAAATGTTCTGCAGTTTCAGCGAAGTTCTCGCAGTAGCGGCAACTATCACTTTCTGTTTTGCCCATCTTTTTCAGATGATACTTTAGTGTCCAGTGAGGAGTCCCGTCACCAGTTTTAAGTCTTTCTTGTCCAACTCGAGAAGCTGTTTAGCTTTCCTTGGCGAAAGACTTGCTAGCCTTTTCGCTTGTCTTTGTCCTGGCACTTTATGCCAGTAAGATTTCATTTCATCTGTTTCCCAGCGTCGAACCTCTTCTTTTAAGTGGGCTTTGGAAAGTCCACAGATGGGATCTGGGTCGGAAAATTGTGTATTTACCCCTTCTTTGGCAAGGCAGTCTGCTTCCTCGTTGCCTTTATCTCCCTTGTGACCTGGAACCCACATTAGAGTAACCTGATTGTTAGCTGCCAGTTGTTTCAGGGATTGATGACAATCTATCGCTGCAACTAATCTTTAATATTAACAAACAGCTTATACGGTGCTTTTATTTTAAAACCAGACAGTCCAAATAATTTTCGATTTTGCGTTAATGTAAGAAAAACAAAAAACACGTCGAATTTTTAATCAAGGGGGGGGTTTAAAATGTTATTCTGCTGTTTCCAAGTGGCACCCCTTTAACATCCCCCCACCCCATCAAATGAAAACTCAAGAAAAATACAAATCAGCCACATAAACAACAATTTATTTTAGCGATGTATTTTGCAGATAACATTAAACATAGCGAAATTACAATAGAAACTTAAATTAAGTTAATTACAAACCTAAAATGTTTTTACAGTAACTGTTCAAAGTGTGCTACGTTATTTGTAGGCAATAATATAACCTATTTTTAAATTCATCTCGAACACGTTGCAGTTTTGCTAGTAATTCGTCTACATTTTTTTTTTATATGTTCTGGTTCCCACGAAAAGGGATATCCTGTAATGTTCAGAGAACATCGTGGGAACCAAGGGAAAGAAGGTAGGAGTTGGTGTTCTTCTTAAATTTCTGGAGGTTGTATGCCTCGGGGAACACCTCCCTAGGCAATGAGTTCCAAAGCCTCGCAATTCGTTGGATGAATGAGTCTTTGGAAAGTGATGTTCTGCAGGTCTCCAAAGTGACCACGAAGGGGTGTGAAGACTGAACTTGACGGGTTAATCTCGAAGAGACTGCCAAAGGAGGAACGATTGTTGATATTTCAGAAGAGCATCGCCCATGTAAATATCTATAAAATAGAGACAAATCGCCAACTTTTCTACGGTGTTCCAGACAAGTGAGCGAGTTTGTAAGCGAGGCATCACCGACGAGACGAATTGCCCTTTTTTGGACAGAATCCAGTAGCTTCAGGATATGTTTAGGTGCTGCACTCCAAATATGGGAACAGTACTCCAGTACAGGTCGGATCTGTGCCTTATAGATCATAAGCAGCTGACTGGAGGTGAAATAGCTCTTGGCACGAAACAAAAAACCAAGTTTTTGGGATGCACTTTTGGCAATGGACCTCACGTGATTTTCTCAGGAAAGGTTATTGCTGATAGTAATACCAAGCATCGATATGGATGACTTCAGTGGTATGGTTACTCCTGACAAAGTTATGTTAGGCACAGTGAGATCGGCTTTTCTAGAGAAAAGACATGCTTGTGTTTTGTTTGCATTGAATTCTACCAAGTTATTGGATCCCCATTCGAGAATTGTTGCTAAGTCCATATTTATATTGTTAACATTTCTTCCTCGTTCATTTCTGGTTTCACGGGCTAATATAGGGGCCCTGGAAGAGAAAGCGGTATGGAGGGTACTATCATCGGCAAAGCTGTGTACGGGACATGAAGTTGCTTTCAATAGGTCGTTGATGTGAAGTAAAAATAGTGTTGGTGCTAGAATGGATCCTTGCGGAACACCAGCATTTATGAGTAGAGTGTCAGATGAAACTCCATCGACCACTACATGGAGAGACCTGTTTGAGAGAAAAAACACACACATTCTTCAGTTATTCCAAGCTTTAGTTCTTCGATGTCTTCGGAAGACGTTTTGTAAACTGATGTTTTTAAATAGCCCCACAGAAAAAAAATTAAAGTGGTGTTAGATCTGGAGATCTTGCCGGTCATTTTATAAAACCCCTTTTGCCAATCGAATGTCTTGGAAATCGTTCGTTTAGTCATTGTCTTACAGCTATATTATATTCTGTTTATCCAGCACCATATATCTCTGCTCATCAACTTGTCTTTCTAGTGACTGAATAACAAGTGGATCAATTTCATTTTCTAGGTACAATTATCCCGTTAGGTTTTGGTCAATAAAAAGTGGTCCAATTATCTTATTTCTTAGAACATTGATCTTCCTGTCGGTTAGGCTTCGGGCTTCCGAGTTGTATGGCTGCTGGTCTCTTTTTGTTTGAGGTTCACTAAAGTTATACTAGGTTTACTAGGTACCCACAGCAGGGTCACTCCGTTGTTGGTGCGAACAACAGAGAGAGCCTGGGTACCAGGCCGAGACATCCTCGCAAAACACGTAGCCGAATCTTCGTTCACTGGACCACAAATGCCGCAAAAGCAATTATTTTGGACTGGGCGGAAAGAAAAATACTCACGCACTGGTCCGATATACCAGGGTTGTCTCACTCGGAGGCATTCTTACCTAAACCGTCGAAAAACGCAACTAAGCAGATCCTAGAATGGAGCAGCAATGACCTGCGAATTCTAATGGGACTGCTTACAGGATACTGTCGTCTAAGATATCACCTCAGAAAGATAGATATGAACCAACAAACGGACTGTCGGTTTTGCTGCGTGGAAGACGAAACTGCTGAACACATACTACGTTCATGTCCCGGCCTGGGAAGAATAAGGTTCAACATATTTGGTTATTCCAACCTAGAACCTACCGATTTCAAGAAATTCTCGCCCCATACAACCATGAAGGGCTGGATTGTGCGGTGAACTGTAAACCCTAGGGGTAGGCCACAATAGACCTACTAAAGGTCGTAGTGGAGGGGCGACCTACGCCTCACTCATCATCATTCTTTTGACATCGTCTGTTCATCGTGTAGGTGGTCTGCCTCTACTTCTTTTGTCAGCTCGTGGTCTCCACTCAATCATTTTTATGGTCCACCGCCCATCAGTCATTCTGGCCACATGGCCGACCCAGTTCCACTTAAACCATGCAATGCGCTCGATAACATCCGTGACGCCTCTCCTTCTTCTTATTTCCTCATTTCTGACTCTATCTCTGAGAGACCTTTCCATTCTTCTTTGGGCTACTCTGAGTTTGGTTGCTGTGGCATGGGTTAAGGAGAGTGTTTCGGCACCGTAAGTCATGACTGGAAACACGCCCCACTCACATGATACCTAACCTAACCTACTAGGTCCTGTGGTTTTCTTCTTTTGAGTCGCCTTTTTTCATTATTGTGTTCTGGTAGTCGTACGGCTTCTATATTGTTGTGTTCATCGAATCTTTCTATATGCTTTCGGGCGAATCGTTGGATTTTCTCTCTACCTTTAGGTCTCGATGAATATCTCTAGAGTACCAAGGGACACCAACTCTCGGTACTCTGTTTTGGAAACGTTGTGTTTTGTTTATATCTATAGTTCTGGCTCATCCCCTGGGCTGTATTTCGTATTTCCAAACGGGTTTTAGGACTTGCTTATAGATTAGCAACTTGTTAGGTACTGTCAGTTTTGAATTTCTGCCAAGTAGCCAGCACATTTTTCTAAATTCCAATATCGGCTCTTCACATTTTTTTTGACATGTACTTTCCATCGGAGTCATTCCCAGGTATTATTTCGCAGTATTGAAATATGGTACTTCCATTTATTTCTAGTGGTATATTATAAGTGTTTTTTTTTTTGCAGAAACCAAATATCATCGATAAAGGGTGCCTGGTCGCACATGAAGATCTCCGTTACGACCTTGTTTCTCGGCGAAAACGACATCACCTCGATTCCAAACGACACCTTCAACGGTCCGCAACCGCCACAAAGCCTGCGACAATTCGAATCTTTGATATGGCTAAACTTGGACGATAACAGAATATCTGAAATACCCAAAGACTCATTGCCGACGTGTTTGAAAACAGCCAGTCTCTCCTACAACTTGATACGCGAATTTCCGTCGGAACTTATAGCGAGCTCCCCGTACCTTCGATGGCTGTACCTACGAGGGAACAACATAAAATCAATCCCGCGATATAATTTTTCCAGGATGCTGTACATGGAAAAGATCGATCTGGCTGAGAATCTCTTGAGCGGCTTGCCCGCCTTCGCGTTCAATGGGTCTTTGAACATCAGAGACGTCAATTTGGCCTTCAACGATTTCAGAACGTTGAACGACAACTACTTCGCGGGATTGAACACCGGGAGGATCATTCTTTCCTATAATTCCATCGAAAAAATAGAGTACGACGCTTTCGGTGGGATTTTAAGCTCGCTGGAGTACTTGGATCTCGATCACAACGACTTGCAGACGATTCCCGATGGTTTAAAGAGACTGAACGCTCTGAAATATCTGTACTTGTCTTCGAATCTTCTCAAGACGGTCGATACTGAGGATTTTGATGAATTTTCGCACAGTTTAAAAGCGCTCAGTCTGAGCGGTAACAGACTATCGGTGATCCCATCGCTGCAGAACTGCACCAAACTGGTCCACTTCAACGTGGCCTCCAACGAAATATCCCGCATCGACGACAACGCCTTCCGGACCTGGGGTTCGTCCATACGGAGTCTCGTTTTGTCCAACAACAGACTGACCGAACTGCGCGAAGAAGTCTTCGTCGGCTTGGACGAGCTGAGAGAGCTAAGTCTGAGCTTCAATCCGTTGCGACGCGTCGACAAGAATTGTTTCGAAGGATTGTCCGCGCTGGAAAGTCTGGAAATTTCCTTCGGTGTCGAGGATAGCGAATTGAACTGCGACATATTCGATCCTTTGATCAATCTAAAATGGTTATCGTTAGATAACGACAACATAGCGTCGATACATCCCTCCTCTTTTCCGTTGCCCGACCTGGTGTACCTGAATTTGGAATCGAACAAAATCCCGTCGATTCCTCGGACGCTCTTCAAGCCGGACGTCCATTCGAAACTGCGAGAAGTTCGATTATCCCGCAACGAATTAACTCTTATAGAAACCGATACGTTTCGAACGTTGTCCAACTTAGAAACGATTCTTTTATCCGACAATAAGATTAGATACGTCCAAAGGGGTTCTTTCTTCGACTTACCGAAGCTGTCGGCTGCCGTTCTATCCCACAATCGATTGAGAGGAATCGATCGTGACGCTTTCGCTAATCTATCGATTGTCGTAAAGATCGATTTTCACGATAACTTATTAACGGAAATTTCGTTTAGTTCCTTCGCGAACATATCGGGGGCGCTTCGTCTCAATTTCAGCTCGAATAGAATTGCGTCCTGTCTGTCGGACGCGAGAAAATTGAACGTACGCGTTCTCGACTTACGCGTCAACAATTTAGGCGGGGTTCCCACGTGCGTCAAAGGTACGTCGTCGTTGAGGGAGCTTCATTTGGACGCTAACGTTATCGATCACTTGAATCACTCCGTTTTTTCCCACCTCACATCGCTGGAACATCTCGGATTGCGACAAAACAACATCGAGACGATTAAAAAGCGTTCGTTTTACGGTTTGAAGAGTCTTCAATCGTTGGATCTGTCGCAGAACTTCATCAAACAACTGCACGTCGGACAGTTCGCCAACATGTCAAAATTGAGGATACTGAACTTGAGCGGCAACCATCTCAGTTATTTGCCGAAGGAAATATTCAAAAGTACGCACGTAGAAATGCTAGATTTGAGTTATAACTTGTTTTCCGTCGTGCCGAGCGCGACGCTATCCGAAATCGGGATATCCCTTCAATATTTCTCGATGAGATCCAACAATAACGAGCACATCGACATAACTACTTTCCCCGATATACCGTTGCTGCAACATTTGGATTTGGGCAACAACAAGCTGACGATTCTGCCCGACAACGTGTTCACCAGCTTGGGATCCTTGCAAACGTTGGATCTGAGCTCGAATCCGCTGCGATCCAACTTCAAAGAGCTGTTTCACTACGCCCAAAGCTTGAGACACTTGAGTTTGGCCGATACTGGTATCGTAGTGACGCCGCATTTTCCTCTACCCGATTTGATTACATTGAATCTGTCGCGCAACAACATCGAACGTATCGGGAAAGGTTCCGTGCAGCAATTGACGAAGCTCAAATCGTTGGATTTGAGCCACAACAATCTGGCGCAAATACCTTCGCAGCTGTGGATCCACCTGCCGAATTTGAAGACGTTGGATCTGTCGCACAATCCGACGAAAGAGCTGCTGTTCGATAGTTTCGCTAATCTGCACAATCTGCGCGAGCTGAACGTTCGACATTTGCATCGTTTGACGCAATTCGACGGTGACGCCATCTCTAGGATCGCGGTATTGTCGAAGTTGTCGATGCAAACGTGGCCTAAGATTGAAAATTTCAACGAAAAATTGTGCCGAATGCTTTCCTACTTCGATCAACTTAGAGTGTTGAAAATATATTTCGTCGAAAACGAATTGACCGATCAGTTACTTTGTTTGACCAACAAAAAAATTCGCCAGCTTGAAATAACGGGGAAACATTTAAAATCGATACATAAAGACGCCTTCGCTGGGTTCACGAAGAATCCCGAATTAACTGTCACCGTGCAAGGAACGCAAATCGAAGAACTACCGACGGGATTATTTTCCAATATGTTTAAGATCGCACATCTGACGATTAATTTAAACGACAATATGCTGACTCACCTGCATCCAGAGATTTTTTATGGAAATTCGAGCGGTTGGAAGAACGTCGGCACTACATTAATTTCCGGTAAGAATATTTTAATACTTTTCCAATCAACTTTTTAATTTATACTTTGAAAATAAACGATTATTTTTTATTATATTTTTGTGTAATAACTTCTATAGATACCTGCAAAACCCCCTTTAATAGTATTAATATTCATTCACTCTAATTGTCAAGAAACTTATTTGTCCCTAAAATCATGTTGGTAATACAGTAGTGTCAGTTGTCAGAGCAAGTCATACAATGTTTATTTAATTATGTCATTAAAGCGAGAGAGCATATTGTTTTAAAGTTAAAGTTAATTTAATACTTTATGTGCAGATAAAATAACGTAGATTCTGCATTATTACAATATTACATCATTGATAAGTGTAATAAAAGAATAGTAATGCGAGGCGATTTTATCAGTTGGGTAGGAGTAAAGCGTGATGGATATGACAGTGTTTTGGGAATGTACGGTGATGACAGAGAGAATGAAAACGGAGAAAGTTTGCTTAAAGTATGTTTGTAGTGGACAATGAATGTACTAGAGCGTATAAAAGTTGAGAATTTGCAAGAAGAAAGCGTAAAAGAAAAGTTTGTAAGTAAATTAATGGAGAAATTTGACAGTTTAGATAAAGCATGTGAGTTTAAAGAATTATGGAAGCCATTCAAGGAAGGAATCGTAAATGTCGCTATTGAAGTGTGAAGTGTATGTAAAAGATGAATTAAGAAAAAAACAAATCGCAACATATGTTTCAGGAGGTTTATTTTTATCCAACAACCCGTTTCGGTGTGGATGTCATCTTTCGTGGCTCAGTCACTGGTTGAGGAGATGGACGCGTGAAAGTCTGCAATCTCACAATTCTCCAGTGGAAGAGGTTATTAAAATGAACGAAGTTATCAAAGAATCTACTTGCATAGAATCGACCAGTGGCGTTAGAATACCTATCGTAGATTTGGAACCCGAAGATATGAGCTGCCAAGCTAGTGCTCTAAGTAACGGAACATATTCAAACGAAGCGTCTGTGATATTTGTTATGTTATTGGTAATTATTAAGTATTTAAGGTAATTTTAACAGTGCCGATTTCAAGTGCATTTTTTTTTTTATGAAAATAGTCGCAAAAAGGGTAGACCTATCGTGTGGGCCGCGGACGACCCGCACTGCGACTATTAGAAGGAGAAGGGATTATAGAAAGGAAATGATTGTGGACACGCTTTTTAAAAAGTTGCAGGTCATAGTTCTCTGGAAAAACTGATTTTGGAAGCTTATTCCATATCGTCCCATAGACAACATTCTTAGTCTCTTTTAACAAACATTAACTACAATATTTTTCTCATTTCAATTTCCCTTATTTTTTAAATTAATAATGCAGTGCTTTATGTTAAAATAATAATTATTGCATTACTGAGTATAATTTTTTGAACCAAATACAATTTATTAAAATTTGACTAGTTAAATTTTCCTAAGGGACATCTCTTTATAGAAAAAATAAAATTTTGATTATGATTTTTAATGTTTCATACATTTATCCCCAAAAATTACTGATGTAAAAATAAAAACTAAATTTTGAAAGTTTTAGGTAATTAGAAAAATACTTTGGTAAAAAAATCAAACATATTTTTATTATAATTATCTAATTATAGGTAAAATCTTCTATTTGGCACTTTTAATAAATGATTAAAATTAGACAAATAAATTATATTTTTTTAATACTGTAATTTGTAAATATGTATATAATGTAGAATTACTCATCTTATTTAAAATTAAACAACTAATACTGAATGCCTGTTTTTTGTATTCCTAACCAACCAGCACAAATAGTAAGTACCTACTATTTTTTACTCAAATCTATTATTATGTTTATAAAAAAAGGTAAATTTCTAGAAGTGGCACTGATCTGAAAAAATACTTTGACCATTGGCGGTAATCCGATTTTTTTAAAATAAATAAATTGTCTTAACATAAAAGAAACAGTCACTGAGAAGTGTGTTCAATTCCAGAAAACGTTGACTGATCTGCATAAAAAAAGGTGATATACTGATAGTCTGATACTTTATAATGCTGTTAAATGCGAACTTGTTTATTAAAAAAAGTTGATTAAATAAGTAAGAAACATTTACACCAAAGAGTATATAATATCCATTCAACTGTTAATCGATGAATGAACATACAATAAAAAGTTAACCTAACACCAACAGTACCTGGTGAACAAAAGTGAATATTCTATTGATTGATTCTATTCACCAACTGAGAACAATCTAACATTTACATCTAACCTAACTTTTTTCTTTCTTTTATAAACAATTTTCATATTTAACGGCATTATAAAATATCGGTCATTTTAAAAATCACTTTGGTTAAGTGTATTACATCTTTTTTACATGCGAATTGCTCAAAATTTGCTGGAATTTGACACACTTATCAGTGACGTGTTTTTTATGTTTTAATAATTTATTTATTAAAAAATCGAATTTCCGCCGAGGGATTCTTGTTCTCCATAAAAAAAAAAATATGTTTTAAAAAAACTTATTTTATTTATGAAAAGTGCAATATAAATTTCCAGAACACTTTTACATAAAAAAATGTGACCAAATTAATTCAAAAAACGTTCTCAAAAGAATATAATGATCGTTAAACATACTAAACCTCACAACAAATCATCAACATTAATTCTTTTCCTTTTTTTATGATTAATAACCATAGTAGCTGCTTCTAATGGTGCATTTGAATAGGTCAACCATTTATTTAATTTTACCCTTGCTTTGTAAGCAACATTAAATACTTTTCTTTCTAAAGTGTCCAGTGTCAGTTGTACTGTAGGGTCTGATATGGTGTTATCTGCCAAGTCCATAAGCTGCCTAAAGCGAGTTCGGAATGTCTACAAAAAAGGTACAATAGAAAAAATGTATATTGGATTTAAACTTATTCAACTTACATGTAATAAAATGTCGTGAACCTCCTCTTTTTTATCAATATGTTTAAGATGTTGACCAAATTCATAAAAGTACAGGTTAAACTTATGTAAATCAACTGCACTTGCATCCGCTGTTAATATTTCTCTATATGATTCTCTGTAAATCTTTGGTAAATCGGGGATTACGATTGGTTGACGACTAAACGAAATTTCGCTAACCAACCATAGAGGCAGCTCTTGAAGAGTACCAGGTCGAAGATTTTTGTCAGCTGAAGAAGGATTCAAATGTCCTAAAATATATACATTTAATTTAAGTACTAGGCAACACTTAGTTATGTTAATATTTACCCATTTTTGGAACTTCGACGGCAACTGTACAAGGTGTTCGTTCTTGTGTAGCTAAAATATCATCAAGTGAATAATAGTTTGGATAATAAGAAGCAGGAAGAGGCATATTTTTTGTTTTTACTTATAAATATTTAAAATAAGATAATAAAACCGAGAACTGTTGACTTTTACATTTTAAACTTTTGACATTGACAATAAGGATGTCAATTCTTCTTTTTATAAAATGTGACATGTAATCCAAATTAGTATTTATTTAAAATGGCCTGAAAACCTGAAATGGCAAAGAAAAATATTTTTATACAGTATTTATCCTAGATAATAAATAAGATTGTCCAACTTATTTATAACTTAAATAATTACCAATTTATAATTTAATCAATCCAGTCAACATCCATACATTAACTTTAGAAGAGTAAATGAAAAAGTAATAAAAGGCCACTTACGTAAAGAAGAAAACTTTTTAAGTCAAGGTTATTTATTTTGGGAAAATGTTTGCTGAAAAACTGTTCTAAATTTAATAAACTAGCTAATTGTAAAAATAAAACAATAATTTTATATTATAATTTAATTCCTCTATAAAATACATTTTACATTAGTTTTCAACATAATTACTAACAAATTTAGTAAATTCATCTATTTAATTATACATCATGGTAGTACCAAGTAGGTTCTGTTAGGGGTTTTAATAAAAAGCACCATGAGTAAAAACCAACAACAAATAAAATAATAATAATAATTTTCTTTAATCCTTTATAATTAACTACTTCTGCCAAGTCAGGGAAGCCCATGTGATTACAAAAAGAATGAACTATAAATATTGACACAAAATGACCAGTTCTGTAGAAAAGATAAGCAGAATACATCCCAAATAATGTTGTGTATACAAATTGGAAACAAGAAATTTTTAATGCCAATTGAAAACTCATGCGCATATGATGTATTCTCTCCCACATGTGATGAAAGTGAGCAACTCCAAAAAACAGTGGACTACTCAATATTGCTGAAAGAGGAGAAAAGCACTGTAACAACATTGGCAGCATACAACTTCTATATGTAAATTCTTCAGTAAATGGTGCTACTAGATGATTCCTCAACCATATCAAGTTTTTTAAATTTGAAAACCAGTACATCTTTTCTGTATATAGTTTTGATAAACCACTGTATAATTCCATTGATATAGGCCCCAAAAATAGTATCATTGTAAGAAATAATGGCATAAAAATTGCTTGACATAACCCTTTAGTTTTTAGTCCTAGAATTTCAATGAATTTGTGTGTTTGTAGTGTTTCTGTATTAAGACCCATATACAAAAACCATGGTGATACAAATAACATGACAAAAGCACTTATGAATCTTTTTTTTATAGTCGACGGATGGTCTCTGTTGTGTGGACTCTTCCATATATGAAGACTAAAAACGTAGGTAACCGAGAGTAAAAAACAGAGAAATACTGATTTGTAGCATTTGAACCTGTCATCATAACCCCATTCCATTTTGAGTACACTTAATTTCCTTATTTAAAACTACATTCATGGTCTATTTCACAATACTTTTAATTACTAAATCATATTTAAAACCACAACACATCACCTTTGCTGTGTTTAAAACATAAAATAAAATTACAAAACTATTGGAAAATTTAACCTGACAAAAATAACATAACCTATTTTGTTCTTCTTGTTTTTTTTGCAAACTGAACATTTTAGTCAATTAGCTAGTCAGTTAGCTACTAAGTAGTAAAAATATTTTTTTTTAAATAATAATAGTTTCATTTCATGACTATTGCTTTAATATTTATCACACGATTAATTACTTTTTAACAGAAATTTAAAAATTGTAAAAAAGAAGATATTGTCAAAATATCTTAAAATGTCATAATCGTGATGTAAATGTCAGAGGGAGGAATGATCAATTAAAGTTGAAAATAAATTATTTCTTAATGGATATTTCACGAACAAGTAGTCAAATGAATCCGATTCAATGGCTATTTTTGAGCGACAAACCACCAATAAAGTTTTATTAGACGATACTGAACAATTAACATGTACAATTGAAAATTGGAAGAACGTTAATGGACACACAGTAATAAAATCGGTAATAAATCTAATTGATTACTAAATACTGGTGTATTTTTAGGAGTTCATTATAAAAGTGTACAGAGGACCTTTTTCGGACCAAACGTGGAAAATTAATAAGAGATATAACGATTTTTACAAACTTCATAATGTGTTGCAATCTTCTGGGATACCCCTGGAGCTACCTCCAAAAAAGCTTATTGGGAATATGGATCCACATTTCATTGGGGAAAGACAACAAGGTTTACAGGTTTGTATCTTCAACAATCAATATTATATTTTATCAATTATTATATTGTAAACTGATTAAATTTATGAATCCTTGAATTATTTACTGTACAGGAAGAATAAAACTGCTCCCTTTTACAATTTAATTATATATTTCTGCTTTTTAAACAACTCGGAACTGTTGAACTACAAAATTACCCAATAAATTATTTTAGATATGATAGTCTTGTTATTATTTGTATAATATTTATAAACTTGTAAATTTTTAGCTGCTAATAATAATGATAAAATACTATCAACATAATGTTGATAATACCAAAACTTGGGTCAGATTTCTTAAAATTTTTTCTTACTACTACCAAATTTGAGTTATCATTGTATAAAATTAGGGTAATTGTTTTTGGTAAAAGAATACAAATAGGTATAATAAATGATCCAGTATTTCAACCCCAAAGATTTAAAACTTACATAATAATATGGAAAAAGGAGCAAATTATGTAGACCTTAGTGTTTTTACAAAAAAATGATTGCACTTGTATATTTCTAGAAATATTTAGACAGCATCCTCATGAATCCCATATTAGTTTCGTCACTTCCTGCCAGATCATTTATTGATCCAGCAAATTATTGCCAACCATTTGGAGGTATGTTATACCAACATTATTTACAAATATAACAGTATACACTCCTGGACAAAATTAATGCAACAACATATTAAATCATACAAATTGATGTAATAAATTTATTTTAATAATTTTTTATGGACATTGGTTACATTAAAAGTTATAAAAAACTTATTCGGATACTTATTAGCTTCAATATCTTAATATGTATAATTCTTCTGTTCGTGTATATGTTAGAGAACTCCTTCTAAACAGCTGGACCGATTCTGATGAAATTTTTTGTATGTGTTCAAGAAGATAAGAGAATGGTTTAGATTCACTCCCAATTTTGTTAGCACCCCTACGAATCAGGTGGAAATGGTGATTATTAAGTTGACTATTGAAGTAAGTTTCAAGTGATTGTCGAGTTAATCTGTTGAATAAGCTGAAGTTGCTATGCTTTGAGTTCAAAAAAATTGCTTGTTGTTGGCAATTTATTATTTTCATAGGTTTTCCTAGCCGAGTTTTGTTATTTACAAATCCTCTTTTTTTCAATCTTAAGACTTCTTTGGTTAGCCATAGTTTTTGGCTATTAATTTTTTGAGGTTTAAGAGGTATATGAGTAATTATTGCAGTGATTCAGTGATTATTGCTTCATAAAAATTGTCAATATTAGGCAGTTGTGTTTAAAGATTTATATTTAAATTTTGAATGAAATCCTAAGTAATTTGTCCCATGCATTTTCAAGTTCCCTCATGTTTCTAGGTGCAGGTATTTGACATTTAATATTTTTCTTGAGGTAAGGGGAGGTGGCCACTGCTTAGTTGGTATACCAACTTGATAAAGATAATCCAAGTACCTCCCCAGCTACGTGAGGTCGATCGTTGTCTTGCATAAACAGGAAATTGGGTTCCAAAAGAGGACCGAAAGAATTCACATGTTCCATTACCATTTTTTCAAGATAATAATTAGCGTTTATGGATCTTATATGAGGAACTAATTCTGTGCAAGCGTCACAGCATATAATACCACCCCAGAAATAATAGAGAACACCGCAGAATGGAATCCTTGCAGAAATATTGCAAGAAACAAACCTCTCTCCTGGTCTTCGCCAGACTCGTTTACGACCATCTGGATGTAAGCCAATCCCAGTTTCATCTGTGAATAAAACTATTTTCAGTTATCTACATCGTTTTCGCCCTTGCCTACTAAAATAATTTCCTACCTCATTCAAGCATCTTACCATATGACTTATTGTCAGCACTACCTCTTGTGTTTAGCTTGTTTCCTTGCTCCATTCGTATTTTTAATTTTTATAAGCTAACTTATGAAAATCTCTATAACAAGTACTGCACAAAATTGTTTACCTTCTAAAAATTTTTTAAAACTGTAAATCTAAACGAATTGTTTCGATAGTTGTCATTAACAATGAGATAAAATGCATAGCCTACTATTCAAATACTTGATAAACTTCAAAATGGATAATTTCATATTGTTGCGTTAATTTTGTCTATATGAGTTTATTTACCATTTGCTAATTGTATTATTCATTGACAGAGTTGGCTCTACAACATGTTTCCTTGTCACTTAGAGGTGAAGTTGGTTGGGAGGTTGTAGGCCCAATTAACGACATAGGATGGCGACTAAGAAAACATTATTATGAATTAAAATGTAAATCTTTACCAAAAGAGGAAATATTCGGCGGTTGGACAGATTATGGACCTGACAAATATTTAGACGACCGCGAAATGCATGCCGTATTCAAAAGTCTCAATCAGCTGCAGGTTAGTACTCAAATATTCTGGAAACAGTGATAAGAATTTTAGCAGGCGTTTCAATGGTCTTCTATATTTTCTAGCATCCTTATATATATCCCATAGAACTGTGCCTATGTACTGAAACAGGAGCATTGGTGGCTCGTGTGGCTCACAAGAATGGGACTTTAAGAGATCTTCTTTCGGGCGCTAAACCACGACAGTCCTTTTTGAAAAAGTATGGGAATCCCAAGGGACACAAAACGCTAACAGTTGACCAAATATCTTTGTATGGACGCCAAATTTTGGAAGCTTTGAAGTTTCTACATGACAAAGGACTTCCTTACGGTAAGTCGGTTAAAATAGGTCATGACTGATTAATTAAAATGTACAGAAAATGGAAAAATTCGGGAATGTAGTAGCCAAAAGAATGTTCAAAAAATTTTAACAGGTCATTAAAAAACACGATAAAATTACTATACTGATGGAAATTTTAGCGCAGAAACCTTTGAAAAATAAATTTTTTACTAAAAATGTGTAATAAAACTAAAGTATTTGGTAAGTATTTAATACGGTTGCCACTTTAAGAGTATTTTTTATACCAAGTTTTTACCTTGATCACATTTACCTCCATGTTCTTCTTTTTGATTTTCTTTTTTTTGTTGTACTCACAAGTACAAGTTTTTCAAGTTTCTTATTCCACCAAGGCACATCTCTATTAGTAGCATTTTGAAGTTGTCTGGAGGCTGTGTTGAGTTCCTCGATTGATTCCATGGATGTTTGTTACTCCTCCGTCTGCCTTCCGAGATGCTCTTTGTAAGCATCCCAGTTGGTTAACTTTGGTACTCTGTATCCCTCGAAGCATGTCTCTGACGTCTCCAAATCGAAACTTTTATGTGCTGATGGTAAAGAATCATCAGAGACATCCCAGTTGTGGATGTAGTTTGTTGAATTCCAACCGCGGCCAGCTTTGTCTGGAAAATATTATAGAGCTGTCTGGAAAGTTCCAAATCAGTTTTTGTTTGTATGGGGTGAGCAGTAGTTTAATACGAGCACTAAAATCACTTTACGAGGATTCCACTACTTGTGTCAGGATGATCAACTCATATTAGCGTTATCTGAAGAGGAGTTGCAGGCGATGGTTAATGTTATGCATGATTCCCTGAAAATCAAAGGAATGAAAATAAATGTGAGCAAAACGAAAGTAATGGTTTTTGAAAGAGAAGAAAGCATGACAAACTGTGGAGTTTCGATTGAGGGAGAAAGAGTGGAACAAGTAAATGAATTTGTGTACTTGGGTTCAAAATTTACTAGAGATGAAAAGTATGACAGTGACATTGAGCGAATGGTGTTGGCAGGAAAACAAATGAATGGGGAACTGCATAGCTTTCTGAATAGCCAGAAAGTGTCAAAAAAGTCACGTCTGGCAGTGCATAGAGGAGTGTTGGTTCCTACACTTATGTATGTTAGTGAATGTTGGGTTTGGCAGAAGAAGCATGAAAATAGGATTAATGCTGCGGAGATAAGTAGTCTGAGAAGTATAGCCGAAGTGACTCTCGGTTGGATAAAGTAAAGAATAGTGAGATAAGGTAACGCTGTGGTGTAAAAGAATATGTGGTTGCAAAGATAGATAAAGGAATGCTTAGATGGTTTGGACACATAGAAAGGATGGATGAAGGAAGATTTACGAAACAAATTTATAAGGCGAGTGTGAATGGACAAGTCGGTAGAGGTCGACCTCGGCGAATATATTTCGATCAGATCAACATTGTTTTGAAGAAAGGCCAGGTCAAGAGTACCAACGATTTGTTTGTAGAGATAATACTGCTTTTCCAGCCATTGCACAAAACAATAAGAAACTTTACAGCTACCGCTCTTTTAACATGGCGGCTGCGCTTGCGTTTGTCACACAAAGGCTTATGGAGTGTAATGCGTATGCGTTTGTTACTTTCATGCCAGCTGACACCACATGACATTTTAGCGGGTGTGGCTCGAATAATATATTATTTATTTTTGAAGATATTTGCAATCAGAATTTAGTGATTTAAGTGTCGTTTTGTTTAGAACGTAGTATTTTATTAAAAGAGTACTTTCTCCATTAAGAAAATGTACAGCTTATTAAGATGGTTTTATTTGTAGGTCATTTGCACACCGGTAATGTGGTAATAGAGAACGAGCGAGTGAAGCTTCTCGACATTGAAAACGGTATCTTGGGTGTGCCTTCCTTTTACCGACCGTATTTCATGCAACACAAGAAAATTAACAATATGGAAGCCGTCGACGTGTACTGTTTCGGTCATGTAATGTACGAGATGATGTTCGGAGCTCCGTTGCACGAAAGTGTCGCTGATAATATGCCAAATTGCCCGATCGGTCAAATAAGTATGTAGTAGAATAGTGAGATTTCCGTGTCGTAATAACTTTTTTTTTACAGAAGACTTACTGTGCGGAATACTGTCGCCGGAAGCTTGTAAGAATGGCCTTCCTACTATAAACGATCTCCTGTTGGAACCGTTTTTCTCGTTTGTCCGCTTGTCGTTTTTGCCCAGCGACAAGGCGCACTTCAAACTCCCCACTTCGACGAAGGATCAGCTGAAAAATGCCGTCAACAAGATGGAGGAACGTTTGAAGGACGAACAGAAAATGGTGAGGAGCCAAAAGCGTTTGGTTAAAGTGCAAGAGATGATGAGTTGCGAGGAGGAAAAGAAGAAGCATGCCAGACACAAGTTGGTAAGTAATCGAATGCATTCGCAGAACTATGTCTTTATTATCGTTTTGATTTTGCAGGAACGGTTAGCAAAAGAACAACACAAGCATAATAGAAGACTGGAAAAAGCGAATAGTCTTAATGGAGAAAGATCAGAGAGTGTGAGCAGTAGCGGACCCACTTCTGTTGGAACCTCGACGCCTCCATCGATTACAGGTATTCAGCTTTGTTATGATATGCTATTTTACTGATATACGTGGAGAAATTGATGGTTGGGAGTAGTGCAAATGCACCAATTGTCTCACAATAAATAGGGATATTTTGTGGTGGTGACAAAAGCATTTGCAAAGCTTATTACATGTTTTTTTTTTACTGAAAATAGTCGCTAAAAGGGTAGACCTATCGCACTGCGACTATTAGAAAGGGAGAGGGATTATAGAACGGAGATGGTTGTGGACCCGCTTTTTGAAAAGTTGCAGGTCATAGTTTTTTGGAAAAACTGATTTTGGAAGCTTGTTCCATTCTGTAGCAGCCCTGTAAAAGAAGGATTCTTGATGGAGATTGGTCCTTGTAGTGTCAATCTTGAGAGTAAATGGATGAGACTGATCAGCGTGTCGAGTTCTTCGGCCGCATGTGGCTAGTGGTGGTACAAGTGTTTTTATTTCTCTGGAGCATCTGCCATGGAAATATCTGTAGAGTAATGTCTGGTCTGCAACTCTTCTTCTATGTTTTAGTGGGTAAAGGGTATCTGTGAGAGTTGAGCTGTTTATCAACCGAATGGCCCTTTTCTGAACGGAATCTAGAAGAGGAAGATAATGCTTTGGTGCTGAACCCCAAATGTGGGAGCAATACTGCAGTAGAGGTCGGATTTGAGCCTTGTACGTCGTCAACAGTTGATCAGGAGTAAAAAACTTTCTGGCTTTCCATAGAAAACCTAGCCTCTGGCTTGCCGACTTTGCGATGTTAGCAACATGGTCATGCCAAGACATATTATTAGACACTGTGACTCCCAAAATCGAAATGGAGGGACTTGATTCAAGGATGTTTCCGGACATTGTGATGGAATGATTTGAGGAATTCACTTTCTTGGAAAACGTGGCGCATTGTGTTTTCTGGGCGTTGAACTGAACAAGATTGTTGGTTTCCCACTCGACGGAAGTTGGAATCAACCTGTTCCTGTCTGAGTCTATTTTTATCGTTCACCGAAAATGATCGATAGGATGTGAAAGTTGAGACAAGTGTGCTGTCGTATGCTAAACTGTAAATGGGGTTCGTGGGGGTTTTCAAGAGGTCGTTAATGTGTAAAAGAAATAGGGTGGGGGACAGGATGGAACCCTGGGAGACCCCGGCATTGGTTTTAAACGCATCAGAAGAAATACCGTCAACTGCCACATGTAAGGAGCGATCTTGCATGAAGCTCATGAGCCATTGGCGCAATTTGGTTGGGAAACCGTAGGCAGATAATTTGCTTAACAATGCCTGGTGTTAAAGGCGGTCGAAGGCTTTAAATATATCCAAGGCTATTGCACGGGATTCACCAAACTTCTTAATAGTGTTTGTCCAGAGCTGAGTGACATAAGCCAGCAAATCTCCAGTAGACCGAAATTGTCGAAATCCATATTTGTCTGTCGTGAATTATCTCAAATTTCTCCAGATATTGGGAAGGTTATTTGTTAGATAAATTAAAAAATTAATGTGATTTGATATCAGCCAAAAGTTATTTAACTGAGACGTACTCTTACGAGGTCGACACTTAAAGAAAAACTACATGGAACTGAATGTTAATGCCTTATGATCATTGTTGGGAAGGTTATTTAATAGTTAAATTAAAAAAACACTATGATTTAATATCTAACGAAAGTTGATTTACCTGAATTGTACTCTCTCGAGGTGGAGACTCTCCTAAACATTATTTACAAGAAATTTTTCAACTATTCTCATAAAAATATCAAGTATGGCTTGCAGATGTTGGTTGGTTTGTTGACTTACTAACAAAAGACCGGGTTAGCACTTGACCTCGCTGTGACACTGCGACCAGCTGGGGTCTATTGTATCACTCTTTGGTCAGTGGTTCCTCACACGAACAGGTTTGTGCCATTTATTAGGTTCAGTATACTGTTTTAGAGGTTTTTCGGATTCATGCCCGTTTTCGGGCTGATCTCTCCGAAGGTTCTGTAACGCCTGCTTCTTAATGTCTTTGTTTCATCTACTCGTCAATCAGGGTCCTGCATCGGTTTTTGCTGATTCCAAGCACAGATTCTGGCCCTGTGAATGATGTTTCAGATGCTTGTCTTGCTAACTGGTCTGCTTTTCCATTGCCTGTTGCAGATGTTACGAAGGATTTTAATACGTTTTTTGTCCGTAAACAAAGTTAAACATTTCAACAAGAAAAAATTTTCCGAGCAAGTTTCATTCTTCCATTCTTGGATGGTGTCAACTGTTTAATCTTTTAGCCTCTCATTTAATATCCCCAATAGATTTTATTTTTGTTTAATAAATATTCCAATAATGCTAATTTACTGATTTGTGATAAAACGTTTTTGTGTGTTGGGAGTAGTTCAAATGTACCACGTCTCCCGGTAGAAAAGGGGGTAGGGGGGATCGTGAAGGCTACGCAGCCTCTCAAACACCTTGACCTATCAGATCTGTGTGCATAACCCTTATTCGAGGCCCGGGATTCAGAGACTTTGTACAAAGTTTATCAGTTTCCTGGGGGCTAAGGTCCTAACATCGGAGGGCTTTAAGAAGTTCCGGAAATTTAAGCCTCTTGTAGAAAAGAGCTGGGCGTTCGCAAAGCAAATGTTTTGCAGTTTCAGCGAAGTTCTCGCAGTAGCGGCAACTATCACTCTCTGTTTTGCCCATCTTTTTCAGGTGATACCTCAGTGTCCAGTGAGATTTCATTTCGTCTGTTTCCCAGCGTCGAACCTCGTCTTTCAAGTGGGCCTTGGAAAGTCCACAGAAGGGTTCTGGGCCGGAAAATTTTGTATTTGCCCCTTCTTTGGCAAGGCAATCTGCTTCTTCGTTGCCTCTAACTCCCTTGTGACCTGAAACCCACATCAGAGTAACCTGGTTGTTTGCTGCCAGTTGTCTCAGGGATTGTTTACAGTCCCAAGTCAGCTTAGACTCACAAGTGTGCTTTTAGTGCTGCTTGGCTATCTGATAAAATAAAGATTTCTGCCCTCCGGGTGTTTCTTTCGATGCACTTCTGGGCACATGTCTCTATGGCATGTAATTCTGCTTGAAAGATGGTTGGAATGTTACCAAGGGGTTTTGAGAGCCTAAAATTCGGTCCTGTAACGCCCACTTCAACCTTTTCATCCATCTTGGATTCATCAGTGTACCACACTAAAGCATCCCTTCCTAGTTGAGGTCTGTGCAAACTTGGTGGTTGTTTATGACCACTACAAACTGCATTTCGAAGTCGTACCTAACTGGTCCACAGAAGGGTTCTGGGCCGGAAAATTTTGTATTTGCCCCTTCTTTGGCAAGGCAATCTGCTTCTTCGTTGCCTCTAACTCCCTTGTGACCTGAAACCCACATCAGAGTAACCTGGTTGTTTGCTGCCAGTTGTCTCAGGGATTGTTTACACTCCCAAGTCAGCTTAGACTCACAAGTGTACGACTTCAGAGCTAGCAAAGGATAGTTTGTGATGGTGAAAAAAGCGTTTGTAGCATTAATTTTTTTGTTTATTTCCAGGATCAAACGTTCCATCGCCGCCGCCTCCTCCTCCGCCGCCGCCAGCGCCGCCGATGGGCGAGATGCCGCCCTCGATGAACGGTTCAGGTTCGCTGGCAACAAACCAAACTAAAGATCGCTCCGAATTGTTGGGTGCCATTTGTAATTTCAACAAATCCGCGTTGCGTAAAACCAAAGTTTCTTAGATTTGTATGTGCGGCAGAGCCGAAGCTGGTAAAAGTATATTTAAAAAAAAATCGGATCTGCGTCGTTAAATATTCGAATATTCGCGAAATGACGGTTCCCGAATATTTTGGGTCACGTCGTCGAGGTGTAGATTACATTAAAATTAGTGGAATAGGTCCGTTTTTTTTCTTATCAAATTTGATGCTACATCTTTAAAGTTTGTTGAAAATCAGAGCGAAAGAATGAGTGTTGAATGTTCCTACAAATTCGATCCTTAATCGTTTAAATTAGCAATCAAAATCCACCCTCTAGAGATAGCTTATTCATCCCTTTTTCCTTTAAAAAAATATATATTTTTCATCGACCGCGGTGTAAGCCGTCACATTTTATTATATTACAAATATTTTTGTTTTATTTATTTTTTTACTTCTAACGACGACCAACAATTTTGTAACAAAGCTCCGTGTGTGTATATTAAATTTAAACTATATTTGTGATATTTAAAATAACAATAATAATATTACTTTACCGGATATTTTTTTTATGTCGCGACCCATTTTTTGTCGAAACCAGTGAACTTTTTGATAATTAAAACGATCAATGTTCAACTTTTTGTTATACCGTTATACTTTGTCACTGTCGATGCTATAGCGGTACAAAAATGATCCTATAGGTTTGTTCCAACCGGACGTAGGGGATCCGTTCGCGTGAACGGTTATATCGGTGCATCGTCGAATGTAGAAACTGTATGGACTATAACGTTCGCGATGGGTATTTTATCAGCTCTCGCGTCACTTACTTTTTACTACTTACTTACTTAACACTTACACTTCAAGCGTTTTAGCCTCTTCGACCACCGCCCTCCATCTAGTCCTATCTCTTGCTACTTCTTCCCAGTGGCAGAGAAGGTGTACCATTGTTTTCTCCTCTTCCTCTTCGTGACAGCTTCTACGGAAGTCGTGTCGTAGCTCTGCGATTCGCATGCACCGTGCATGGGATCCACGTGCCCAGTGTCTTGTTATTATTTCCGCGATCGCATTTCCAATGAACTCCCTAGATAGAGTTAAACATCATTAGTTCCACGTAGATCTAGTTTAGGCCAAATCTGTTTCGATGATGTGCATGTGCATTTATCCACCTCAAGTTGGCTTTTTGAACTACTTTGCTGTGCAGGAGGAGCCGACAATTTGCAATCGGTGCTCCTTGCTGAGATGACACATACAGCTGGGAGGGTGGTGCCCTCTCTTGCTAGCTCGTCCGCCTTACAGTTGCCTGGTATGTCCCTGTGTCCGGGTACCCAGACAGTGTGAACTCTAAACTAAGCTGCTAGCTCATTCAGGGCGGCTCGGCATTGCACCACTGCCTTAAAGGTCAAGTAGACTGAGTGTTCAGTGATTTGATAGCAGCCTGGCTGTCGCAAAGATTGGATATGCCTCGGTAATGGCTGTCATTTCGGCTTGATACACACTACAGTAGTCAGGCAAACGAAACGACAGGCTGAGTGAGTGGTCTTCTGAGAAGACACCGCAACCTACTCTCTCCTCTAGTTCAGAGCCGTTCGTATAAAATACTGCGCCCTCTGAGGTTTAACTAGATTTTCGGTCTTGTTGGTCTAACGTGAGCAAACGCGCGAACAAATTTTTCATGCCTAATTCTTCATGCAATATGTGACGCAGCTGTTTTTTGGACATATTCATAGCCTCTGCCATCTCTCTCACTTTAATTCGACGGTCGTTTAGCACCGTTTGGTAAACGTTAAATATGTTATCGTCAGTCGTTGCAATTTTCGGACGCGTCCCGAACGTTCATGGATTCCCAATCTGGTTCGGCCTCGTTTAAATTCAGCTGCCCAAAGCTTTACACTGGTAAATGACAACGTCCAACTAATCTTTAATTTGCGTAGGCGTATTGCCTTTCAAAAACAAATATTTAATGACAGCTCGCGATACTCCGTTTTTTCCATTTTTACAAAAACGCTCACATCGACTCACTCAAACGATTGTACAACAACAGCCGCGCGCGTCCAAAATGGTCGAACATTTTTGTGCGCAACCACATGACTTTTATTGTCTCGAGTGCTGCCGTCTTCACGTTAAGGTCGGAAACTTTTCATGCCACCCTTGTATATTATAATCTATATCTATTTCCGTATCTTTGCATTCAGTTGTTAAATCTAAACGACTCCGGGTATGCTTTTTAATTAGTTGGTCAGTTTCCCTTTGCACGCCCTTTTTGTACACCCGACCGCGGATACAAAAAAAATGCAATTGATTAATATTGTCCCTTTTATATACATTGTGTATTCTTTGGCAACTTTCGTAACACCGTTGCACAGCCACGAACATTTTATCGTACGGGTAACGTGCACTTGACGTTACAGCTTGACAACTGTAGAAAGGGCGACGTGCATGTGACGTCACGGCTTGAAAATCTATCTATCTGTCAAAAAGTGGCTAGACGTAACCTAACCCAACTTTACAACACTTGTTTTCATGCGGGTTTGTTGCGTTTGCGTTATTAAGTTGTAAACACCGCGATATTTCTTAAATTCAAATAATTGTCAAATAGCTCACTCACCCTAAACTCAGTCAATCAAAAACTAGCGTCGTCAGCAGCGAAACTTTTCATGGTATGCAAACACTGTCGATGAGTGTACAAAAATATTACAAAACAAAAAATCCCCTGCGGACAATCTCTAACCTTCACCGTATTATTGAAACAAAAATTAATGAGCCGTTGCGTGACGCCTCGCAGATGTGAAACATCGAAACTATTTGATATGGAAATTTTGCATAAAAGGATAGTTTAATAAAGGAAATAAATATGGCGTAATAAAAAAAATATATTCGGATAATATTAAAAATATAATGTACTTACTCTTGACTTGAATCACTTAATAATTTTACTTTGCAAGAGGCCGCTCACTTTCATGTTCTAAACCATTACCGTCGATCACATTTTATTGTAGTTATTACTTTCAAATAAATTCTCTTATTTGAAATTAAAAAAAATAAAGTTTATAATTCAGTATTATCAGTTATTTCTGTAACATTAACACTCGATGATGTTTCTGATGTTATCAAAGTTACAATAGACCGATAATAATGTAACGAAATTAAACTTCACTGTTCAAATAACTAACTCTTACTCAATCTCAAAAAAACTAACTTATCTTACTCAGGGTTTTGTGAGTTCTTGATTTCTCGATTGAATTAATTTTGAGGATGGAGAGATCAATTCACGGACCTATCCACCCTTTTTTTTATTTAATCAAGTAACTGAAAATTGAAAAGCTAAACCACGTTGGGGCGCCAAGTGATTTTTCTGAAAATCACTAAAAGTAGGATAAACCTTAATAAAATTCAACTGTACTATTTAACTAATGCTTTTAAAACTGTAAAACGAGCAACGTATTTCGGCTTCAACGCTGTTATCACCTCTTTTTGTTCCAGAAACATTTAAAAACGAGAAATATAAATGCAGGTTTATTACAAAAAAAACTGTTTACATTCCCTGGAAAAACAATTTTTAAAATAAATATGAACATTAAAAATACAAATGAGAAGAATCCAAAACGGAGATGGGCGAAAAAAATCCAAAAAGCTGAATGGTGAAAATTCCAAACGGCGAAAAATCCAATGGTCTGAGGAGCGAAAAATTAAAACTTAACGGGCAGCTAACAAACCAAAAGGTTGGGAAGGCAGTAATCCCATGTCCGTACGGCGAAAATGGTATGTCCAAAAATGGTGAAAAAAATCGTGGAAAGTCAACCAACCAAAAAAAAAGTCGATAGCAATTATATCACTAATCTAACTGCATTAAACTTATAATATAATGATTACCGACTCGGAACCAGAATAGATTCGTTAAAATGCGATTGCCGGCTCTAATAATTTTATATCACAACGCTAGGAAAAATTCCCGTTGCAATAATCAAAATAAGCAACGAAAATGTAACGTAGGCGGAGTCTAAGTGACGGAGCAAGCCAAAATCTCTCAACTTCCACCGTAATTATTAAAAAATAAGTAACATGATCGTAATGTCCGGCGACTATTTGCGGTCTCTCTCACACTATAGTGGTGCAATGGGCTATTTGAAAAGGACAGAGAGCTTAACGGATTTTGTTAGCTCGACGAATTTACTCTCTATCTCAGAAATAGTGTAGTGTTACCACAAAGGATTTCAAAATCGTTAACCAATTACACGTAACCTTATGTAAGATGTCACTTGTTGTACCACGTGATGTCACGTGTTCGTCATCCTTTCTACCGATGTCAAAATGTGCCACGTGCTGCACGTCATCAATTCATTCAGAAAAGAGGGATGTACAATGTGTTCGTTCTTATAGTTAAATTAATGTAAATTTAAAAAAAATTATTAAGAATAATAAACAAAATCTACGAGGTGTTAACGTAGAAACTGGTGAAGTTGGATTGTAATGTGTGTGGGAAGCCTTGGATATTTTGTATGAAAGAAATGCTTTAATTTTTGTGCCTAGTCCAACAGTGTATTTGTGTGTGTTTATAGAATAATGCACATCGTGATTTGTGACATTTGGCACTAACAAAACTATTTTAAAATGGGGCCACATATAGTTTTATATCAAAGCACTGCTATGTCGATGTTTAGGTCGTCAGAATTTTTAAAATGTGAAATATTTTATAAGCATGTTAAATGTTAGCCGAAACAATATTGAGGGAAATGTTTAAAAATTATCAACGCCGATCGATTATCGCAGGCTAATAAACATTTTGAATGACCCAGCTATATTTTTATTAATAATTTTCCATGTATATATTATATTTTATGAGTCTAGAACGCCATTTAAATTTTGTAGACCAAAAAAATTGGAAAATTTTGCTGTTGGAATCTCAAAAAAGATCGACCAAACGATGCGATTTTTACTGGGTTGTAATTTTTAACAGTTGTGCCAAATTTTTTACCTGTAATATTTCCTAATACTAGTCAAATTTTTTAATAAAACTAGGTGTTTTTGTGTAACGTATTTTCAAAAAAAATAGATGCTTGTATTGACGTTGAAAAATATGTATCCATTATCTGGACGTTTACAAAACTTACACGTGATCAACCGTGAAAGTAACATTATTTATTAAATGTAATTGATATATATCTAATGCTAAGTATTTAATTGTACCCATAACAAAATCAAATAAACATGTACCTTAAAAGTCCCGTTATTTACTTTAGGTGCCAGTTTCACAATTAAGTTTAAAGTGTGTAGATTAATTGTGGTCTAACCACAAGTTGAAGATTAAATTTGCTAAATGGCCACTAAAAGATCCATATTAAAACAATTACACTTCATTCTATTAACACTCATCTTTCTTAAATTTTGATTTAAAAAGCTGGAAGAATAAATTAATAAAACATTTATTCTTAAGTTAGGAAGATACAAATATATGACTACAATTATCACCCACTATAATATTAAGATTCATTTGCTCTGTAATGTTTGATGTTAATCAAAACCCAAGCAGGAACAGCCAAGATTCCAAATGTCAATGCCAGTCCATGAGCCATCTGTTCTAGACCGGAAATTTTTACTTTTGGTGGACCAGACACCACAGTCATGTTCCTTACTTGTTGGAGCTTTTGAACTCTTGAAGCAATCCTGGACGCTGATACAGGAAACATTTCTGCAGAAAAAAAGCGATAAGTCGTTATACAAGGATATGCTGAAAGGTGTGGTACTTAAAGATGCTTTGATTATGATAATTTGTATTGGCTTGTTACAAAATAACAGTACAAACTGAAAATATAGTTACTTAAAAGAATATAACTTACTATTAATTTGTTTTACACGATTAGGTAATAAATGATCGACTTTGGTTTTCAAGTGACAAATTATGTTGTCCTTAACTTGATCGAACAAGCAGCCACATCCATTTCGGGCTAAATGAATGCCCTCAAATTAGATTGATAAAAGAAGACGAAGATGACAGTTAAACTGGCATGTCAGAGGTTTGCGGTTCTTTTCTAATACGTTTGAATTTGAGTCTTGTTTTAAGGTATTTACATTCAACAAAGATGCAGAAGATAGATAGATTAACTGAAGATGAATATGAAAATCAGTTTTATGAATTTAGTACGACAGAACTAACAGAAAAATGTAAGTTACTTTCGCATCTGGCAAATGAACAGAACATAATCGTTAACAAATTTTAGTCAAAGAAGGAGTGAAACAAATCATACAAGAAGTTATGTGTGATCTTGAAAAGGAAATCGGAAAGACTGCAAATTGGTCAGATGATAAAGCTATTCTTCAGGAACGAATTAATGAATTGTATAATTTATATATGGCAAGTGCAAACCCAGCAATAACTAAATTTGAAGTAAGTAATAATGTACATTATGCATATCAAATTATAAAATCTAATAATTGATTTTTCTTTCATAAGGAAGAATCTAGGAAAATGTTTGCCATACCCGTACATGTTCTCTTGGATGAAGATAAATTAAAGACAGAGAAAGTTACAAAAGAACACCTTGAAGATTTAAAAAAAGATATATCTAGCTTGGAACAAACGTTAATTAGAGTAATATTCATAAATAAATCTGATAGACACAAATATACATTCAAAATCATTGTTTCAGGAAAAGGTGTTTTTAGCAAAATGCAAACAAATGAAGGAAACGTTTGAAACAATAATTGATCCCATTTACAATAAAATCGAGAAAGTTTTACCAATGATCAAGACAAATGCAGAGAATATGGAAAAACAAATGAAACTGTTAATGTTGTGTAATTCAAAACTACAACAGTATAAGAGTGGTGAAAAAGAAAATTTTAAGGTTTGCAACAACACAGAAAATTTAGCAAGTGTAAACAATTTTTTTGAAAGTTAATGATATTGTTGAGTAGATAGTGTGAACAGATATGTAATAAAAAGATATATGGTTTAAAGTAATCAAATTTTTTTAATGCTTTTAGAAATAGTTTTAATTTTTGTTTAATAAATTTTTCAATAATGCTAATTTACTGGTTTTTTTTTAAGAAATTTGTAATAAAATGTTTTGTAATTTGGGAGTAGTTCAAATATACCAACTGTCACAATAAATATGGATAATTTGTGGTGGTGAGAAAAGCTTTTAAATTAGTGGAAAGCTTATAACATCTTAATTATAATGCCTTATGGTCATTGTTGGAAAGGTTTTTTAATAGTTAAAATAAAAAAACTATTATTTAATATCTAACGAAGGTTGATTTAACTGAATTGTACTCTCTCAAGGTGGAGACTCTGACTAAACATTATTTACGAAAAGTTTTCCAACTATTTTCATAAAAATATCAAGTATGTCTTGCAGTTGTTACAAAGGATTTCGATACATTTTTTGTCCTTAAATAAACTTTCTTTGTTAGAGTGTACGTTTAGTGGTTATCAATTATTTTGTAAATAAAATAATTTAAATGAATTTATGCGTTACTTTATGGACTGCCTAGTCAAAAAATCAAATCTTGTAGGGAAAAATTGATTCCATAAGGGAATTTGAAATTTCCACAAGTTAGTTGTAAAAATGCAACTCTCTGCATGTAACTCATTCGTACATGAAAGTCAGGGTTTAAATGAATAAATTAAGCACTATCTATCGCAGGCAAATGTGCACCTGAAGTATGATCCTATACTTTACCGGCAAGAACAAAAACTCGATTTATCATCCTGTTCACCCAACAGCTATGCATGTGTGTATCTTGGGGTCATCTGTACCTTGCTGGCGCCTTTTTCCGATTGCTGGCAGCATCTCAAATGAGATCCCAGTAGACTGGACAGACTGCTGTTAATGAAAAGCTTGGAAATCAAGCACTCAAATATAACCAATAAATTTTTAAAAGAAAATTGTCTTTTTTTTACACCACTAATGTGGCAGACAAATATAATGCCTGATGTTAAGTAGGCACTGCAACCCATGGCATGGACGCTTGCTAAACCAGGAGTATTTCGAGCGTGCTGCCAACCCTAAAGTCTGTTCACTTTAACCTGATTGAGTCTATGTGGGATCCCAACCCGAAGGGCCATATAAACTTTCAGACAAAACCTATGACCTGGTTTTAAGAATGTGTCAACATCTTCCTGGTTCACACATTAACCCGACAATGGACAACTGGTTCACGTCTAATCCTTTGGTGCAAAAATTACTCCGAGATTTACAAAATAACTTTAATTAGTTAAAAACGATGAAAAATCGATTATTATGATGCCTTTTTTGTTTTCCACAGTATGGATTTTACTTATATAGATAAAAGCTCAAACAAATAAAAAAAGATCGATTTTTGAGAAATCGATCGTCATTTCTTTTAAGCACTGGTCTATGTTTAAACCACGAGCGAAGTTATACCGCAAAACCACCCGAATATCATTTCGTTACCAAGATCTCATAGCAGGCACTGCTGACAAACAACTGCGCAGTAGATAGTGTGCAAGTATGAACACATACCAAAAGTCAAGCTGCAGAAAGTGCAGCGGCTAGCTTGTCTAGGAATCACAGGGGCTACAATCACATGCCCTACTGCAGTTGTAGAGGTAATGCTGAACCTTCCATCATTGCACTCATGTGTAATGAAAGAAGCAACAATAAATAAGTGCCTTCAGACTGAGCCAGACAATCAATCTGAGAGCAGGAAATCGGATTGGACATTTGAAGATTTTGGAAAATATTTCCCTAGAATCCATCTAAGGCCGGCCTCAATTTGGAAGCGTTTTCGTCCGATTTTGATTCGTTCGTATGCTCACGAACGATCCCGACATTCCAAGTACTACGGCAGTGCTCACAGTGCGTGCGAGTTATTCGTACGTTTACTTCCGACGTCAGACTACGATCCGGACTTGTTGGGATTTTGAAACACATTCGTACGACGAAATTTAAAAATGGGATGTAAAAAAATTCATTAACTTGGTTAACCGACAATTAATCGTTCTTTTGGTGATATTTTATCGCGAAACTTACTGTATTTAGTCAGGTTTGGTAATTTAGTTAGGTTAGGTTTTTGTAGATTTAAAATGTAAAATTAAAAATGGTATAACTTTTAATTTTAATTCCCTAAAGTTAAGAGAGATGGCATTCGACTTAATTAAATAAAAATCTCAAATTCTGGCAAAAAAATATATATTTAACTAACTGGGTTCGGTTTCAACATTTTCACTTTCTAATTCTTTATCCCAATCCTTCATTTTAGCCCCCATCATGAAATCTTCTTTTAAAACGCTCCAAGTAATATCTTTGTCAGCATTATTTACAGTTTTACGTTTTTTCTTTGTTTGTTTGGTTTCTGTATCCATTTCTACTCTTTGCGATTTTTCGCCCATGAGAACATCTAAGAAGGCTCTTTTATCGATATTTTTTAAAACTTTCTCTTTTCGCACTTCTAGAGGTCCAGCTTCTTCAAGTTTTTTTGTAATATCTTTTTGTTGCATTCTCACTGCATTGAAAAGT
The DNA here is from genome assembly GCA_950111635.1 of Agelastica alni. Taxonomy (NCBI): domain Eukaryota; kingdom Metazoa; phylum Arthropoda; class Insecta; order Coleoptera; family Chrysomelidae; genus Agelastica; species Agelastica alni. The sequence goes on from OX467708.1 coordinate 5,261,281, forward strand.
TGAACTACCCCTTTAGTTGCTATTTTTTGCAATAGACGTTCCCTGTCTTTTTCCAAGATATTTGGTTTTATTCGCAGTTTTGGCAATTCTCTTCTCTAAAAATCGTCCAAGTTATATATTGTAATGAAATAACAAATTGTAAAATAAAATTTAAAATATTGGTGAGCCCCAAAAATTTATTTTTATTAAAAAACTACTTTATTTAATTTATTCCTTTTTGATTCTATATTATTAGAGAGCAAAGACTTTTCTTAACCTCCTGTAGCGGTTCAAAATTTTAAAGAAATATATTTTTAAAATATCAACTCATTATTATTAAAATTTTAAATTGTATGTGAGTAAACAAACACAAATAGGTAAACAATAGAAAAATATTAAAAAAATATAACTTAGTAACTGCCCAAGGCGGCACAACCTTTGCTGTGGTCACTGGTTGTCTACAACCTGATAGTAAAGCTACACAATTCTGGTTTCACAACTCAAGGTTATGCCGATGACCTGGTCGTCACCATTAGGGGCATACATGATAAAAGTAATCTCCAATCGCCCTAAACACAATTAGAAGCTGGTGTGCAAAGGAAGGACTCAATGTCAATCCTAGCAAAACAGTGCTGGTTCCATTCACCAGGAGGCAAAAGTACAAACTTAAAGCCCCAACTCTAAATACAGCTCACATTTTCCAAAGAAGTTAAATATAAATATAAAACTAACATCTTCATCAAGAATCCTTCTTTTACAGGGCTGCTACGGAATGGAATAAGCTTCCAAAATCAGTTTTTCCAGAGAACTATGACCTGCAACTTTTTAAAAAGCGTGTCCACAATCATTTTCTTTCTATAATACCTTCCCCTTCTAATAGTCGCAGTGCGGGCCGTCCGCGGCCCACACGATAGGTCTACCCTTTTTGCGACTATTTTCATAAAAAAAAAAAACATGGAACAGCCATCTCAACCACATACTTTCCAGAGCTATAGCGGCAAGTTGGACATGCCGCAAAGTCATTGGCAAGACATGGGGTCTGAAAGCAAAAATGATCTACTGGTCATACCAAACGATCATCAAACTCATGGTCACCTTTGCCTCATTGATATGGTGGCCAAAAATGCAACAAATTTCGGCACACATCAAGCTGCAGAAAGTGCAGCGGCTAGCTTGTCTGGGAGGTACAGGTGCATTATCCCCCTTTCCCTACTGCAGCCGTAGAGGAAATGCTAACCTTTCACCATTGCACTTATGTGTAATGAAAGAAGCAACAATCAGTGCCTTCAGACCGAGCCAGACAATAAATCAGGAAATCGGATTGGACATTTGAAGATTTTGTAAAATATTTCCCTAGAATACATGTCTAAGCCGATAGATATTATGCCAGTTAAGTATGACTTCGAAATGCAGTTTAAAGAGGTTATAAACCACCACCAAGTTTGCACAGAGAACGGACCTCAACTAAGAAGGGAAGCATCAGTGTGGGACTTAGATGGATCCAAGATGAATAAAAGGGTTGAAGTGGGTGTTACAGGGCCAAATTTCAGGCTCCCAAAACCCCTAGGTAACACCCCAACCATCTTTCAAGCAGAATTACATGCCATAGAAAATTACTCCAACGCTACATAAATTTATTTAAAAACAAACAGGTTAATACTTCCACATTCAAATTTCTTTAATAAAACTTAGCTATAAACCAACTTGATAGATGTTTTCAGTCACTTTCTCTTATTATTATTTAAAAAAATTATATTTAATTTTAGGGTAATGCTTTATTCATTGGTATTCACCATTTTGATTAATATAAATAAACTACCATTTAAAACTAAATTAGTGAAATATAAAAATGTTTACCTTCTTTTTGATAGGTTCTAAATGTTCCGTTTTAACATCCTCCGAAATATCCTCCTTTTTTACAACTGTCCCATCTGAACCTTCTATCTCAAATCCAGAAGTTTTCTTCTCAACTTTTTTAACTGCATTTATTTTTTTAGCTTTTGAGAGTACAATGCTTTTACTTTTCGATTTTGGTTTTTGCTTTAGAATTTTTGATATTGCATCTGCCCAACCAGTATTGGTAAGATCATTGTCTTCAACTTCTGAATCGTGGGAATTTTCAGAAGCAGATACATTGGAATCACTATCGTTGGATAGTACATCTAGAAGTAAAATTATGTTTAAAATAATATATTATACATTTTTCATAGTATCTTTTTACTCACTGTTTTCTTCTTCTGAAGCTGCTAATTTTTTGTTAATCGTCATTTTAATTGTTTTGATGTAAAATACTGATTTAGAACTTATTATTTCATGCGGTTTCTTCTTATTATTCTTCGTTTTCTATTTGCATGATGTTTTCTGGTTTGGTCTGAACATTTAAAAAATTATAATGGTCTCATAATAACTGTTATTCAGTACCAATAAGCACAAGCTTAAAAGAAGATAAAAATAAAAAATAGCGATTGTTTGTTTCTGTGAAGTGACAAACTAATACTAAGGGAAATTCCATATCTTAAAATTATCACAATTTTAACTATTTTTTATGTTAGTGCATAAATAACAGAGAAGACGGTAAATCTAGTCTTTTTTAGCTATCCAAAACTTAGCTGAGCGACTTTTAGAGGTAGATGGTGAAACTTCTTTTTTAACTCTGGCTTCTTTTCTCTCTGTTAAATTTCAGGTTTTAAAAAAAGAAGAGTAAGAACACTGTCAAAGAATTTAGGTTATGTTATAAGAAACTGATAATTTTACCACTGTCAATAAAATTATTACGATCATGCAATGGAAGCAGAATCCACTTCTAGTTCTGTAAGTGAGAACTTTAATTCAAAAGTTAAGAGTTTTGCAATAATAGTAAATGGTGAACACACCGAAATTCTCATAACTAAGTTTCCTAATTGTCTGAATATTATAATAACTCAGTTTGGAAAAATTGGAAATCTTTACAAAGTTAAAGTTGATCAACCGGTTAACGGCTTAACAGATGCCGATCCTATATATACTATAATTCCAGTCCTAGGAAAAGAAAATGTGGAATCTGAAGTTGCAATTCGATATTTAGTAGAAAAACTTCAAATAAAAATACCAGTTTTAATTAGTTTGACTTTAAAAGAGTTCAGTAGAAATACTTTAAATATTATTATTGAAGGAATATCCAACTTACTAAATGGCTCTAAACAGAACTAGAAAATCTGAGAGCTTCTTTGGGCAAGTGATCATAGGACCTCCAGGTTCAGGCAAAACAACTTATTGTGGAAAAGTTTATGAATTTTATAAACAAAAACTAAATAGGAATGTTGAAGTAATTAATTTGGATCCCGCAAATGAAAACATGATGTACATTCCAAAAATAGATATTATGCAATTGGTAACTGTTGAAGATGTCATGAGAGAACTCAATTTAGGTCCAAATGGTGCTCTAATGTATTGTATGGAGTATTTGGAAGAAAATTTTGATTGGCTTCTCAACCAACTTGGTAAAATAAAGGATAGTTATTTAATATTTGACATGCCGGGGCAGGTAGAACTTTACACTCATCATAATTCAATTAAAGCAGTTTTTGAAAGATTAGAAAAGCTTGGATATCACTTGTGTGCTGTACATTTAGTTGATTCACATTATTGCTCTGACCCTCCAAAGTTTATTTCAACTCTGTTGTTGTCACTTTCTACTATGTTGCAGATTGGTTTGCCGCATATAAATGTATTAAGTAAAGTAAGTTTAATATTCAAATTATACATTCATGTTTATGAATTTGCTATTTATTGTAGGCAGATCTTTTAAAAAAGAACTCTTCAAAGCTAGATTTTAGTTTGGATTTTTATACTGACGTTCTAGATTTGGATTATTTGCTAGGACTTTTAGATGATGGCCCATTCACTAAAAAGTTTAAAAAATTAAATGCTGCTCTAGTGGGACTCATCCAAGATTACAGTTTAGTGGGATTTATTTTACTAGACGTAAAGTCTGATAAAAGTTTGTTGGAGCTCAAGAGTGCAGTTGATAAAGTGAGTTAATATACAAAAACGTAAGGTTAATGTCTAGAAACGGTACTTTTCTGGAAAAAAATTAATTTATTCTTTTAACAAACTTTATGAATGAGATTTCATCCTAATCTAATACCAACCCTACATGGTGAATACAATCGAATGGATATCGAACGTTCTATCGATTAACAATCGATTCTGCCACACAATGCTATCAACTGAGAACAATCAAACATTTACACCTAACCTTACTTATTCTGTCAACTTTTTTTTTCTTTCATAAACAGTTTTCGCATTTAACGGCATTATAGAATATCAGAGTCATCTTAAAAATCACTTTAGTTAAGTGTATTACCTCTTTTTCATGCGAATCGCTCAAAATTTTTTTTTGAAATTTTTTAAATTAGAAATCCAGAAACAGGTCGATTTTTGATTTTATTTTACCATTTTTTAAAAGAATATATTAAGACAGAGTGAATAACTTTTGAATGATGATGTCAGCAACAGTTTTTTTAAATAAAACACCCACATAAAATATTTTGTGCTATTGCCGTCCATCAACAACAAGAAAACAGGACTTATTAGTGAAGAAATATAAACATAATTTTCTAGATCCATCATGTTGCAACTATTTTTGTTTATAACAAAAAAAATATTGATTTTTTCTTAACTTCAGAGATGGGTTCTTAATCTACATGAAAAATCCAATATTTTGACATTTTAATAAAAAAAATCGTCATTTTTGGGAAAGTCACTAAACTTAACATTTACTACCTCTTTCTCATGTGAATTTCAAAATTTGCTGAAATTGGACATTTATGGTAGTAAAATAACCATGTGAATTATTTTTTAAGGCAAATGGTTATATTTATGGTAGTGGAGAAGAAAGAAGCATTCAAGCTTTACTTTCCTGTGCAGTTGGAGCTAGAACTGAATCAGAACGATTTGATGCTGATTATATGTAGTTATTAAATTGCCTTTAGGTTGTACTAACTGAGCTCTGTATTTTTTTTTTGTAAACTTTTTCGAAATAAAATACATTTTTTTAATGTTGGTATTATTTTGTATATTTTTATAATTTTTTTATAAATAACTAAACAAAGAGTAATTATTTAAATAATGAGAGGTTCTCACCAAGAACTTCAACATGATGATAAGAACTTGTTTAATTTGCTGGTGGCTTTGCCTTTTGTTTTTCAAGTTGTGCTCTGAAAATAATTTATTCTATTTAAAAAAAACTACTTGCTGCACAATGTTAAGGATTTGCTTTCAGGGACAAAAGATTTGTAAAAAATTAACTTTTGATATTAACAAAAAACTTGAGTAAAGCAAACCTTATTACCTTAATTGTTTATTAAAGTCATCTTCAACATTATCATCCTCCCAATTATCTTCCCAAACGCTAATATCCTGCTCATCTTTTTCTTTTCCGGACCAATCTAAAAACAAGTAAAATTAGCAAATCATTATACATAACCTAAATGTTGCAGTATACCTTCGACTGGAAATTCTTCGAATTCATCATCTTCTTCCAATACACCAAGATCGAGTTTAGGTTTCTCAGACATATTATCTTTATGCTTAGCTAAATTTTAAGCTGAAATTTTCTTGCAACTATTATCAATAATTCGGCACTTGTCAAATTAATTATATCAAGCAGTGGAGAGTCAACTTAATGTCATTTTTAGGTTCGCCAAAACTTAGCTGAGCGACTGTAAAGACAGATGTCAGTAGAAGGCGTAAGTGAATCTTCTTTTTCAGGACTGGCCTCTGATTATAAAAATACCTATTTATATAAAATTAAAAGTCATGTTTTCACAATCGTTTCGATAAATTTTAATATTAATTGCCATATAAGTACTTTGGCAAACAATTTCGTTCTTTAATACAATAACTACGACTTTTTTTTTCAAGTTGAGATCACCAATTTGAAATGTTCCAAAAGCAGCTTTATTATTTAAAGTAAATGAGTTAATATAAAAATTAAGAACATCCAAAGGTATGTTTATAATTCCTTCTGGTTTCTTGAAGTTGTTTTAAATTTTAAAGTCTATATAATAAATGTTTTAATTTCTGCGAATGCTCCCACTTTTATTTTACAAGTCCACTCGTAATCTTCAAATCATTGTTGACTTTCAAGTCTATTATCTTGGCTAAATATTAAAAGGCAAAAACCAGTCCTGAAAAAGAAGATTCCTCAGCGCCCTCTGCTGATATCTACCACAGAGAATAGGTTAGTAAACTAACCACTAATCTTTGTATCTACCTTTACTGTCGCTCAGTTAAATGATTGCTAACCAATATTAACTAGACTCTTTTCACTTTTGTCTTTGATAATGGAAACTGGCAAAGAAAATATACCAATACACCATCAAGAAAACAGAAAACATAAATGAAATTTTCGAGAAAGTGATGTGCAATTGCCACTGCAATACATCATTATGACTTTTTCATTTTGTACTTTTAATTAAATTTTATGTTAATGTTTGTAAATAAAATATATTTTCTGTTTGACATTTTGTTATTCAGGAATAAAAAATTATTCTTTTCAAAAAATTTAAGTAAATTTGTAAAGAAAGGTTTTAACAAAGGAGAAATACCAAAAAATATATTTAGGAGAAATCTTTAGTTTATTTTTAAGTACATAAAAAATGAATGTATTAGTAAAAATTTGAACATATCACATTGGTAAAGTGTTTGCTACCCTATTTCTAACAGCACAAGTTCCCACATCTTCTGCTTCATCATCGTCAATATAGTCTTCATTTTCCTCATGCTGCTCTTCCTGAAATTGAATGTCATGAACAGGTAAGGCTTGTTCATTATTTACAATGGTGGTCATCTAAAGCTCAAAACAAGTGTTCAATAATGTAATGATTCTTCCCTAGTTTAACGTTATAATGTTTTTGTCTCCTGGTTAAGTTGGCTCTATCTTTATATGGGGTAAGTAAGTCGCCTTGTAAAGGATATCCACTGTCTCCTAAAAGAAAATATCTTCCACATTTCTCCAAATTATTTCTCAGCGGAGAATTCCTAAATGCTCGACGGTCGTCTATAGACCCTGGGTATCCAATAAATACATCTAATATTTTTCTTTTGTGATCACACACAGCTTGCATCTAAAACGTAATGATGGATTGTAAATTACTTAGATCTTAAACTTCAAAAAATCACTTCACTTTGGCCTTAAACCTTAAACTAATTTGATTACTTACTTAAAGCAAAGCAGGTATATTTTCATACTGTCCAACTTGGCTATGAAAATAGGCGCTAGTTTCGAACCTGTGGCTTATATTATTCACAATTTCCTTGGATAGTCTGAAATGTTCAAAGAACACTTCCTGGGAGTATTGCGGCAATATTTCCTCTAAAATTATACATAGTTAGTTCATAGGTATCCCACGGTATCTCCATGGTCCTTTGAAAACAAAGTACCTCCAAATAATTAACCTCTTAGTTACCTAAATAATTTTGGTTTTTCATTCTCGGTTCATTTAGCAGGAGCTCTAAATCATCGTCACTAATATCAATACAACCAGTTTTTACTTTTAACCATGTACTGAAATTACGGTCCAGAAATCGTACACAAACAATCACAAATTTGATTGGAACTATGAAGGGTAGAGGTAAGGAGAATCATTTGTGTACATTAAAAAGTGTCTGTTTAAATGCATTAAATTAGGGTGGCGCCACATTAGCATCAGGGTAAATTTTAAAGGAAGCGCGAAATTTTCATTCTGGAAGGTTTTTGAACTGTTATTTATAGCTTACAGCTGGACACTTTTTTAAGTTTTCTACCGTATGAGATGACTCTCCTTACCTCTACCCTCCATAGTTGGAACAGCAGAAATGATCGTCCTGTAAACCGTCAGCTCCCGGTTGGAACGCGTTCTACTTATTGCGCATGAGCATGACCGTGCAATGAACAGTTTTTCAAGCTGATGAAACATTTAGTTGACTTTAATTAGTGGTTGTGAAACAAAATTTACTTACATTTTAGTATGAATCGACTCAAAAAACGGAGGTGGAATGATGAACATTCCTTTGAATGATGTTAGTCCGAATAATAATTTAAATTGTAATAACACGACCATTAGTCACAAATAAATAGGTACTTAATTTTTCGGTTGTTGCTAGTCGTCCGTAAAACGGACGAATAAAATTAATTAATCGTCCGATTATCGTATAAATCAAATATAGTTATTTTTTCGATAATCGTATAAATAATAAGATATATAACAGGGTAAGTAGGGTAACAGCATAAATAGCACTTAAGAAATGTTGGATGAACATAAAAAAATTAGCCTAACCTAACACCAATAGTACCTTTTTTAACCAATTGAAACATCTGTTTATTTGAGGCAGTACAAATAAAAAAAAATGATACTAAACTAAACTGCGCAGGTGTCGGTCGTCAATTCAATGTCAGAAATGATAGATTCGACTGTTAATCGATGATGAGCATAAAAAAATTAGCCAAACCTAACGGCCTTAACTTTTGTACGCGCACTTATTCTTAACTTACTTGCTCATTAACCTAAAAAACAGTCCTACGTAAATTTAGAAAGTAATCTATAAGATATAACTTCTTTTTCATTAACTGAGCCATAAAAATATTTTATCTAATATACCATTTTTTTTTTCATATATAAAATGAAAAATTAATATAAAAATTCTAACATCGAATAAAAGTAAGAGGTCTTTTAATAAAAAATTTAGGACGCCTAGCTTCAGTCTTTAAGTTATTTAATCGTCCAGACGATTAATTATTCTTATTCGTCCGACTATCGGACTATTCATTTCTTTTATTCATCCGACTAGACACAATGTTATTTTTCATAAAATAATTGAATAAATTTAAGAGGTTTTAATGACAAAAATTTATTGCAATTTTGTAACAAAAAATGTGATAATACAATGATTATAAAAAAGTAAGACATTAACTGTATAAAATTCGCGTTGTAAATTAGTTCTCAAAAAAAAATAATAGAAAATGTTTAGAAATATCCGAAACGCGGTACCTTTGACACATTAAAATAGTGATAACTTATCAATACAAGAATATAATGTTGTACCAATCCAAATTTGAAATTCCGATGGCGTTGTACGACTTCAAAAAAGTCCCGTTTATATACAGTCCCTCCTATAGCCTCGGGTCAACATTTGGTATCCGAAAATAGTTTAAAATTTTAATTAAAATGTAAGGTTTTCTGTTTTCCTAAATACATAGAACAAGAAAAGCACTTACTCTCTCTCTTTCTCTTTCCTTCGTGACCTCTCCTGAAATTGAGTTTTGTAATTTAGCGGGAGAACCTCGGACAAAGCCGTCCACTATTTTTTCTCTTATAGGAGAAACAACGAGAAAATTATTTATTCGACTGAAAAATAATTTTGGAACCGAAAATCCAAACGTATTTAACAGTTGTTTTTTCACGAAAATACAGTTCAATTGTTGAAATTTTACGAGTACATCATAAATAATATGCAAATAGAATAAGTCGCAAGTCAAAACAAAGTCTACATCCAGATTATAAACGACATGACTAATATTCCAATCAACGAATAAATAATCGAAATATTACTTACTTCACTTTGTCAAGTATGAAAGTATTGAAAAAAAGTATTGGAAAGGTCCATAAAAATAAAATCGAATATCAAATTATGCATCTAGGTTTAGTGTGATAAATGGGTTTATACATAATTCATAATTTTTTTAAAATTTAAAATGGAAATATTCCAGTGTGCGTAATCTTAGACACAGCCACTCATAAATGTCAAATGTGAGCTTGGGAGAAGTTTTAATAAGTGAAATGAAGCAATATGTTTGTACTTACTCTGAAATTTTAAATATCGAAGAAACCTTAATCATAAAAAAAATTGTTTTTATAATATATACGACTGCAAAACACAGACAGTATAACAAAACTTAATAAGGAATACCCCTCAATTAGAAATAACAATGACCTACCAGATGGTACTGCTCTAGTCAAGTGAATCAAATTAAAACACTGTCACTTGTATAGTTATCTCCTTTTACTGTTCTGCATTTTTAAAAAAACAAATGTTAATTACTGTTGAGCTAGAGGTGTGTTTCATATATTATGTAATACTCCTATATTGCTAGTAGGGATAGGGAGAGAGACTTGACCATTACGTCTGTCTCACTCTCAGTCTTATGCGCATGACCGTGTCAAATTACACGTTTTTACACGCAACTGATTTAGAAAGCACCCGAGCAGTTTCTGAGTGAGTGCATCGACTTTTTTTCAGGAACCGTTTGTTTTGTGATAAACAGAACATCTGTGCGCATGAATAGGAAGCTTGAAACGTCAGTTGATGCCACTGATCTATAGTTCTTTTTCTTCTTTGTGATCTATTTTTAACAGCGGTCGTCCATCGACATAATCTTTCATTAGACAGCTAATATTCATATTCATGTGTACAACAGCCGAAAAACTTATCCAATTGAACACCCCGAAAACGTGTCTGCGTAGTAGCCACCAAAGAATTTGACATTTGTCAAGCCGAGAAATTTATTATATTGTTATTTGTTCATAGGTATTCACTTGAGAGAGATGAATACTTTGTAAAAATAAATTAATTGTACTTTGGTATAAGCCCTTAGTAGCCCTTTGCATTCACTTTGTTTGACGCAACTTTATAACTTCTTTAATGTCTGTATTCAATGTAAAATTAAAATTCAGCTCGGTCACAGTTGGTGTCAAAACAGTACACGGAATCATGAATCCATAGAACGTCAACATGGTTTGTCTTGATTCTGTGAAACAATTGTTATATCACTCGATCCGCTTTATGCAAATTATTGACCACTACACGAAACCTACACGCAATGCAATGAGATAACACGAATTTCGTGTAATTACACGCACATTGGCAACATTGATAGCATCGCTTGGCAAATATAAACTGCTGCGATTGAAAGCTGGCTTGCCCATCTCTACTTGTCAATTCCCCCACTAGAGACTCAACGCTTGCGCACGACGCTTCAAATAAAATGAGTGAAATAGAAATAGTCATTTGCTGTCTCACTTCCTGGGCCACGCTTCCACTTAAAGATTTTAACTCTAGTAATGTCAAATGTTAATGACGTCATTAAATAGTTGTTTGTAAAGAATTAAAGGTGGTCGCTGCCCGAAGGAAACTAATCTTTTCCCATTTCTATAAAATTTCATGCTATTTAATAACTTTTTCTTTAGTTTTACCTCCCATGAACCTCATCGTAATTACGCCTTTGTTCAAAATCGAGTTTCGCGATGTAGCGAAACAGCCCAAAGTGTAAAACTTCCCAAAATTAATTATTTAAAATTCTCATTTCTGACAAATTAAGAAGAGAAGGTAATTGGGATTAGTTATCAAATTAATATAATTTTTGATGCGCCCTCGGGGCGAAAGCATTGTACTCTTTGGACCCGCGTCAGAACAAGACGCGCGTTTTCCTTTTTTACCCCTTTCATCAACCGATGCATCCCTAGGTGATGTTTTCTTATTAATAACAGTTTTACGCTACCGCCTACCGGCAACAGCGGCGACCCTCGTCGAATTATTTAAAACTCGCAAACGATAACAGAAAAGCGAAAAATTGAAATCTATCACTGTCGAAAATTTGAAGTATCTAATTCAAATATAGACGATGTTTTATAAAAGAGTATTGAAGGTTCGTACTACATTGTTCCCATAGAAACTTCTCTCTACATAAACGTGCATAAGCCTCGAAACTCGATATCATCATCACCAACAAAGAAAAATCTGCCCGCGGCGCTACAGGCACGGCCCCGACAGCGCTCGAGGTCTTTCGGTGCCGAGACGCCCGAGGTGTCCACCGAAATCCTGGGGCGTTTTTGTCCGGATCTAATAGAGGTGCGACATACCGACAATAAATAACCGTTACGTCGTGAATGGAACGAAACTAAAATTTTCTCGTCAGTAATTTTATTCTTATGTTAAGAATTATTTTTTACTTTTCAGTTTGATTAATACTAAAAGCGTGTTTTTTAGTTTTTTTAAACTATAATTTATTTTTCGCTTTTTAGTTCGACTCGTTTTACTCACCCTCTTGCCATTCATCCCTTGGCACGTTTCTCACCAGTATATTGGATTGGGTGAATTATAATATAACATTGGAACTGCGCGCATGCGTAGTACACACACTAGTTCTATCTCTCTTACACTCATGCAAAGGATCCCCGAAGAAATTTATGAATCCTGGCGAAACTAATCAGGATAATCGGATATTTTGATCGAATTATTGCATTGTCGTCGGTCTTTGACAAGTGTGCGAAGTTTAAATTAAATCTGATCGCTAAAAGTAGGGCAAAATCAAGGCCAAAGAGTCAATTACAAACAAACAGGTAAAACTGGTAAAACAGGTAAAAATACACCAGTTACACTGAAAAAATTAACACTATACTTTTATGCAACACAAAATACAAACTACCATTTGTATTACTGCAAACAAGATAATGGGCAAACTACTTATTTTGAAAAGTAGAAAACTGTCGCGTATGTTTGTTTCGTTAAAGGAACTGCGCGCATGCGTAGTTCACGCACTAGTTCTATCTCTCTTACTCTCATGCAAAGAAACCCCGATAAAATTTATGAATCCTGGCGAAACTAATCAGGATAAACATACAGGTGAAACTAATTAAAACGTGTTAAAAATACACTTGTTACATCGGTAATATAATAAAACAAATTTTATTTAAAAAAAATTTGTTTTTATTATAAGTGTTTTTAAAAAATTAACACTATACTTTTATGCAACACACAATACAAACTACCATTTTTCTTACTGCAAATTGCTAGTGGCGCCATCTACTAGATAATAGACAGACCACTTATTTTGGAAGGTAGAAAAAGAAATTTATGAATCCTGGCGAAACTAATTAGGATAATCGGATGTTTTGATCGAATTATTGCATTGTCCTCGGTCTTTGACAAGTGTGCGAAGAAAACTAAATCTGATCGCTTAAAGTAGGGCTTAAAGAGTCAGTTACAAACAAACATACAGGTGAAACTAATAAGAGCATGTTAAAAATGTGTTTATTTTTAATGTTTCATAAAGTTTGCATAATATCGGGTAAATTTGTGTTGTTCAAATTCTAAACTGTTTTCTTTAGCAATTTGACCCGAAAAACTGTCAGCCTAAAAACGCTCCACCTTCGGCGTCGCGTATTTGATAGTTGACGGTTTTTCTCGTCTAATTGCTGCGGCAACAGTTTCTCATTAAACAACCCAAATTTACCCGATAAAATACAAACCTCTCGTGCGATTATATATAAATGATAAAAAATCAAGATTTTTTTTTTAGTCGCCACCTCTATTTTTGATTTGTGTGGTTCGGTACTCTTTTGTATTTCCAACGTTCACATTATTGTAGTCCGTTTCTACTCTCTTGTGAGACCACCCTAGGGCGCGAACGATTTTAGTCCAGGCCGGAGTGTGAGGCGCCGAACGACTTTAGTCCAGGCCGAAGTGTAAGGTGCACGTCTTTAACGCAGCAGTACTAATCTTTTTTCTTAAAATATATTAATAAAATCATCAAACTTTAATAAATATTCCGTAATAATTAACGTACCATTTGAAGTATTATCAGAACACACTTTATTCTTCATCAAAATCAATTTTCTATGCACGATTCACTTCTTGAAACTGATATATTTTTTGTACCGTCACTGTTTTTATTTTGCAATTGTAAGTCGCTTAGACAAAAACCGCGTGACTAGTTTTTACAGTCTTTTGTTTACGTTATTTGTTGGAAATAATTTATACCGGGCGTCACAAAAAGTATTAGTTAAACAACTACGTTTTAAGCACGGAACGGTCTAAACATGTTTTATACGTTTTTAACACGCTTATATTAGTTTCACCTGTATACTGTTTGTTTGCTTGGATTATGTCGCCTGGCTAGCCTGGTGAAAACTCTATTGCAGAACAGTCGCTTCTATGTTACGCTGCAGGGAAGGAGGAGTCGATGCAAAGACCAGAGGAAGGGCCACCACAACAGGGAAGTTTGGTGAATCCCGTGCAATAGCCTTAGATATATCTAAAGCCTTGAATCAAGTCCCCTTTATAGAGAATGTGCAGTCATACAAATACCTGGGAGCCTGGATAGAACAATCAGGTGACCAAACAATAGAAATAAGAACGAGAATAGAGACAATTCAATAATTCGATCAAAATATCCGATTATCCTGATTACTTTTATCAGAAATCATATATTTCTTCAGGGATCCTGCGCATGAGAGTAAGAGAGATAGAACTAGTGCGTGAACTACGCATGCGCGCAGAACAAATATTAATGCAGTTTATCGTATCGGTGGTTCAGTGGTAGAATGATCGCCTGCCACGCAAGCAGTCCGGGTTCGATTCCCGGCCGATGCATTCTTTTTGTGCTTTTACCATTTAATACATAATTTTTTTAGTGAGTAAAACGAATCGAATTAAAAAGCGAAAAATAAATTATAGTTAAAAAAAACTAAAAAACACGCTTTTATTTTATAATAATTTTCTTCCCATGCTAATATTTATTTGTTATCAATATAAAAGATTGGCAGTATACACTTCCATAAAAGTAAGTTTACACTGTGGGAAGAATGTTGTTTCCGGACTGTGATTTTTAGATGTGCAGCCACGCAATCATCGGGAACTTTTACTTGCTTGCGTCACAGTTTTCGTCGAAGGATATCGGGGAAAAATAGGTCGTGGAATTAAATGGAGAAATTTTATTTTAAATAATGCTTTATTAAATATCGCATATGTAATTATTTACAACAGTAATGTGGTCGATCCAACGAAAAAAGTTAGCTGGATCACAGCCAATTAGATCTGTAATGAGATCAGCAAAATGTTAAATTAGTACAAATTAAAAAATAAATTACAAAATATTCTACATAACTTAAAAAAATTGCAACATTCGATTTTCGGGACCGTTTAGTCAGCTCCGATTCAATTTAAATTCTAAGAAATCGTTTCAAATCTGAGTCAAGTCTGATTTACTCCAAAAGCTATTTTTTTAATTTTATGACGTAAGAAAGTTAATTTTTTTACTTTGCATAACGATGTACCATTAATAAATGTGAGAAAATTAATCTCTGAGAAAATTTAATCATTTTTGTTGTTGTTAATATTTGACTATTGTTTTCGAGAAATAAAAATTTCGTGTTTTAAACAATTTTTACAAAATATGATTTTTTTTTTAAATCCGACTCTTCTGTTTGAAGAAAATTCCCCCAAAAGTTAATTACTTGTTTTACTTTAGACGTCATAGCTACCTTTAATAAATTAGATATGAAGTGTTTTCACGAAAACATTCAAAATCTAAGATTTTATTTGAAATTTGAGCCATCTCGAGAGAAAATTCCTCGAAATGTTCCGGTAAATTTTTAAATTTTTGACTATTGCGAGTAAGAAATCAAAATTGAAGTATTTAAAAACAATTAGAAAAAATCAACTTTTTTTAAAATTCGACTTTGTTCAGTAAAAAAATTCCCCCAAAAGAAAATTATTTTATTGTAAATACGATTCTAATCTGATGTAAAAAATTGAGGTGATTTTAGAAAATATGAAAAATCTAAGAAATTATTGGAAATCTGAGGCAGCTCTGAAAAATTCATTCATAATATAAAATTTTTTTTAAATCCGACTCTGTCCTGTTGTAAAAAATTCCACCAAAAGTGTATTTTTTTTTTTTACTTTTTTGACGTACCATCATTAATATATTAGAATTGAAGTGATTTTAGGATATATGAAAAATCTAAAAAGATATTGGATATCTGAAACAGCTCAGAAAATTCCTTCAACATTATTTTTTGTTAATTTTAACTATTTTTTCCAAGTAAGAATATGACTGTCCTGTTGTAAAAGATTCCCCCAAAAGTTAATTATTTTTTTTTAAATACATTGTAAAAGATTTCCATAAAAGTTAATTAATTTTTTGACAAAGACGTAGATATAAATTAGAATTAAAGTGATTTTCAAAAATATGAATAATCTATGACATTATTCAGAATCTGAGTCAGCTCTGAAAAAGCTCCTTAAAACGTCATTTTTTGTTAATTTTAATTTTTTACTTTTCTTTTAAGAAATCAAAATTCAGTGATTTAAAATTTTTTTTACAAGATATGAATTTTTTTTTAAATCTGACACTGTTCTGATGAAAGAAAATTCCTCCAAAAGTTAATTATTTTATTTTTGACAAAGACGTAAAAATAAGATGGTATTAATGTTATTTTCAAAAATTTGGGTAATCTGTGAAAACTCGGATAAAATTCCTCTCAATGTTCCTTTAAATTTTTAAATTTTAGACTATTTTTTGCGAGTAAGATATTTAAAAACATTAAAAAAATAGGAATCTTTTTTTAAAATCCGACTTTGTTGTGTTAAAAAAAAAATCCCCAAAAGGTAATTATTTTGTTTTAAATACGAGTTTGTTTCGTGGTAAAAAAATTCTTAATAGTATATTATATTTTTTTTTCTTTTCTATTTAAAATCTGAGGCAGCTCTGAGAAAATTCCTCCAAACGTTATGTTATGTTAATTTTAATGTTTGAATGTTCCAAGAAGTCAATATTAAGTAATAAAAAAAAAAATTACATATTATGAAAATTTTTAAAATCCGACTCTGTTCTGTTGGAAAAATTCCCCCAAAAGTTAATTACTTGTTTTACTTTCGACAACGTCTAATTTTTAACAAATAAGAATTAAAGTGATTTTAGAAAATATTAAAAATCTGAGAAATTATTTAAAATTCGAGCCGACTCAGGAAAACTTTCTCTCAATATTTCTTTAACTTTTGAAATTTTTGACTACTTGCGGGTAAGAAGTTAAAATTAAAGTATTTAAAAATATTAAGAAAATATAAAATCCGACTCTGTTCTGTTTTAAAAAAATTCCCCCAAAAGTTAATAGTTTTATTTTAAATTCGGAGTCTGTCCTGTTGCAAAAAATTCCCACAAAAGTTAATTATTTTTTTTTAAATACGAGTCAGTTCTGTTGTAATAAATTTCCCCAAACGTTAATTATTTTTTTATACTTTTGACCACAAAGCCACAATAATAAATTAGAATTGAAGTGAAATTAGAAAATATGCGAAATTATTCAAAATCTGAGTCAGCTTTGAAAAAATTCCTGCAAATGTTACGAAATCGAAGTATGTTAAAATAAATTTATAAACTATGAAATCTGATAAAATCTGAGTCAGGTCTGAGCAAATTCCTTTCTAACGAAACAAAACATCACATTTCGTCTGCAGTCATCGTCAAAAACAATCAGCCCGGCAGTACCTTCCTAATGAATAGGTATTCGGAAAACTGCTGCCCCTCGACGCCGCCCCCATTACTCGCTGCTATTTTGAATCCTGCGTTCAGCAGCCTCGTTATAACTTGCATGGAATTTAATTTACAGTATCCGTTCAAGGGAAACCTTAAACAAAAATTATAATGATTATATTTTACCACTACTCGTCACACCACCCCGTATCAGGGAAGGCGCTTACTAACGAGTAATATTTGCGCGTTCAGCTAACAACTAACCTAATCACGTGATGGGCGTCTTGTTGGTTCCAGGCTACGCCGGACCTGGCGTCCATGACGGCTTGATTGGTCTCTGGAAAAACTTCGTCCAGAAGAGATCTGTCCCCGGACAACATGATCCTTTCACCCAGGTCGGGACTCACGTGCAGTGCGACGCATTCGTACATTTCTTGACCCACTCTATTATTGTCGGTTAATTTTTGATATTGACCGGAATCGCTTCCTCCCGTTTGGATTTTGTGAAGGGCTACGCCGTTTTTTAATCTTTCCTTTTTTATTTGTTCGAGGTGTCTCACCATGGCTGGAAAAAAAACGTTAATTAACAATTACTTCTAACGATGAAATAATCGTAAATAATTTTTTCCGACATTCGTAAACAAATGCTGTCTGGACCAAAGACGTGTCAAAAAACTATTTTTGGAGGGGTTAAAAATTTAAATCCTAACGACGTTTTAAATTAAATATATATCCGTTTTTGGAATTTATATACCGGGCGGTGCTTGTTAAAAAGTACAGATGTCGCGACTAGCGCTTTTGTCCTTTATGTGTATTTAATAGGAGTCTGAGCTGGAATGTGTCTGTTCGAGAAAACCTACCCTGTACTGATGAGGAGCAATTTACTCCGAAACCGGTCTACAGTTGGTTTCTTCGAGCAGATAAATTTAATAGCTCTTTCTCTTATTTAACAAGCACCTGTATGCTTTCTGTGATGGGGTAGTATACACGGTTATATATCAGATGTAATTCAATGCCTGTCGTAGGCATATAGCCAGAGGAGTATTTTGTTTTCTGATATATAATCGACCCACTTATACCTATATATTAAAAATATGTAGGTAAATACAGCAGTTATAATTCTCATATATATATATATATATATATATATATATATATATATATATATATATATAAATATATATATGTATATATATATTAATGTTTCAAACAGATGATTCATTTAAAACCCCTTCATCTACGCTTGCACTTTTATAACTAAATTCGTTGTATAAACCGGGGGCGTAGCAAAAACGTATTTTTTGGGATATTACGAACAAAATAATTTTTAATTCCTAAAAATATTAATTAATAAAGTACAGGAAAGGCTCTAAATATATTCATAAATTCTTTTACTAATCAGTATATTTTTCCTAGAAAATATTCAATCTTTTTCAAAGTTAAAATTTAATAATAAAAGTACGTTGTTATCAGCGATGATGTAATTAAAGTCCTTAGACCTACGCTCTTGGGTCTAATACAATTTTTGTTATGTGGGTCAGGGGCGTTGCAAAAAAATATTATTAAGGATGTTATAAAATTATTGAAGCCATACCTATTTTAAAATCCTATTTATTGTATGAATTTTGAAATATTTCATATATATTCTAGTGAATCAATCTGTTTCTAATAATAAAATTCAAAAACAACAGTACATTTAATTATTATGCTTTTTGGAAAATTTATTTTCTTTTTGGGATGTTGCAAACAAAATGGAGTCATTCTAAAATTTAAAATATTTAATAAATTTCTCAGAAACTATTTTGTTATAGAAAAAATTAAATCTTGTCTTAACGTTAAATTATGTTAAGACAACAAAACATTTAAATCTTCAATAATGCGTAATTAAACTTTTTGATGTACGCTCCTGATTTTAAAATAGTTGTGTGGTCCAGGAGCGTAGCAAAAATTAATTATTGAAAGATTTACGCAAAATTTAGTTATATTTTCATTTTCATGCAAATTTAAATGACTTTTGCTATTTGAAGCAAGGGCGTAGCAAAGAGTATTTATTGGAGGATTTATACACAAAATTTAATTATATTTTATATTTATATGAATATTTTTATTCCTATCTGAGTAAGCTACTAGTTTATAAATAAAAAATCTTTTGCTTTTTATTTCCATGAAATTTTTTTTCCTATCTGAGTAAGCTACTGGTTTAAAATGGCTTTTGCTATTTGAACCAAGGGCGTAGCGTAAACATATTTATTGGAGATTTAACACAAAAAAAATAAGTTATTTATTTTTATAAATATTTTCATTGCTATCCGAGTAAGCTAAGCTTTAAAAACAAAAATGGTTTTGCTATTTAAACCAGGGGAGTAGCAGCAATATTCTTATTGGAGGATTTACATACAAAATTTAATTACAATATTTTAATTTCTATGAAAACTTTTATTGCTCTTTGTAAACTTTTGCTATTTAAACCAGGAGCGTACCAAAAAGTATTTATTAAAAGATTTACACAAAATTAAGTTAAAATATGTTTATTGCTAAGTAAACTACTGGTTTAAAAAAGCTTTTGCTATTCGAACCAGGGGCGTAGCAAAAAAAGAATTATTGGATGATTTTCGAAAAAAATTCATTTTAATATGTTTATATCTGTAAACTTTTTATTGCCGAGTGAGCTACTGGTTTAAAAATAAAAAAGCTTTTGCTATTGGTATTACACACAAAATTCAAGAACAATTCTTACGTGTGATGTCGAAATATTTGGCTTCCTCCAGCAACAAATCCAAATCTTGAAAATTTTCCGGAATCAGCAGCCTGGAATTCCTCATAAAATTGAGTATATGCCTAAACATACCGCCATCCCTGTCTATAAAATAATGCTGTTTTAACGAATCCAAGACGATGGGTATGCTCCCATTAAAGAGTTTCGCTAGTCTGGATTCCGGGTATCTGAAACAAAACGACAAACGTTACAAATTATCACTTACATATATTACCACACCAAAGAAACAAAACGTTTATACCTGCAATAATGCGTATTTAAACCCCTTTACCTATGATCCATAGGCGTACCAAAAATTCGCTGAGGGAGATACAAACAAAAAAGTTTATTTTCATTTGCAATGATGCGTATTTTAACACCTTTACCTACGCACCTGATTATAAAATATCGTTTATTATTAAGTGGTCCAGGGGCGTACCAAAAAGTCGCTGAGGGAGTAACAAACAAAAAAGTTTATTTTCTTCTACAATGATAAGTATTTAAATCCCTTTAACCTACCTTCCTGATTATAAAATATCTTTTATTGTGTGATCCAGAGGCGTAACAAAAATTCGCTGAGCGAGTCACAAACAAAAAAGATTATTTTCATCTACAATGATGCGTATTTAAATCCCTTTAACCTGCGTTTCTAATAATAAATTATCTTTTATTGTGTGATCCAGAGGCGTACCAAAAATTCGCTGAGCGAGTTACAATCAAAAAAGTTTCTTATCTAAATTGATGTGTATTTGAACCCCTTTACCTACGCTCCTGATCATAAAATATCTTTTATTGTGTTATCCAGAGGCGTACCAAAAATTCGCTGAGGGAGTTACAAACAAAAAAGTTAATTTTCATCTCCAATGGTGCGTATTTAAATCCCTTTGACTTTCGTTCCTGATTATAAAATATCTTTTATTATTGAGTGGTCCAGGGGCGTACAAAAAAATCGTTACAAGCAAAAAAGTTTATTTTTATCTGCAATAATGCGTTGTTGATGGACCTCTTCACCTAAGCTACTGGTTTTAAAACAGCTTTTGCTATTTAAACCAGTGGCGTAGCTTAAAAATAATTTTTGGTGAATTTTAAATATTGAGTAATTTTCCAATAATTTGAATCATGTTTAAACAGAGAAGAAGGTAGAGAGAGCGATTTTCACAATCAAAAATACGAAAAAAAACTGTCAATTTTCTTTAATACACATCGATACAAATTTCATCATATTTTAAGTTCTATACGTCCCGTTCAGTCGTATCACTCATCTGCCTCTCCAATTCCTCGATGCCCTGACGAAGCATCTGCTGCACGTCCGGCGTCTGCACCATCTCCTGTTCGGCATGCAACTGCTTCAAAATATAATCCAACTCGATTTTGATCCTGTCATTTTCCACCTCCAACTCCCTAATCCGTTGTTCCAGCCTCGCCTCCTCGCCGACGTACAACTGATTGGTGGCATCGTCGTAGTTCTTCTCTTCGGCGACGTCCTCCGAAGATACTTCGCGCATAAACGTGTCGTGCAGCTCGTCGCGCGTCTGCAACATCCTTCTTTCGAACTCCCCCGCCGTCGTACCTTCAAGAAAGCAATCTTAAATGTTGCTATCGAAGTGTGGCGTGTATGTAAAAGAAGAAAAGGGTGTAAGCTAAAGAATATGCGTGTAGAGGTTCAAAAAGCAGTGTCGGAAAAGACAAAACCTGGTTGGATTGGCTGGCTACAAAAGCCAATCAAAGAATGCCAAAGTCAACGATTGAGGACGTAAACAGGGCAAGAAATAAGTATAAAATATTAAAAGGTGTAAAAGAAGGAGCATGATGAAGATGAATTTAATAGAAGGTTATCTGACGACTGCCGGAAGTCCGTAGGAACAGCCAGAGGTTAAAACGCGATCACGCAATCGGAAAAATTAGAAAACAGAAAAGGAATGCGTCCCGAAGAGATGAAAGGAATACTTGGAAAGTTTATTCGAGAAAGAGGACCCACAAGAGCAAGCCCAATTCGGTGACATGAAAGAAATTTGCAATGAAAGTGAATTAAGTATAAAAGAGATTTTGGAAGCGTTGAACGTTATGGAATAGGGAAAATCTGGTGGGATTGGACTTGGGATGAGGATGCTGCGTTGTTACGTGTTTTTCGCGCTTTTGTACGGAGTGGAGGCATGGACTCTCGAGAAGAATCACACGGACACACTACAAGCCTTCGAGATGTTTATCACCCAAACTCCACACAAAGCTACAGATGTAATTTGTATCAACAAAGAAAGTATCGAGCAAACTAAGCACACACTAGACAACGACTGAGTTCTGACTACCTTTATTCCACGGGTATTGTCTTTAACAAGTCATTAAACTATTAGAAAACAATTTTTTCATTGGATTTTACCGTATTTTGGGTTTTCGACTATTTGCCAGGTTTTTGGGGTAAATACTCCTATGAGCGGTGGCAATTTTCGAGGATTTCACTGCCGGTGTTAGAAAGGGATGTGTGGCTTCGCCATGGCTGTAGAGGTAGACCTAGACGAACTAATCTCGATCAGATAGAGTTTAAAAAGAAAACTTTTTAAGAAAGGCCAGGCCGAGAGTGCCAACATCCGACGAGCATGTATTAAAAGGGCTGATAAAAATAAAAAAAGGGCAAGAACCGTATCAAGTGGTATCTAGTCTAAAAAGACGTGAAGTTTATAAAGAAAGGCCAAGCCAAGAGTGCCAGAAGCGTAGCGGAAGTGGTATCTAGGGAAAAAAAGCGTGAAGGTTTAAAGAAAGACCAGGCCAAGAGTGCCAACATCCGACGAGCATCTATGAAAGCACTAATAAAAGAAAAAAAAGTGCGAGAAGCGTAGCAGGTGGTATCTACGGAAAAAAAGGCGTGAAGTTTTTAAAGAAAGGTAAAGCCAAGAATGCCAATATCCTGCGAGCATGTTTAAAAGCGCCGATAAAAGTCAAAAAAGGGCCAGAAGCGTAGCGGAAGTGGTATCTAGGGAAAAAAAGCGTGAAGGTTTAAAGAAAGACCAGGCCAAGAGTGCCAAAATCCGACGAGCATGTATGAGAGCGCTGATAAAAGTAAAAAAAGAGCCAGAACCGTAGCGGAAGTGGTATCTAGGGAAAAAAAAACGTGAAGGTTTAAAGAAAGACCAGGCCAAGAGTGCCAACATCCGACGAGCATGTATAAAAGCGCCGATAAAAGTAAAACAAGGGCAAGAACCGTAGCGAGAGTGGTATCTAGGGTAAAAAAGGCGTGACTATGTGTATGTACGTACGTACCCGAAACTGTACGTAATCGTTGCAATAACGCCGATCTCTCCTCCTCCAATTGCGACACCATTCGATCCAAACTGACGCGCTGATCGTCGCACGTAGTCGTCTCGTCGTATCTCTCTTCGCTAGCCACCGAATACCTTTCCATCAAATCGGCTATCTTCGTTTCCAACGACCTCGTCAGGCTGTCCACTTTAAAGTCCCTATCGACGGCACGTTCCGCGCCTATTACGTTCTCGGAATGCGAGACGCCCGCTTCGACTGACGTCGTCTCCGACATCGACGGCGCGTTCGCGCAGGACAGCGACTTCCCGATCGGCGTGCGACGCCCCTCCTCCAATTTGACGATCTTCAAATTGTACAACAGCACCGTCTTCTGCACGTCCATCTCGCGTATCAACCCTTCGATTCGGGGATCCGACGATTCGGCTCGAATCCGGTCGACTTCCCGCGAAGAAATCCGAACGACGCGCTCCAAATCGTCGTATAATTTGTTTTTCGTGCTTTCCAGATCGGCGATTTTCCTATCCGACGTTTCGGACGACGTCGAGCGACCGTCTTCGCTCAATTTATGCCTCAACGCGCCGACGTACGTCCTGAAAGCTTCCTCGACCGTCTTGAAGTCCGGCGGGAGCGTGTCGTCGGAATTCCGGCCGGTTTGCGCGATCGCGACGGCTTCCCTCTCTTCCACTTGCGATAACTGTCGTTTCAACTCGCCGCTGATCGCCGATAACACCGACTCCTTGGCGTCGATCATCTTGATGCGGTCCAAGAGCGACCTCTTCGTCGATTCCAATTGCGCTATGGTGTTTTTCAGGAAAAAGTCCTCCGATTTGAGGTTTTCCATTTCCTCGTTCTCCTTGCGTATTTTAACGAGGGCCTCGTCTAGCTGCGAGCGCAGCTGTTTATGCTCCCTTTCCAATTTGATCAGAGTCATGCTGACGTTACCATCGTCGTTGGCCAGCACCGCGGCCAACAGCACTTCCAAATCTTTCTTCTCCTTTTCCAGATTATCGACGTTTTTCTCCAAGTTCGTCGACTCGTTTTGCAAAGCGGACGCTCTGGCGACGTCTTCATTGGCTACGTCCAACGTGGTACTCAACAATCTTCTGAGTCGGTAATTTTGATTTTCCAACTGTTTGACGTGTTTCAGTATTTCGGGATTGCGCGGACGATCGTCCGTCATGATGAATGCGATGGATTTTTCGGGGCGATTTAAAGAAAAATGAAGCGGTTTGATGAATTGATGAAAATGGTGTGTCGGTTACGTCAAGTGTCACTGTCAAAAACCTTTCATCGTCTTCTTTTTTTAACGTCCGGTCGCTTTCTTTAAAACATCCAAGTCACAAACGGCGATGATTTTTTTTACCGAAAATAGTCGCAAAAAGGGTCATAGTTCTCTGGAAAAACTGATTTTGGAAGCTCGTTCCATTCCGTAGCAGCCCTGTAAAAGAAGGATTCTTGATGGAGATTGGTCTTTTTAGTGTCAATCTTGAGAGTAAATGGATGAGACTGATCAGCGTGCCGAGTTCTTCGGCCGAATGTGGCCAGTGGTGGTACAAAAGTTTTTATTTTTCTGGAGCATCTGCCACGGAAATATCTGTAGAGTAATGTCTGGTCTGCAACTCTTCTTCTATGTTCTAGTGGGTGAAGGGTACACCAACACGATAAATAAAAACTGCGTCACGTTGTGACAGTGACAGCCGTCAGTCGTTCAAAGAATCTTTATGCATCGATTATTATGTAAACTTTTTTTAATTTAAACACAAGTGAACACTTTTTCCACTTATACCCCATAAAAGATAGTTCACCTTACCTCCACAGTTAGTTGGCAAAATATCAGAATCGTTCGTCACGTTGTGACAGTGACAGCTGTCAGTCGTTTATGTACAAAACGTCAAATTAAACTTTAAAATAATTTTAGTACAACGCCAACACGAGGAATAAAAGCTGTTTATAAAAACAATACGAAATGAAACAAAAATCTTTACCATTTTGCCAAAATATCACAATAAAAAGATTGGAGAAAACAAAAAAGATTAAGTAATCTAGATAATATTTTGTAATGGTAGTTACAGTCGTAACATCAAAAATACAAACCTCGAAGATGATAGCCAACAAGAGTAGTCCTTTATTTATTAAACGGCAAATTAAACTTTAAAAACTATTTTAGTACAACGTTAACACGAGAAATAAAAATCGTTTATAAAAACAATGCGAAAAAAACAAAATTCTTTATCATATTGCCAAAATATTACGAAAAAAAAAGAAAACAAAAAAAGTTAAGTAGTACAAGATATTATTTTGTAATGGTAGTTACAGTCGTAACATCAAAGATGAAAACCTCGAAGATGATGGCCAACAAGAGTAGAGGCAATTAAAATTCGAAAAAGAAGAATAAAACATCTCGTTCGTTGGTGCGCGTCACTTCGTGACAGTGACAGCCGTCAGTCGTTCAAAGAATCTTTATTCATCGATTATTATGTAAACTTTTTTTAATTTGAACAAAAAAAAATTATGAAAATTGACAACGAAATAGGAAAATTGGCGAGACGCGTAAATTCGCTGGAGAATCAAAACGTTCGATTTAAAAGTTTGCTCGATTCGACGATCGAAATAACCAAACAATCGGCATCGAGGACGCAATTCCGAAAAGACGAAACGGAATTTCTATCGGAAACGATCAAATTGATAGAAGCGGAAAAGTCGCAGCTGCAAGACGATCTCATCAGTCTCAAACAATCCGAAAAGGAGGATATTCTCGTCAACATACGTCGACTGGAGGACAAAATGTTAGCGTTGAACGACAAAACGTTCGCCGTGCTCAGACAAACGGAACAGAACGCGAAAGATATCGAACAATTGAAATTGGAACACGGCGAGTTTAAGTTTCTGCTCACGCAGCCGGATTCCAACGCCGAATGGCTGAAGAACATCTTCCAGTTGGACGAAACGACGGTCGAGAGCGTCACGCTGAACGAACAGAGATACAATCTGCAGCGCAAGATATACAAATTGGAGAAGAAGAAGACGGAATTGATGAGCGCCATCGAGGACGGCCAGCGCGACGCCTGCTGCAGCAGAACGAACATCGAATCGTCTTCGTACGCCGGCATCGACGAAGAATCCAAAAGCGAGTACGAAGATTTGCATCTCAAAGTGCTGGAATTGGAGCAGGAACGGTCCGCTTTGCTCGGGCAATTGCAACTGATACTGGAGCAATCGAGAAAGGAAATCGCCGACGAGTACTGTCAATTGCAAAAGAAGATATTGGACATTGAGACGGAAAAGGCGGAACTTAAACAAAGCCTGATCAATTTCGACGGATCCAGCGTTCATACCATCGTTAGAAGCGAAGATATGGTCGACGTGGAAACTATCCCGGACGAAAATGAAATCGAGACCGTTGAAAAAGTACTAAACGCTTTTTCCAATACTCCGGTCGATCGATTACCCGCCGGGAAACAGAACCGGCCTTCTTCGGATGCGCGAAAGGGCGATTTTTGTGCGCTAATGTGATGTAGCATATTAAACAACGTTTTTAATTTTTTACGGTTAATAAATAAATCGTTTGTAGCCGCTTTTGTTTTAGACTCGTGCGAGATTACATCTCTGAAAAGCTACAGTCGGAGTAGATTGTCTTTCGTCAAAAATTACTACGCCCGTATTGTCCAGGATCATAATTGGGCTCCTAACAGTGGACAAAACAAACGTGCGACCGTCAGAGGGATAAAAGTGAATGTAAGCAAGACGAAAGTAATGAGTTTTGAAAGAGAAGAAACTGCGACAAGCTAATTGAATGAGAAAGAGTGAAACAATTAAATAAGTTTGCGTCTTCTTCTTCTAGTTTTGGAGGGTAGAGGTAAGGAGAGTCTCTACTCTTGTTGGCTATCATCTTCAAGGTTTGATGTTACGACTGTAACTACGATTACAAAACATTATCTTAGATTACTTAACCTTTTTTGTTTTCTCCAATCTTTTTATTGTGATATTCTGGCAAAATGGTCAAGATTTTTGTTTTATTTCGTATTGTTTTTATAAACTGTCACAACGTGACGCACACCAACGAACGAGATGTTTTATTCATCTTTTTCGACTTTAAATTTCCTCTACTCTTGTTGGCTATCATCTTCGAGGTTTGTATCTTTGATATTACGACTGTAACTACCATTACAAAATAATATCTTGTACTAACTTAACTTTTTTTGTTTTCTTTTTTTTGTGATATTCTGGCAAAATGGTAAAGAATTTTGTTTCTTTCCGCATTGTTTTTATAAACAATTTTTATTTCTTGTGTTGAAGTTGTACTAAAATAGTTTTAAAAAGTTTAATTTGACGTTTTATAAATAAACGACTGGCAGCTGTCACTGTCACAACGTGGCGTACGATTCTGGTGTTTTACCAACTAAGTATGGAGGGTAGAGGTAAGGTGAAGCATCTCTTATGGGGAACAAGTGGAAAAAGTGTTTTTTTTGTGTTCAAATTAAAAAAAGTTTACACAATAATCGATGAATAAAGATTCTTTGACGCACACCAACGAACGAAATGTTTTATTCTTCTTTTTCGACTTGAAAATGCCTCTACTCTTTTTGGCTATCATTTTCGAGGTTTGTATCTTTGATGTTACGACTGTAACTACCATTACAAAATATCTAGAATTACTTAACCTTTTTTGTTTTCTCCAATCTTTTTATTGTGATATTCTGGCAAAATGGTCCAGATTTTTTTTTCATTTCGTATTGTTTTTACCATCAGTTTTTATTCCTCGTGTTGGCGTTGTACTAAAATTCTTTTAAAATTTAATTTGACGTTTTATACATATACGACTGACAGCTATCACTGTCACAACGTGACGCACGATTCTGATATTTTACCAACTAACAATGGAGATAAGATGAACTATCTCTTATGGGGGACAAGTGAAAAAAGTGTTCACTGTTATAACGTGGCGCACACCAACGAACGGGATGTTTTATTCTTCTTTTTCAACTTTAAAATGCCTCTACTCTTGTTGGCTATCATCTCCAAGGTTTGCATCTTTGATGTTACGACTGTAACTACGATTACAAAATATTATCATGGACTACTACTTAATCTTTTTTGTTTTCTTTAATTTTTTTTGGTGATATTCTGGCAAAACGGTCAAGATTTTTGTTTTTTTTCGCATTTTTCTTAAAAACAGTTTTTATTCCTCGTGTTGGCATTGTACCAAAATCATTTTAAAGTTTAATTTTACGTTTTATACATAAACGACTGACAGCTGTCACTGTCACAACGTGACGCACGATTCTGGTGTTTTACCAAATAACTATGGAGGGTAGAGATACGGTTAAGCATCTCTTATGGAAAAAGTGTTTGCTTGTGAAAAATAACAATTCAAAAACCGACCAGAATGGCCGTAACGTAGCAAAGGTGTATGATATGAATTTAGCAATTGTAAACGGAGTAAAGTGTGCCGAGTTGAAAAATTTAATTTACTAAATATAACCTAAAAACTGTAGTGATATGAACGTGGAAAGCGATTATTTTGTTGTGAAGTTTGTTGTATACTGTTTTTTGTTATAAAACTGTTTAAAATAATCGAATAATCTTTTCTTGCTTACCGTTCTACCCCACCCTCGTAACTTTTGGCGCTTTCTTTAAAATTTACCCTCTTGCTACTGAGAGAAGGTTCTCCTTGCTTCTACCCTCCATACAACGATGGAGGATAGAGGTAAGGAGAGTCATCTCATATAGTAGAAAACTTAAAAAAGTGTCCAGCCGTAAGCTATAAATAACAGTTCAAAAACCTTCCAGAATGGAATGGATAAGTGTTCAGCTGTAAGCTATAAGTCTTCGGGGACGCTGAGCTTTATAGTGACATTCCCAATTATGATAGCACCCATAAAAAGAAATGGAAAGGGATTAAATATAAAAACTAATAAAAACGCCGATATTAGTATTAAATTTATACATTTTGGGGTCGCTTAAATTGATAATAACATTTTCAATTTCGTTAGCATCTCTACGAAAGAGATGGGAAGGGGATGGAACATAAAAAACTATTAAAAACGGCTGATATTAGTGTCGAATTCATAAATTTCGGTGTCGCTGAGTTTGTTAGTAATATTCCCAATATTTAAAATATTTAAAGTCGTTTTATGAACGAAAACAAAAAATCTACTTCCTCGCGAGATTAAATACGAACTTGGGCGCGAGGTGATGTTTACGTGTACGAAGCAGCGTAGGAGTTAATTTTTTGACTGCAATACACGAAATATCTCATAAATACCGAAAAATCATCCACGAATGGGACATTAACGTACTTCCCACACTTTTAATATCCAATAAATACGGCCATTCGAACAATCCAGCAGGCCATTTTTATTAAAACTGCACGTAATTTAGCATTTAGATTGCATTATAACACGCGATTGCGTTTAACAGAAACCCATAGATGCAAATACTCATAATTATTATTAATTGGCCGCTATTAATAAGTATCGTATATTCCGAGATAAAACAAGATTGGCGATATAATACGATCATTCTATTATATTGTTTTATGGACGATAAATCGACGTATTGATTAGAGATTACGAGGGTGGACCGAGAAGTTTCTCACTTTGTAAGAAAAATTGGAGGCCTTTGAAATGTGGACGTACAGAAGGCTTTTAAGAATCTCCTGGGTAGAACGGGTGCGTAACACCGAGGTACTACCATAGCACTACCATATTGTTCCGCCGAGCTGTAGACAAGGTTCAGATAGCGCTGATGATTGCCAACGTCCGGGAAGGACGGGGCAGCTATGGAAGAAGAAGATGGTTGTGGACCCGCTTTTTAAAAACTAGCAGGTCATAGTTCTCTGGAAAACCTGATTTTGGAAGCTTATTTCATTCCGTAGCAGAAGAATTCTTGATGGAGATTGGTCCTTGTTGTGTCAGTCTTGAGAGTAGATGGGTGAGACTGATCAGCGTGCCGAGTTCTTCGGCCGATTGTGGCCAGTGTTGGTATAAGAGTTTTTATTTCTCGGGAGCATCTGCCATGGACATATCTGTAGAGCAATGACTGGTCTGCAACTCTTCTTCTATGTTTTAGAGGGTGAAGGGTATCTGTGAGAGTTGAGCTGTTTATCAAGCGAATGGCTCTTTTCTAAATGGAATCTAGAAGACGAAGAGAAAGCCTTGGTGCTTGGTGCTGAACCCCAAATGTGCGAGCAATACTCCAGTAGAGGTCGGATTTGAGCCTTGTACGTCGTCAACAGTTGATCAGGAGTAAAAAACTTTCTGGCTTTCCACAGAAAACCTAGCGGGATCATTTCAGCCTCACTTTCACTACTGATTTCCATTTTTTGGATTTAAAAATCGAAAAAACATAAACCGATGTTACGTGACAATCGCTGTCATAATAAAATACAAGTTCATGTTATTGTTGGTTCCCACACTTATGTATGGTAGTGAATGTTGGGTTTGACAGAAGAAGCATAAAAATAGGATTAATGCTGCGGAGATGAGTAGTCTGAGAATTGTATAGCCAAAGTGACTCGGTTGGATAAAGTAAAAAATTGTTTTAAAGAAAGGCCAGGTCAAGAGGACCAACAACCGACGAGCATTGAGCGAAGGGTGTTGGCAGGAAAACAAATAAATGGGGCACTGCATAGCTTTATGAATAGCCAGAAAGTGTCAAAAAAGTCACGTCTGGCGTTGCATAGAGGTGTGTTGGTTCCTACACTTATGTAAGGTAGTGGATGTTGGGTTTGGCAGAAGAAGCATAAAAATAGGATTAATGCTGCGGAGATGAGTAGTCTAAGAAGTATGGCCGGAGTGACTCGTTTGGATAAAGTGAAGAATAGTGAGATAAGAGAACGCTGTGGTGTAAAAGAATATGTGATTACAAAGATAGATAAAGGAATGCTTAGATAGTTTGGACATGTAGTAAGGATGGATGAAGGAAGATTGAAAAAACAAATTTAAAAGGCGAGTGTGAATGGACGGAAGTCGGTAGAGGTCGACCTCGGCGAACATCGATCTCGATCAGATCAACATTGTTTTGAACAAAGGCCAGGTCGAGAGTACCTATAACCGACGAGCATGTATGAGAGCACTGATAAAAGTAGAGGAAGCAAAAGATGTGTGTAAGAACCGTAGCCGTAGTGGAAGGAAGTGGTTTCTGCCTACCTCTATGGGAAAAAGGCGTGACTTTATGTATGTATGTATGTTATTGTCATAACCGCCTTTGGTTTCCAAAATCGTACCGAAAATAGATCTATTTTCGGTACGATTTGTGTAAAGCGGTATTTTCGATTCGATGGGCAATTTAAGGTTGTTTTTTGTGGGATCAAATATCAAATTGTTTCGATGGGGGGTTTTTTGTGTTCCTTTGAACTCGGCAGACGGTAAATGCTCTTCGTCGATTTTTATCACGAAAATCATATCAATATGCACATCTTCACGTAATTTATCGAGCAGCGTGAGCATGACAAACGAACACGGGCCTAAAATATAAACGGAAAAGGTTCGCTGAAGAAAATTTTATCGCGGTGTCTCGATATGCGGAAAAAATTATTTTTCTCACGTGCCGTGCGACTTAAAAAATTTCTCATACTAAATCGGTGCATCCCCGGACAGAGATAGGGGGGAGGGAAGGGGGGTAGGGTGAGTTAACGTCGTTGTGGGAAAACGATGTCTAAAATTCTATGCACGATAAACCCATAAGAGTCTAATGCGCACGATTAGCGACGGGCTGCGCTCGAAGCGGAATCGCTACAGCTAGTACCGAGAAAGGGGGTACTACCTACACCTCGTGACGACCCGCGGGGAATCGCGCGCGCCATGGGAACGTACGTGTCGGACGGTCCTCATCAGACCGCATAGTGTGTCTTCGAGTCATCTGGCTGGCTATCACACCCCTCGCACCCGCCCGACCACCTCGTCGCACGGACATTTATGTCTCGTTTTTGACAACTTTGTCGCTCGTTACATCATCGCAGTCGATCGAATTTTTATGCGGTTTTACCTAATTATTATTCGCGCCGAATATTCCTAAATTGATGCCCACGCACTTCGAAACCCCGTCACTTTTTATAGGGGGGCGGAAATAAAATAAAAAAATTTACGGGTTGCACTCTGGGAGTGCCGGCAGAAGTGAAAACTTAAGTATTAACGCGCGTGAAAATATTATTTTTAATCTGAAAAATATCGTCTCCAGATTTCCATAGTTTATGAATAATGCATTATTTTTATTAACGCTTTATTATAAATCATATATTAATCAGTACCAGATTTGAATGTTTTCGATTTCTTTCTTCCGCTTTTTGCTTGATCTTCTTTCAATATGGCGCTTTTCTTCCTACCTCGACTTTTTCGTTTTCGGTTACCTCGTTTTCGGTTTTTTCGCTTTTGGCTACGTCGTCTACGGCTTCTGCTTCTATTTTTTCTTCGTCTTCGAGCCTCCGTTATCGGCAAACCAAAACCTAATTTAAACCTTCCCCCGTTCTCTTTGATCAAACCAGCTTTCAGTCCAGTTTTTAATGCTTTTTTAACACAAATTGATGCATTTTTTAACGGCTTCTTGCACTGATAAATTATTTTATCTATATTTGTCGGGGGGAGAACCATTAGAGTCATTAAGACACGCTATGGTGTCCATAACATCTGCTAAAAACGACACCTTTTATGAAATCACATTATTTTTTTCTAAACTATTTAAAAATGTAACGAAATACAGGGTGTTCCATTTAAAAAAACACAACTTCGATATGTCGCACTTTTTTGAGCCACCCTGTAGACTCCAAAATAATTTCCTTTTGTAGCCTTAATCGATATACTTATAATAAAATGGGGAAATTTCCGAAAAAATTATTGGTACCCTGAATATATATATATATATAAATGTTGGTACTTGTACATTTTACTATTTTTTATAGTAAATTCCGTTTATATACAGTCAATACAATAAATCTATAATCGATTTCGAATAGCTCGAAATAACTCGAGACAACCCGAGGTATCATAGCTAATTGGCTTATCTAAAATATAATAAGTTAATCTGTTTTTATTTATCCCCCGGGGTTAAATCGGGATGGCTTTCTAGCCGTAAACGGCGTCGTTCTCGATTTTGCACCGTATTAATTTCATATTTTAATCGACGCACTTACTCTCTTAACATCATCGCCGATTTGAATAATAATGGCGAATAGGTGAAAACTTGACTAATACGATAATACAAACATCACTAGCGTTTCATTATTTTACCACAAATGGGGATTTTTTTTATTGACTTCCAAGGTAAATAAAATCTGTCTTTTTCAAGACAATAATAATGTTAGTATATTTACTCTTTGGTTCGGTGATTTTATACACTCAGTACAAAAACCAAACAGTGCTAACAACAGGCTGTATCTTATACGGAAGTGTTTTTCGAGAGTTACGTTTCAATCGTTTTGTAAACTTTACGCCGTTTATGTGAGACCCATTCTTGAATATGCGGGGCCCGCCTGGCATACCGACTTGATTGGTGATAGAAGTTTATCGGAAAATGTTCGAAGAAAAGCCACTCGACTTCCCTTGGGACTCGGAAGACCTTCCTACGAAGAGAGACTTGCTATGACCAACTTAACTTCTTTTGAACTTCGACGTCAACGTGGAGATCTTATCGCAACATTTAAAATATTAAAATTCAACTTTGGAAACGTTTCCGTGAAGCTTTTTGCAGTGCCCGGAAGTCCCGTATTCCTGTTCATTGTCGTATGTTTCGCAGCCAGGATAATTTTCTTCTACCTACTCCCCTTTTCCCTCCTTCTATTTTATCCTGGAGAATAAGACGTTGGAAATGATAACGTTCTCCACGTATTATGTGTCCAAGTTTTTCTTCTTTTGATGTTTCCGAAAAGCTCACGGTCTACTAAACTAGCACTTCTCAGTATGTCCTCGTTCGTCACAAGGTCAACCCACGATACTCTCAGCATTCTTCGCAGCGTCCACATCGCGAAGGCCTCAATTTTTTTTTTTTTATGAAAATAGCAATAGCAATATCAATGATCAATATCAATAATAAGGTAATATCTAGAACTTGACGGGTATTGTTCCCTTAAATTATCCTAAAATTGTCATGACAGTTAGTGGAGTGAAATGTGTGCATATCATGTGACTCTTAGAATCGCGATATCTCAGGAATGATAACTCTTGGAAAAAAATCATTATAACAATTTTTTTAGAGAATTCAAAGATCTACAACTCTAGTTTAAGGTTTTTTTTGATAAAACTTACCGTTTTCGAGAAAAATCCAAAAAACCTCAAATTTTGACCTTCGACCACGAATAACTTTTGTAGCACACATAGGAAATAGTAAATCCCAGCTCTCCACTAATATTTGGCTCTCCGGGACTTTTTGTTATTTTAAATGTCTATATTGACCGGGCTATAAATCGGAATCGAGAGCGAATCTCGAATCTACAAGGCGGTCATCCGACCTATATTAACATACACAGCGGAAACTAGACCAGATACATCGAAAACAAATTGAATATTTTTTTTTTTCAGACGTGAAGAAAATTCTTTATGAAGAAGTTATGAGTCCGAAAGCTCAAGGTCTACTGTGAACTCCACTGAGTGTGTCAGGACTACTCACTAAAAACTCCACCCTTATTTAGGTCCGTCTGGCTATTGCCTGCGGTGACACTTAGGCCTGTTGGCCCATTGTATCTTCCCTATGTGTTTTTGTATCATTGTACAATGGAGACCCGACCCGTAGACCGCCCGGCATTGGCCCGAAAACACTGCGCCGCCGCGAGGCACTGGTCTGGAAAAAGACGGGCAATTCTCGGGACCTAGAACCACGCCGCACCCAACCCCGTACCTTCGTACCTTGTAAAAGTTCTGTACTGGGTGGGAACAATGTAGTCACCCAAGAACCGCCGATTTCCCCCAGCGCCCCGCAGCAGCACGGCAAGCGCTCCATTGCCCCCGGATCCCCGCCGCACAACCCGCAGGCCAGGCCTCCATTATACAGTCTTAGCTGATTCCTGTTCATCGGTAAAGGTCCCGTGTTTTTTTCCTGGTATACTTTTCCAGTAGTTTTGTGTTTTTCCGAACCTCTTCTTGCAAGTTCGCCTACTTCCTCATTACCTGCAACTTCCTGGCGTCCTGGAACCCGTATCAGTTTGACGTAATTACGGTCTACCAACGTTATCAGTTTGTCACGTGCCTATTTTTTTCCCTTCTACAGTTCCATTATTAATTGGCTCTCTGATGATTTCGTATTCCTCGGGTACCGTATTTTGTTGTAACTTAAATTTATCACTCGTTGTAAATAGTGTTGCATACCTAGTAGTGTTAGGATTTAATTATTAATGGCTGTGACATTTTTGTTAATCGATGGAGATGGAGTGGGGGTTTTTGTTATTAGATTTTGCCTTGATTTTTAGCCTCGATTGTCGTGTGTTGTCAGCTATATTATTGTTTGGTTTGCATTTTCTGTGTGGATGGGCTGGCTATCAACACGGACGAGTGCGATTATGAGTTTGGAACATAGATTTGTGAAGATTGTTGGCTGACGCGTGTTCCGTGTCATTTTTGATATCCGGCCTGGGAGTCAGTAGTTTTAGTCAGTCGCTTGGTGTCAGTCGTCGAAGTCGGGCGAGAGTTTTAGGAATGATTTGATATTAACACGTGAGCAGAACTTCTACGGTTTTTTCTTTCATATCTGGCTGTATTTGGGCCATCTTAATTGGATTTTGAAGAAAAAAAAATTTAATTTTTAACTTGACCATTCTATCTTACCTTTGTGGTTGATATTTTGGATTTTGGTGTCGAGTTAAAATATCCGCATGCGGGATCTGATGGAGGGAAGCCATTGTTAAGTAGCAGGTGCAGTTTCATAATCAATCCGGCCCCAGGAGTAGGCCACAGGGTTAGTGAATTCGTATTCCCAAAGGTTACAAGTGATTTATTTTAGAATATTTAAACGACGTGATTTGTTTTTGACACCGCGATTAAGTTTTGTTTTAATTTATTAATATGGTACACTGTTGAAAACTATTTATTGCATTGGATAATATGCCAAGGCTGAACTTTGATTAAAGTAATATTTTAATAGTTCTTTGTGTCCAAGTAAAAACGTTTTCTTCATACTTATTTGTAAATATCCTACAATATTGCTATTTTGAAGTACAGCCATCGTAGAAAGAAATATTTTTAAATAAGTTCGATTGTTTTAACAGTGTAAATTTTTATGTAAATGGAAAAATGGTAAAAAAAACGTGATTAAATTGGCAGCCGTACGTGAACGTTGATGAAGTATTGTTAAAAAGTTGACTTGTATACGTTTTTTTGGTAACCTGATAAGGTTTGTCATTCTTACCTTTGTTTTAATTATCTTATGGAATCGTAAACTTTGGATTTTTGATTTATTGTTGTCTCATAAAGTTATAAATTTTGAAGTTTCGATTTATTGTTGGCTGTTAATTTTGATTATATGTGTTATAATTTTGTTATTGAGCTGTGTATTTTAATTTATTGTGTGAGTAAAGTATCCAATATATTTTTGCTATAATTTTATTTATTTGGTTCACCATAATCTTAGTTGTTTATCGTGTGGCTCTGCTAGTGCCTACAAGACCTAGGGGTTTCCGGCTTGAACCGTCTAAGTCGGTGGCGCGGCTTACTTTTATTTTTTTTTTTCTTCTACCCTCTACGGCTGAGCTCGGGCATAATTTGCCAGTAGAGAGACCGCTGGCAGAGTACTCTTTAGAGAACGAAAAAGACGTGGCAAGTTCTTCTTTGCAGTCAACGAGTATGGGGGAAGGGGTGGTACGGCCCCGAGGTGCCCCCTGCACAGAACTAGGGCTGTCTAGTACGGGATTTCGCCCGGTTTCCTGTAGGCTCCGTTAGCGACGTTGCTCACCCACCGCCATGCATCCATCAGCACGGGTCGCATAACACTTTGGATTGGGAGTCTTTTGGTCGTCTTTTACGACAGACAGACCATACCTGGAATCTATTTTATTTTCCTCGTATCCACGGGGGAAAATTGAATATTAGAAACCACCGAAATAAAAATAGTGCGCAGGATCGCTGGAAAAACACTTTTTGACAGGGAGAGAAGCGGGGACATTAGAAAAACATGTAAAATAGACAACGTAAACGAATGGATACTGGAAAGAAAGAGAGAGTGGAAGGAACACATAGATCGGATGTTTGACGACAGAATGGTCAAAATAAGTCCCCCTTAGGGCGCCGAAGCGTTGGAAGATCCCGCAAGAGATGGAGCGACAATCTTTCTAACAATTAAAAGGCAGAGGATACGAAGAAAAACCAGCAATTTGCCAACATTAAAGAAGGAAGAAGATAAAAAGACAGCGGTCGTGGAAGTTTTTAAGTTTAGTTTGAAGTAAATTAAAAAAGTAATTGTTGATGATTTAATGTTGCGTCTGCAATGTCTACATTATGAGTGTCTCTCAGAAGGTCTATTTTTGGCTGGCTCTAGCAAATAAAATGAAACTAATGATTTCTGAAAGAAACGAACAATAAATTATCAACATTTCTCCCTCCCATCAAGGGTTTAAATCTCTTCATAAATCTTTTCGGACATCCAGGACACACAACTTTGAACCTGGTCGTCGAAAAATGCCATTTTTTGTTTTCACATCTGCCACTCTGATTCGACCATCTCTACCAGGATGCACTGCAGTAACAATTCCTTTGAGCCAAACATTGCGTGGTAACTGTTCATCATCAATAATAACTATATCTCCTTCTCGCAGTGCTTGGTTTTCATCATACCACTTTGTACGATTATGTAGGTTAGGTAAATATTCCTTTATCCACCTTTTCCAAAATTTATTGCTCAAATCTTGGGCTATCTTCCACTGTTTCCTAAAGAAAGTTTCTTGTGGTTGATAACTTTGAATGAATGGTTGTTCTTGATCTTGTCGTGGACCCAGTAAAAATGGTTCGGAGTTAGAGCTTCATCATCTTCGTACTGCAATGAAATATCTGTGAGTGGTCTACAATTTAAAATATATTCTGCTTCCAAGAATAGGGTGTGTAAAACCTCATCAGCTGGAACTTGTTCCTTCAAAACCGTTTTTAGAGTAACTTTTATAGATCTTATCAAGCGCTCCCAAATCCCACCCATGTGCGAAGCACCTGGTGCATTCCATTTCCAATTTATCCCTTTGAACGACAACTTTTTTTTTTTTATATGTTCTGGTTCCCACGTAATGTTCCCTGTAATGTTCAGAGAACATCGTGGGAACCAAGGGAAAGAAGGTAGGAGTTGGTGTTCTTCTTAAATTTCTGGAGGTTGTATGCCTCGGGGAACACCTCCCTAGGCAATGAGTTCCAAAGCCTCGCAATTCGTTGGATGAATGAGTCTTTGGAAAGTGATGTTCTGCAGGTCTCCAAAGTGACCACGAAGGGGTGTGAAGACTGAACTTGACGGGTTAATATCGAAGAGACTGCCAAAGGAGGAACGATTATTGATATTTCAGAAGAGCATCGCCCATGAAAATATCTATAAAATAGAGACAAATCGCCAACTTTTCTACGGTGTTCCAGACAAGTGAGCGAGTTTGTAAGCGAGGCATCACCGACGAGACGAATTGCCCTTTTTTGGACAGAATCCAATAGCTTCAGGATATGTTTAGGTGCCGCACTCCAAATATGGGAACAGTATTCCAGTACAGGTCGGATCTGTGCCTTATAGATCATAAGCAGCTGACTGGAGGTGAAATAGCTCCTGCGACGGAGGCCGTTGAGAGACTGACTGTCGGAAACTGACTGACTTGGTGTAACCTCTGTCCGTTCTTTTTATCTTCATCCCCCAGGTCGTAAGTTTCATGACGTTTTATAGATGACGCTTAACTTGGCGTCAGATTAAATATCACAACAATAATAAACTATTAATTATTCACGAAGTCCCCTTTAATCGACACCAATGATTACAAATAATAATTCAGAAACGCAATATAAATATTTATGAATGTTGCTCCGAGCATTTTTGTGGGAATAAATACTTTTACTGCGAAAGGTAGGCCAACCTTGTGATGTCTCGACCGTATAATTTACTGGCATCTTGTTTGGTCATTATTATTATTTAATCGACAATCATAAAAAAAAAAAAATGTAGCACCGCCAGAGAGCTTTTATTTTGGAAATTGAGCCCTCCATCGGGACTAGTCCGGCACTGGTTCGGTATTATAAGCGAAAAACTCGTTTTTATTTTGGAATAAATTTACTCGCTTTTAAATACTTTTTAAAATTACAAGTGAATTCCGCAAATCATCCCATCACAATGTCCGGAAATACCCTTGAACCAAGTCCCTCCATATTGATTTTGGGAGTCACGGTGTCCAATAATATGTCTTGGCATGACCATGTTGCTAACATCGCAAAGTAAGCAAGCCAGAGGCTAGGTTTTCCGTGGAAAGCTAGAAAGTTTTATGCTCCTGATCAACTGTTGACGACGTACAAGGCTCAAATCCGACCTCTACTGGAGTATTGCTCGCACATTTGGGGTTCAGCACCAAGAGGCATTCTCTTCGTCTTCTAGATTCCATTCAGAAAAGAGCCATTCGCTTGATAAATAGCTCAACTCTCACAGATACCCTTCACCCTCTAGAACATAGAAGAAGAGTTGCAGACCAGTCATTGCTCTACAGATATTTCCATGGCAGATGCTCCAGAGAAATAAAAACTCTTGTACACATTCGGCCGAAAAACTCGGCACGCTGATCAGTCTCACACGTTTACTCTCAAGCTTGACACTACAAGGACCAATCTCCATCAAGAATCCTTCTTTTACGTGGCCGCTACAGAATGAAACAAGCTTCCAAAATCGGGTCATTAAAGTGACAAATAAGCTTCCAAGGAATCCAAGGGATATTAAAAAATAAAAAATTGCTCCTTCATATTGTAGGAGCTCATTGCTCAGGTCCGGGAGCTTTTCTGTTTTATAATTTTCCTGTGATATTCCCGAGTTCTTTGTTCGTAATTTCTATGATTTAAAAACAATGTGTCCCATTTTCTTTACCTTTTGTACGAAACTATCCACTTAATATTAGGTTTGAAACACGCGAAGTAAAATAAAAAATGAAATTTTCATAAAGAAATACGTAATCGAACAAAAAAACATATAAATACGTAATTATCTTTTTATATCAGTTTTAATTTCGATAACCGAAGGGCGAAAACGACATTCAAGGATTTGTTATAACTGTTATTAAACAAATTGCTCGAAGGATGTTCATTTTTTCCATCAAATTCGTTTATCCCACACGGACCGTGGAACAAACGGACAAACGCTCAACGAAAATAAATACAATTTTTCCAAAAATAGTAGTAACACCTGTGTACAACAGATACAATTTATTAAGAGTTGTTTTATTAAAGAATTCACAGTTTAAAAAATTAAAAAACACGCTTTTAGAGTTAATCAAACTAAAAAGTAAAAAATAATTTTAAACACAGGAATAAAATTACTGACGAGAAAATTAAAGTCACTGTTCTAAAGCGTGGGGTAGATTGTAGATTTTGGGGAGGGTCGTGAAGGCCATGCGACCTCCTAAGCACGTCGACCTATCAGAGACTTATTCGAGGCCCGGGATTCCGAGAAAAAATTTATCAGTTTCCTGGGGGCTAAGTTTCTAACATCGAAGCGCTTTAGAAATGCCCCTTTCAGAAACTTAAGCCTATTGCAGAAAAGCGCTGGGCATTCGCAAAGCAAATGTTCTGCAGTTTCAGCCAACTCCATGGTTTGTATATGGAGCTGCACAAACTGTTATTTATTGTTGTGTGAGAAGTCGGAAGACACCGTTCCATTTTGGGACGTCCAAGGTTAGCATATGGAGCTGCGCAAGCTGTTGTGTAAGAAGTCAGAAGACCCCGTTTCATTCTGAGAGGTCCAATGCATAAACATGGAGCTGGACAAACTGTTGTTTATCGTTGTGTGAGCAGTCAGAAGACTCCGTTCCATTTTGGGACGTCCAAGGTTAGCATATGGAGCTGCACAAGCTGTTGTTTAATGTTGTGTAAGAAGTCAGAGGACCCAGTTCTATTCTGGGAGGTCCAATGCATAAACATGGAGCTGCACAAACTGTTGTTTATCGTTGTGTGAGAAGTCGGAAGACACCGTTCCATTTTGGGACGTCCAACGTTAGCATATGGAGCTGCGCAAGCTGTTGAGTAAGAAGTCAGAAGACCCTGTTTCATTCTGAGAGGTCCAATGCATAAACATGGAGCTGCACAAACTGTTGTTTATCGTTGTGTGAGCAGTCAGAAGACTCCGTTCCATTTTGGGACGTCCAACGTTAGCATATGGAGCTGCACAAGCTGTTGTTTAATGTTGTGTAAGAAGTCAGAGGACCCAGTTCTATTCTGGGAGGTCCAATGCATAAACATGGAGCTGCACAAACTGTTGTTTATCGTTGTGTGAGAAGTCGGAAGACACCGTTCCATTTTGGGACGTCCAAGGTTAGCATATGGAGCTGCGCAAGCTGTTGTGTAAGAAGTCAGAAGACCCTGTTTCATTCTGAGAGGTCCAATGCATAAACATGGAGCTGCACAAACTGTTGTTTATCGTTGTGTGAGCAGTCAGAAGACTCCGTTCCATTTTGGGACGTCCAACGTTAGCATATGGAGCTGCACAAGCTGTTGTTTAATGTTGTGTAAGAAGTCAGAGGACCCAGTTCTATTCTGGGAGGTCCAATGCATAAACATGGAGCTGCACAAACTGTTGTTTATCGTTGTGTGAGAAGTCGGAAGACACCGTTCCATTTTGGGACGTCCAAGGTTAGCATATGGAGCTGCGCAAGCTGTTGTGTAAGAAGTCAGAAGACCCCGTTTCATTCTGAGAGGTCCAATGCATAAACATGGAGCTGCACAAACTGTTGTTTATCGTTGTGTGAGCAGTCAGAAGACTCCGTTCCATTTTGGGACGTCCAACGTTAGCATATGGAGCTGCACAAGCTGTTGTTTAATGTTGTGTAAGAAGTCAGAGGACCCAGTTCTATTCTGGGAGGTCCAATGCATAAACATGGAGCTGCACAAACTGTTGTTTATCGTTGTGTGAGAAGTCGGAAGACACCGTTCCATTTTGGGACGTCCAAGGTTAGCATATGGAGCTGCGCAAGCTGTTGTGTAAGAAGTCAGAAGACCCCGTTTCATTCTGAGAGGTCCAATGCATAAACATGGAGCTGCACAAACTGTTGTTTATCGTTGTGTGAGCAGTCAGAAGACTCCGTTCCATTTTGGGACGTCCAACGTTAGCATATGGAGCTGCACAAGCTGTTGTTTAATGTTGTGTAAGAAGTCAGAGGACCCAGTTCTATTCTGGGAGGTCCAATGCACAAACATGGAGCTGCACAAACTGTTGTTTATCGTTGTGTGAGAAGTCAGAAGATTTCGTTCCATTTTGGGACGTCCAACGTTAGCATATGGAGCTGCACAAGCTGTTGTTTATTGTTGCGTAAGAAGTTAAAATACCCTGTTTCATCTGTAAGGTCCAAGGTTAGTATATGGAGCTGCACAAGCTGTTGTTTATTGTTGCGTGAAAGGTCGGAAGATCTCGTTCCATTCTGGGAGGTACGAGGTATGTATATGGAGCGAAAAATACTCCAGACCTTATCTAATTTAAGCTGGTTTAGTATTGGGCGAAGAAAATACAACTTTCGGGGAATCCTTTGAATGGTTTTAAAATCTTTCGAATTTTAAGAAGTTGACGATAGCTTTGGGCGATTTGCTTTCTTCGTGTCTGTATCTTATTTGGTAATCTTAAGACGGTCCTGCCGCTTCCAAAGCGATACAATCGCAAAACATTTCCATAATCGGGACCGCGTGGGACGAGGCGATGATTCGTAACAAACGTCACGACCGCGGGCGGTTTATACAGGGCGTTCTTAAGTAATCGGTCGCGTTTAATGAGAAAAAATACACAGTAAATGCTAGATAAATTTCGAGTGGTAAACTAACTTGGTTAACGTTTCCAGCGATGAAGTGTATATGGTACCGCCGACGTCTATGTGCACGGGAGCGGTATACCTGGAGGCGGCTGCTACGCAGGGGATTCCCGTAATTTTGTTGTAGTTAACGGACGGCGGTGTCGGCGAGGAGGAATTGGACATGGTGGGCGACGTCGCCGGTGAAGTACTAGGTGACATCAACCTGAAATTGACAAAACCAACACGTTTCAATTAATTTTCCACTGCTTGGAATCTTTAAAACTGCCTCAAAAAGAAAAACTTTGCCTTTTTTACTTGATCAATGAAAAAGAGAATGTGGAAACTCAACTGGACAACGAAAACTATATACCAGATGAGATAAGAAGAGTTAACAACCCAATTTACTAGGTCAATAGGTTCTTTTTGGAAATAGCGAACAGCAAAGTCAAAAGACTTCTCCTCCAATATGGATATTCTCACAGCAGATCAAGTAATTGTTGGTCCCGTCTTCTTGTTTAGCTATTACTCCAAGAATACGATTATTGCAGAGGATCAAACCTCTTCGTTTGGCTGTTTCTTGAACAATGAAAAAGAGAATGTGGAAACTCAACTGGACAACGAAGTTTCTTCTTTAGATGATTCCCACTGATGTAGGCATTGTGTCAAGCAAAAATAGAGATGAGAAATATGAGTGGACAAGAAGTCTTGGTCTCGGCAAACAACAACCCTATTACCAGAACATCTGAGGAAGTGATCTCTTTTGCAATACGACTACAAATGATCTTCTTCATCCGTTCGACGCAAGAACAAAATGATAACAACCCAATTTACTAAGCCAATAGGTTTATGTTTGTGTCCAAAGACATGTTGGAAGTGTTCAGAGGTGTACTAATTGGATAAGAAGGTTTATAGAAGCAGTATTTAATTCCAGATTCGAAGACAGTTTCAGTATAGAGTTAATAAAGAATTTTGCTTACCTCATTTTTATTTGTGCACTCGGAAACATATTTCTACTCAAGTCCTTGGGCTCTTTATCCAAATCATTCCTAATTTCAGTCTTTTTTCTGAAATAAAGTGTTTTATTAAACAATCATTGACCAAGAAGTT
This sequence comes from Agelastica alni, assembly GCA_950111635.1. Classification (NCBI taxonomy): domain Eukaryota; kingdom Metazoa; phylum Arthropoda; class Insecta; order Coleoptera; family Chrysomelidae; genus Agelastica; species Agelastica alni. The sequence goes on from OX467708.1 coordinate 5,305,561, forward strand.
ATAAATTGTGGATATATAGGGTTGAAAAGTACCCTGATCCGACTCGCCAGATGGCGGATGACTTTGGTGTAAAAATGGAATTGCATTTATTTAGTTGTACAAAGCCGCTGGCTATTAGATAAACATTTTACTTCAAAAATATCAAATTACTACTCTTTCAATATGATAGGGAGCATCTAAAATACATACAATAAGCAAAAACTTAAAGCAATTTTTTTTTTTTTTTTTTTTTTTTTTTTTTTTTTTTTTTTTTTTTTTTTTTTTTTTTTTATGAAAATAGTCGCAAAAAGGGTAGACCTATCGTGCAGGTCATAGTTCTCTGGAAATAAGAGGTAGACATTTTTTTTGAGCATATTAGAATCAATCATCGTGACATTTTTTAATGGTTTCGGATCACCCACGATTTCTTCGGAAAAAAACCCACAAACCGATAAAGTGTTCGAAAGATTAAAACTTCTCCGGAGAGAGAGAGAGAGATATTTTCAAGTGCCGCAACAAAGTTTCGAGGTATGTACCGATACTAAATCAAAAATTTTATTCGCTTTTATCTAAAAAGGGGTCATTTTAGCTGCGAAACGAGCAAGCTTGACGTGGCGATCGTCCTCATAGGCGTACCGAACGTTCCAACCCGCCGTTCTTCTCTAGGTGCCGTCTCCGCTTCGAAGGTTGGCAATCATCATAGCAATTCTTATTTTTGAGACCGCAGCTCTAAATAGTTCATTATTACTGCATCCAAACCAATCCTTAAGGTTCTTCAGCCATGAATTTCGTCTTCTTTCTATTGATCTCTCGCCTTGGATTTTTCCCTGCATAATTATTTGTAGCATTCGATATTTTTCTCCCCCCTTAACATGTCCCATGTACAGCAGTTTTCTTCTCTTAATTATCGGAATCACTTTCTTCTCTCTTTCCGTTGGTTATTCTCTCTACCCATGAGATCCTCAATATTCTCCGGTATATCCACATCTCAAATGCCTCCAGTCTCCTCACGTCGGTTACCTTCAGTGTCTAGACCTCCATTCCGTAGTAAAGACAGCACGTAGCATCTCATCAGTAGTATTTTTAAATCAAGGTTTAAATCTCGGCAGCAGAAAAGCCTCTTCATTCTTGTAAAGGTGCTTCTCGCCTGTTCTATTTTGACTCGTATTTCTTGGGAGCTGTCATTGTTCTCATTAATAATCGTGCCTAGGTATTTGTATTGTCTTACTCTTTCAATAGGCTGGTTCCTCACATATATCTTACGATTGTCTCGAGTTGTTTTTGTTATCCCCGCCGTTACCGAGACCTTACGCGGAAACAATATTAACCGGTAACGCCAAGTGAAGACCTCATCCCCAAACGACGAAGACGATATTTTTTAACCATCGGTTATCCTCAAGAGGTATTTGGAGGGACGAGAATCATCGGTAGAGGAAGATAAATGTGCGGGACTTTTCTCACCTTCAAAAAGTAACGACAGAGTAAAGAAATATGTACCAAAACCACAGCAGATACCTTTACCTTTAAACAGCAATGCCTGAACACCAAAGGCAAGGTAGCTGCAAAAAACAATATCCTTAGAAAACTGACAGGAAGGTTCTGGGGGTCTCAACCTTCAACCCTACGAACATCAGCTGAGTATACGCTTCTCTGTGGCTGAATATGCATCACCTGTATGCGCAGCGTCTGTCCATGCAAAACATGTGCTTAAGCAGACAGTTCGTATTGTGATTGGATGTCCAAGACCAACACCTGTTTATCAGGCATATACTTTTGCCGGTAGCAGTAGCGACTGAAAAAACAAAACAAGAATCGGACCCCCAACACCCACTATATGGCTGCCAGCCAACTAGACAGCGACTCAGAGAAGAGCATATATATATATATATATATATATATATATATATATATATCTGCAAAATTTTTAGAAAACTATAATATTGTTATAGTAAACTAATTTCGCTGTATGTCACCTATATTATAGGTTATGTGGGTCGATTATGTATCAAAAAACAACTTCTCCTCTGGCGATATGCCGCGACAGGCATTGAATTACATCTGATACATAATCGTGTATTATACCCCATTTCGGGTAACAATATGCAGATGCTTGTTAAGTAAGAGAAGGAACTATTAGATTTATCCATCCGAAGTAACCACCTATGTGTTGCCCCTCACCAGCATAGGGCAGGTCTACCTCGACTGGACACATCAACAGCTTCGACTCCTACCAAGTATACATAAAGTGCTATGCGAAAAGCGCCAGTCACGACATTATGTATCAGATGTAATTCAATGCCTGTCGCGGCATGTAGCCAGAGGAGTAGTAGTCACGCTTTTTTCCCGTAGGGGTAGACAGAGACCATGGCGAAGCCACACATCCCTGTCTCACACCTTTTTTGATGTCAAACCAGTCCGTGCAAGCTTCGTAATGCTTTTATAGAACCAATGGAGAAATTGGCGACTGGACACGACCTCCCATATCTCGAATGGAGGACCCTCAACAGGTTGGCGTTTCTAGATGACGAGCTAATATGGAGAAATGGGGCATACACGTAAAGTAAGTAAGTACAGCAGATATAGAAGAAAAAGCGACGGCATCAGGTGACGCGAAACGATAAATTTTCCCCCTGCCAAATTTTGCTCGACGCGCCTAAAGAAGGCGCTTCGAAAATCGAAACTGTCGCCGGGTGCGCCCGTGTGAACGCGATTTCGGAAAGAGATATTTTTGTGACCGTGAGATAAAGCGGGCTCGCGCGCGCTTGTGTCACATCCAAACTATTACAATAATGGATCTCCTTTTAAGAAAATAATCTCTCGCTAGACGATTATACCGAAGCGACATTACAATATATATATATATATATATATATTCTCGTCATACTAGTAGTAGTTTGTTGAGTCTTTAAAAGGAATTATTAGTTTTAAGAACTGCCGTACTAGATGCCTAGCTAGAGCTGTTTTTTTTTCTTTTCGCTTGTTAACTTTTATTCATCGTACCGTCGACGTAAAAAAAATCTAACACGGAAAAATGCCTCGCATAAAATAAGATATTTCTGCATCACTCTCGTTCTTCGTATCGATGTGACAGCATTGAAGACGATGCGAACAACTATAAGGAAAAAAAAACGTCCGATACTCGTGATTTTATTCCCTATCGATTTTAAATTCGCCCATATTTACGGGTGTGACAAAAATCAACTAAAAGTCACGTGGAGATTAGCATTCCACGCATTAATTACGTGGAGATTAGCATTCGGATATAAACAAAGGCTCCCGTTCAATTTCTAAATCATCTTAAGAACACGTGCAGTTATTAGCCGAGAACATTCCAATCGTCGCGCGCAATTCTTAGCAAGCGACTATACGGTCACAGTGACCAATCAAAAACGCTGAATTTAACACGAGAAGCCACATTCGAAACGGTTTCTGGCTTATCGTCCCTCTTTCCATTTCGATCGTCTAAGAAGACGCACGCCCGCCGCTAAGAGCACGGCTTTCAAACACCACGTGGTAAAATGCACATCGCCATAATCAAATAAAAGATATCAACCAGGCTTTAAACTGTAAGCTCCATGTATTAAAATTAACAATATATTATCGATGACGAGTGTTTTGTTTCATTTACTGTGAAAACACCGATTCACGGCGATAAAAGGCAGTAAACCCGTTAGCCTATAGTGGTAAATAAAAGATTGAGCCAGCGTTTTACTGAGTTATCGAAGGATTCAACAGCTACGCACTAAAACGACGCGGTCCAAGAGCAAATGGGTCTATTATTTGAAACGATTTTTCATAACAAACAATAATTTATTTACACTAGGAGTGACAGAAATCAACCTCAAAATTTAAAAATCTAAATACTGAAATATTTTATTCGAATAATTATTTATTCACATAGTTTCAGATATAACAGCAAACTTTATACACAACACTGCAAATTAAGTGCACAGCTGATGGCCGACAGTACCGACCTCTCGGAAAATTGGTTGACGGCTATCTGACGGCCAACTCCACCACCGCGCGCTCATTCGTCAAATCCGCAAGGATCCATTCTAGCACCAACACTATTTTTACTTCACATCAAAGACCTGTTGAAAGCAACTTCATGTCCCGTACACAGCTTTGCCGATGATAGTACACTCCATACCAGTTTCTCTTCCAGGGCCCCTATATCAGCCCGTGAAACCAGAAATGAACGAGGAAGAAATGTTAACAATATAAATATGGACTTAGCAACAATTCTCGAATGGGGATCCAATAACTTGGTAGAATTCAATGCAAACAAAACACAAGCATGTCTTTTCTCTAGAAAAGCCGATCTCACTGTGCCTAACATAACTTTGTCAGGAGTAACCATATCACTGAAGTCATCCATATCGATGCTTGGTATTACTATCAGCAATAACCTTTCCTGGGAAAATCACGTGAGGTCCATTGCCAAAAGTGCATCCCAAAAACTTGGTTTTTTGTTTCGTGCCAAGAGCTATTTCACCTCCAGTCAGCTGCTTATGATCTATAAGGCACAGATCCGATCTGTACTGGAATACTGTTCCCATATTTGGAGTGCGGCACCTAAACATATCCTGAAGCTATTGGATTCTGTCCAAAAAGGGCAATTCGTCTCGTCGGTGATGCCTCGCTTACAAACTCGCTCACTTGTCTGGAACACCGTAGAAAAGTTAGCGATTTGTCTCTATTTTATAGATATTTTCATGGGCGATGCTTTTCTGAAATATCAACAATCGTTCCTCCTTTGGCAGTATCTTCAAAATTAACCCGTCAAGTTCAGTCTCCACACCCCTTCGTGGTCACTTTGGAGACCTGCAGAACATCACTTTCCAAAGACTCATTCATCCAACGAATTGCGAGGCTTTGGAACTCATTGCCTAGGGAGGTGTTCCCCGAGGCATACAACCTCCAGAAATTTAAGAAGAACACCAACTTCTACCTTCTTTCCCTTGGTTCCCACGATGTTATCTGAACATTACAGGATATCCTTTTTCGTGGGAACCAGAACATAAAATAAAAAAAAAAATTAAATAGCATGTGCTTCGGCGAAATCACTCGCACAAATTGCAAAAAAGCGAGATGAAAGATGTTACACATCTGCTACACACTTCCGTTCCATTTCACGAAATCACTCTCACAAATTGCAATATTGAATGAAACTTTCTGATGTAATTCGGTATTTGCCTTGAAAAATAATGTAAAATAAAAATGGAAATATACAGATTTCATTCGGGAGAACGTAAAGAACTTCGTTAGCACAATTTTCCATATTTACTATAAAATCATAATATCAATGAACTAAAATTCAAATTTTCGCGCACATTTTAATTTTTTAAGCTTCTAGTTTTATTTTATGGCACGGCGGCGCTGTTCTTAAATTCATCTATACTTTTCCTGCAGTAAACATAAGTTTTTAATACCAAAAAATCGAGTTGAAACCGAAAATTTTTTATTCCTGTGTTATTTATGTGGGAAATCGAATTTTTGAATGAATAAAGCCTAAAATGGACAGGATTTTTTTTACAACAGGAACATTTTCTGGCAAGAAATGGGACCCTGGCGAAACCTGTATCCATATTGTCATGATAATCGGCCGATTTTGATTTTGACGAAAATAAAAGAATCATCCTATCAACAAAACCATGCTTTCTACCTGCATGCACAATAATGTGTCTTTTTTTTTCACCGTTTTTTGTTCCACCTTTAGCAAAAATCCAAGTTTTGCCCAGATAAAAAAATAAACAGCATTCTTGTTTAGAGTGAGTATAATTTCTCAATAATTCAATTCATTTGTGCACGACTCTGGCTTTTTCACACAAAGCCTTTCAGTCGTCCTCATTTTGAAATCTAAACCCTATAAGTTTGAAAAATCTCCAAAGACTCTCTAGAAATTTCAAATACATCTTTTTCTATTACTTTTTCTAATTTTAAATCTAAAGAGACTATACGATTTTTATGTCGGTACCCACTACAATGATAACCCAGGATTACTAATTATATTTCTAGAAATCTAAAAAAATGAATCAACAAGCCAAATTATAGCTTAATAGCTTAGTTAATTTATGAAATTTGTTTAGATTACTTATCTACCTCTCTTATTATGCACAATAAATAAAGTTATTTGGTTGCAAAATTAACCGTGCTAACAAATAAAAATATTGACCCTTAATTTCCAAACGAGAAGTCCCTTATAAAATATAAGTTGAAACCGCCGTATATTCGTGAAATATGCTATACCACTTACTTAACAACCCATAGGCGTAACAATATTCACTGCCAACATTTTACTCCAGTCAAAACAGATCCGAAAATGACCCAACCTCAGAATAAATCCGAAAGTTTTGAAACTTTGCACAATAATTAGTAGGGCCCTAGTGATAAATATACCAAAAGTCCTCATTAATCGGAGGAGAGCTCTAGCGGCAATTAACGAAAATAGGGCACTTTTTTAGGATTTTCTTCATTATCTCAAGAACCGTTGATCGGAGGTAAAAGTTTATAATTTACAAAATTAAAGCTTTTTAAATTTGCAACAAAAATGATTATATACATTTTTCTTGTATTCCCAACGGTTACCGAGTTATAGGACGTTTTGCTAAAAAAAGTCAAGAAACGCACGATTGCCTGTACCTACCATTGTATTTCACCTAAATGTCATTAAAATTGTTTAAACATTATCGCTGGTTTTTAGTATTAATTAATAGAAAGATAATTATAGCTCAATAAGATATTTTATATCGTAGTGTGCAGATTTTTTGCTTGTTTGTTTGTAAACGGAAAGGACCAGAAAGATTCTTTATATTGCGACCACCCGGTCTCTATTGTCTGGTGCAACCCTCTTTTTGCTGACAACATTCCAGGCAACTCAGCTCAGCCAATCGTTCCTTGCTCCTGCTATTGTATAGTGTGTATCACCAAATTCAATTTTGGCTTGGAAATGAACTTTCCCCTGTACATTGGGGTTTGGAAAAGTTAGAAAGCGATCGATTGATCCCTGTGACAACGCAAGAGCCAGCAGCACCTCAGGATGTCCTCAATCTCATTTGTTGCAAATGTACTAGTGGATGTGGGCAGAGATGTGGCTGCCGAAAGTCAGGTATTGTGTGTACAAGCATTTGTCACAATGCCAGGTGTTACTTCTACAATGGAAGAAGACTTTGATGACCCTGATGATCCTGAACTCATACAATTTAAAGAAATTACATATTCGTTAAAAAAAATCAACACTGAACATTTGGTACGAGAAGACATGACTGCAAAGTGTGTTGATTCATTATAATTTTATTCTGAATATCCTCAAATTTTGTTTATTAAAGTCTTTATCTCATTGTTTAATAGTCGAATATTGCCAGAAATGGCATATACGCTAACACTTATCGTCTGGTAACTCGGTAACTGTTGGGAATATTGGGAAAATGTTTATAATTTTTGTTGCAAATTTAATAAGCTTCAGTTTTGTACATTATGAATTTTTACCTCCGACCAACGGTTCTCGAGATATTGACGAAAATCCCAAAAAAGTGCCCTATTTCCGTTAATTGCCGCTAGAGCTCGCCTCCAATCGCTAGGGCCTTACAAGCTAGTGTGCAAAGTATCAAAACTTTCGGATTTATTCCGAGATTAAACTCTGTTTTGACTGGACTATTTGGACCAGCTTTTGTTTGCTTAATTTAGAAGCGTTTTTGCCAATACTATTAGGTACTCTTTGCAAAAACAAAACAAAAAAAAACAGCTAGCAGATGAAACTAAAACGGCCTTTGTCATGACCTACAGTCCTCCTACGTCTCGCAGTCGAAATCGAGTTTGGCCCGAAGAGGACGGCCATTCTCGTCGACAAAAAAAAAAACCGATTCTCCTTTTCATCCATTAAACAGCATTTAAATTGTGGTGTCGGGACGCGTTCGTAGCGCTGGTAGATCCTTCGTAAATTTGCCATTATTTTCCATTCTAGTCCGAGATATTTGTTCGAGCTAATTGAAACGAAATGAGAGAATTCCACGAGAGAAATTGGTGAAATTATTTCCTCGTGGCGCTTCTTTAACCCCGTACAAAGCTAATATTTGTGTTAGAAAACGACAAAACACTGCCGCCAGCATTTTTAAGACCGACGCTTTTTGTTCCAAGAATTTCGTACGATGATAAAGGACGAGCTCGGGACAATGGAAATAAAGAGCGCGGCTGGATGAATGCACAAGTAGGGACAGAGGTTTTTGATTCTCCTCTTTCGAATAATGACGGATCCCTAGCTTATCCTTCACCAAAAAATAGAGAAAGAACATTTATACAAAGAAATTTGGCACCCGGTTTTGCTGAAAACCAGACAGATATCTCATAGCTGGTGAGAAGAACGCTGGTCTGTAGGCACCGCCGTATAGCTGAGTACAAAAAGCTAACATTTATAAATAATATGTGCTACAAATACATTAAATTAAAATATCAGTGGTCTGGGTGCGACCCGAGAGGTTCACACGACTAACCACTACGAACCCCATTTACAGTTTCGCAGACGATAGCACACTTGTCTCAACTTTCACATCCTATCGATCACTTTCGGTGAATGATACAAATAGACTCAGGTAGAAACAGGTTGATTCCATTAATAGAGATCTTAAAGCAATCGTCGAGAGGGGAACCAACAATCTTGTTCAGTTCAACGCCCAAAACACACAAAGCGCCACGTTTTCCAAGAAAGTGAATTCCTCAAATCATCCCATTACGATGTCTGGAAATACCCTTGAACCAAGTCCCTCCATCTCGATTTTGGGAGTCACGGTGTCAATAATATGTCTTGGCATGACCATGTTGCAAACATCGCAAAGTCGGCAAGCCAGAGGCTAGGTTTTCTGTGGAAAGCCAGAAAGTTTTTTACTCCTGATCAACCGTTGACGACGTACAAGGCTCAAATCCGACCTCTACTGGAGTATTGCTCGCACATTTGGGGTTCAGCACCAAGGCATTCTCTTCGTCTTCTAGATTCCATTCAGAAAAGAGCCATTCGCTTGATAAACAGCTCAACTCTCACAGATACCCTTCACCCTCTAGAACATAGAAGAAGAGTTGCAGACCAGTCATTGCTCTACAGATATTTTCATGGCAGATGCTCCAGAGAAATAAAAACTCTTGTACCACCATTGGCCACATTCGGCCGAAGAAATCGGCACGCTGATCAGTCTCACACATTTACTCTCAAGCTTGACACTACAAGGACCAATCTTCATCAAGAATCCTTCTTTTACAGTGCTGCTACGGATTGGAATAAGCTTCCAAAATCAGTTTTTCCAGAGAACTATGACCTGCAACTTTTTAAAAAGCGTGTCCACAATCATTTCCTTTCTATAATCTCTTCCCCTTCTAATAGTCGCAGTGCGGGCCGTCCGCGGCCCACACGATAGGTCTACCCTTTTTGCGACTATTTTCATAAAAAAAAAACTTCCCAGTGGAAAGAATGAAAAAACACCATATGTTTTGCTGTTATAATTATTATTATTAAAAATATTTTCATCATAGTTTTCATAGAAATATTTCTAACACGCAATAATCATATTATTCAAAACATGTTAACATTCTGTATTTAAAATAGTATCATTAATAAATTGCAAAATTCAGGTGGTTTACCATTTTTTTTTTCAGTTTTTTTATTCGCTTGTCCGATTTTGCTGAAAATCTAATCAGTTCTAAGTTGCGTAATTATGCGTCAAATGCGATTGGTCCCACGTTGATATCATTTTTTGTTCTCGAGATAATCGGGACGAAAAATAATTCAAAAAGTTTACCATTTTTTTCAGTTTTTGATTTTAATTTAATCGAAAAATGGTGTAAGACTTTTTGGTAGAACTCTTTGGGGAAAGAACAGAACTCTTATCAGAACACCTGAATCTTCAAAATTTTAAAAATCAAAATTTTTTGGTAACTTTTAAGTTCTGTAGAATTTTGGACTTTAAATTTATTAAAATATGTTGTAGGACTTTTTGGTAGAACTCTTTGGAAAAGAAAGAGAATTCTCATCAGAACTCCTGCAACTTTTAAAAAAATTTGGTAACGTTAAGGTCCTGTAGAATTTTGGATTTCGAGTTGATCGAAAAATGTCGTAGGAGTTTTTGGTGGAACTCTTTGAAAAAAAACAGAACTCTCATCAGAGCTCCTGCAACTTTCAAAATTTTGAAAATCAAAATTTTTTTTTTAACTTTAAAGCCTCGTAGAATTTAAAATTTTGATTTCATCAAAAAATGTTGCAGGACTTTTTGGTAAAACTCTTTGGGGAAGAAGCAATACCCTCATCAGAACTACAACTTTCAAAATTTTAATAATCAAAATTTTTTGGGAACTTTAAAAGTCCTGTAGAATTTTGGATTTCGAGTTGATCCAAAAATGTTGTAGGAATTTTTGGTGGAACTCTTTGGGGAAGAAACAGAACTCTCATCATAGCTCCTGCAACTTTCAAAATTTTGAAAATCAAAAATTTTTTATCTTTAAAGCCTCGAAGAATTTAGAATTTTGATTTCATCACAAATTGTTGCGGGACTTTTTGGTTAAACTCTTTGGGGAAGAAACAAAACTCTAATCAGAACTCCTGCAACATTCAAAATTTTGAAAATCAAAATTTTTTGGTCACTTAGTTTTGTAAAATTTTGGATTTTAAGTTTATCGAAAAATATTGTAGGACTTTTTGGTAGAACTCTTTGGGGAAGGAACAGAACTTTCATCAGAACTCCTGAACCTTGTGATGAAAAATTTCCCATTATATTACATTTTTCAAAATGCTGTGATTTTTTGGATTTTGAATTTTTCGAAATTTCTTTTTAGTAGAACTCCAGAACTCTTTGAAGCAAAACAAAATGGCCGGAAGGAAATTTTTTTTTGAAGAAGTGCGGGGACAGGTTCTTTTTTCTAAATTTTTTTTTGGGGTTAAATTCGCCGAAACTATTTTCGAAAAGCATCAGGAACTCTAGAACTATGCTAAATCCACCCAGAACTCCGAAAAAAAATTCACCTTTTCAAAAGTGAGGAGGAGCGTGAAGTTAGTTCCCCATTTTGAAGAATTGATTTTTTTACCCTTTAAAGGTGAAAACTATTCCTAATACCTATCAGGAACTCTAGAACCATTGAAACAGGACTCAGAGCTCTAAAAATTTTTTTGGATTTTTAATAGTGGGGGTGGAACTTCACAGGGATGATGGTTTGACCAAATAAAATAATGCACTGGAAGAAGTTTTAGAGAAGCAGTGAATAGGGATCTTCTTCTTTAGGTGCCCCGTCCTCCTCGGACGTTGGCAATCATCAGCGCTATCTGAACCTTGTCTACAGCTCGGCGGAACAATGTGGTAGTGCTCACTCCATACCATTGTCTTAAGTTTTTTAGCCAGGATATCTTTCTTCTACCCGGGCCTCTTCGTCCTTCGATCTTCCCTTCTATAATAAGCTTTAAAAGTCGATACTTGTCATTCTTTAAGATGTGACCGAAATACTCCAGTTTGCGCTTTTTTAGCGTAAACAGAACTCTCAGCTGCTTGTCGAGGCGTTGAAGTACCTCGGTGTTACGCACTCTTTCTACCCAGGAGATTCTTAATAGCCTACTGTACGTCCACATTTCAAAGGCCTCCAATTTTTTGCACATCGCATCTGTCAAAGTCCAAGCTTCCATTCCATAAAACAGTATGCCGAACACGTAACAGCGAAGCATTGGGACGCGCAGAGGCAAGCTTAAATTTCTGCTGCAAAGTACCCTTCAGGAACGAAGCACGAGCTTGTTCCCTTCTGGCACGAATCTCCTGCATGCCGTCCCACTTCTCATTTAGTTGACACCCAAGATAGTTAAAAGTTTCCACTCGCTCAAATCGTTGATTGCATAAAATGCAACCTTGACGAACGCCTCTCAGGATATTGATCTCGTCGCACGCGGTGTTATCGATTCTTACGTGAGCACTTTGGTTCCAGTAAAGGTTGGCTATTATTCTGAGGTCTCGTTGTTCCAGTCCTATTTCTCTAAGAATACGGATACGTGGAGAGAAGTAGTTAGGAAAGCTGCAACACTATACATTAGAATCGTCTATGTGATCACTACCCTTCTGCAAAGGAAAGAAGATGAAGAGGAATCACTAACCAGCAGACAGGACTCGATCACATAAATGCGAGTGAGTCTGCTTCACAAATGAATTTTAGGATTTTTCATAGACCTTTCTTTACTTGACAATTGATAAAAAAACTGGTTAAAATCGGTTAATAAATAATTAAACATCTTGTCACGTGCCTATTTTTTTCCCTTCTACAGTTCCATTATTAATTGTGTCTCTGATAGTCTGGTGCTCGTAAATAGTTTTGCATACGTATTTTGTTGTAACTTAAGTATATCATTCGTTGTAAATAGTGTTGCATACCTAGTAGTGATAGGATTTAATTATTAATGGCTGTGACATTTTTGTTAATGGGTGGAGATGGAGTGGGGGTCTTTGTTATTAGATTTCGCCTTGATTTTTGGCCTCGATGGTCGTGTGTTGTCAGCTATATTATTGTTTGGTTTGCTTTTCTGTGTGGATGGGCTAGCTATCAACACGGACGAGCGCGATTATGAGTTGGGAACATAGATTTGCGAAGGTTGGCTGACGCGTGTCCCGTGTCTTTTTCTGATATCCGGCCTGGGAGTGAGTAGTTGGAGAGAGTCGCTTGGTGTCAGTCTTGGGAGTCGGGAGTGAGGATTTTAGTATCGTCGTGTGATATTAACAAGTGTGCAAAACCTCTACGGTTTTATCTTCATATCTGGCTGTATTTGGGGCCATCTTAATTGGATTTTGAAGAAAAATCATTTGATTTTTAACTTGACCATTCTATCTTACCTTCGTTGTTGATATTTTTGGTGTCGAGTTAAAATAACCACATGTGGGATTTATTTGAGGGAAGCCATTGTTGATTAGCACGTGCTGTTTCATAACCATCATCCATATCGACGATAAATTTCAGTGTTATAAAGACTTGCTTTTTTTTTATGTTCTTGTTCCCACGAAAAGGGATATCCTGTAATGTTCAGAGAACATCGTGGGAACCAAGGGAAAGAAGGTAGGAGTTGGTGTTCTTTTTAAATTTCTGGAGGTTGTATGCCTCGGGGAACACCTCACTAGGCAATGAGTTCCAAAGCCTCGCAATTCGTTGGATGAATGAGTCTTTGGAAAGTGATGTTCTGCAGGTCTCCAAAGTGACCACGAAGGGGTGTGAAGACTGAACTTGACGGGTTAATCTTGAAGAAACTGCCAAATGAGGAACGATTGTTGATATTTCAGAAGAGCATCGCCCATGAAAATATCTATAAAATAGAGACAAATCGCCAACTTTTCTACGGTGTTCCAGACAAGTGAGCGAGTTTGTAAGCGAGGCATCACCGACGAGACGAATTGCCCTTTTTTGGACAGAATCCAGTAGCTTCAGGATATGTTTAGGTGCTGCACTCCAAATATGGGAACAGTACTCCAGTACAGGTCGGATCTGTGCCTTATAGATCATAAGCAGCTGACTGGAGGTGAAATAGCTCTTGGCACGAAACAAAAAACCAAGTTTTTGGGATGCACTTTTGGCAATGGACCTCACGTGATTTTCCCAGGAAAGGTTATTGCTGATAGTAATACCAAGCATCGATATGGATGACTTCAGTGGTATGGTTACTCCTGACAAAGTTATGTTAGGCACAGTGAGATCGGCTTTTCTAGAGAAAAGACATGCTTGTGTTTTGTTTGCATTGAATTCTACCAAGTTATTGGATCCCCATTCGAGAATTGTTGCTAAGTCCATGTTTATATTGTTAACATTTCTTCCTCGTTCATTTCTGGTTTCACGGGCTGATATAGGGGCTCTGGAAGAGAAAGCGGTATGGAGGGTACTATCATCGGCAAAGCTGTGTACGGGACATAAAGTTGCTTTCAACAGGTCGTTGATGTGAAGTAAAAATAGTGTTGGTGCTAGAATGGATCCTTGCGGAACACCAGCATTTATGAGTAGAGAGTCAGATGAAACTCCATCGACCACTACATGGAGAGACCTGTTTGAGAGGAAACTAGCAAGCAGAGAACACAGCTGAGGGGGCAAGCCATAAGATGGAAGCTTGGCGAGGAGTCCCTGGTGCCAAACTCGATCGAACGCCTTGGAGATATCTAATGCCACAGCTAAAGTTTCTCCATACTTTTCAATAGATGGCTGCCATATATGTGAGACGTATGCGAGCAGGTCACCAGTTGATCTCTGATGGCGGAAGCCATATTGCCTATCATTGATAATTCCTGAGTCTTCCAGATATTTCATGAGCTCGATGTTGATGGCTTTTTCCATGACCTTTGAAATAATAGATAGCAGTGCGATAGGTCTGTAGTTGCTAGGTAGGGTCTTTTTGCCTTTTTTAGGGACTGGCTGTACTCTTGCAATTTTCCAATTGGACGGAAATACTCCCAAATTGTAAGAGTGGTTGAACAACTTGCAAAGAACAGGTGTTAGTTCGGGGGCACATTTCTTGAGAACAATCGGCGGGATTCCGTCAGATCCACAGGCTTTGTTGGTGTTGAGACCCAGCAAAATCTTTCTGATAGTACGTTGGCGAAAGGTGATCTCGGGCATGTGACTGTCAATAGGTGTAATGTTCGAGGGTTGTTTTCCCGAAAAATCCAGAGTGGAATTTCCAGCAAATAGGTGCGCAAAGATATTGGCTTTTTCCTGGGCAGACGTTGCTAGTGTTCCATCTTCATTGGTTAGGGGAGGAAAAGAGCTGGAAGTGAAGTTTCTTCCCACAGCTTTGGCGAAAGACCAAAATGAACGGGATCCGTTAGGACATTCAACAAGTTTTGATCTTATTTTGGCATTATGAGCATCTTTTGAACATTCTATTGTCTCTTTGCATATGCCTCTAGCCTCAACATATGCTGCTCTGGTCTCAGGTCCCGGATTTTTTTGCCATCGATGGTGTTTTGGTGGTTTTGGTGTTTTTAGCAGAAATTATTGTGATAATACTACTTGGTGTTTCTGTTTCTTGGATCATCGATGTAACAGTGACGTCTCAATGAAGTTTTCAATTGGTCACATGGTATTGAGTTTAATTTTATCAACTTATCAGTTATTATGTGCTTGATCTAAGTGTTTTCAATAGTTTAAAAGTAACAAATTATTTTCATTAAATTTGTACCTGCTCCAAGTTGAATCTGAACGTATACATTACTGAATATACATTATGTAATTATTGTGATGGTTTTAAATTATTATTTTTGTTGCAAGTCCATTTATTTTGTATTTTTTTTTATTTATTTATTTTTGAAATTTTAAATATTGTGAACATTTTTTTTTGTTTTTAATTCTCTTTTGTACATCATTAGGTTTTTATTATTGTCTGAAAGATTGTTATAATTAATTTAAATATTATTTTAAGAAAAGTGTATTAAATTCGTTTAATCCACTTTACAAAAATACAGAATTTGTTGTAAAAAAATCAGAACATCATCTTTACTTAATTAATATATTGCAGGAATTGTAAATATAGTTTTATTTATTTAGTTCACCATAATTGTTGTTGTTGTTTATCGTGTGGCTCTGCTAGTGCCTACAAGACCTAGTGGTTTCCGGCTTGTACCGTCTAAGTCGGTGGCGCGGCTCACTTTTATATATATATATATATATATATATATATATATATATATATATATATATATATATATATATATATATATATATATATATATATATTTTTTTTTTCTTCTACCCTCTACGGCTGAGCTCGGGCATAATTTTCCAGTAGAGAGACCGCTGGCAGAGTACTCTTTAGAGAACTAAAAGACGTGGCAATCTTACGGAGCTGTTTTCAATATAAATGCGTCACACCGTATAAACATGTAGAAAATTATACCACGAATGTTCAAGAAAAGAAATCCCGTCGACCGGGCTAATATTCGGGCGTTAGACTTCGTCTAACTGACAGGAGGCCGAATCGTCCGAGAGTTATTATTTACATACACAATTATTAACTTAGTTATCTGGTTTACTTAAGACGTATTGTGTTATATTTAACACCTATGTAAGTGAGTAAACAGGGACAAGGTGAGACTGAACGAGTTAACCTCTGGTTCGATTTCGAGTAGGGGCGACCGGGGCGATCTTACGTTCTTACTAGTGGGTGAGTGAAAAAGGTCGCTGACGTCGCGACGTCTTTTCGGACGACTCTTGATATATGATTAAATAAGCAAAGTGCGATATTTTTGCTTCCAGTATAAATAATTTACAGTCCATCGTTAATCCCTTCTTATGAATGGGTATTATAGTCGATACAGACCATTCGTCTGGCCACACTCCGTTGTTCCAAATTTGTGGGCATAACAGATGTAGATATTTAATATTCCTCTCCACGAGGGCCTTCCAGTCGTTACCCCAAAACACTTATTTATTTTAATTTAGTCCCTTTTAGATATGAACATATTTTTACCGTACAAAGTACATTGTTATCTCGTAGAAACAATTAATAAAAAGAGCAACTAAAACGTATAACGGTTTTATTTAAAATTACAAAAAAAAGGATTTTTACAACAACTGAAAAACAATAAAATGTTAAACATGTACCTTTTTTAAAAGTAAGTTTGATTTAAAACGATTTAAATGCACAATTTACAAAAAAAAGTGACGAAAAACGACACTGTGATCCGCCTTCTAAAGGCGAAAATTCTAAAGATGAAAGCCCCTAAATGGTGAAAGCCCCTCAAGGTGAAAATTCTAAAGGTGAAAGCTCCCAAAGGTGAAAGTTTCCAATAGTGAAAACCTCTCAAGGTAAAAATTCCAAAGATGAAAGCTTCCAATAGCGAAAGGCCTAAAAGTGAAACTCGAAAGTTGAAAGGCCAACCACTAAAAATAATAGACCCACTTGGATTTTTTTTCTCAAAAATAAAATCTATTCGTTAATGACACCGGCACAAAATATAATTAAATTTTCACCATCCATCAAAGGAACACAAATTCAGTGTGATCGACCTTTCCACATAACTTCAACTCTTAAATTAGTCTTGAAACTGACTTCCTAAAATTTGATATTTTAAAATTAGTAATTATTGTTTAAAATCAATATTAAATAAAATAAAAACGCTGCATTACACTTTTTTTTAACATTTTATCTAAAAAATATCCTAAATATCGCATCCTTCCCGTTGATTAACTTTATATTTTATTTTGAAGAGTTCGGTCGATGGAAGTCCCACTTTCCCCAAACCGGAGCGAAAAAAAAAACGAAAACAAGCACTGTGACATTCTATTGTTAAACCAGTTTCGCCGGATACGTGATACACGTTAGTGACTGAAATATATATTCGTAGATTCAAGTAAATACCTCTCTTGTTAACCTAGTTCGATCTTACGCAATGTTTCGGCAAGAGTTATATAATCCGTCGCGAAATTTTTCAACGTACCTAGCGATTATACAGACGCTAGTATCATTTTAACTAAAAAAAAAGTTTTCCTCCCTCCATAAATCAACTAAACGACCTAAACTTACGAGAGACGAAACGTCTCGTCTTTCTTAGGGCGGTAGGCAAAAATCGTCACAGTGACCCCTCGTAAATTTTGGGTAAAATTTTTTACCTGAAGAGGGTATATCACGAAATCGCCACCACTTTAATTTATTTACTTTTACTGTCTCAATTAATGCCTATTATTATTAGCCTAACATTACCTAACACCAACAGTACCTTCACCGAATATAGAAAGGAGATGATTGTGGACCCGCTTTTTGAAAAGTTGTAGATCATAGTTCTCTGGAAAAACTGATTTTGGAAGCTTGTTTCATTCCGTAGCAGCCCTGTAAAAGAAGGATTCTTGATGGAGATTGGTCCTTGTTGTGTCAGTCTTGAGAGTAGATGGGTGAGACTGATCAGCGTGCCGAGTTCTTCGGCCGAATGTGGCCAATGGTGGTACAACAGTTTTTATTTCTCAGGAGCATCTGCCATGGACATATCTGTAGAGTAATGTCTGGTGAAGGGTATCTGTGAGAGTTGAGCTGTTTATCAAGCGAATGGCTCTTTTCTGAATGGAATCTAGAAGACGATAAGAATGCCTTGGTGCTGAACCCCAAATGTGCGAGCAATACTCCAGTGGAGGTCGGATTTGAGCCTTGTAAGTCGTCAACAGTTGATGAGAAGTAAAAAACGTTCTACCTTTCCAAGTGTGCACACGTGCATTGTCATGATGGAACAGCACTTTCTTCTTCTTAGCCAAATGCGGCCGTTTTTGCTTCAAATCAACGTCGAATCTGTTTAAAAGCTTTGAATAATATTCGCAGGTGATCGTTTTACCTTTCTTGAGGTAATCGATGTGAATGACACCGCGTACATCCCAAAAAAACTGTGGCCATGATCTTGTTGGCCGACAGACTCTGTTTCGCCTTCTTTGGTCCACGTTCACCCCGAGCAACCCACTGTTTCGATTGTTCCTTGGTCTCCGGCGTGTTGTGGTGGATCCATGTTTCATCCACAGTAACAAAACGGCGCAAAAATTCGTCCGGATTACTGCTGAACATCGCTAAACACTCTTTTGAAGTGGTCACACGATTGCGCTTATGGTCGAGTGCGAGCAATCGCGGCACCCATCTCGCAGAGAGTTTTTTCATGTCCAAATATTCTTGTAAAATATTATGTACCCGTTCAGTTGAGATACACCTACAGCATGAGCCAACTCACGCACTTTCATTCTCCGATCATCCAATATCATTTCATGGATTTTATCGACGATTTCCGGCGTGAACACTTCTTTTGGGCGACCTGGACGTTCGGCGTCACTAGTGCTGGTACGCGACCACAACGGAACTCTGTAAACCACTTCTTGACCATTGAAATTGATGGTGCCGAGTCCCCGTAGTATTTATCAAGTCTTTCCTTAGTTTCAGTGACGGATTTTGTACGTAAAAAGTAATGCTTAATCAGCACACGAAATTCACTTTTTTCCATTTTCGTAAAAATTCACGAGGTTGTGTCTGCTTTGAACGGCTATCAAACACCAACTGCACGACGTAGCTTGCTCAAAATTAGAAAGTCGCCCACTGATAGATTAAAGTTGACGGCAGCGCTGTTGCATTCGGAGTAACTGCGCGGGAAATTCAAAAAATCACTGACTTATCAAACTGCCTTCGTAGTATTATATAATTTTGGTGCCGTAAACAAGCATTGAACGTCGAGTACAAGATTTGTTCATGAATGGAAGAACAAAGTGGTGTTTCTGGCTTGTTGTTGCATGTATCCGCGTGTTCTCCATTCGAATGGAGAACATCGCTTAGTGTGTACGTGCTAGTGCTGTTGGCAACACAAAATTTTCAACCAGTGGTACAAGTAGGTGTGCTATTTTTGCGATTTTAGGGGCTACCAAAGAAATAATATGTTCAAAATCAGATTTTGTCAGTCTAACGAAGTTGCGGTACCATCGTTTAAACCTAGTTCAGACAATAGGCTATCCCCATGGCTCATCCCGTGTTTTAGAAATTCTCTCTGCCACCACCGTCTCTTTCTTTTTTGAACAATACCAGCAATTATTATAAAAGCAGCACTAGCACCAACAGCAATAGTCTCTTCCATTTTTAATTCAACACTGATTTTTGGTGTGGACGTGCAACAGTTTTAGCAACATCAATCTACAAATATGTTGACAACACCCTCTGTACTTACCTTTAGAAAGGATGGATGAAGGGAGATTGACGAAACAAATTTATAAGGCGAGTTTGAATGGCCGGAAGTCGGTAGAGGTCGACCGCTCGGCGAACATCGATCTCGATCAGATCAACATTGTTTTGAAGAACGGCCAGGTCAAGAGAGTACCAGCAACCGACGAGCATATATGAGAGCACTGATGAAAGTAGAGGAAGCAAATGATGTGTGTAAGAACCGTAGCGGAAGTGGAAGGAAGTGGTCTCTGTCTACCCCTACGGAAAAAGCCGTGACTATATAATATTTAAATAACTGTTTGTGGTGTGTTTATGAAATTTGGAGCACATATGTATCTCAAGTCTGCAAGTCTCAATATATAAGCTAAATTTGTTAGTTTTTGAGTTATGTGGGGGTCAGAAGTGGCTCCAAATGATTCGTGTAATATTACACACGGTACCGCTCTCCACTCTGTTAGCTTGAACTTGGCTTGACACGCTCTACCGCGTGTCTAGATACGGAAAATTTGCGGGAAGCCGAAATTTCAATTCACGACAATCAAGAGATGGTTTCAAAGATAAGGTTAAAGCGACCGAAAACCTTATCCCCCTCACTATCCCAGCTCCACGTCCTGTCAGCGGGCGGTTACAAAAAAATAAAAAAAAAATTACTCCCAAATTAAAAACAGTAAATACGCGGAAAAACGATTCGTATTTGTTTGGGCTAAAATTTTGTCGTTACTATCATTTAAAAGTTTTAACAGCTAATGCAACTATTATTTATAACAAAACAATCCTTCTAAAAGCAACTCATTTTCGTTATTTATTTATGCGAAAGTGCATTAAATTGATAGAGTTCATCGTATAGAGTTACCACCACCACCACCACATACAATTTCAACAATGGCCCGTTTATACAGGGTGATTTATAACTAATGGCGGGTGATTTGGACCAAAATATGATGATAGGATCAAATGTCACGTGCCTATTTTTTTCTATAGTTTCGTATTCATGGTTGCATACAGTACATCATCAACATCATCATCATCACTCAGCTATAGTAGTCCACTTAAAGTTGTTATTTTTTCGATTACATCTATAACACCTGTTCTTTGGCGAATAATCTCATTTGGTATTCGGTTTCTGAGGGAGATACCCAGAATACAGTACACTATGCTATAACTCGAATATATCATTCGTTGTAGATAATGTTGCATAACTTTCGATAGTTGGTTTGTAATTTCTGTGTGGATGGGACTGGATATCCACACGAACGAGGCACAGATTTGAGAAGATTGTGGGTTGACGTTTATTCCGCGCCATTTTTCTTGATTTCCGGGAGTTGTGTTTTGAGAGTCTTGGAGGCCAGGTGTCGGTGAACGTTGTTGGGGACGGTGTTATTAGCACGTGTGCAGAACCTCTATGGGATTTCTTTCATATCTGGCTGTATTTGGGCCATCTTAATTGGATTTTGAAGAAAAAAACCATTTGATTTTTAACTTGACCATTTTGTCTTGCCATTGTTGTGGATATTGTTGGAGTTGGAGTCAAGTTAAAATAACCGTTATCGGGATCTATTTGAGGGAAGCCATCGTTAATCAGTGCCACCCCCATAATCTAACCAGCCCCCGGAGTAGGCCACAGGAGTACATGTGAATTCGCATACCCAAAGGTTATCAGTGATTTATTTTTAAATATATAACGCTGTGTCTCATTTTGGCACCACGAGTAAGTCTTCCTTCAGTTTATAAGTATAGTACATGTGAATTCGTTTACCCAACGGTTATAAGTGATTTATTTTTAATTATATAACGCTGTGTCTCATTTCGGCACCACGAGTAAGTCTTCCTTCAGTTTATAAGTATAGTACATGTGAATTCGTTTACCCAAAGGTTATCAGTGATTTATTTTTAATTATATAACGCTGTGTCTCATTTCAGCACCCCGAGTAAGTCTTCCTTCAGTTTATAAGTATAGTACATGTGAATTCGTTTACCCAAAGGTTATAAGTGATTTATTTTTAAATATATAACGCCTTGTCTCGTTCGACACCACCAGTAAGTTTTGTTTCAGTTTATAAGTATAGTACTTTGTGAATTCGTATATCCAAAGGTTATAAGTGATTTATTTTTAAATATATAACGCAGTGACTCATGCTGACACCACTATCATGTTCTGTTTAGTTTATTAGTATATTACATTGTTGGAAACTATTTATTGCATTAGATAATATGCCAAAACTAAACTTGGATTAAAGTAACCTTCTCAATAATTCTTTATGTCCAAGTAAAAACATATTTTCTTCCTACTTGTCCTATTTGTAAATATCCTATAATCTTGATATTTTAAAGGACAACCATTGTAAAGATATTTTTAAATGAACTCGATTGTTTTGGCAGTGAAAATCTTTATGTAATGAGTTAACTTATATATATGTTTTACCTTTTGTTCTTTGCCTTTATGTAAATGTTTGAATTAGTGTTGTTAATGAGTTAATTTATATATGTCTTACTTTTTGTTGTAACTTGGTAAAGACTGTTACTCTTACTTCTGTTCTGGTTATTTTATAAAGCTGTAAATTTTACATTTTTGGTTTGTTCTTGCAAGAAAATTTTACCATAGCTGTTAACTTTGACTATATTTGTTATGATGTTGCTATTGAACTGTGTACCTTAATTATCTATTGTGTGAGTAAAGTATCCAATATATTTTTGCTATAATTTTATTTATTTGGTTCACCATAATCATAGTTTTTTATCTTGTGTCTCTGCTAGTGCCTATAAGATCTAGGGGTTTCCCGCTTATACCGTCAAGCCGGTGGCGCAGCTCACTTTTATATTTTTTTCTTCTACCCTCTACGGCTGAGCTCGGGTATAATTTGCCAGTAGAGAAACCGCTAGCAGAGTACTCGTTAGAGAACGAAAAAGACGTGGCACAAATATGCCTTAATAAAATATTGCCGTGGAAAAATAAAGATAGAATTTTTCAGCATGAGTTTAAATTTAATGTATGATGCGGCATTTTAGGCGACCAACTACTAGGGCCATATGTTCTGCCGACTAATTTAAACGGAAAATCTTATTTATTTTTTTTGCAAATTTTCGGATAATCTGACACTAGGCGTAAGAAGGAAAATGTGGTTTATGCAAGATGCAGCTACACCTCATTTTCCATTAGGTGTTAGAAATCATTAAATCGACATATTTCCCCAAAGATGGATTGGCAAAAAAAAAAGATTTTGAATGGCAACCAAGAAGTCCCGATACAATGCCTGGGACACATTACACGTGTGGATCGATCCTGGCAGGGTCGCCGTGTATTGTTAGGTCCCTTGCTCGTAGGTTTGTTAAAGTTTCGGGAAAACTCTCGTTAGTTAAAAAGAACGTTGAGCTTAAAAATATGTTTAATTTAATTTAGCAATTCTACATTTTAATGTCGTGATCTTGACCGTCACTGCAAAGTAGAGCAGCGTAACGACCGATCGAAGTAAAACAATAACACACTATTCATGCCGAGACATCTTGGTTGCGAAATAAATACGAACGATTAATAAACACAAACATTGTTACGTGCGTCTGGCGACACGTTCTAAGTGAGTTCAAAGTTATTCCCGCGAACGGTCAACTGAGTTCATTTATTAAACCTTTTTTACATGTTTTCCTGGCTAAGGGCACTACATTTTTGTTGCTAAAAAAATTGAAGAGTATAAAAATAAAAAGATTTTAAAGTTGTCTTATGTTAAAATATTATCATTCATGTATATAACTTAATGTAAATATGTATGAATTGTTGTAATATTATATTTATATTTAAACATTAATAAAATCTAATCAATCTAATGTGTATTATTGTAATAAAAGTGGGCCGAGATGGGCCATTCCAAAACAGGTCAGTTTTAGACTCGGGCTGACTTGTGCGATTTTAATTCAGTATACCTGTCTGATGGATCGAGATGGGAATCGCCCGCACGTAAAGAAGAAGAAGTCCTATGCAGCTAATTTTTTAAGGGGACAGGTTAATATTTTCTTTGAAGTACGAAAGTACGAAAGAAAATTTAATTTGAGTTTGTTCCGTTTATGTTTTATGTTTTTAATTCTGCTTAATCGTCGAAATGGAAGCCTACTTGAAATCCCCTTCTGAATTGTTCGATTCTCGAAAACGTGCCACGTCTTTTTTCGTTCTCTATAGAGTACTCTGCCAGCGGTCTCTCTACTGGCAAATTATGCCCGAGCTCAGCCGTAGGGGGTAGAAGAAAAAAAAGAAAATAAAAGTGAGCCGCGCCACCGACTTAGACGGTTCAAGCCTGAAACCCCTAGGTCTTATAGGCACTAGCAGAACCACACGATAAACAACTAAGATTATGGTGAACCAAATAAATGAAATTATAGCAAAAATATATTGGATACTTTACTCCAACAATAAATAAAAGTACACAGTTCAATAATAAACTTATAACAAATATAGTCAAAATCAACAGCTAACAATAAATCAAAAATCCAAAGTTTACGATTCCATAAAATAGCCAAAACAAAAGTAAGAGTAACAAACTTTACCAAGTTACCAAAAAAAACGTATACAACTCCTTAATAATACTAAATCAAACGTTTACATAAGGCTGCTAATTTACTCATGTTTTTACCATTTACATAAAGATTTACACTGCCAAAACAATCGATTTTATTTAAAAATATTTTTACAATGGTTGTCCTTTAAAATATCAAAATTGTAGGATATTTACAAATAACTATGAAGAAAACATTTTTACTTGGACACAAAGAACTATTGAGAAGATTACTTTAATCAAAGTTCAGCCTTGGCATATTATCCAATGCAATAAATAGTTTTCAATAATGTACCATATTAATAAATTAAAACAAAACTTCATCGTGGTGTCAAAAACAAATCACGTCGTTTAAATATTCTAAAATAAATCACTTGTAACCTTTGGGTATAAGAATTCACTACTCCTGTGGCCGGTTTGATTATGGAACGGCACCTGCTAATTAACAATGGCTTCCCTCAAATAAATCCCGCATGCGGATATTTTAACTCGACACCAAAATCCAAAATATCAACAACAAAGGTAAGATAGAATGGTCAAGTTAAAAATTAAATGGTTTTTCTTCAAAATCCAATTAAGATGGCCCAAATACAGCCAGATATGAAAGAAAAACCGTAGAGGTTCTGCCCACGTGTTAATATCACATCGTCCCAAAAACTCTCACCACACCTCCAAACGACTGACTACTTCCCAAGCCGGATATCAAGAAAAATGACACGGAACCGACGTCAACCAACAATATTCGCAAATCTATGTTCCACACTCAGAATCGCGCTCCTCCGTGTTGATAGCCAGCCCCATCCACACAGAAATGCAAACCAAACAATAATATAACCGACAACACACAACAATCGAGGCCAAAAACCAAAGCAAAATCTAATAACGAAAACCCCCACTCAACCTCCATCGATTAACGAAAAATGCCACAGCCATTAACAATCGAATCCTATCACTACAAGGTATGCAACACTATTTACAACGAATGATATATTTAAGTTACAACAAAATACGCTACCCGAGAAATACAAAACTATCAGAGACACAATTATAATGGAACTGTAGAAGGGGAAAAATAGGCACGTGACAAACGGATAAGATTATCGTGTTTAAAGAGGAGTACCAATATTACGTAAAAATGATGCCCGCGTCATATTTTCTAATAAAAATCAATAAAAAGTTTCGTCAAAAAAAGTTACCGGTCGATTTCATCATCAGGAATCTGAGCGACCCGAGAGGTCCACACGACTAACTTCCCAGTGGAAAGAATGAAAAAATACCATATGGTTTGTTGTTATAATTATTATTAAAATTATTAAAAAAAAACCGATTTCAAATTGTTTATAACAAATTCTAATTATCATTAACAATATTCTATTAATGTCAACCGTATTCTTTCAAATTTTTTTTTTATCACTTTATGAGCGGAAGCTATTTTCAATTGTTTATAACCATTGAAAATTGTTTTTTAATTATTATGATCACTAATCATTTGTAAGTAACAATATTCAATTGTTATAAAAGCTTGATTATTACTAACAATAATTTTTCACTGTTTTAGCGTCTTCAATGATATTCTCTCAATACTGACACAAGTTTCAAATTCTCCAATTCCTATTTTAGTTTTCTAAAACTATCTCTTTGAATGAAATATTGTGATCATATTTTTTATACAAATATTTCTAACATGCAATAATCATATTAGTCAAAAGATCTTGAAATTTATAAATTGCAAAATTCAGGTAATTTACCATTTTTTTCAGTTTTTTGCTTCTCCATAAAAAAACAGCTTGACCGATTTTTCTAAAAATCTTATCAGTTCTAAGATGCGTAATTATGCGTCGAATGCAATTGGTCCCACGTCAATATCATTTTTTGTTTTCGAGATAATCGAGACAAAAAATAATTCCGAAAGTTTACCCTTTTTTTCAGTTTTTTAATTCTCCATAAAAAACAGCTTAACCGATTTTACTAAAAATTTAATCAGTTTTAAGATGCGTAATTATGCGTCAAATGCAATTGGTCCCACGTCGATATCATTTCTTGTTTTCGAGATAATCGAGACGAAAAATAGTTTCCAAAGTTTACAATTTTTTTCAGTTTTTTTATTCTCCATAAAAAACAGCTTGTCCGATTTTGCTGAAAATCTAATCAGTTTTAAGTTGCATAATTATGCGTCGAATGCAATTGGTCCCACGACGATATCATTTTTTTTTCTACAGATAATCGAGACGAAAAATAATTCCGAAAGTTTTACCATTTCTTTCAGTTTTTCGCTTCTCCATAAAAAAACAGCTTGACCGATTTTTCTAAAAATCTTATCAGTTCTAAGATGCGTAATTATGCGTCGAATGCAATTGGTCCCACGTCGATATAATTTTTTGTTCTCGAGATAATCAAGACGAAAAATATTTACAAAAGTTTACCATTTTAATCAGTTTTTTAATCCTCCATAAAAAACAGCTAGACCGATTTTGCTAAAAATCTAATCAGTTGTAAGTTACGTAATTATGTGTCGAATGCAATTGGTCCCACGTCGATATCATTTTTTGTTTTCGAGATAATTGAGACGAAAAATAGTTTCCAAAGTTTACAATTTTTTTCAGTTTTTTGATTCTCCATAAAAAACAGCGTAACCGATTTTGCTAAAAATCTAATCAGTTCTAATTTGCGTAATTATGCGTCGAATGCAATTGGTCCCACGTCGATATCATTTTTTGTTTTCGAGATAATCGAGACAAAAAATAATTCCGAAAGTTTACCCTTTTTTTCAGTTTTTTAATTCTCCATAAAAAACAGCTTAACCGATTTTACTAAAAATCTAATCAATTGTAAGTTACGTAATTATGTGTCGAATGCAATTGGTCCCACGTCGATATTATTTTTTGTTCTCGAGATAATCGAGACGAAAAATAATCGCGAACGCACATACACACACTCATACGTCCACTTAAAAACAATTGTATTCTACTCTGGGGACCTTGAAATGTAGAGATATGTCAAAATTCGGGATTCGCAAAATCGGACCCATTACTATAACTTCCACTGGGAAGTTAATATTCAACAGTGTATCATGGATGATGACATTTGAATTTGACGACAATCTGTCGATATCCGACTAAAATATCGTGCAATTTCCCAAACATTTCAACAAGTGGGATACAACTAAAAAAGAAACATAGTTACTAGGGTTACTAAAGGCCCTGGTGGAACTCGACATCTCATTCGGAATCTTTTTTAAAAATATATTTACAAAGCAACCGATCACTTTCAATTATTTTACGCACGTGTGGCATTTTATTTGCAAAAATATAGAATATTTTACGTAATTTGCAGTGTTATTGCAAGCATTAACTAATCACTTTTTTAAATTAAAAAACAGTGCAGGGTATAACAGCTACATAGTCTCCCTCTAATAGTTCAACTATTTCATTTACGTGTAAACAATAGAAATTATTAACTCCAATGGCGCAGTACCTGTATAATATTAAATTCTGTTCTTCCAAATCACTAGCACTTCTCTTAACGGAGACACTGTAGTTTGCCATTCCACAAAAAACTCGATCACGAGAAAATCGTCCTATCAAATCAAAACCGTTTTCGCGGTTGTCGTAAAAATCATCAACGGAAATGTTGAATCGACACTCCGCACGCTCGAAACGTCCGATCACGACTAACTAGGTGGCGTCCTCGTGCTAACGCGGATTTACGAAACGGGGCAAGTCGAGAATGCAGTAGGGGTGAAAAAATAGTCAACTTCGTGGTGCTTAATAGAGGTGGGCTGCGTGCGAAACATGCACGAAATATATTTACCATTGTATTTTATTAATATTACACGCAAACTTCTGAATTTAGATATTATCAAGTCCACTTGTAAGAAATAACACGCGCGAATCTCAATTCTTTAAAAATGAATAGTTTCTGAGAAATTAAATAAGTTTTTAACGAGACGAAACGTCAAAAATAACGGTTATTATGCAGTCAACTGTCAACTGCATACTGCATCTTTGTTTATCACCCGATTTTAGAAAAGGAAAACAAACAAAAAAGTTCCATTTTGATATTGCGACAGTTGCGTGGTGTGGTCCAATGGTCGGAGTGTTTGCCTTGTATTCGAAAAACCGTGGGTTCGAATCCCGTCTCATACAAACATTTTTTTTTAAATAACTATGACCTTATTAAATACAGTGTGTACATAAAGTAATTCAATTTGCTAATATTTCGATTTATGTTGGGTTTACAAGAAAAAATGTTGAATAAAAGTTTTTTCAAATGATTCAGGCCATCTACATAAGTCGATTAGAAGTATATAGGGTGCACCGTTGCTTCAGAATAACTTATTAACATAATTTTTTAAATGTTACACCCTGTATATATTTTCAGTTTTTCATAATCTATTAAATTACAAATGCAACCGTCAAGACCGCATAATTCTAACCCTATTTATTCTACAGTTAATTAATCTCATTTAATTAGATGTTCAAATTGTCTTCCTTTTTTAATTTGACAGTATCCAAGTCCATTATAAAAAGCTGATATGATATTAAGCAATTGCTGATATGTTATTTGACGGGCTGTTAGATCAATATTCTATTTCTCAGTTCATCATGATTATCAGGTTTTGTCTTGTACACAATGTTTTTTAGATATCCACAGAGGAAATAGTCTATAGGCGATAAGTCGGGAGATCTGGCTGGCCACTCAATTGTGCCCCTTCTTCCAAATTACCTGTCTTGGAAAACTTCATTTAAGTAATTTCGAACAGCTGCAAATTGTCACCAACTGCATTTCTTATTGCAGGAACTATTTGATTTCTTAACAAATGGGTTATCCTCTGTTAAATTTAGTATATATACATCATTGGAAACGGGTATAGTTCTTAGTGATCTAAAATGTAGTGTGGTGATACCTATACCAAAAGTTAATCACCCAAAAAAACTTGAAGAATTTCGGCCTATGAATTTATTACCAATTGTAGAGAAAATATTGGAAATAGTAGTATACGAGCAGCTTAATAGTTTTTTAGAGATAAATGGGATATTATATGAGGGTCAGTCAGGGTTTCGAAGCAGACACTCATGTGAAGCTGCAAGTATGTTCTAGCAAAGCGAAAAGAAAATCATACATACATATATATAGTCACGCCTTTTTCCCGTAGGGGTAGGCAGAGACCACTTCCTTCCACTTGTTACGGTTCTTACACACATCTTTTGCTTCTACTACTTTCATCAGGGCTCTCATGCATGCTCGTCGGTTGTTGGTACTCTTGACCTGGCCTTTCTTGACTTTCTTGACTTGATCATCAGCGTAAAGAAGGCATTTGACAATCAAATCATTCATTTTCAATTCATACGCACTCTCTTTGAAATATTTAAGACAATCGTCTATGTATAAGTTAGACAGCCATGGCGAAGCCACACATCCCTGTCTCACACCTTTTTCGATGTTAAACAAGTCCGTACAAGCTCCGTTTATCCTGACACAAGCAGAGGAATCCTCATAAAGTGATTTCAGTGCTCGTATTAAACTATCGCTCACCCCATACATAGACAATGTCGACCACAATTCACTCCTCATTCTGGTCGATGAGGCTAATATAATAAGTGTATTTTTTTATCTCAAGAGAGCGTTTGAAACGATTGATAGGGAAAATTAATTGAAAAATGTAAGTCATACGGATTTAGCTTTCCAGTAGTTAAATAACTATTTATGTTCTCGCTATCAACAAACAAAAATTGGCAGAAATATATCTAAAAAAGTATTTTACGGAGTGCCCCAAGTAAGTGTACTAGGCCCGTTGCTCTTTTTGCTATATATTAATGATGTTAATGAATAATTAACTTTGTAAACTTATATGCTGACGATAGATGCGTTTGTCAAGCAAGATTACAAGAAAAACTACTTCTAAAAACCGTATCAAAAGACCGTAAAAAGAGCTCTGGTTTTTGCACTTTGTCAATCTTGAAATGCATTACCACCATCAACTTGCAACATGCTGTAGTCGCCACTCTCTGGGGACTGAAACCGAAAATAGCTCATTGGCTATAAACGGCTGTGATAAGACCCAAGATAACAAATGGCTCTATTTGCTGGTGGACCAAAGTACGGC
Organism: Agelastica alni; assembly: GCA_950111635.1. Lineage (NCBI taxonomy): Eukaryota > Metazoa > Arthropoda > Insecta > Coleoptera > Chrysomelidae > Agelastica > Agelastica alni. The sequence goes on from OX467708.1 coordinate 5,335,850, forward strand.
AAACCCAAACCGTAAATGCTCTCAGCAGTATACAAAGGCTAGCTTGCCTACGTATTACGGGGGCTATGAAAACAACCCCCGCTGCTGCTATGGAAGCAATGCTAAACCTCCCACCTCTAAATATTTATATCTGGGGCGAGGCAAGACAATGCGCTGATAGACTAGAACAACAGAACTGTTGGAAAGGTACTCAAAAACAGGGGCATACAACCATAAAAAATATAATCAGACACCCATTTCTAGAAATGCCAACTTTTTATATAAGCGCAGAAACATCCATTGAGAAAAACTATGAGTTTCACGCAAAACTCAGGGATGACAAAGGAAATGATGATCAACCTGGTGAACTCACCTGGCACACCAATGAATCAAAAACCAGCGAAGGAACTGGCTCAGGCGTCTATTCTTCAAAACACAAACGAGCAATTAAACTCATTCTGAGACTTCTTCCTAGCTGAAGTACATGCCATAAACACTTGTGCTGTTGAAAATATAAGAAAAGAAGACGATTCTCATTAGATCAGATAGCCAAGCGGTGGAATCACGGAGAATAGACTCAAAAATTGTCCGGGAATGTGCCGGAAACCTACGAACCTTGGCTAACCATAACAAGGTCACTTTGTCGTGGGTGCCAGAGTATAAAGGTATTTCTGGTAACAAAGAAGCGGATAAACTAGCTGTGCGAGGCTCTGGAACACCATTTATTGGGCCAGAACCAATAATAAGGATACCCAGGGCCAGCGTCAAAGCAGCGATCAATGGCTGGGTCCACTCTCGGCATCAGCTGAAGTGGGCACAGCCAGAGGGAGCTGGGCACAGCAAGTTAATGCTGAAAGAACCCTCACTTAAGCAGACAGGGAAGCTGCTCTCGCTAAATAGTGAAAAACTCAGAACAGTTGAAGGGCTGGACACTGGTTTTTGATGAAACATCAGCACAATATAGGCGTGTCCGATACAGAGCCTATATGCAGATTATATAATGAGGAGGAGGATATGGAGCCACCGCCCGGTAGAGGTACTACCTGGAGTGTATATAAGACCAAGGGAGTGATCCACCTGGGGCAATAGCAGTACAAGAGCTTCTACTCCTTAACAGGAGAATTGAAGAAACGGGACCAAACTAAGGAGCTGGAAAGGTACAGAAAGCAGACAATGTTACAGTGTCTACGGAAAAATTAGACTTCATCCACAACTCCTATTCATTCATCATAATCATCATCATCTAGTCGCCATAGGCTTTCTATTGTGTTGTTTAATTTACCAAATTCGACATATATATGTAGAATGATTTGTAGTTCAGATAGAATCTTATCATTTTGATCTGTAACTCTTCAGATTACAAGGTTCTCTTTTGCAAAAAATAATTAAAAAATAATCCATGAACGTATATATGCAAAACTGGAACGAAATATTAGCGAGTCGCAGTTTGGCTCTAGAAGAGGATTCGGTACAAGGAAAGCTCTGTTTAGCCTGAACGTTTTGATCCAAAGAGCGCGAGATGTCAACATGGACGTCTACGCATGTTTTATAGATTTTGAGAAGGCCTTTGATTGGGTAAATCATGGGAAGCTAATGGAAATTTAGAGCAATCGGGATTGGATGATAAAGATCTGCGAATCATAGGTAGGTTATACTGGCACCAAAAAGCTTGCGTTCGCGTTTTCAATGAAAGATCTGAAGAATTCTCAGTCCTACAAGAAGTACGTCGAGGATGTGTGTTGTCACCGCTATTATTTAATGTTTACTTCAAGATCCTGTTTAACGATGCATTAGAAGAAGATGAAGATGGAATAATGTTAAATGGAGAATATATCAATAACTTTAGATATGCCGATGACACCGTCTTGCTGTCAACCAGTGCAGAAAGGCTTCAACGATTAGTGGATCTTCTTCACATGCCGTCTCCTCTTAGAAGGTTGGCTATCATCATGGCGATTCTTGCTTTGGATGCGGTTGCTTGGAAATATTCTATAGAAGTACAGTGATACCACTCTCTCAAGTTCTTTGGCCATGAAGTGCGTCTTCTTCCCACACTTCGTTCACCCTGAATTTTTCCTTGCATTATTAGCTGTAACATGCGGTATCTTTCTCCGCGCATAACATGACCCAGATAAGCCAGCTTTCCTGTTTTTACCGTGTTCACTATTTCTGCCTCTTTACCTACTCGCCTCAATATCTCTGCGTTTGTTACCCGTTCTGTCCAAAAAACCCTGAGTATCCGTCTGTAGACCCACATTTAGAAAGCTTGAAGTCTATTTAAGTCATCTTTGTTCGTTGTCCACGACTCCATTCCATAGCGAAGTATTGAAGCGAAGTATTTGGCTAGTCCGATCTTAAGTCTGACACTCAGGTCTTTAGTGCAGAATATTTTCCTCATGTTTGTTAACGCAGCTCTAGCCTGACCTATTCTGCATCTTATTTCTCGCGAGTGTCCTCCAGTCTCGTTCAACATAGTACCCAGGTATTTGCACTCTCTCACTCTCTCAACCTCCTCATTGCGAATATAAAGACTTCCCTGAACATGCGCTTTGCTGATGATCACGTGTTTTGTCTTCTTGATATAAGGTGATAGAGTATCGAATACTTGTAGGAATTACAACATGCGCCTGAATACTTCTAAGACCATGATCATCAGTAAAACACAACAACCTACAAATCATCAATTCCGAGTTGACGGAAAAAGAAAATCAAGATACGGATTGAGAAGGCTAGGACCAATTTCAACCGTATGAGAAGAGTGTGCTCTGTAATAAAAAGCTAAATCTAAAAACTCGTATTCGAACTCTCAAATGTTATGTGTTCACGGTTCAGCTATATGGAGTTGAAGCTTGGACCTTGACCGACGACGTCTTGAAGCTTTTAAACTTTGGTGCTATCGCCGAATGTTAAGAATCTCTCGGATTTATCATGTAACCAATGACAAAGTGCTGCGAAAGGACAAAGAATTTCTTAAAACAGTCAAGCAAAGGAAAATGACATATTTCGGGCATAGCATGAGAAAGAATAAATATAGAATTGCTACAACTAATCACTAAGGGTAAAATAAGAGGACAACGAGGTCCCGGGAGACGCCGTATATCTTGGCTGAAGAACATACGCTAATGGACCGGGAAAACATCTGCTGAATTATTCAGAGCAGCGGTAAATGAAGTCATTTGGGACACGATGATCGCCGACGTCCACTGACGATATGGCACGTTAAAGAAGAAAATAGGTGGTTTTAGGCACTTGTGGAGATTGTGGACACGCTTTTTAAAAAGTTGCAGGTCATAGTTCTCTGGAAAAACTGATTTTGGAAGCTTATTCCATTCCGTAGCAGCCCTGTAAAAGAAGGATTCTTGATGAAGATTGGTCCTTGTAGTGCCAATCTTGAGAGTAAATGGGTGAGACTGATCAGCGTGCCGAGTTCTTCGGCCGAATGTGGCCAATGGTGGTACAAGAGTTTTTATTTATCTGGAGCATCTGCCATGGAAATATCTGTAGAGCAATGACTGGTCTGCAACTCTTCTTCTATGTTCTAGAGGGTGAAGGGTATCTGTGAGAGTTGAGCTGTTTATCAAGCGAATGGCTCTTTTTTGAATGAAATCTAGAAGACGAAGAAAATGCCTTGGTGCTGAACCCCAAAAGTGCGAGCAATACTCCAGTAGAGGTCGGATTTGAGCCTTGTACGTCGTCAACAGTTGATCAGGAGTAAAAAACTTTCTGGCTTTCCACAGAAAACCCAGCCTCTGGCTTGCCGACTTTGCGATATTAGCAACATGGTCATGCCAAGACATATTATTGGACACCGTGACTCCCAAAATCGAGATTGAGCGACTTGATTCAAGGGTATTTCCGGACATTGTGATGGGATGATTTGGGGAATTCACTTTCTTGGAAAACGTGGCACTTTGTGTTTTTTGGGCGTTGAACTGAACAAGATTGTTGGTTCCCCACTCGACGATTGCTTTAAGATCTCTATTGATGGAATCAACCTGTTCCTGCCTGAGTCTATTTGTATCATTCACCGAAAGTTATCGATAGGATGTGAAAGTTGAGACAAGTGTGCTATCGTCTGCGAAACTGTAAATGGGGTTCGTGGTGGTTTTCAAGAGGCGTTGATGTGTAAAAGAAATAAGGTGGGGGACAGGATGGAACCCTGGGGGACCCCGGCATTGGTTTTAAACGCATCAGAAGAAATACCGTCAACTACCACATATAGGGAGCGATCTTGCATAAAGCTCAAGAGCCATTGGCGCAGTTTGGTTGGGAGACCGTAGGCAGATAATTTACTTAACAATGCCTGGTGCCAAACGCGGTCAAAGGCTTTAGATATATCCAAGGCTATTGCACGGGATTCACTTCCCTGCAAAACGTTTGTCGGATTACCCGGGGTTCACTGTACTCCAAATCAACTTATGCAGACGGCCTAAATTATTTAAAAAAACTTTTATTCAACATTTTTGTTTGTAAACGTAACACAAAACGAAATATTAGCAAGTTACTCCACTTTATGTACATACACAATGTATAGCTAAATCATTTTGTGTAAATCGCCTTCATTTCATCTAGTTTAGTGTTCTTAAAAGTCGACATCACAAAAAAAAGTTTTCTCAGTGTAAACATTTTGACAGTAAAATATTTTGGATAATGGAATTTTTTTTAAAAGTAGCACATTTAGACGATAAATTATTTTGCAAAACTTCTTCGGACGATTTATTACAATATATCACACTTTCACTTTGCAAGAATGTAAATTTTTTCGGTTTTGAATTTTAAATTTTTTCACAGCATTTTTACCACATTTTTAAGTAATAACGTTTCGTCTTCGGCTCAGTCGAACAAAGTTTAAAATTTCGACTTTAAAACGAATGAATTACCAGCATTTATAGAGTTTTTACTGAAAATAGTCACAATAAGGGTAGACCTATCGTGTGGGCCGCGGACGGCCCGCACTGCGATTATTAGAAGGGGAAGGGATTATAGAAAGGAAATGATTGTGGACACGCTTTTTAAAAAGTTGCAGGTCATAGTTCTCTGGAAAAACTGATTTTGGAAGCTTATTCCATTCCGTAGCAGCCCCGTAAAAGAAGGATTCTTGATGAAGATTGGTCCTTGTAGTGTCAATCTTGAGAGTAAATGGGTGAGACTGATCAGCGTGCCGAGTTCTTCGGCCGAACGTGGCCAATGTTGGTACAAGAGTTTTTATTTATCTGGAGCATCTGCCATGGAAATATCTGTAGAGTAATGACTGGTCTGCAACTCTTCTTCTATTTTTTAGAGGGTGAAGGGTATCTGTGAGAGTTGAGCTGTTTATCAACCGAACGGCCCTTTTCTGAATGGAATCTAGAAGACGAAGAGAATGCCTTGGTGCTGAATCCCAAATGTGCGAGCAATACTCCAGTAGAGGTCAGATTTGAGCCTTGTACGTCATCAACAGTTGATCAGGATTAAAATACTTTAAAGCTCCACACAGAAAACCCAGCCTCTGGCTTGCTGACTCTGCGGCGATGTTAGCAACATGGTCATGCCAAGACTTATTATTAGACACCGTGACACCCAAAATCGAGATGGAGAGACTTGATTCGAGGGTTTTTTCGGACATTGTGATGGGATGATTTGAGCAATTCATTTTTTTGGAAAACGTGACGCTTTGTGTTTTCTGGGCGTTGAACTGAGCAAGATTGTTGGTTCCCCACTCGACTATTGCTTCAAGATCTCTATTGATGGAGTCAACCTGTTCCTGCCTGAGTCTATTTATATTATTTACCGAAAGTGATCGATGGGATGTAAAAGTTGAGGCCGGTATGCCTCGGATTAATCACCGAGGCATCGACTTAACGGGCGCACTTTGTTGAGAAGTACATTGGTAGATTTTTTGTTAGATTTCTAGAAAAGAAATTAGTAATCTTGGTTTATCGTTGTAGTAGGTCTCTCATCTTTTCTCTCTTTTAGCTGTTTTCTATCATAGTGCTTCTAACGAAGTGCTTGGGAGGCAGCATGGCCTTCACGACCCACCCTACAATCTACAATCTGTCTTCCATTTACGACATAACATATTGCAAATTTTCCGGCGCCATAGTAATAATAGGGGTTGCAGGCGATGGTTAATGTTATGCATGAACCCCTGAAAATCAAAGGGATGAAAATAAATGTGAGCAAAACGAAAGTAATGGTTTTCGAAAGAGAAAAAAGCATGACAAACTGTGGAGTTTCAATTAAGGGAGAAAGAGTGGAACAAGTAAATGAATTTGTGTACTTAAGTTCAAAGTTTACTAGAGATGGAAAGTATGACAGTGACATTAAGCGAAGGGTGTTGGCAGGAAAACAAATGAATGGGGTACTGCATAGCATTATGAATAGCCAGAAAGTGTCAAAAAGGCACGTCTGGCGATGCGTAGAGTTATGTTGGTTCCTACACTTATGTATGGTAGTGAATGTTGGGTTGGCAGAAAAAGCATGAAAATAGGATTAATGCTGCGGAGATGAGTAGTCTGAGAATTGTATAGCCGGAGTGACTCGGTTGGATAAAGTTAAGAATAGTGAGATAAGAGAACGCTGTGGCGTAAAAGAAGATGTGGTTACAAAGATAGATAAAGGAATGCTTAGATGGTTTGGACACGTAGAAAGGACGGATGAAGGAAGATTAACGAAACAAATTTATAAGGCGAATGTAAATGGACAAGTCGGTAAAAGTCGACCTCATCGAACATATCTCAATCAGATCAACATTGTTTTAAAGAAAGGCCAGGTCAAGAGTAGCAACAACCGACGAGCATGTATGAGAGCACTGATGAAAGTAGAGAAAGCAAAAGATGTGTGTAAGAAGCGTAGCAAGTGGTCTCTGCCTACCCCTATGGGGAAAAGGCGTGACTATATGTATGTATGTATGTATGCCAAAGTAATCGTTATGCCGAGTACTTTTCCCGTAATAAAATCTACATATCAAAAAAACAAAAATGCCCGATTTGATGCGGCATTCAATGTTTAATGTAACTGGTCAGGATGCCTCTCTTTTTTACTCAAACAATGCTGCTATAATTAATGCAGTATCAAAGAGATTTACCGCCTTTGAGATATCATATATCACGCAATTTTATAGATTTGAAATAACACCGCGAATATATAAAAAATATCTCTTGGTACACGCGACAGATCCGAAATATTTATTACCAAACTTCTTTATTTCTTATCTTTAGAATACTTAAAAAGCGACATTTGTAAAACGGAAAAGAATTCGCGCGGGAAAAGTTTACAGATACAGCGTCTAATTTATATGCAATCTTTGAAGGGCGCTTTTTATTTAGACGATAAAATGTGCTTAAAAATTTGCGACGTCCTTTTTTTTGTTATGTGACTTATCAATCAAGAGTAGGTGCTGAAGAGAGAACGTGCAAGAGAACAAATAATAATATGATGAGTACACAGCCACCAATCGGAGAGCTGGTCGTGAATAGGTATTTAATTTGATACGAGGGCGGTTTGAAAGTCAGTGACTTTTTGAATAAAACAAATTTTTTTTCCGCAAATAAACATTTTATTTTTCTACATAATCACCTTTTAGCTCGATACATTTAGTCCAGCGTTTTTCTAATTTTTTTATTCCCTCCAAATAATAGGTTTTTTCAAACCTCTCAAAATACGCGTTTGTTTCGCTAATGACTTCTTCATTCGACTCAAATCTCTTACCGCCCAGCCATTTCTTTAGGTTTGGAAACAAAAAATGGTCGCAGGGGGCTAAATCTGGAGAATATGCTGGATGGGGTAGCAGTTCGTATCCCAATTCGTGGATTTTGGCCATCGTGACTAGACAAGTGTGCACACGTGCATTGTCTTGATGGAACAGCACTTTCTTCTTCTTAGCCAATTGCGGCCGTTTTTTCTTCAAATCAACGTCGAATCTGTTCAAAAGCTTTGAATAATATTCGCCGGTAATCATTTTACCTTTCTTGAGGTAATCGATGTGAATGACACCGCGTACATCCCAAAAAACTATGGCCATGACCTTGTTGGCTGACAGACTCTGTTTCGCCTTCTTTGGTCCACGTTCACCCCTAGCAACCCACTGTTTCGATTGTTCCTTGGTCTCTGGCGTGTTGTGATGGATCCATGTTTCATCCACAGTAACAAAACGGCGCAAAAATTCGTCCGGATTACGGCTGAACATCGCTAAACACTCTTTTGAAGTGGTCACACGATTGCGCTTATGGTCGAGTGTGAGCAATCGCGGCACCCATCTCGCAGAGAGTTTTTTCATGTCCAAATATTCGTGTGAAATATGATGTACCCGTTCAGTTAAGATATCTACAGCATGAGCCAACTCACGCACTTTCATTCTCCGATCATCCAATATCATTTCATGGATTTTATCGACGATTTCCCGCGTGATCACTGCTTTTGGGCGACCTGGACGTTCGGCGTCACTAGTGATGGTACGACCACAACGTAACTCTGTAAACCACTTCTTAACCATTGAAATTGATGGTGCCGAGTCCCCGTAGTATTTATCAAGTCTTTCCTTAGTTTCAGTGATGGATTTTTTACGTAAAAAGTAATGCTTAATCAGTACACGAAATTCACTTTTTTCCATTTTCGTAAAAATTCACGAGGTTGTGTCTGCTTTGAACGGCTATCAAACACCAACTGCACGACGTAGCTTGCTTAAAATTAGAAAGTTGCCCACTGATACATTATAGTTGACGGCAGCACTGTTGCATTTGGAGTAACTGCGCGGGAAATTCAAAAAGTCACTGACTTATCAAACTGCCCTCGTATATATATATATCATATAAAAAAATAATAATAATCCCAGTCGGGTATACCAGACATGCGCATGTGAGGTTCACATTCAAAACCAGTAACTTCCGGAAATATAGTTTTTTAACACTTTTAACCCACATATAATATGAATAACCTTAAATTAAGAAAGATCCATCACTGAAATAACTCAGCAACTTCAGTAACTTCAGTAGGTCGTCGGTAAATTAAAAGAAAAATGGAATCAAATAACAAGTTATCGTCTATGGCTTATCTGTATATCTTGGGGTTCTACCCAAGACTTAAAAAAATATCCAACGAAGAGCGAAATTCTCTCGGAACTGCTCGGTGTTTTGGTCACTCAGAGTATAGGTCCAACAGCTGCTCAAAATTTATGGTTTTTTCCATTAGCCAAACCAAAGAGGTGATTTGTATTGATCAGCGCCGCATTCAGTATAAAATATATAAATCAACAGCCAACCTTAGAAGCGGACACCCTGTGTAATGACATACGGATAATACGACTCAAAAACAAAGACGGATGAAAGAACCCTAAAAAGTTAAAGAAAAGCATAAGAAAATACCAAAGCATTGGATCTTAAAAAAAACACTGATAACAAATCATTGATACGAAATATAATAGAAATCATACCTTTTGATAAGGGTTCACTTATTTACTTCTCCTATGAATGGGAAGATTGGTGTGTTCGTTCATCAATGGTCGTTTGTCATACGATTTCCAGGTTGGTTGAAAACAAATCCTTCCCAAGAAGTTGTTTTTTTTTTTGTAGCAATCAAAATTACATAAACACAAAAAAAAACGACGGGTTGCACTCTGGGAGTGCCGGCAGAAGTGAAAACAGCCGGCGCAGGCATACATTTTCGCCGCGCCGTAGAAAGAGAAGGGGATACTCCCTCTCCTACGCCACGCCAGCTGTCTACTCTCCATCCGTCTTACGAATTTTCGATCAGGTCACGTGTCCTGACGCGAGTTTAACATTTTTTACCCATTACAAAAAAGTGTACAACGCCGCTAAAGAAGTTTTCACTTCAAAAAAAAGAGAACAGAGAAATCAGTTCCGACGAAATTATCCCACCATATGTGGCTGAAAATTCACTTTCCAGAAAATTATCGCGTAACTGTTCGACCAACGAAATAACAATTGCCAATCGACTCAAATTGATCTTTTTCGACCAAGAATTCGTGACAGAAAAACCAATATCAATAAAAAGGATCGCAAAACATCGGTAGCTAAAATAAACATCAATTTATTTTTTTTAAAAGTGCATACCTACGCCATCTAGGCCCCGCGGCACCCAAGCTACTATACAAGAACTGTAGAAATTGATAAAAAAAACACCTACACCAGAACAGACCGATATCGGTTATCAATTTATCCAATAGGATGATCTCTCGGCAACAATATTTGAACATTATTTTTGTTCTTATAATAATATAAAATAACACGTACGGTAAAGTGTTGTAACGAGAAACTAGATCGTTACAAATGTCCTTTTTAACCAATTAAAACGATTGGACTCCTTTTTTATTATACGACCAACGGGCCGAGTCCGTACCTGACTGTAGACAAAAATTAATTACCTGAAAGATAGCAATACAGATAATTCTCAGAAACCCGTTTAACAATAATAAATAAAGAAACAGTGAAAACACATAAAATTGTTATAATAAAATAATAATATAAAGAGTTGGTGAATGGTTTTTCAGGAATTTTGGCCGTCGTAGGTCTGAGTTTATACTCGACGTTTCGCCATCTCTAGTGGACGGCATCTTCTGGAGATATAATTGTCTGCTTTTTAAGGCTGACAGTTTACGACATTTGTATGTCGCGATCGCAGGTTGTATAAGTTTTGGTGAGCGGGGCATATTTGATGGCTGCTCAGAAATTGGTGACGTTCCGGAGATTCATTCTTCTTATTTTTGTAAAAAAACAGCCTTGTATTTTTAAGTACAGGTACCCATGGTCTATTAATGTTAAGTGTTTCTTTAGATTTATTAAAATTCTGCAGGTATTTAGGTTTTTCAATCGCTTCTCTATAAAGCATCAGGTAATATGGAGATGTGGTGCATAAGACTCGAATTTAATTCTGATTTTTCTGTATGTCCAAGACGGCCGTTGGCTTTGTGTTCTTTGACCCTGGTGTTAATGGACCGTTTGGTTGTTCCAATGTAGACACTTCCAGAAGTGCATGGAATACGATAAACACCTGCAGAACTCAGTGGGGATCTCTTATCCTTGGCAGATTTCAGATAGTTTTCGATCTTCTTAGATGGCTTGAAGATAGTTTTGATGTTATATCCTCCTAGAATCCTGCTATCCTATTCTGAAAAGCCATCAAATATGCCCTGCCCACCAAAATACAACCTGCGATCGCGACATACAAATGTCGTAGACTGTCAGCCTTAAAAAGCAGACAATTATATCTCCAGAAGATGCCAATTGTTAACAGAAACAAGGCCACAGTATGTAGAGGAAAATGAACCAAACCTCATCAATGGGGAAGCCTTGAAACTAGATATCTCTCGTCAAGGAAGCAATCAAAAACCCCAGATGAAGTTGGGGCCGGTGTTTTCAGCAGGAAACCAAAGATTGAAATATCTACCAGTCTTGGCAGGTATGCTACAATCTTTCAGGCTGAAGTATTCGCTATCGAATTTTGTGCAAAAAAACTGACCAACAGACCTCTAGCAAACAAAAACATAAGTATAATATCAGACTGAGCTTCAACAAGATAAATTCTAAACTTGTATGGAATTGCATCGAATCCTTTGTGCGAACAACAGGGTGACCCTACTGTGGGTACCTGGGCTCCAGGGGGTAGAGGTAAACGAAAAATAAGACCCCCTTGCGTTCACTGGACCAAAAACGGTTTTTGGAGTCACCACAAGTGCCGCCAAAACAATCATTTCGGACTGGGCGAAGACAGTGACATTGAGCCAAGGGTGTTGGCAGGAAAACAAATGAATGGGGCACTGCAAAGCTTTATGAACAGCCAGAAAGTGTCAAAAAAGCACGTCTGGCTGTGCATAGAGGTGTGTTGGTTCCTACACTTATGTATGGTAGTGAATGTTGGGTTTGGCAAAAGAAGCATGTTAATAGGATTAATGCTGCGGGGATGAGTAGTCTGAGAAGTTTAGCCGGAGTGGCTCGAGTGAAAAAAGTAAAAAATATTGAGATAAGAGAACGCTGTGGTGTAAAAGAAGATGTAGTTACAAAGATAGATAAAGGAATACCTAAATGGTGTGGATACGTAGAAAGGATGGATGAAGGAAGATTGACGAAACAAATTTATAAGGCGAGTGTTAATGGACGGAAGTCGGTAGAGGTCGACCTCGGCGAACATCGATCTCGATCAGATCAACATTGTTTTGAAGAAAGGCCTACCCCCCCTTCGGGAAAAAGGCGTGACTATATATATGTATGTATGTATAATGCAAAAGGTAGATGCAGACCCTTATTTTACAATATAGTATTTTCCGATGAAGCCAAGTTTACGAGTACATTTATTTTACATAGCGCCACCCAGTTAAAAGTAAATGTTTTCTAAAACGCGCTGTATACGCCAAGCGCGAACGTAGTATAGGAACCAAAACAAGTGGTGAAAATAGATTTGTTTTAGTAATAACAAGCTCAATTAAGCATTCTTGGGACGCCCTGTATGCACAAAATCAAAACGCGAATGAGGAAGGGTATTCGAGCGCGCGGCTACAGTTACGCCACCTATACGATTGATGTTTTTATATTTTTCTACGTTCCCACATCTATTTTTGATTCTGTGAACAAGCAGGTCAAAAATGTTTGCCCTCGGGGTTCTTAAATTCGAGTTTAATTCGATAAATTCTCTAATAACACGCTTAATATTTAAATCGGCGTTTTCGACAGCCCAAAGGCTTATGTATGTTTACCTGTTTCGCAAATATTACCAAACATTTGGGAAGAAATATCCGAAAAAAAGGAAAAAACTTGCTAAATGAACAAATTTTTATGAGATATCAAATAATATACGGTTATTTGGTATCACTTACCGGAAAAAAACGAAGTTTTAAAAAAAATGAAAATTTAAAATTACCCGCCTTTGGAGTTTCGACCATTTTCACACTTTTCGTTAACAAGTGACGTCACCGTCAATAATATTTTTTTTTAACTTAGTTAGGTAGAAATTGGATGTAATTTAAATAACAGACGTCTTAGAGAAAAATAACTACAGTGTTGTAAGAAATAATAATATCTTATTCTACTCAAAAAATATATTTATCGTAAAGCGTATTCAAACTTCTATCCATTACAAATTACTGTCGTCCTTTTATGAAGAATGCCGCCAGCCGCCGTATCCCGCACCCTATCTCGTCCTTTTCCTTTGGTACCTGATCACCAGATGTGCTCGTGTACCCAAAAAGCTCTCCTTGCATACAGGGTGGATCCAAATGTCTTACAGTGTGTACATAACATAACGTAACTTGCTAATATTTCGATTTTTGTTAGATTTATAAAAAAAATGTTTAATAGAAGTTTTTTTAAATAATTAAGGCCCTCTGCATAAGTCGATTAGAAGTTACTCCAAATTAATTCATTTACATAATTTTTTAAATATCACACCTCGTATATATTCTGTTTTTTATAATCTATTAAATTACAAATACGAGTATATCGTCAGGGGAACATTCTCCAAACCTCCAGAACACACGAATCGAGAATCATCGATTTTGGCGAATGCGACAGAACATTCTCGAATGATAAACTGGACAGGTCCGGCCTTAAGACGTTGATCGTGATTCGTAACAATACAATAATTTATTTATATATATATATATATATATATATATATATATATATATATATATATATATATATATATATATATATATTGTTATAACTTTTTAGTTCCTCTGTGGGTTCGGCGATTAAAAACTCTAGATCCAGTAACAAAACAATGTTTATTTCAATACAATAAATTATATTTTCATTAACCACATAAATATTCATTTAGCTATACAACTTTTACAACTCTATATAACTATTTACATTTATTAAAGTCGGCAAGCCAGAGGCTAGGTTTTCTGTGGAAAGCCAAAAAGTTTTTTACTCCTGATCAACTGTTGACGACGTACAAGGCTCAAATCCGACCTCTACTGGAGTATTGCTCGCACATTTGGGGTTCAGCACCAAGGCATTCTCTTCGTCTTCTAGATTCCATTCAGAAAAGAGCCATTCGCTGTATAAACAGCTCAACTTTCACAGATACCCTTCACCCTCTAGAACATAGAAGAAGAGTTGCAGACCAGTCATTGCTCTACAGATATTTCCATGGCAGATGCTCCAGAGAAATAAAAACTCTTGTACCACCATTGGCCACATTCGGCCGAAGAACTCGGCACGCTGATCAGTCTCACCCATTTACTCTCAAGATTGGCACTACTAGGACCAATCTTCATCAAGAATCCTTCTTTTACAGGGCTGCTACGGAATGGAATAAGCTTCCAAAATCAGTTTTTCCAGAGAACTATGACCTACAACTTTTTAAAAAGCGTGTCCACAATCATTTCCTTTCTATAATCCCTTCCCCTTCTAAAAGTCGCAGTGCGGGCCGTCCGCGGCACACACGATAGATCTACCCTTTTTGCGACTATTTTCATAAAAAAAATAAAATTATTAATTCATAAACACATAAGCCGATACTGTCCTTGTTATGATCGTTTACCCTTTTATATCTCCATATCACAATTCTAGATCATTCTACCTGTTTCTCCAAAGTTCGACGTGGTTCCAGAGGTTGCTCGACCTTGTCGGACCCCTTCGGCGGCCGACAAAGCAGAGCGGTCGAATACGGACCCTAGAAGCGGCCGATTTCTCGGTTGCCGACAGGACCGGATTTGTAACGATATTCCAAACCAAATCATTAGTTCAGTTAAATTTCATAAAATTTTACGCTACTATCAATTTATCATTAAAATGCGTCTTTACCCTTCAGTCTCGTACCAAATACTGTCAAACTACACACTATATCCCGCACCCTTTCTCGTCTTCCTATTTTAGGTTCCCAGCAAAACAGATCTTTCTGTTATTGTTATATCAAGTAACCCTCGTTTATGACTCCACACCATGGATCCAAATATATCTTACAAATAGCAATTATGTAAAACAGAAATATTTTATTACAGTGATATACTCTCCTACGAATGTATGCAGAAATTTTAACGCAGCCGTGGCACATCAAGTGACTCATGAAACTTAACTGCTAGTCATATTTTATGGATGCCCATTCGAGAGGTGTGCACGTGCAACTCCCGGAGCGTGTCCCGCGGGTCATCGGGAGAGGGTCTCGATCATTATACTTACGTTTTTCGTTTCCAAGGGCGCCAACACAATTTTTAGCAACGAAAACGACTCCGAGATAGAGATAGAAAGAGAGAGATTTTATTATTAAATATATAGTAACGTATTTGTATTGCCAAGGCAAAGACAGAATCCGACAGAATAAGTATTTTTAACAGATGGTGAAATATACCTTTGACTGCGCACCACCTCGGGCGTAGACCGGTCTGGCGCCGTTCCGGCTGCTCCCCGGGGCACTCTACGACCCGATTGCCCTTTCACGGACCCGCGGGCTATTCTCCTCGCCTTCTACGATGCTCGCTAATTGACTTTCAAATGTCCAACTTCTCGACGACGATCTTTTAAATCGTTTCCGAGGTTTTTTTCGTCCGTTTGAACAGCGTCGGGGGCGACGAAAAGGTTCGTGGGAGACAGTGGCGTATCCTGAAAACCAACGTATTTTTCGATTTTATTACTCGTGTAAGAAATAATAAAAACGTATTCCACTCAAAAACTATATTTATCGTAAAGCGTATTCAAACTATCCCTCGATAGCAAAAATGCTTCTATTTATTTTGTCGACCCTTGATCAAGACTGCCGCCAGCCTCTTTCTTGTCCCTTTATCCAGATACCTGGCCTCCAGATACGTTCGTGCTCTCGTCGACTACAGGGGCGAATCAAAATATATCTTACACTCGGGAAACTAATAGCACTTAATTTAGTAATTCCAATCTTAGTTTAAAAATGTATTGTCAAAAAGTTTACTTATTGTAATTATGTATTGCAGATTGTAAATAAATAGGGGTAGTCAAGAAAAAAAAAATAAAAAAAAGTTTTTTTGATAACTTACATTTAAAATCGTTAAAATTTTGCAATTTGTTAAATATAATTTCTGATGTTGGGACTCGATTTTCTTTGTACGAATCGTAAACCAGTAAATCCTCGTAAAGTGATTTAAGTGCTCGTATTAAACTACCGCTCACCCCATACATAGAAAATGTCGTCCACAATTCACTCCTCACCACTCTGTCATAGGCCTTTTCCAAGTCCATAAAGGCGGAATAGACCTTCTGGCTTCTAGCCAAAAACTTTTCGACTGTACCTCGTAATGAAAAGACCTGATCCACACAACTCCTCCCTCTTCTAAATCCTGCTTGCACATCCCATAATATCTTCTCAGTTCCATTCGTTACTATTTTAATCAATATATTTGCATACAGTTTGCCGACTATGCTGAGTAAACTAATACCGTCTGGTAGGCTACCACTCCTCCAACAAAGGTTAAAAAGGCGGTACAGCAGACTAGCAACGACGTTTTGTCCAGCCTTCAGCATTTCAACTGTTATCCTGTCGTATCCAGCAGCTTTACCCAATTTCATACTGTTCAACGCTTTCACAATTTCTGTCGTACTTATTTCACTTTCATTGCAACTTTTACTCATGTCTCCGAAAGGGGCCTGTACTTGTGTATCCTCTTTCTCAAATAAACTTTCAAAGTATTCCTTTTATCTCTTTAATACGCATTCCTCTCCTTTTACCATACTACCATCTTGGTTTCTGATTCTTTCCAGTTGCGAGGTAGTATCTTGACCTCTGGCTGTTCTTATGGACTTCCAGAAGAGTTTAATATTGTTTTTAAACTCGTCGATAACCTTCTAACCTTCATCTTTATCACTCTTCTTTTTTTTGCCTCAACCTCTGGTGCCATACCTTTTAACCTTTTATACTCATTTTGCGTTCTTTGATTAGCTTTTGTAGCTAGCCAATTCCGCCAGGCTTTCTTCTTCTCTGACACTGCTTCTTCTGCTTTTCTTCTTTTACTTACACCACATACTTTAATAGCAATATCTACGATTTCTTTCTTGAATGGCTTCCACAATTCTTCAACCTTATATGCTTCATCTAAACTGTCAAATTTATCGGTCAATTTACTAATGAACTCCTTTTTTATACCTTCTTCTTGCAAATTCTCAACTTTTATACGCTCTAGTACACTACTTGATTCCTGCACACGATGCCGCCACCGCTGAAAGAGACCTTTTATTCGGCTCATTACTAAGAAGTGGTCTGTTTCAATACCTGCACCGTGGTGTCTATTCCTTTTTTTTTTTAATCTTTCGTCCACAATTACGAAATCAATTTTACTTCTCTGGTATCCTTCTTGTCTTGTATACAAGTGGATCCTTTTATGGTTAAACATTGTGTTTGTTACCACAAGATTTCACTCCAAGCATACTTTAAGTAGACTTTTTCCGTTTTCATTTACTCTTTCGTCACCGTACATTCCCAGAAAACTGTCATACCCATCACGATTTACTCCTACCCAACTATTAAAATCACCCAACATTACAATTCTTTCATTCTGGTTACACTTATTTAGAATATCTGTCACACTATCCCAAAACTCTTTTTGGGCTTTTAAAGATTGATTTCACTGCGCATCTTGTGGGGCATAAACCTCTAGCAAAAAGATACGAGTAAGACCAACCTTCAGCCTCACCCAGAAGAGTCTTGGGCTTACACATTCAAAGTCAGTCACACATTCATTCATTCTAGCACAGAGTATCACAGTAATGCCCTGAGAACCTTTCGCTTGGTTTCATTTACACAAAGAACATCAATCCATCTTGCTTCTACCATCGCGTAAATTTCATCAATTTTATCATTCAATCCTCCCCTTACATTCAAAGTAGCAAAGTGACTATCCGGAATCCACGTTTCGCCCCCATAGGAAGCATGACATGACAGGTGGCGATTCCTATCGCTATCGTTTTGGTTATGGTCAATACGACTATTACTTATAGCTTTCCATGAGATAAATACAATTTATACTACAATAAAATACAAACAAATTAAAAAATTAACCTTAAATAAATTTTAATAATATTAATTATAGCAGCAAAACATATAGTATTTTTTTATTTTAGTCGTGTAGACGTCTTGGGTCGCACCCAAAATACTGATATTTTTTGTTTTATTTTGCAGAGAAAGACGAGTACTTTTTGGACATGCTCGTTAGGTCGAAAAATTCGTAAGCATAGTAATTAATAGACTGTTAAAAAACATTTTTTAATTAGATGATAATAACATACAATAATGTTAACACTTGATACGCTTAAACACATTTTTAACTACGCTACTTCGTTAATTTGTTTATGCACATTGGTTATCTAGTAAAAAGGTCATCTTTTTTTTAAATATGGCATAACTTTGTTATTGAAAAAAAAACTTATCTACCTTATAATATTAAATATGTATTTGTTCCTAGAAGTGTTTAAGTCCATTAAGGTGTAAATTTATTAGCCATAGGCGTCGTTTGTTTCCTTTACCTTCACCACGATATTAATTCTTTGAACCACCTAATTCTTAAATTTCCTTTTAAAATCACTATATGTGCAAGTATTTTGAGAACTAGGCGGAGTGGCGACATCAATCATACAGTTAGTAAACATCTAAAACCTGTTATTTTAAACTTATCATCTGTAATCAGTTACCCATGTTTCTGAAACTCCAAAATATCGTATGTATTTGCCTGGACCAAATCTCTTATTTCGTTAATTTTTGGTAATAGTAAACGAACTTTTTTCCAAACGGAACAATAACAACAACGTGTTAATGATCCAGGGTGTTATTTGAAATACTTTAAACGAGCCTTTTTACGTGATAATGTTAAAATAGATCCACCACTTCACTTCAGTACCAAATCGACAGTAAACTGAGTGAGGAGCACCTGGTAAAATGAAGTTGCAGTAGTTAGCTGACTTTCTGAACGTACCAAAAAGCAGCGTTTACAATATTTTGCCCAAAAATTTGAGCAAGATGTACTTTTGTCCAAATGGAACAATAACAACAACGTGTTAATGGTCCAGGGTGTTATTTGAAATACTTTAAACGAGCATTTTTACGTGATAATGTTAAAATAGATCCACCACTTCATTTCAGTACCAAATCGACAGTAAACTTAGTGGGAAGCACCTGGTAAAATGAAGTTGCAGTAGTTAGCTGACTTTCTGAACGTACCAAAAAGCAGCGTTTACAATATTTTGCCCAAAAATTTAAACAAGATTAACTTTTTTCCAAATGGAACAATAACAACAACGTGTTAATGGTCCAGAGTGTTATTTGAAATACTTTAAACGAGCCTTTTTACGTGATAATGTTAAAATAGATCCACCACTTCACTTCGGTACCAAATCGACAGTAAACTGAGTGAGGAGCACCTGGTAAAATGAAGTTGCAGTAGTTAGCTGACTTTCTGAACGTACCAAAAAGCAGCGTTTACAATATTTTGCCCAAAAATTTGAGCAAGATGAACTTTTTTCCAAATGGAACAATAAAAACAACGTGTTAATGGTCCAGGGTGTTATTTGAAATACTTTAAACGAGCATTTTTACGTGATAATGTTAAAATACATCCACCACTTCATTTCAGTACCAAATCGACAGTAAACTTAGTGGGAAGCACCTGGTAAAATGAAGTTGCAGTAGTTAGCTGACTTTCTGAACGTACCAAAATGCAGCGCTTACAATATTTTGCCCAAAAATTTGAGCAAGATGTACTTTTGTCCAAATGGAACAATAACAACAACGTGTTAATGATCCAGGGTGTTATTTGAAATACTTTAAACGAGCCTTTTTACGTGATAATGTTAAAATAGATCCACCACTTCACTTCAGTACCAAATCGACAGTAAACTGAGTGAGGAGCACCTGGTAAAATGAAGTTGCAGTAGTTAGCTGACTTTCTGAACGTACCAAAAAGCAGCGTTTACAATATTTTGCCCAAAAATTTGAGCAAGATGTACTTTTGTCCAAATGAAACAATAACAACAACGTGTTAATGGTCCAGGGTGTTATTTGAAATACTTTAAACGAGCATTTTTACGTGATAATGTTAAAATAGATCCATCACTTCATTTCAGTACCAAATCGAAAGTAAACTTAGTGGGAAGCACCTGGTAAAATAAAGTTGCAGTAGTTAGCTGACTTTCTGAACGTACCAAAAAGCAGCGTTTACAATATTTTGCCCAAAAATTTGAGCAAGATGTACTTTTGTCCAAATGAAACAATAACAACAACGTGTTAATGGTCCAGGGTGTTATTTGAAATACTTTAAACGAGCATTTTTACGTGATAATGTTAAAATAGATCCACCACTTCATTTCAGTACCAAATCGAAAGTAAACTTAGTGGGAAGCACCTGGTAAAATGAAGTTGCAGTAGTTAGCTGACTTTCTGAACGTACCAAAATGCAGCGTTTACAATATTTTGCCCAAAAATTTGAGCAAGATGTACTTTTGTCCAAATGGAACAATAACAACAACGTGTTAATGGTCCAGAGTGTTATTTGAAATACTTTAAACGAGCCTTTTTACGTGATAATGTTAAAATAGATCCACCACTTCACTTCAGTACCAAATCGACAGTAAACTGAGTGAGGAGCACCTGGTAAAATGAAGTTGCAGTAGTTAGCTGACTTTCTGAACGTACCAAAAAGCAGCGTTTACAATATTTTTCCCAAAAATTTGAGCAAGATGTACTTTTGTCCAAATGGAACAATAACAACAACGTGTTAATGGTCCAGGGTGTTATTTGAAATACTTTAAACGAGCATTTTTACGTGATAATGTTAAAATAGATCCACCACTTCGTTTCAGTACCAAATCGACAGTAAGCTTAGTGGGAAGCACCTGGTAAAATGAAGTTGCAGTAGTTAGCTGACTTTCTGAACGTACCAAAATGCAGCGTTTACAATATTTTGCCCAAAAATTTGAGCAAGATGTACTTTTGTCCAAATGGAACAATAACAACAATCGTGCCAAAAAGCAGTGCTTACAATATTTTGTCCAAAAATTTGAGCAAGAGAAACTTTTTTAAAAATGGAACAAAATTAACAACGTGTTAATATTCCAGGGAGTTTTTTGGAGTTGTTTAAACGGGTCTTTTTGTGAGGTAATGATAAAATAGATCCTAAACTTCACTCCAGTACCAAATCGACAGACAGCTGAGTGATGAGCACACTCGGTGCAACTGATCGTCTAATTGTGATAATCATACATTATTATAGAGTTTTAAAAAGCTCAAAGAGTCAGCTTTCAGAATATTCAACGGGTATATGCGACAAATGTAAATAAATCCGTGAAATTTCAATTTAAATGAAAAAACAAAAAATTTCTGTATGAAATGAATGGGAATCCAAAATAGCCCCTCTTGGGCGAGAATTTTTTTCTTTTCATACATTTGGAAGGGTAAGAAATAAAAAAAAAATGAAAAACCCTAGTGTACATTATTATGTCTGAGATCTTAGTGAAATTTGGGTCGTGAATGGTAATAAAAATGTTGTTAGATAAAACCCTACACTGTTAAGTGCCAATTACAAAAAAAAGTTTTGTGATAAGAATAATTATGTCTTATATATAATATATATATAGATGGGTTTGTTTTAAATTAGAAAAAATATATCGCTTCGAAATGTTTAGAGTATTCTTTATCGTTGTGGGAGCGGTAGCGGTGACTGCCGACGTCAATTTTGAGATCAAAAACGTCGAAGGCGGGCCCGTATGGGTTGGAATCCAAGGAAATCCGGGTCATCCACATTTAGCGAACGGAGGATTCGTACTGAAGCAAGGAGAATCGGTATAAAGCTTTTTTTCTATTATTTATTTAAATACAAAACTAATTTTCTTTTTAAAAAGAGAACCGTCCAGTCGCCCGACCAATGGCAGGGTCGATTTTGGGGTAGGACGTGGTGCGACGAAGGCAGCAAACATTGCGCCACCGGGGACTGCGGCAACAAAATAGAATGCGGCGGTGCAGGCGGGGAACCCCCGGCGACGCTTGCCGAATTCACCATCAAGGGAACAAATGGACTTGATACGTACGATGTATCATTGGTAGATGGCTTTAACATACCCGTTACAGTAAGTAATATTAACTATTCACAGGGCCAGAACCTGTGCTTGGAATCAGCAAAAACCGATCTTCTTCTTCTTCACGTGCCGTCTCTTCTTAAAAGGTTGGCTATCATCATGGCGATTCTTGCTTTGGATGCGGCTGCTCGGAACAATTCTATTAAAGTACAGTGATACCACTCTCTCAAGTACTTTAGCCAAGAAGCGCGTTTTCCTCCCACACTTCTTTTACCCCGAATTTTTCCTTGTATTAATAGCTGTAACATGCGGTATCTTTCACCGCGCATAACATGACCCAGATAAGCGAGTTTTCCTGTTTTTATCGCGTTCACTATTTCTGCCTCTTTACCTGCTCGCCTCAATATCTCTGCGTTTGTTACCGATGCAGGACCCTGATTGATGAGTGGATGAAAAACTCCCGAACACCATGGGAATACTCAGAAAACCCGTCGATCGCAGACTATGTGGTAAAAAGGAAAAAACAGCCTCTCACATCATCTTCGAACGAGACGCCCTAGTTAATTATTTATTGACAGCTCTCAAGAAGTCTGTAGTAGTGCAATGGCTCTGTCTCCTGACGCAGCTGTATGCTAGGTGATGGATGGTCTCTCTTTCTCCACAGTCGCAAGCGTTATTTTTGAGTTTCCCCCATTTATAGAAAGAATTCTGTGCGGATGCCCTTTAGGCAGCACCATGTTTTTTTGGTAGAGCAGAGCCAGAAACCGTTTCGTTTGTACGGATGTTGTTGTAGGTGTCAGGAGATACTCTATTCCGCCATTCTTGTGCCCATTCGTGTTCCAAAGTGAAATTTTTTGCGGTGAGAGCTGCAGTAGTTTGAACTGAAGGTATCCTAGAACGTAACCTCTCGCCTAGTTGGACGATGACTTCGTGAGTTAGGAGCTACGGGCTGTCTTGGATTTTCTTATATTCTCTACAGAGAGCGTTTGCACGGCGCAGATCGGCTGGCGGTATATCGCAGAGAGTAGGCAGCCAGTGCGTGGGTGTAGGTTTAACGGTGCCGCTGATTATTCTTAAGGATTGTTTGAGTTGGACGTCAACCATTTTTGAATGGGGGCTATTTAGCCATACAGGTGAACAATATTCGGCGGTGAAGTATACAAGGCCTAGGACGGAGCTATGGAGGGTGTCGGCTGAGGCACTCCAGCTGAAACCGCTTAATTTTGAGATAATGTTGTTTCTTGTTCTCAGTTTGGCAGCTACGTTCGTCAAATGTTTTTTGAAAGAGAGAGAGAGAGAGCGGTCCAGGGTTACGCCCAAGTACTTTGGGTGTTTGTTGTACTTTAGACGGGTTTCATTGAATTCGATATTAAGTTCGACGTTTGTCATAATTTTATAAAAAAATCGTTCATCGCTTTTAGGTCTTCAATATCTTTTCTGCAACGAGAAGATTTTTGTGCTTAAATCCAGGAGCCATAACAAGTTGAATGTCTAGTAAGCAGGTGTCACAGAACCTTCGGAGGGATCAGAAAACCTCATAAACAGGCTACTGAACCTAATAAATGGCACAAACCTATTCGTGTGAGGAACCACTGACGAAAGAGTGATACAATATTACACGGTTGGTCGCGGTGTCACAGGGAGGTCAAATGCTAACCCGGTTTCTTGTTCGTCAGCCAAAAATCCAACCAAGCAACATCTGTTCGCGTTATAACTCTAGTTTCATTAAAAGTATTCACTGTCTTCTGGTGGATTCGAATCTCACTTGGATTTTTAGAATTCTGTACGGCGTTAGCATTTCCCAGCAGGTACCCATTTATTCCGACCCGTAATTAGACAGTGCGTCTGATATTCTTGTAATAGGTCTTCCTCTTGCTCCTCTGCTGGTCCATGGTCTCCATCGCAACACTCTTCCATTCCACCTTGTGTCTTTTATACGGGCGATATGTCCCGCGTAGTCTTTTTTTTCCTTTCCAAGAGTTATTCGTTGGTCTAAGTATGTATAATCCTTTCTCTATTTTGTTATTGTTTATTATGATATTGGGATCGACCAGACACATAGTTTTGGTTTTATTTATATTGATTTTGAGGCATATATCCCTGGATTTTTGATTCGGATCTGTAATCATTTTTTCCAGGTGTTCAACGTCATTGGCGAACAGAACTATGTCGTTTGCTTATCTGAGATGTATTAATCTCTCGCCGTCGATGATGACTCCCTCTTTTGACCAGTCTAACTTCTCGAAAACTCCTTCTAGGGCCAGCCCAAACACTTGGGGTAAGATTGTGTCGCCCTGTTTAATTCCCCTTTGCGCGGTAAAGGAATCTGTTGTTTCATGTATCCTCACTGCCACTTTCGCATTTTCGAGAATCTTTTTATTACTAGCTGGTTTATCAGAAAGGTACAAACTTATGTTGATAGGTTTAGAAAGCTCAGGAACCCCCGTGACTGCAGAAGCAATAAAAACAAAGGTATTAATATCAGTGGTCTGGGTGCATCCCGAGAGGTCCACACGACCAACTTCCCAATGGAAAGAATGAAAAAATACCATATGTTTTGTTGTTATAATAAAAATTATTATAAAAAACGATTTCGAATTGTTCGTAACAAATTATAATTGTTTTTAACAATATTCTGTTTACGTCAACGGTATTCTTTCAAACTTTTTCTTATCATTTCATAAGCGGGAGCTATTTTCGATTTTTTTTAATATTATTATGATCAATAATCATTAGCAACGATATTCAATTGTTATAAACAATGCTTGATTATTACTGACAACATTTTTTCACTGTTATAGCGTCTTCAAGCTATTCTCTCAATACGGACACAAGTTTAAAATTCTTCAATTGCTGTTCTTGTTTTCTAAAATATTTCTTTTTATAAAATATTGTCATCATGTTTTTCATACAAATATTCTCAACATCATATTATTCAAAAGATCTTAAGATTCTCTATTAAAAAAAATATAATTTATAAATTGCAAAATTCAGGTAAATTACCATTTTTATCAGTTTCTCCATAAAAACCAGCATTTCTGATTTTGCTGAAAATCTAATCAGTTTCAAGTTGCGTAATTATGCGTCAAATGCAATTGGTCCCACGTCGATATCATTTTTTTTTCTCGAGATAATCAAGATGAAAAATAATTTCGAATACGAACATACACACACACAAACAAACAAACAAACAAACAAACACACACACACACACACACAAACAAACAAACACACACACACACAAAATTGGATAATAAAAAAACTTACTATTTTTTAGATAGAGCAAGAAGGGGGAAAGGGGGACAACAGTAAATACAGCTGCACCAAGGCATCTTGTACGAGTCACATAAACGATAAATGTCCCGCAGAATTGCAGTTGAAAAATGGCGATACAGTAGTAGCTTGTAAATCAGCGTGTTTGGCTTTCAAAACCGACGAATACTGCTGCACGGGAGAACACGGTACTTCGGAGACATGTCCCAAACCCGCGCAGTATGCTGATTTTTTCAAAAATGAATGTCCCGACGCGTATAGCTACGCTTTCAACGACAACCAGAGCACCTTTACTTGCTTATCCAACAAGTATATCATTACTTTTGGGGCTTAGCTATGTACATATTCCTCACAATAATTTGTACCGATTTCTAATGAATAATACAAACTAAATTTAAATCTTTTCTTTACAATTTATTTTAAACTATCTATTAAGATCTGTCTTATAAGTTTACATTAACGAACGATAGATGGCGGAATATTGACGACTGACACGTCGTGGATAAAGAAGATTTATAAATTATCAGCTTTGGCTAGATTCTGCATTTTTAACACGCTTATATTAGTTTTACCTGTATCTTGTGTTTTTTTTTATGAAAATAGTCGCAAAAAGGGTAGACCTATCGTGTGGGCCGCGGACGGCCCGCACTGCGACTATTAGAAGGGGAAGGGATTATAGAACGCTTTTTAAAAAGTTGTAGGTCATAGTTCTCTGGAAAAACTGATTTTGGAAGCTTATTCCATTCCGTAGCAGCCCTGTAAAAGAAGGATTCTTGATGAAGATTGGTCCTAGTAGTGTCAATCTTGAGAGTAAATGGGTGAGACTGATCAGCGTGCCGAGTTCTTCGGCCGAATGTGGCCAATGGTGGTACAAGAGTTTTTATTTCTCTGGAACATCTGCCATGGAAATATCTGTAGAGCAATGACTGGTCTGCAACTCTTCTTCTATGTTCTAGAGGGTGAAGGGTATCTGTGAGAGTTGAGCTGTTTATCAAGCGAATGGCTCTTTTCTGAATGAAATCTAGAAGACGAAGAGAATGCCTTGGTGCTGAACCCCAAATGTGCGAGCAATACTCCAGTAGAGGTCGGATTTGAGCCTTGTACGTCGTCAACAGTTGATCAGGAGTAAAAAACTTTCTGGCTTTCCACAGAAAACCTAGCCTCTGGCTTGCCGACTTTGCGATGTTAGCAACGTGGTCATGCCAAGACATATTATTGGACACCGTGACTCCCAAAATCGAGATGGAGGGACTTGGTTCAAGGGTTTTTCCGGACATTGTGATGGGATGATTTAAGGAATTCACTTTCTTGGAAAACGTGGCACTTTGTGTTTTTTGGGCGTTAAACTGAACAAGATTGTTGGTTCCCCACTCGACGATTGCTTTAAGATCTCTATTGATGGAATCAACCTGTTCCTGCCTGAGTCTATTTGTATCATTCACCGAAAGTGATCGATAGGATGTGAAAGTTGAGACAAGTGTGCTATCGTCTGCGAAACTGTAAATGGGGTTCGTGGTGGTTTTCAAGAGGTCGTTGATGTGTAAAAGAAATAAGGTGGGGGACAGGATGAAACCCTGGGGGACCCCGGCATTAGTTTTAAACGCATCAGAAGAAATACCGTCAACTGCCACATGCTAGGAGCGATCTTGCATGAAGCTCAAGAGCCATTGGCGCAGTTTGGTTGGGAGACCGTAGGCAGATAATTTACTTAACAATGCCTGGTGCCAAACGCGGTCAAAGGCTTTAGATATATCCAAGGCTATTGCACGGGATTCACCAAACTTTTCAATAGTGTTTGTCCAGAGCTGAGTGACATAAGCCAGCAAATCTCCAGTAGACCGAAGTTGTCAAAATCCATATTGTCTGTCATGGATCATTTCAAATTTCTCTAGATATTTGATAAGTTCTGTATTAATCGCTTTTTCCATAACTTTGGATATGACTGAGAGAAATGCAATGGGGCGATAATTTGCAGGAATAGTCTTCTTTTCTTTTTTCGGAATCGGTTGGACTTTAGCGTTTTTCCACATGGACGGAAATACTCCTTTGCTGTATGATAACTTGAAGAGTCTACAGAGAACTGGGGTGAGCTTTTGAGCACAGGTCTTCAGGACAATTGTCGGAATTCCATCTGGTCCTACTGCCTTATTAGAGTCAAGATTTCGTAGGATTTTCCAAATAGTGACCTCAGGCATTGATGCGTTTATTCTAGGTATCTTTGGGGGTTGTTTTCCATTGGTATCGAGGGTTGAGTTGGAGCTGAACATTTGTATGTATGTATGTTTGTAACTGACTCTTTGGTCTCGATTTTGCCCTACTTTAAACGATTAGATTTAATTTAAACTTTGCGCACTTGTCAAAGACCGACGACAATGCAAAAATTCGATCAAAACATCTGATTATCCTGATTATTTTCGCCAAGATTCATAAATTTCTTCAGGGATCCTTTGCATTAGAGTAGAAGAGATAGAACTAGTGCGTGAACTACGCATGCGCGCAGAACAAATATTATTCTTCTTCTTAATGTGCCATCTCCATCAGTGGAGGTTGGATATCACAGTCGCAAAATCTTCTCGGTCTTCGGCTGCTCTTATAAGTTCTTCCAAGTCCAGGCCAGTCCATTGACATATGTTTCTCAGCCATGACATTTACTTTCTTCCGAGGCCACGTTTGCCTTCAATTTTTCCCTTAGCAATAAGCTGAGCGTAACGGTATCTAGGGTTTCTCAGAATGTGACCTAGATACGCTGTTTTCCGTATCTTTACGAGTTTAAACAGCTCACGCTCTATTTCCAGCCTGCGAAGAACCTCTTCATTTGTGGTGTGCGAGGTCTATGTTATTTTGAGCATTCTACGGTACGTCCACATCTCAAAGGCTTCTAATTTAATAATGGTTTGTGCTTTAAGTGTCCACGTTTCTGCTCCATATAAGAGGGTAGACCAAACGTAGCATTTCGAGAGTCTCAAGCACAGGCCCAGGTTGAGTCGAGAGTCGCAGAGCAGCTTTCTAAGTCGCATGAAGCAATTTCTGGCTTGTTCTATTCTACATCTTATTTTCGCGTCCGGATCCAACTTGCAGTCCATCCAACATCCCTAATATCGAAATCTATCCACCTGATCCAGGACCTCGCTGTTTAACTGTATTGGCAGTGAAAAATTCTCAGATTTTTTGATGGTCATAACCTTGGTTTTCTTTACGAAAGGCGCCTAAGTACCACAATCTTACTGTTTAAAAAAGGAAACAAACAGATACCCGCAAACTACCGAGACATAAACCTTCTAAATACAACTTTAAAGCTAGTAACATTATAGTAAGATTATAACGAATAAAATAAATAAACTTACCACATTGGGCGATGAACAACAAGGATTCAGATCAGGAAGATCTTGTACAGATGCGATATTGGTCCTGCGACAAATAACTGAAAAATCCATCGAGTATAACAAACCAGCCTTCATGTGTTTTATAGACCTGGAAAAGGCGTTTAACCGAATACCACTGGAGGACGTAGTACATCTTCTATACAACAGGCAAATCCCATACAACATCATAAAAACCATCGAAAATATTTACCAGAGAAACAAAATACAAGCCAAAATTAATGTCACAACTACCGAAGAAATTCCTGTAAATGGTGGTATTCGACAAGGAGATTCCTTAAGCCCCTTATTGTTCAACATCGTTATGGACGAAATAATAGAAAGCACTCGTAACCTGAAAGGGTATAAAATGGGAAACAAAGACGTCAAAATCCTATGCTATGCCGATGATGCTGTTCTGATTGCAGAAAACGAAGATGACCTACAGAGATACTATTCAAATTCAGCACAACGGCAAAAAGTCTAAAAATGAAGATATCTGCAGCAAAGACGAAATGCATGACCACTTCAAAAACACCTCTCAGATGCAAACTGGTTGTGGAAGATAAAATTATACAACAGGACAGCGTTTCTCAAACTGTGGGGCGTGCCCCCTAAGGGGGGCGCGTTTACATGATTGGGGGGGGGGGCGCAGTACAGATTAAAAATAAAATGGTAATGATAAAATGCTACAGATAGATTTTTAAAAAATCTTTATTGAAATTTTACTTACTTAATGATGACAAAGAAACATTCTAAGGACTAATGGCTAACATGAGCTTGTTTTAAGGCGCACAACTTCTCTAAATTTGGTTCTATGTTAGAGATGGCCACTCTGAGTTCATTTTCTACTTGAAGTTTATTTCTGTATTTAGATTTCACGACAGCAAGTGCAGAAAATCCAGTTTCACAAAGGTAGGACGTTGGAAAAGGCAACAGAATTCTAAGCGCTTTGGCTTTTATAACGGAGTAGTCGTTCGGAAGTTCAGTCCAGAAGTTTGTTAAAGATTTGTTAACAAAGTTTGATTTTTGTAGGGGATTTGTTGAAATATCTATCAGTTGTTCTTCTTCTTGCAGTGATAGTCCGACAGGTCTATTTTCGAATGGATTTAAAACCCAGCTCCAGTCTGACAACTTGATATCTTTCTCTGCAAAGAAGTATCGCTCGAAATTCTCAGTTAAGTTTTCTAAATGGCTTCCTATGGTTTTTAGCATCACAGCTTTATGAATATCTTCCAATGGGGAATCTTGCACAAAATCGCAAAATTTGGGAAACATTTCCAAACTGTTTTCTTTCAATTTGTTATGCCATAACTGCAATTTCTTACAAAAAGCATCAATCTTTTGACTTAAATCAAATATATTTACGTCTTTTCCTTGTAGCTGAAGATTAAGTATATTAAGTTTTTCAAAAATATCTACTAAATAAGAAAGCTTCAGTAAAAATAATTTGTCGAAAAAATCTGTTGAATGCTTGTGACCTTCCTCGCTTAAAAATATTGCTATTTCCCTTCTTAATTCAAAGACACGCTTAACCGTCTTACCGCGTGACAACCATCTGGATGAGGAATAAAACAACAAAGATTGATGCTCAGCTCCCATATCTTCACACAGAACAGAGAACATCCTTGTTTTTAGTGGTCTGGTTTTTATAAAGTTAACAACTTCAATAACTACTGTCAAAATCATGTTTAGTCCAGGGCTTAGCTTAGATTTTGATGCTAACGCTTCCCGATGTATCATGCAGTGCGTCCAGATAATTTCTGAGGATTCCTTTTTTACTAGCGCTTGTAAACTGTTGTATTTACCAGACATGGCTTGAGCTCCATCGGTGCAAATCGCAACACAATTTTTCCATTGCAAATTCATTTTAGTAATAGAATCATTTGTAATCTTGAACAACTCGGTGGCTGTAGTTCTTCCTTCAATCTGTTTACAAAACAATAAATCTTCACATATTTTAGAACATTGACAGAATCTAATGTAGCAAATCAAATGGGAATCATTACTAGAGTCAGTTGCTTCGTCAAGTTGTATAGCAAATAAATTTCCAGTAAGCTCAGATTCAAGCTGCTGCTGCATATCAACTGATATATCGTTAATTCGTCGACAGATTGTATCATTTGACAGAGGAATATTGTTAAGTTGTGAAGTAAAATTTTCACCAAACATTATTTTTACAATGTCTTTGCAAGCGGGTAAAATAAGTTGCTCTGCAATAGTGTGCGGTTTTTTGCATTTAGCTACTTTGTATGCCACTTTATATGATGCCAAGAGAGCCTTCTCATTTACTGCCAGCACTCTATGGAAGCTGGATTTTTGTTTTTTAAACAATCTGAGTTTCTCCACAAAAAAATCTCGCGGTTTAATGACATATTCTCTGTGCAGCGTTTCTAGATGCCTCTGTAATTTATTTGGTTTCATGCTATCTGCAGCCAATACTTTTAAAAAGATAACGCATTGTGGTTTTTCTTCGCCACCTACTTCAAGGCTAGTAAAGCCCAAATTTAGGTATGATTTCGGACGATTTCCACCTGAACCTGTCGATGTACAAGCCCCGTCATCCTCAAGTTTTCGTTTTAAAAATTTATCCATACTACATCTACTTATACACTCACACTTCACAATAATGCTTGCTTAGTGTTAAAACACCTTCACTGAGAGACTGAGAATACCGTATGTGCGCTTCTGTATTTATAGTCGCGTTCAGACAGTTCGAGAAAGATCAGGAAGCTTGAATACGTGGCACGAACGCCGCGAACTTTCCGACAGCATCTTTGGCGCTCTCGACGAGACAATGTTGCCTATTTTAGTCCAAATTCCTAGGTCTACGGATTGGGGGGCGCAACATTTTTTAAATTAAAACAGGGGGGCGTGAATAACAAAAGTTTGAGAACCGCTGCAGCAGGAGATGAAATTTAAATACCTAGGCATCAGGACACGGTGATATCGAGGCGGAGGTAAGAAACCAAGCGGCAAAAGCAGCACGAACCTCAGCTTACCTGAACGATACAATCCTCCGAAACAAATATATCGGAATCGTGACCAAATCCCGAATCTACAAGGCGGTCATCCGACCTATATTAACATACACAGCGGAAACTAGACCAGATACATCGAACACAAAGAGAATATTAGAAACCACCGAAATGAAAATAGTGCGCAGAATCGCTTGAAAAACAATTTTTGACAGCGAGAGAAGCGAGGACATTAGAAGAACATGTAAAATAGACAATGTAAATGAATGGATACTGGGAAGAAGGAGAGAGTGGAACTATCACATAGAGCGGATGAATGACGACAGAACGGTCAAAATAACTAGAGACAAGTCGCCCTTATGGCGCCGAAGCGTTGGAAGACCCCGCAAGAGATGGAGCGACAACCTTTATAACAATTGAACGGCAGAGGATACGAAGAAAAACAAACAAATTGCTTACATTAAAGAAGGAAGAAGAAGAAGATAACTGACTTACATCTCGTTGGTTCTCTGTCATACATTTTGTCTTAGATATTGATATTTGCATATTAAATTGTGTGCTGATCTGATTAAATCTGTGAAGTTGCCTTTGCAAAATGTCCTCTGTTTCTGCCAATATTATCGCGTAGCAAATTATGCTAATGGGTTTTCTGTTGATTATTTACCCCATTATTAAGCCACTAACCTCTTCAATGATCTCGTCCATAATCAGGTAAATAGAAATGGGCTTAAGCTATTCCCTTGTCTTATATCCTACGAACATCCTTTGCTTAATGTCCCAATCATACTTTCTGCCTCTCGTAAACATTGAACACAAGTATACAAACTGAATCAGTTGTTTTACTCTTTCTTCTTCAAATGGCACCTTGCAGTTTGTCATATTTTCTTCTCTTTCAAAACCATTACTTACATTCGTCATTCTTTAATAAACATCTTTGCATACAGTTTACCGAAGATGCCGAGTAAACTAATACCTCGGTAGTTCGTACAGTCCTGCTGCGAACCTTTTCCATTGTAAATCGGCACGATAACGGCTTTGCACCAGTCGTCTGGTACGCTACCGCTCTTCCAGCAAAGGTAAAAAAGGCGGTACAGCAGACTAGCTATCAGCCTTCCGCATTTTAACCTGTCATACCTTGCAGATTTCCCAAATTTCAACCATATCAACTGTAAAGCATACCCCTTTTTTTCGCACGACGATATGTCCCTGGTAATTGCATTAAAAACAATCATTGAAAATACTTAAAAACCAAAATTACCATTTTTTTGATAATACAACTAGATACGTATAAAAGATTGTGTCTAAATTAATTCGATTTAGATAAAAAAATATTATCGACAATGTTTCAAGTTTTAGTTGCCGTGGCAATTTTTGCAGGCGTTGCTGCAGTAGATTTTGAAATAGTCAACCTCGAAGAAGGTCCCGTATGGATCGGTATCCAAGGTAATCCAGGCTATCAGCATTTGGCCAACGGAGGATTCAGACTAAATCAAGGAGAATCGGTAAATATATTTTTTAAATCTGTTTCTCTTTATTATTTTAAAATCGATAAACATTTTATTCATTACCTCAACCGGGAAGCGGTAAGTGCATGAAGCAGCCGACCACGTTGGCAAAAGACTGCCTCTTCTCGAAGCTTTCAAAATTCTCTTTTAGACCAGTTTCGTATGAGGTCCCACAATTATGAGGCCCTATTTGCAAACGACTTTAACCAGGAAGCAGTGGTCCATGTTGGCAAAGATATGCAGAGGATGTCATCACTTGGGAGAGTTCTAAATTCTATTTCAGACCACTTTTAGATGATGTCCAAAATTTAATATGCCCCAGTCTCTTTGACCAGGAAGCAATAGTTGCTTGTAGCAGTGGTCCATATTGGCAATGGACTGCATAAGTCGTCATAACCGCAGAGCGTTCTAAATTCCCTTTCAGACCAGTTTTGTGTGGTGTCCAACATTTATGTGGCCTTGTTTGCAGATGTCTTTAACTAGGTTTTCCGTGGAAAGCTAGAAAGTTTTTTATTCCTGATCAACTGTTGACGACGTACGAGGCTCAAATCAGACCTCTACTGGAGTATTGCTCGCACATTTGGGGTTCAGCACCAAGAGGCATTCTCTTCGTCTTCTAGATTCCATTCAGAAAAGGGCCACTCGGTTGATAAACAGCTCAACTCTCACAGATACCCTTCACCCACTAGAACAAAGAAAAAGAGTTGCAGACCAGACATTACTATACAGGTATTCTCATCGCAGATCTTCTTCTTAAGTACCATGTCCTTCTAGAACGTTGGTCACCAACAAGGCTATTCTCACTCTGTCGACGACAAGTTTGGACAGAGAGCTTGAGTTGAGTTTATAGCAGTCACGTAGATTCTTGAGCCATGATGCTTTCCTGCGGCCCGGCTTTCTTTTACCATAAAATTTTCCCTGCATAATGTTCTGCAGTAATCGGTATTTTTCGCCTTATAACATGCCCGAAATATTGCAGTTTCCTTCTTTTGATGGTGGTAAGAATTTCGGTGGATTTATTTAGACGTTGGAGTATTACCAAGTTGGATACTTTTTCCGTCCATGAAACTTTTAATATTTTTCTGTAAGCCCACATCTTAACGGCTTTAAGATGTCTTTCTTCGTACTTGTTTATAGTACAGGCGTCCATACCGTACAGCAGGGTGGAGAAGACATAATATCTGAGAAGTCGGATTCTTAGAGTTAACTTTAGATCTCTACAGCACAAGACCCTACTCATGTTTTTAAATGCTGCTCGAGCCTGCTCAATCCTTGATTTCAGAACACTTTTAGATATTTAATATGCCCCAGTCAGTTTGACCAAGAAGCAATAGGTGCTTGTAGCAATGGTCCATATTGGCAATGGACTGCATAAGTCGTCATAACCGCAGAGCGTTCTAAATTCCCTTTCAGACCAGTTTTGTGTGGTGTCCAACATTTATGTGGCCTTGTTTGCAGATGTCTTTAACTAAGTTTTCCGTGGAAAGCTAGAAAGTTTTTTATTCCTGATCAACTGTTGACGACGTACGAGGCTCAAATCAGACCTCTACAGGAGTATTGCTCGCACATATGGGATTCATCACCAAGGCATTCTCGTCGTCTTTTAGGTTCTATTCAAAAAAGGGCCATTCGGTTGATAAACAGCTCAACTCTCACAGATACCCTTCACCCACTAGAACAAAGAAAAAGAGTTGCAGACCAGACATTACTATACAGTTATTTTCATCGCAGATCTTCTTCTTAAGTACCATGTCCTTCTAGAACGTTGGTCATCAACAAGGCTATCCTCACTCTGTCGACGACAAGTTTGGACAGAGAGCTTGAGTTGAGTTTATAGCAGTCACGTAGATTCTTGAGCCATGATGCTTTCCTGCGGCCCGGCTTTCTTTTACCATAAAATTTTCCCTGCATAATGTTCTGCAGTAATCGGTATTTTTCGCCTTATAACATGCCCGAAATATTGCAGTTTCCTTCTTTTGATGGTGGTAAGAATTTCGGTGGATTTATTTAGACGTTGGAGTATTACCAAGTTGGATACTTTTTCCGTCCATGAAACTTTTAATATTTTTCTGTAAGCCCACATCTTAACGGCTTTAAGATGTCTTTCTTCGTACTTGTTTATAGTACAGGCGTCCATACCGTACAGCAGGGTGGAGAAGACATAATATCTGAGAAGTCGGATTCTTAGAGTTAACTTTAGATCTCTACAGCACAAGACCCTACTCATGTTTTTAAATGCTGCTCGAGCCTGCTCAATCCTTGATTTCAGAACACTTTTAGATATTTAATATGCCCCAGTCACTTTGACCAAGAAGCAATAGGTGCTTGTAGCAGTGGTCCATATTGGCAAGGGACTGCAGAAGTCGTCATAACCGCAGAGCGTTCTAAATTCCCTTTCAGACCAGTTTTGTGTGGTGTCCAAAAGCTTGACGATGTGCCGATCGGTACATTTATTTTTGAGTATACCCAGAGGAGCACTTTAACACTTTTTTTTTCTTTTCAGAGAACCATTGGAGCTGCTGATAATTGGCAAGGTCGGTTTTGGGCTAGAACGTGGTGCGACGAAAACTCCAAACACTGCGCCACAGGAGACTGCGGTAATAGATTGGAATGTGCTGGCGCCGGCGGCGAACCACCTGCATCTCTAGCAGAGATTACACTCAAAGGCGCCGGGGGACTAGACTTTTACGATATCTCCTTGGTTGATGGTTTCAATATACCCATAAGCGTAAGAAACATTTTTTTTCTATATAATTTGCACCGTTGTAGGTTAGTGCGACGGCTAGAGCATTGAAAAAATGACACTGGTGATTGGAATAGGTCTACTTCTTTGGCAATTGTTACAATTACGAAAATGTTTCAGTTTGAGCCTGTCGGGGGTCAAGGAGACAACGGTCCGTATAGTTGCAGAAAAGCCGCTTGCGCGAAACATCTCAACGACGAGTGTCCCAACGAATTGAAGAAATCCATTCCCGAAGCCGTCGTGGGATGCAAATCTGCGTGTGTCGCTTTCAATACGGACGAGTACTGTTGCAGAGGGAATCACAATACACCTGAAACATGCCCGGCGCCCAAGCAATACGCCGACTTTTTCAAATCCAGATGTCCCGACGCCTATAGCTACGCTTACGACGACCATAAGAGCACGTTCACTTGCAGAGCCAATAAATATAAAATTACCTTCGGTTTTTAATAATTTGTTGTATATTTATCTAATAAAACAATAGTTTGGAAACGTTTTTATAACCTAAACCTCACTCTCTTTTGAGGGAAATCTCGACGTCGTTTATGCACTCCCGAAGAAGATTCGTATAATTTGTTCGAAACGTTAAATCTATTATTCATTCTTTGAATTTGAGGTGCATAATTTGTAATAAGATTGTTAAAATGTGAACAGACCTTAAGTAAGTGTCAAATGAAGCTGTCTTTTATTAGAGTTGTTAGTTGAGGTTCGACCAAAAAACGGTGGTACGGTGAAGTACCTAAATAAGACATGCTTCTCGCTATTGGTGACTACACCGCAAAAATCGGTTTATTGGGCTTCACAGTCTACATGATACATCGAACGATAACGGTTCCAGACTAATTGACATGGCCTCATCAAACCACCTCCGAATTAAATCGAGCATAAACGAATCCACAAACAGACATGGATTTCCAATGATGGATATACTAGAAATCAAATAGACCGTGTATTGGTGGACGCCAGATATAGTAGTAATGTACCGGACGTAAGAACGTATAGAGGAGCTGATGCTGACTCCGATCATATTTGAGATAAAATTTGAGATAATCCATGACAGACAATATGGATTTTGACAACTTCGGTCTACTGGAGATTTGCTGGCTTATGTCACTCAGCTCTGGACAAACACTATTGAAAAGTTTGGTGAATCCCGTGCAATAGCCTTGGATATATCTAAAGCCTTTGACCGCGTTTGGCACCAGGCATTGTTAAGTAAATTATCTGCCTACGGTCTCCCAACCAAACTGCGCCAATGGCTCTTGAGCTTCATGCAAGATCGCTCCTTACATGTGGCAGTTGACGGTATTTCTTCTGATGCGTTAAAAACTAATGCCGGGGTCCCCCAGGGTTCCATCCTGTCCCCCACCTTATTTCTTTTACACATCAACGACCTCTTGAAAACCACCACGAACCCCATTTACAGTTTCGCAGACGATAGCACACTTGTCTCAACTTTCACATCCTATCGATCACTTTCGGTGAATGATCAAATAGACTCAGGCAGGAACAGGTTGATTCCATCAATAGAGATCTTAAAGCAATCGTCGAGTAGGGAACCAACAATCTTGTTCAGTTCAACGCCCAAAAAACACAAAGTGCCACGTTTTCCAAGAAAGTGAATTTCTCAAATCATCCCATCACAATGTCCGGAAATACCCTTGAACCAAGTCGCTCCATCTCGATTTTGGGAGTCACGGTGTCCGATAATATGTCTTGGCATGACCATGTTGCTATTATCGCAAAGTCGGCAAGCCAGAGGCTAGGTTTTCTGTGGAAAGCCAGAAAGTTTTTTACTCCTGATCAACTGTTGACGACGTACAAGGCCCAAATCCGACCTCTAATGGAATATTGCTCGCACATTTGGGGTTCAGCACCAAGGCATTCTCTTCGTCTTCTAGATTCCATTTAGAAAAGAGCCATTCGCTTGATAAACAGCTCAACTCTCACAGATACCCTTCACCCTCTAGAACATAGAAGAAGAGTTGCCGACCAGTCATTTTTCTACAGATATTTCCATGGCAGATGCTCCAGAGAAATAAAAACTCTTGACAATCATTTCCTTTCTATAATTCCTTCCCCTTCTAATAGTCGATAGGTCTACCCTTTTTGCGACTATTTTCATAAAAAAAAAAAAAAATGCTTGTCAAAGCCAAAGTAAGAGCGCGAATCGATGCCCAAAGAGGGTTGAAAGCAAAGAAAGAACAACAAGTCAACACGGATAAGCTTAAAGACGCACGAACAGAACGACTGTTTATGGAAAGGATTACAGAGGCCTTATCAAGAGAAAGTAGAACACCTGATACTGGCGACGTGGGGAGAGTATGTGGAAGCACATTAAGGGAATCATCACTACAGCCAATGAGGAAATACTAGGACCGAAAAGAAGACTAGCAAAAAAATCCTGGTTTGACACCGATTGCCAGGAGATGTGCGAAAGTAAGACCAAAGCGAGACTTGAGATACTGCGGAATAACACGGAGGAGGCCAGTGCGAGATACAACGACCTAAGAAACGAGCTGCGCAAGATGATAAAAAGGAAGACGAGAGAAAATGATAACGGAAAAATACAAGAAATAGAAATAAGCCGACAAATTGGCAGCTTAAGGCAGTTTTACAAAGATATAGGAGCACAAAAAAGGGTTCTCGACCGAGAACCGCAACCATGTTGAAACGAGATGATGGGTCTATCACGGCGGCAAAGGGCGAAAAACTTAGCACTTGGAAAGCCTACTTCACCGATCTCCTAAACAAGCCAAGCCAGAACGTTCGCGCTAACCAACCCATGCATACGACCAAAGTACACGTTAACCCACCCACCTTAGATGAAACTAGCAAAGCCATAAGCAAGCTTAATAACAATAAAGCCAGTGGTAGGGATGGAAGTCGTGAGGATTTAATAGAGACCCTTACAATTTATATATAGACTTCGAACAGGCGTACGATAGCGTCACTAGAGTAAGACTCTGGGAGTCAATGTTAGAACTGGGAATACCCGGTAAACTAGTGCGCATAACTTAAGCATGTATAGAGGGTTCACGAAGCAGCGTTAAGGTGTAGGGAGAATACAGCGAGGTATTTGTCATAAACAGGTCTAAAATAGGGAGATGCAACGCGCAAGAAGAAATCGAACATCGCATTACCCAAGGAAATAAGTGCTACTTCGCCTTACGATCTTTCTTCATGTTCAAGCACCTCTCTAGAACCTCAAAAATCATCGTATATAAGACCATCGTCAGACCTATTGTAACATATGCATGTGAAACATGGACCATGACCGTAAATGATACTCTAATTTTAAGACGTTTTGAGCTGAAGATACTCCGAAAAATATACGGTCCCTACCACGACCCAGAAACAGGCCATTACAGAATAAGAACTAACGCTGAACTAGCCCAGTTGTACAATAGCCCGGACATTATACAAGAAATAAAAGCAAATAGACTGAGATGGGCTGGCCACATACAAAGGAGTCAGAACACAAGACTCATTAAATCTGTATGGGAGGAGGCTCCTCAAGGAAAGAGGCCGCTAGGAAGTCCTAAATTGATATGGCGAGATAACATAAGGAAGGACCTCTCAACTTTGGGAATCGAAGTAGATAGATGGCAGGAAATTGCAGAAGACCGTAGCAGATGGAGGCAAGTAATACAGGCAGCAAAAACCTACCCTAGGTTGCAAGGCTACGGAAGAAGAAGAAGAAGAATCAGGACCTTGTTGACTGCAGCTCTGAACAGCTGAACATTGCTACAATTAAACCAATCCCTTAGGTTCCTTAGCCAGGACACACG
This sequence comes from Agelastica alni, assembly GCA_950111635.1. Taxonomy (NCBI): domain Eukaryota; kingdom Metazoa; phylum Arthropoda; class Insecta; order Coleoptera; family Chrysomelidae; genus Agelastica; species Agelastica alni. The sequence goes on from OX467708.1 coordinate 5,375,440, forward strand.
GCGTCTGCCAATCTTACGCCTTCCACTAACCTTTCCTTGGATTATCAGTTGTAAAAGTGTGCAATTCTGTCCTCTCATTATATGACCGAGATATTGGAGCTTTCTCTTTTTATGGTGTTAACTGTTTCGCACTTCTTCTGCATCCGCTTCAGCACTTCGGTATTAGTAATTCTATCGGTCCAGTGAATCCGCCACATCTTACGATAGCACAACGCTTCGAACGCCTGCAGTTTGTACATGTGGTTTTTTTGAGGGTCCAAACCTCAGCTCCAAAAAAACGGTATACAATGTAGCAAATAATAGTGGAATTAATTAGTATTAAATCTGGTTGTTTTATTGAATCTTACGGATGAGTAAGTGTATTTAAAAAAAAAGATTTACTGGATTATCCCGTAGAGTAAGTGTGTTTTATCAAAATATTTGCTGGAATTTCTCGTAAGTACATTTAATACGTTTATCTAGAAGATTTAAAAAAAAAATTATATTGTTTGTCGACTTGGATTTTTTTGACGTTTAATTTATTTCTGGCTTGATTAAATCTACTATATACATTTATTTTAGTATAAATTCTTTTATTTCATTTGCTGGAGTTTCCCGTAAGCGCTAAATATATTTCCTGAAGGATTTTATATTTTATGTAAGATCAAGATTTTTTTGACATTTATTTAAGGTTAATTATTTAATTTGTATGCAATATATTTTAGTACAAATTGTTTTATCTCATGGGAAGCTATAAGTAATAGTCGTATTGACTATAACCAAAACTGTAGCGATAGGGGTCGCCACCTCTCATGTCATACTTCCTGTTGGGGCGAAACGTGGACTACGGATAGCCACTTTGCTACTTTGAATGTGAGGAGGGGATTGAATGATAAAATTGATGAAATTTACACGATGATAGAAGAAAAACGGATTGATGTTCTTTGTGTGAATGAAACCAAGTGAAAAGGATGTGCAAAAAGAAGTCGCTTATGCTAGATCTGGCGAGTAATAAGGGTGGTCGAGCAGTTCATACGTCGATTTCTGGCCATGGTATGCGCTGAGGTGTGAGATGGCGCATTATCTTGGTAAAACAGAACTATTTTTTTTTTGCAAATAGGACCGATTTTTGCAATTTTTTTTGCTTGTCAAGTAATGATGCGTACTATGTTCCTGCAATGGTTTTTTTGTTTTAAAGATAATCGATTACCACAGCTCCACGATTTTAGTGCCGACTTCACAGTCTTCGAAGCCGCTGAGTTTAATAGTGACATTTCCAATTAAGTCCGACGCCGGCATTACAGAATGATCCACCAAGATTTAAGAATCTTTCTTAAACCACGGGTAAAACGGTTAGTATTTGATAAGGACCAAACGTGCTCGAGTTAAAAATGATTTTAAACTAATAATTGTAAACAAATTAATTAACCAATCGACGATGCCGTCAAGGCCGTCCGTACCATATTTTCTTAATACCATATATTATCATCTATCGACATTAATCAGGCGATGGAAAGACCAGAAATTTATGATAAAACAGCGGCGTTGCTTTAAATTAAATTAAATAAAAATCTACCCAAAATGTAATTGCATTTTTATGCACTCACTTCCAGATGAGGTAAACCAGTGACAAATGACAAACAGTTCCTTCCACTTGCTAAGGTTCTTACACACATCTTTCGCTTCTTCCACTTTTATCGGCGCTTTTATACAAGCTCGTCGGTTTTTGGTACTCTTGACCTGGCCTTTCTTTAAAACAATGTCCGCAGCATTGATCTTACTTTCACGCTTTCCGCTTCTCGTAAATTTCGAACACAAGTATACAAACTGAATCAGTTCTTTTACTCTTTGTCCTTCAAATAGCACTTCGCAAGTTGTCATGATTTCTTCTCTTTTCAAAACCATTACTTTCGTCTTGTTACCATTTAATTTCATCCTTTTGATTTTTATCATCGTGCATAATATTAAGCATCGCCTGCAACTCCTCTTCAGACCTGATTCATACCTCTCCCTCCTCTTCTAAATCCTGCTTGCACATCCCATATCATCTTTTCCGTTTCATTCGTCACTCTTTTAATCAATATCTTTGCATACAATTCACCGACGATGCTGAGTAAACTAATACCTCAGTAGTTCTTACAGTCCTGCTACGAACATTTTTCTTTGTAAAGCGGCACGATAACGGTCTTGCATCAGTCGTCTGGTACGCTACCACTTCTCCAACAAAGGTTAAAAAGGCGGTACAGTAGACTGTCTAGCCTTTAGCATTTCAACCTGTCATACCTTGCAGATTTTTCCCTATTTCAACCATTTCAACTATAAAGCATACCTCTATTTTTCGCACGACGATACGTCCCTGGTTAACACGTTAAAAACACTAATTAAAAATATTTAAAAACAAAATTTCCCTTATTTTTGATAATACATCTCAATACGTATAAAAGATTGTGTCTTAATTTATTCGATTCAGATAAAACAAGATTATCGACAATGTTTCAAGTTTTAGTAGGGGCGGTAATTTTTGCGGGCGTTGTTGCGGTAGATTTTGAAATAGTTAATCTCGAAGGAGGTCCCTTATGGATCGGTATCCAAGGTAATTCTGGCCATCAGCATTTGGCCAACGGAGGATTCAGACTGAATCAACGAGAATCGGTAAATATATTTTTTGTATCTGTTTCTCTTTATTATTTTAAAATCGATAAACATTTTATTCATTACCTTAACCGGGAAGCGGTAAGTGCATGAAGCAGCCGACCACGTTGGCAAGAGACTACCTCTTCTCGAAGCATTCAAAATTCTCTTTTAGACCAGTTTCGTATGAGGTCCCACAATTATGAGGCCCTATTTGCAAACGACTTTAACCAGGAAGCAGTGGTCCATGTTGGCAAAGATATGCAGAGGATGTCATCACTTGGGAGAGTTCTAAATTCTATTTCAGACCACTTTTAGATGATGTCCAAAATTTAATATGCCCCAGTCTCTTTGACCAGGAAGCAATAGTTGCTTGTAGCAGTGGTCCATATTGGCAATGGACTGCATAAGTCGTCATCTCCACAGAGCGTTCTAAATTCCCTTTCAGACCAGTTTTGTGTGGTGTCCAACATTTATGTGGCCTTGTTTGCAGATGTCTTTAACTAGGTTTTCCGTGGAAAGCTAGAAAGTTTTTTATTCCTGATCAACTGTTGACGACGTACGAGGCTCAAATCAGACCTCTACTGGAGTATTGCTCGCACATTTGGGGTTCAGCACCAAGAGGCATTCTCTTCGTCTTCTAGATTCCATTCAGAAAAGGGCTACTCGGTTGATAAACAGCCCAACAAGGCTACTTCTTTTGTCGACGGCAAGTCTGAACAGAGAGCTTGAGTTAAGTTTATAGCAGTCACGTAGATCTTTGAGCAATGATGCTTTTCTGCGGTCCGGCTTTCTTTTACCATAAATTTTTTCCTGCATGATGTTCTGCAGGCTGAGGCTGAGGCCCTGTTTGCAAATGACTTTAACCAGGAAGCAGTGGTTCATGTTGGCAAGGCAAGGAATGAAAATGTCATGTCATTTCTTGGAAGAGTTCGAAATTATTTATTAGAACACTTTTAGATGGTGTCCAAAATTTAATATGCCCCATTCGCTTTTACCAGGAAGCAATAGGTGCTTGTAGCAGTGGTCCATTTTGGCAATGGACTGCAGAAGTCATCTCCGTAGAGCGCTCTAAATTTCCTTTTAGACCAGTTTTGTATATTGTCCTACAATTTTCGTTGGAGTATTACCAAGTTGGATACTTTTTCCGTCCATGAAACTTTTAATATTTTTCTGTAAGCCCACATCTTAAAGGCTTTAAGATGTCTTTCTTCGTACTTGTTTATAGTACAGGCGTCCATACCGTACAGCAGGGTGGAGAAGACATAATATCTGAGAAGTCGGATTCTTAGAGTTAACTTTAGATCTCTACAGCACAAGACCCTACTCATGTTTTTAAATGCTGCTCGAGCCTGCTCAATCCTTGATTTCAGAACACTTTTAGATATTTAATATGCCCCAGTCACTTTGACCAAGAAGCAATAGGTGCTTGTAGCAGTGGTCCATATTGGCAAGGGACTGCAGAAGTCGTCATAACCGCAGAGCGTTCTAAATTCCCTTTCAGACCAGTTTTGTGTGGTGTCCAAAAGCTTGACGATGTGCCGATCGGTACATTTATTTTTGAGTATACCCAGAGGAGCACTTTAACACTTTTTTTTTCTTTTCAGAGAACCATTGGAGCTGCTGATAATTGGCAAGGTCGGTTTTGGGCTAGAACGTGGTGCGACGAAAACTCCAAACACTGCGCCACAGGAGACTGCGGTAATAGATTGGAATGTGCTGGCGCCGGCGGGGAACCACCTGTATCTCTCGCAGAGATTACACTCAAAGGCGCCGGGGGACTAGACTTTTACGATATCTCCTTGGTTGATGGTTTCAATATACCCATAAGCGTAAGAAACATTTTTTTTCTATATAATTTGCACCGTTGTAGGTTAGTGCGACGGCTAGAGCATTGAGAAAATGACACTAGCGGTTCGGATATGTCATCTACTTTTTTGGTAACTGTAACAATTACGAAAATGTTTCAGTTTGAGCCTGTCAGAGGTCAAGGAGACAACGGTCCGTATAGTTGCAGAAAAGCCGCTTGCGCGAAACATCTCAACGACGAGTGTCCCAACGAATTGAAGAAATCCATTCCCGAAGCCGTCGTAGGATGCAAATCTGCGTGTACCGCTTTCAATACGGACGAGTACTGTTGCAGAGGGGACTACAACACACCAGCAACATGTCCGGCGCCCAAGCAATACGCCGACTTTTTCAAATCCAGATGTCCCGACGCCTATAGCTACGCTTACGACAACCGTAAGAGCACGTTCACTTGCAGAGCCAATAAATATAGAATTACCTTCGGTATTTAATTATTTTTTGTAAATTTATCTAATAGAATAATAGTTTGGAAACGCCGGTGTGTTTTTATAACCTAATCCTCACTCTCTTTTGAGGGAAATTTCGACGTCGTTGATGCACTCCCGAAGAAGATTCGTATAATTTGCTCGAAACGTTGAATCATTATTCGAATTTGAGATGCATAATGTGTAGTAAGATTGTTAAAATGTGAACATACCTTAAGTAAGTGTCAAATGAAGCTGTCTTTTATTAGAGTTGTTAGTTGAGCTTCGACAAAAAACTGTATCTTCATACGAGCCTTAATCACTATATGTTCGGACGGACAAATTTTTTGACGATTAATAACTTATTATTCTTTAAATATTAACTAAACAAATTTTTTCCATAAAGAAGGTAAATAAATATATGTTCAGTGCGAGTGTTTTGGCACTTTTTATTTTTATTAAGGATTATGTCAAACAATATTGTTAAACTGTCATAATTTATTGACCTCTAAATGTTCGGACAGCTAGCCTTTTCGCTTGCCTTTGTCCTGGCACTTTATGCCAGTGAGATTTCTTTCATCTTTTTCCAACGTCGAACCTCTTCTTTCAAGTGGGCTTTGGAAAGTCCACAGAAGGATTCTAGGCCGGAAAGTTGTGTATTTGCCCCTTTTTGGCAAGGCAATCTGCTTCTTCGTTGCCTTTAACTCCCTTGTGACCTGGAACCCACATCAGAGTAACCTGATTGTTTGCTGCCGGTTTTCTCAGGGACTGTTTACAGTCCCAAGTCAGCTTAGACTCACAAGTGTGCTTTTAGTGCTGCTTGGCTATCTGATAAAATATAGATTTCTGCCCTTCGGGTGTTTCTTTCGATGCACTTCTGGGCACATGTCTCTATGGCATGTAATTCTGCTTGAAAGATAGTTGGAATGTTACCAAGGGGTTTTGAGAGCCTAAAATTCGGTCCTGTAACGCCCATTCCAACCTTTTCATCCATCAGTATACCACACTAAAGCATCCCTTCCTAGTTGAGGTCTGTGCAAACTTGGTGGTTGTTTATGACCACTACAAACTGCATTTCGAAGTCGTACCTAACTGGCATAATATCCGTCGGTATAGACATGAATTCTAGCGAAATATTTTCCAAAATCTTCAATCTTCCTGCTTTAAGATTTATTGTCTGGCTCAGTTCGAAGGCACTGATTGCTGCTTCTTTCATTACATAAAAGTGAAATGCGGCATTACCCCTACGGCTGCAGTAGGGCACGTGAACGTTGCCCCTGTGATTCCCAGACAAGCTAGCCGCTGCACTTTCTACAGCTTGACTTTTGCCGAAATTTGTTGCATTTTTGGCCACCGATATGAAGCATATGTGACCATTGGTTTAATGATCGTTTGGTATGACCAGTAGATCATTTTTGGTTTCAGACCCCATGTCTTGCCAAAGACTCTGCGGCATACTTTACTTTAACAGATAAATTTCATCAAGCACTCGTAGATATTTTTTTGATTAAGAGATAATAGATAACATAATTTAAAAGGTCAAAAATATTGTTTTTTATTAAATTTATTACCAGATTATGAGTATCAGGTGCATATTTTAAACAATCAAAGTCATCGCAAAGTAAGCAAGCCAGAGGCTAAATTTTCTGTGTAAAGCTAGAAAGTTTTTTACTCCTGAACAACTGTTGACGACGTACAAGGCTGAAATCCGACCTCTACTGGAGTATTGCTCGCACATTTGGGGTTCAGCACCAAGGCATTCTCTTCGTCTTCTAGATTCCATTCAGAAAAGGGCCGTTCGGTTGATAAACAGCTCTCACAGATATCCTACACGCACTAGAACATAGAAGAAGATTTGCAGACCAGATATTGCTCTACAGATATTTCCATGGCAGATGCTCCAGAGAAATAAAAACTCTTGTACCACCACTGGCCACATTCGGCCGAAGAACTCGGCACGCTGAACAGTCTCACCCATATACTCTCAAAATTGACACTACAAGGACCAATCTCCATCAAGAATCCTTCTTTTACAGGGCTGCTACAGAATGGGACAAGCTTCCAAAATCAGTTTATCCAGATAACTATGACCTGCAACTTTTCAAAAAGCGGGTCCATAATCATCTTCTTTCTATAATCTCTTTCCCTTCTAATAGTCGCAGTCGCATTTTCCAGCATGATTTCGATGTGTGCGGCTTCAGTTCTTCCAATGATTCTTTTATGTTTACGATGCATTTTGCTATGACAAATATCTTCTAGCATTCCATAACACTCATATCAGGATACTTTAGGCATAGTTGTAATAAGGTCTATTTTACTTTTTTATTAGTCCATTTGACGACAAAGGATATTGGGTTGGATACCTATTGGAATCATTTTTTTTAATTGTATGTATCGATGTACCGATTAGATCCACGAATAAAGAAAAATTTTTTTTAATCCGCGAATAGTGACAACGCGAATGAAGGAAACGTGAATCATAAGCTTTTACTGTACTACAGTATAAAAACCAAAATTCGTATAAGTACCGGTAAAATATGAATTATACCGAGTTTCATAACTCGTTCAAAAGTTATTAGTCCATTGAAAAGTTACATTTGGGGTTGCGTTTTTTAGAGGACGCAATTTTATTTTTTTGATGTGTGGGGGGGTCAATGTAAAGCTAAAACCAAGTTTGTGGGGTCGCCACCCTTGTCCCACGGCCGCCATCTTGAAAATAGGGGTTGAAATGGTTTTTACGATATATCTCTTAAACTATTTATTTGATAAAAAAAATTTATTAACATTTTTTGTTGCAAATTAAATTCTCTACAACTTTGGTTCAGTAATTTTTTGTCGTAGAACTATAAATAAAAAAGTTATAAGCGAAAATCTTCAGAAATTCGAGAAAATTTTTTATATTTTTCGATATAACTTTTTTTTTATAATCATGATGATGAACCGCCGACATTAACACCGTTTCCTTCTCTAGTTCTCCCACTGGTATTTAATTCAGAAAGCCGATCAGATGCTGAGCCGCAGCCTGGTCCATCGAAACGACTGAGGACGGAGTAGTTCTAATTTAGAAAATCACCGTGGATTATGCCTATTGGGCACACGTAAAAAAAAACGCGCCTCTAGACTCTACCTCGTGCTTGGTGGGGAAAAGAGTCAATAATTAATTATTAATAATATTGCAAAATTTGTAATTAAAAAAGTTATAATAACAAAATAAAAAAAAAAACAATAACTGATGACATATTACATACACACGTAATATAGGTATAGTTAAGAATATTGAAAAATAGTACTCACTTCGGAGCGCTGTAAAACCTTAGCTATTGACTTAATGAAAAAATGATGCAAATAAAAGTTGTTTCTCCAAAAACGATCTACAAAAATGGTCAGATATAATTTTTTCGTAAAATGATAAAAAAAAAAGTTATATCGAAAAATATAAATTTTTTTCTCGAATCTCTGAAGATTTTCGCTTATAACTTTTTTATTTATAGTTCTACGACAAAAAATTACTGGATCAAAGTTGTAGAGAATTTAGTTTGCAACAAAAAATGTTAATAAATTTTTTTTATCAAATAAATAGTTTAAGAGATATATCGTAAAACCCATTTCAACCCCTATTTTCAAGATGGCGGCCGTGGGACAAGGGTGGCGACCCCACAAACTTGGTTTTAGCTTTACACTGACCCCCCCTACACATCAAAAAAATAAAATTGCGTCCTCTAAAAAACGCAAGGTAAGGCCTAAAAAATGTAACATTTCAATGGACTATATTGTTAATTATAAAACGTGAATTTGAAAGAGTTTATTGATTTTATTTTGATACAGTGTGTACATAAAGTAACGTTACTTATTAGTATTTCGATTTCTGTAAGTTTACAAAAAAAAATGTGAACAAAAGTTTTTTCAAATAATTCAGGCCATCTGTATAAGTCGAATGAAAGTATACAGGGTTGTAAGATATAATTGGATCCACCCTGTATGCAAGGAGGGCTTTTTAGGTACACGAGCACATCTGGAGATCAGGTGTCTAAAAAAGAGGACGGGATACGGCGGCTGGCGGCAGTCTTTCATGAAGGGACGCATTTTTGTAATAGATTGATAGTTTGAATACGCTTTACGATAAATATAGTTTTCGAGTAGAATACGATATTATTATTTCTTACAGGGTGCACCATTACTTCAAAATAATAGAGAGCGTTAACAAGAAGCAAAACAGCAATACTGCAAGATGTCTTTTTTTTTGTTCATATTTTGACGTTTAGTTTTAGCTGTCACTTCTGTCAGTTAACGACGTGAAAGTCAGTCGTTAATACGGTTGATCATTTTTGAACAGCTAATATCTAGTTGAATGATGTCACTTTTTTATTCGTATTTTGACGTATAGTTTTAGCTGTCACTTCTTTCAGTTAACGACGTGAAAGTCAGTCTTTAATTAGGTCGAAAATTGTTGAAGAGCTAATATCTAGTTGCACGGTGTCATTTTTTTGTCCGTATTTTGACGTTTAGTTTTAGCTGTCACTTCTGTCAGTTAACGACGTGAAAGTCAGTCGTTAATACGGTTGATCATTTTTGAACAGCTAATATCTAGTTGAATGATGTCACTTTTTTATTCGTATTTTGACGTATAGTTTTAGCTGTCACTTCTTTCAGTTAACGACGTGAAAGTCAGTCTTTAATTAGGTCGAAAATTGTTGAAGAGCTAATATCTAGTTGCACGGTGTCATTTTTTTGTCCGTATTTTGACGTTTAGTTTTAGCTGTCACTTCTGTCAGTTAACGACGTGAAAGTCAGTCGTTAATACGGTTGATCATTTTTGAACAGCTAATATCTAGTTGAATGATGTCACTTTTTTATTCGTATTTTGACGTATAGTTTTAGCTGTCAATTCTTTCAGTTAACGACGTGAAAGTCAGTCTTTAATACATCTTTTATCTTTAATACAGCTATTATCTAGTTGTAAGGTGTCACTTTGTTATTGTGATTAACGTTTAGTTTTTACCTGTCACATCTGTCAGTTAAGTCAGTCTAATTTTGTTGACAATTAAAAATAAATGCCGAGAAATTATTTCGCAGATAATATCCTGCAATTAAGAATGATTATCTTCTCGCAGGATTTTCATCTCTTATCTATCTGGCATTAAATCGCTACTACCATTCACCGTTTGGAAGATTCTAATTACAGATATGTCGAAGTGGCTTAATTGATTCTTTCGGATCATAGTTGGACAATGGTAAACGTTTAGAAATCTTCGATCTGCGTATCGAGTGTTCGAGTATGTTGGCGTCGAGTTGTTTTCTTGAACGTTATCTTCTTTTATCAGCTAATTAATAATAACCGTAATTTCATCAATCGAACACGATTACTTTTCACTCGTGATACTGCAAAATTCCACACTTGTAATTATTAACTTTAAAAAGATAAATAAAAATGGTTTTATGCGTCAACTGTCAAGGACAGTCGGAAAAACGATCGTTAGATGACGCTGCATTCATTTTTTTGCTTCTTCGTTACAATTATCTATTGTAAATGCGACTTATTTGCATTATTATTATTGTTATTATTCAAAACAAAAAAAAAGTAAAAGTTCTTAGTATTTCCTATAATTAATAACGCGCCATAAGGCAGTCGGTGACGTCGATGACATGTGGGAAGAACAAAAGAAGAAAAGCAAAAGGTTAATCAAGGAGGCGACATTTTGTTGTTATTAAATGTAAAAAATAACCAGGTAGGCGAGTCGGCGTTTCGCCCGAGGCGGATTTTAGGCAAGCGACACGTTCGACATTCTTTTGTTTCGGGGATCGGCTGCGGGAAGGGTCACGTAGAGGAAGACGAACGACAAAACACATACTCGTATACAGGATGTTTCATTACTAATTGAAAATATTTCAACTATGGAATCCCGAACATTCAACCCAAATCACCTAGATAAAATGTGTCTTCCGTCTGAGTTACAGGGCGTTTTATTTGAAAATTTAAAAATTATTTGTGCCCAGTATTTTAAAACTATTTGAAGTATTATTGCCATATTTGGTGGGGAGTGTAAGTACTATACACTCTACTAAATTATGTTGAATGAACGTTCTGGCTAGTACCAGAGACGTACGACAGGGGCAAGTGACTGGTTGATCCCTCCCAAATTCTACGCCACTGCTGGAATTGCAATTTTATCACAATTTTTCGATTCTCCAATTTTTTCTACGTGAATATTGTACTCCTTCTCCATGGCGATAAAGTTAATATTTTTCGAGATATTTCGGATGAAACACGAACCTGCACAATTATTTTGATTTTAATGTGTATTAATTATGTCGGTGTGATTTGGGTCATTTGATTGCATTTATTACGCGAATGAAACTTTAATCTTTATTAACAAAAAAATTTAATTTTATTTATCGAAAACTTTTTAACGAATAGATGCATAAATCAATTAAAATAAAATTGTGGTTTTGAAAATGTTATAATCTAAAAAAGAGAGCAATTTTATTAAGAAGCACAAAAACAAAATTAAAAAAAACATTTTATAACAAATGTTCAATGTGACCACCGTTTACCTTATAAGTTTTAAAAACATTTTTAAAACGTTTCAAAAAAATATGTTTGGCTGATTGACAATAAAATTAGCGGAATTTACAATTTATCTAAATAAAATGACGAAATGATTCAAATCATACATAGGTACATACAAATAGTCACGCCATTTTCCCGTAGGGGTAGACAGAGACCACTTCCTTCCACTTGCTACGGTTATAACACATATCTTTCGCTTCCTCTACCTTCATCAGGGCTCTCATGCATGCTCGTCGGTACTCTTGACCTGGCCTTTCTTCAAAACAATATTGATCTGATCGAGATATGTTCGCCGAGGTCGACCTCTACCGATTTCCGTCCATTCGCGCTCGGCTTATAAACTTGTTTCGTCAATCTTCGTTTATATATCCTTTCTACGTGTCCAAACCATCTAAGCATTCCTTTATCTATCTTTGTAACCACATCTTCTTTTACACCGCAGCATTCTCTTATCTTACTATTTTTTACTTTATCCAACCGAGTCACTCCGGTTATACTTCTCAGACTACTCATCTCCGCAGCATTAATCTTATTTTCATGCTCCTTCTGCCAAACCCAACATTCACTTCCATACATAAGTGTAGGAAACAACACACCTCTATGCACAGCCAGACGTGCCTTTTTTGGCACTTTCTGGCTATTCATAAAGCTATGCAGTGCCCCATTCATCTGTTTTCCTGCCAACACCCTTCGCTCAATGTCACTGTCATACTTTCATCTCTCGTAAACTTTGAACCCAAGTACACAAATTCATTTACTTGTTCCACTCTTTCTCCCTCAATCGAAACTTTACAGTTTGTTATACTTTCTTTTCTTTCAAGAACCATTACTTTCGTTTTGTTTACATTAATTTTCATCCCTCTGATTTTCAGGGCAGCATGCATAACATTAACCATCGCCTGCAACTCCTCTTCAAAAGACGCTAATATGACTTAATCTTCGGCGTAAAGAAGGCATTTGACGATCAAATCAATCAATTTCAATCCATACGCACTCTCTTTCAAATCAATTAAATAATCGTCTATGTATAAGTTAAAAAGCCATGGCAAAGCCACACATCCCTGTCTCACACCTTTTTCGATAGTAAACCAGTCCGTGCAAGCTTCGTTTATTCTGACACAAGCAGTGGAATCCTTATAAAGTGATTTCAGTGCTCGTATTAAACTACCGCTTACCCCATACATAGACAATGTCGACCACAATTCACTCCTCACCACTCTGTCATAGGCCTTTTCCAAGTCTATAAAATCGCAACAGACCTTCTGACTTCTAGCCAAGAATCTACATCTCCTTCTTCGTCTAAATTCTGCTTGCACATTCCATATCATCTTCTCAGTTTCATTCGTTACTCTTTCAATCAATATCTTTGCATCAGTTTGCCGAATATGCTGAGTAAACTAATACCTCGGTAGTTCTTACAGTCCTGCTGCGAACCTTTTCCCTTGTAAAGCGGCACTATAACGGCCTTGCACCAGTCATCTGGTACGCTACCACTCCTCCAAAAAAGGTTAAAAAGGCGGTACAGTAGCAGATAGTTAAACTTTTTTACTTGTTCTATGTCTTCACTATCGTATAAGAGTTTCGCATTCCGGAACTCATCCAATTTGCGGGTGATTACTAGGAATTTTGTCTTTTTTATATTGATGTAAATTCCCATAAATCTGCCGACCATTCCAACTATGTCAGGAGCCTTTAAAGGTCATTCATATTATCTGCTATCAGGACTGTGTCATCTGCCTATTGATGCCTATTTGTCGTCTTTCGAGAGCTTCTTGGAAGACGTTTTCAGAGTAAATGTTAAACAGAATCGGGCGAGTTCCACTGGTTATTAATTGTACAGATCCTACCCGGTAGTATGGAAGCTACCCGCAGAAAATTTGACTGAGTTTTACTGACATTTCTACTCTCCGGAAGGTTTTTTTTTTATAATTTTATTATTTTGGTTTTATACTTGTTTTTTTCCTTTTTTTTATGTATACATAAAATTTGTCAATGCTTTTATTTCTTTTTTTTTTTGTAATAAACGTGTTGATATGTGAAGGTAAAGAAAATAAAAAACGAATGATCATGTAGCCGCGAAGTTTTTAAACGCCCTGTATCTAGACCAAAGCCTATATATAAATTTTTAAGTGCCATACGACACGAATACACACCTAAAAGGTCAACAATTGATCGCCAGCACCGTGGTTTGTAGCCCCGCCGAGTAGTCCGAAATTCGAGAGAAATGATATCTGGCCTAGCCCCAGGTGAGTACCCATATCGGGTGAGGACGAAGGGGACAGAGGCGGGGGCGACGTGGGCAGCCCGGTGGTCGCCTAAGGCCACCTCAAGTCGAGAAAACCCGGCTTTGTCATACGCAGCGTTGCCAACGCCCCCAAATAGGTTACTTTATGCAAAATTCAAACATATTTTTAAAAAAAAAACAGCTGCCGTTATTGATTGTTTCGATTAAATACTCTTCGAAGTACTTAAAACAAATGATCTTTCCAACAGAACACCAATCAAAACGACGTTAGAGCAGTAGCAAGAAGGCTGACGAAATGAGTCAGCACTAGAAAATTCGATAACAAAGGAATAGTCCGATTGACTGCAAAAGAAGCAAAAACCATAAAGTATAATCATAAGTGGGATGTTCGGGCGTGGGGAGGTGGTACGAACATGTAGTGAGAAGGTATGAAGACTTCATGTGAAGAAAAAGTAAGCAATCTTCAGGAGGGATAGACGAAGACAACAATGGGATCGTACGAAATGAATGACCTAGATTAGCTTGTTGAAAGTTACAAATAAAGAATGCCAAAAACAAAAACCTAAACGGAAAAAATCAAACGCAAAAGCTTAAGAGAAAGTGAATCAAAGACAAATCCAAAGGTGAGGAAGACTAAATGCGAAAGCTTGAGATTAAAAACGAATCCGAGGAGGAAGAACATAATGGTACTGAGTGAAATAAAAAAACCACAAAATCCTCGGGATGATTTCTGACATGCTAGCCAGAAGAATACATGTTGAAAAGACTTTTGGTGTAAACAACAAAGTGTCTCTGTTGTTCTCTCACCGGGAAGTAAAGAGCAACGAGGAAGCCGACATCCCCGCAAATCGAGAAGCCGAATTTGCATTCACAGGACCAGAACCAGTCTTTGGAGTCATCACAAGTGCTGCCAAAACCATTATTTCGGACTGAGATGAGATGCCGTAGCAGCCCTGTAAAAGAAGGATTCTTGATGAAGATTGATCCTTGTAGTGTCAATCTTGAGAGTAAATGGGTGAGACTGATCAGCGTGCCGAGTTCTTCGGCCGAATGTGGCCAATGGTGGTACAAGAGTTTTTATTTCTCTGGAGCATCTGACATGGAAATATCTGTAGAGTAATATCTGGTCTGCAACTCTTCTTCTATGTTCTAGTGCGTGTAGAGTATCTGTGAGAGCTGTTTATCAAACAAATGGCTCTTTTCTGAATGGAATCTAGAAGACGAAGAGAATGCCTTGGTGCTGAACCCCGAATGTGCGAGCAATACTCCAGTAGAGGTCGGAGTTGAGCCTTGTACGTCGTCAACAGTTGATCAGGAGTAAAAAACTTTTTAGCTTTCCACAAAAAACCTAGCCTCTGGCTTGCCGACTTTGCGATGTTAGCAACATGGTCATGCCAAGACATATTATTGGACACCGTGACTCCCAAAATCGAGATGGAGGGACTTGGTTCAGGGGTATTTCCGGACATTGTGATGGGATGATTTGAGGAATTCACTTTATTGGAAAACGTGGCACTTTGTGTTTTTTGGGCGTTGAACTGATCAAGATTGTTGGTTCCCCGCTCGACGATTGCTTCAAGATCTCTATTGATGGAATCAACCTGTTCCTGCCTGAGTCTCTTGGTCTGGGTCCCATTTTTCATTCAGCATACAACTCAGGTATTTGAACCCTGTGACTCTCTCAATAACTTCTCCATTTACATGTATTCTAGTGTTTGGAGGGTTGTTTTTACTCACTACCATTACTTTGGTTTTATTTATGTTAATTTTCAACCCTACTCTTTCACTTGCTTCGTTAATCAGATTAAGCAGTGTCTGGAGATCGTTTACATTATCTGCTAGTATCGCAGTGTCGTCTGCATATCTGATATTGTTTATCCCGTTTATTTTAATACCTACAGGGCTCTCTGAAATTGCCTATACTTTAATCCAAGGGCTAGTAAGCAGATGGAATTGCAGCACAAGCCTTGTAGGTTTAGGCGGATACACTACCCCGAATAGAAGAATATCATCAAATGTTATTTATAAGTATATATATAGATCTATACTGTGTTTAAGTATTGTTGCTGAATAAATTTGAAAAATTTGATTTGATATCAAAGACAAATCCGACTGAGCGGAAGACCAAAAACGCGAAGGTTTAGGAAGAGGAAGGTTAAAGACGAATTCGAAGATGGGAAATACGAAAGACAAAAGCTAACAAGGAAATTCGCTAAATGCAAAATCTGCAGCGGTTGAAGGCCATCGACAAAGTCGTGAAGAAAAAAGCAAAAGCTAAAAAGTAAGCGGGAAGCAAACCTAATTTAGATCGAAGAAACTGAGCTCGAATAACTATGGCAACGGTGTAAAAGAGGGAAAGACGTGCGGGTGGATATTAAAGAACGTGTTAAACCCACAAAACGTTTCTGAATCATATACACACACACACACAACACCACGCAAATGACACAGAGGCGGGTTAACGTTTAAACGCCGCTGCGACTTTGGAAAAAATATCCTGCCAAGGAGGGCATGCAATTCTCATTGCTCTAATCTCTATTTGAGCGCTGGTGTACGTTTCAACGACCTCTTAGTCCGATCTTCCTGGTAAGGCGACGGCGATGGCGGACGCTTTGATGTACCGCATAAATAATGCATTGATTCTTCTACACTTTTTATTATAAAAGTCCCTGTGTCGGTGAGGTATCGACCAGTGGCAACGGTTATAGACGACAAAATCAAGCACATAAATAAAAATGTTATATTCGTATCGAGGAGGCGACACGGCTGTGATTTCATCATTTTTTTTTAGAAAAACAACTTTTTCGAAAAGCCCTTTTAAAGATATTCCGATTCTACAAGGAGGAGGATTCATTCAGATGGCCCATGTTTTGTATCTCACCACATTCACAGAGACATTGTTGGTGTTCCTCAATTTTTCACTTTAGTTTGTTTGTTTTTACTGGTGCCACGCCGGTTCGTATTCTGTCTTCCAGTCCACATTTGGTCATAAAGGACATGGCGATCGTCAAAGGTATGCTTCAATTTTTCTACGTGCTCTATACCCATTCTTCTTTCGCTTGGTTCTATATAGATCCGGTTTCATAGCGTCCTACGCCTTCCGGTTCCCAGCCTCCAGCGTCTTCTATCTTCCCAATCTCCTGGATGCAAATCTCTTTCCGACATAGCTCTTCGTATTTCGCTTATCCATGTAGGTTTTGGTCTACCTCTGCGTCGTCTTTCGGTAGGTAACCATTGTTGTATTAGTTTTGGGAGCCGTTCATTGGTCATTCTCTCTACATGGCCATACCATGTTAACTGCCTTTGTTGAATGTCGTCAACAATCGTATGTCCATCCATCTCCAAAGCTAAAAGACGTCTCTCTTTTAAAGACGGAATTATAAAGAAGATGTTTCCTTTCATAAGAGATTTGTTGTAATATTGAGTTTAGACAGCCTATAATCTTTTTCCCCTTTACGATTGTTTGTTCAATTTCACTCTCCGTACGTCCTGTTTTGTCAATTTGTGTTCCAGGATATGTATATTTATTGCATGACCCTACGGCATCGTTGTCATTTCAGTGCAATTTCTCTGACGCTGTTCCAATACATAAATATTTGGTTTTTGCCTTGTTTACCTTAAGTCCCCAATCTTCGTACTCCTTGAGAAGCCTGCCTGTCATAAATTCCAGATATTCCTTGCAAATAAATACTTATAATTATCATTGAAGTCATGTCATCCATTGATTTCATGAGGGTCGCTTTTAATAGCTTCTTCTTCTTCTTTAGGTGCCCCGTCCTCCTCGGACGTTGGCATTCATCAGCTCTATCTGAACCTTGTCTACAGCTCGTCGGAACAATGTGGTAGTGCTCACTTCATACCATTGTTTTAAGTTTTTTAGCCAGGATATCTTTCTTCCACCCGGGCCTCTTCGTCCTTCGATCTTCCCTTTTATAATACGCTTTAATGGTCGATACTTGTCATTCCTTGAGATGTGACCGAAATACTCCAGTTTGCGCTTTTTTAGTGTAAACAGAACTTCCAGCTGCTTGTCGAGGCGTTGAAGTACCTCGGTGTTACGCACTCTTTCTACCCAGGAGATTCTTAATAGCCTTATGTACGCCCACATTTCAAAGGCCTCCAATTTTTTGCACATCGCTTCCGTCAAAGTCCAAGCTTCCATTCCATAAAACAGTAGCACTGGTCTACAAACAATAAGATCTGATTATCCACTTATTATCCTTTTTTTCTTTGACACCACAAACAATAATGTGGTATGCTGTGATGATTATAGACAGAAAACATAACAACCATCCTTAAAAATCCCAAGTTGGAAGCTGTCAAGTGGTGTAGAACTTTGTATACCTCGGATCTTTAATCGGAAACACAGGCAGCAGCGAAAAAGAAATCCGCAGGCACGACTAGCCATGACAAAACTTAATAGAATATGGGTGGATTTGGTCCGATCACTGGTTTTTTTTTCATTTTTCTGTACGCGTCAGAGACGTGGACGACAAAACAGGCTGATCACCATCGTGTAGATGCCGTCTCAGTTCTAAATGAGATTGCCAATCCAAGGCGCCTGTCCTCCATAATATTAAAGCGTGCCCCGACATTTTTTGGACATATTTACAGGAATGACAACATGAAGAAACTAGTTGTAGAAGGCCATCCCCCCACTGGTCGACGACGTGGTCGATCTCCTACACGCTGGGTGCATCTAACAAAGAGGTGTCTTGATCTAAGCTTCCGAACTAACTTATAATCGGATGAGATGGCGAACCGCCGTTAAAAGAGCAATCGACAAACTATATATTAGTAATGCCTTGGCCCAGCGGTTCTCAAACTTTTGTTATTCACGCCCCCCTGTTTTAATTTAAAAAATGTTGCGCCCCACAATCCGTAGACCTAGGAATTTGGACTAAAATAGGCAACATTGTCTCGTCGAGAGCGCCAAAGATGCTGTCGGAAAGTTCGCGGCGTTCGTGCCACGTATTCAAGCTTCCTGATCTTTCTCGAACTGTCTGAACGCGACTATAAATACAGAAGCGCACATACGGTATTCTCAGTTTCTCAGTGAAGGTGTTTTAACACTAAGCAAGCATTATTGTGAAGTGTGAGTGTATAAGTAGATGTAGTATGGATAAATTTTTAAAACGAAAACTTGAGGATGACGGGGCTTGTACATCGACAGGTTCAGGTGGAAATCGTCCGAAATCTAAAACAAGAAAATATGACCCATCATACCTAAATTTGGGCTTTACTAGCCTTGAAGTAGGTGGCGAAGAAAAACCACAATGCGTTATCTGTTTAAAAGTATTGGCTGCAGATAGCATGAAACCAAATAAATTACAGAGGCATCTAGAAACGCTGCACAGAGAATATGTCATTAAACCGCGAGATTTTTTTGTGGAGAAACTCAGATTGTTTAAAAAACAAAAATCCAGCTTCCATAGAGTGCTGGCAGTAAATGAGAAGGCTCTCTTGGCATCATATAAAGTGGCATACAAAGTAGCTAAATGCAAAAAACCGCACACTATTGCAGAGCAACTTATTTTACCCGCTTGCAAAGACATTGTAGAAATAATGTTTGGTGAAAATTTTACTTCACAACTTAACAATATTCCTCTGTCAAATGATACAATCTGTCGACGAATTAACGATATATCAGTTGATATGCAGCAGCAGCTTGAATCTGAGCTTACTGGAAACTCGTTTGCTATACAACTTGACGAAGCAACTGACTCTAGTAATGATTCCCATTTGATTTGCTACATTAGATTCTGTCAATGTTCTAAAATATGTAAAGATTTATTGTTTTGTAAACAGATTAAAGGAAGAACTACAGCCACCGAGTTGTTCAAGATTACAAATGATTCTATTACTAAAATGAATTTGCAATGGAAAAATTGTGTTGCGATTTGCACCGATGGAGCTCAAGCCATGTCTGGTAAATACAACAGTTTACAAGCGCTAGTAAAAAAGGAATCCTCAGAAATTATCTGGACGCACTGCATGATACATCGGGAAGCGTTAGCATCAAAATCTAAGCTAAGCCCTGGACTAAACATGATTTTGACAGTAGTTATTGAAGTTGTTAACTTTATAAAAACCAGACCACTAAAAACAAGGATGTTCTCTGTTCTTTGTTGTTTTATTCCTCATCCAGATGGTTGTCACGCGGTAAGACGGTTAAGCGTGTCTTTGAATTAAGAAGGGAAATAGCGATATTTTTAAGCGAGGAAGGTCACAAGCATTCAACAGATTTTTTCGACAAATTATTTTTACTGAAGCTTTCTTATTTAGTAGATATTTTTGAAAAACTTAATATACTTAATCTTCAGCTGCAAGGAAAAGACGTAAATATATTTGATTTAAGTCAAAAGATTGATGCTTTTTGTAAGAAATTGCAGTTATGGCATAACAAATTGAAAGAAAACAGTTTGGAAATGTTTCCCACATTTTGCGATTTTGTGCAAGATTCCCCATTGGAAGATATTCATAAAGCTGTGATGCTAAAAACCATAGGAAGCCATTTAGAAAACTTAAACTGAGAATTTCAAGCGATACTTCTTTGCAGAGAAAGATATCAAGTTGTCAGACTGGAGCTGGGTTTTAAATCCATTCGAAAATAGACCTGTCGGACTATCACTGCAAGAAGAAGAACAACTGATAGATATTTCAACAAATCCCTTACAAAAATCAAACTTTGTTAACAAATCTTTAACAAACTTCTGGACTGAACTTCCGAACGACTACTCCGTTATAAAAGCCAAAGCGCTTAGAATTCTGTTGCCTTTTCCAACGTCCTACCTTTGTGAAACTGGATTTTCTGCACTTGCTGTCGTGAAATCTAAATACAGAAATAAACTTCAAGTAGAAAATGAACTCAGAGTGACCATCTCTAACATAGAACCAAATTTAGAGAAGTTGTGCGCCTTAAAACAAGCTCATGTTAGCCATTAGTCCTTAGAATGTTTCTTTTTCATCATTAAGTAAGTAAAATTTCAATAAAGATTTTTTAAAAATCTATCTGTAGCATTTTATCATTACCATTTTATTTTTAATCTGTACTGCGCCCCCCCCCATTCATGTAAACGCGCCCCACAGTTTGAGAAACGCTGCCTCGGCCAATACCAGCAACAACTTACAATAAAATGAGTTCACAACACATCTAATGAGAAGTTATGACTGTGATGATGATGATACAAGAACAGCTTCACCCTCCACGATGCATCGACTACTTGGAGTAGCAGCCAAAAATTGAGGACAAAGGTAGAAACATATCTGAATTCCTTCCCATATAAAATATTGAATTTAATAACGTTCAAATATCGAAATTTTCACTAAATTGTATACTTCTCTTGGTGAACACATAGGTTATAGCAAATGCAATCACACATTGCGTCAAAAACGTATGTTTTTCGACAGAATGACAGCGCGGGAAAACGAAGGTTAAAATGTCAATATGAATCGATAGGACTGCTACAAAGTACCTTCTTTACCTCGTAAAGCGTCCATAAATCGAGACAACGCTACAAACGTTCAATAAACTTCGATTCCAATACGACCATTCGGATCCAAGGTTCGAAACGTCGACGTTTCGTCAAAGCCATCTATCGGTGCTCGCTTGCATCTATCGAGAAGCGCTACCCGGCCATACGACCGTTTTTCCGACGAGTTGCGTTAAACGTTTTTCAATTGTCTTGCAATAAGAGTCGACTACCATGCTACTCGCGCATTTTAACAACCCGAATGCCGAGCGCCATTAAACAAACATTGACAGACTGCACGTGATAAGTAAGATCGCAGTACCCCGACAGTTATAAATGTACCGACAGAGGAGAGGATAATAGAGCAGCATTACCAACTTAAAACCTTCTTCTTTAGTATTTGGTACTGATTTCAAATAATAACTAAACTCCTGGGCAAAATTAACGCAACAGTATAAGTTTAGTCCCGGTATGTGTTTGATTTTCCAATGACATTTCATTTCTAAATTTTCGCGCGACCTATGGCAGATCTAGGTACGAGAAAAAAGCGGATGTATCCTAAAAATGTCGCGGACCACGAACTATGTACGTCAACGTCTAAAATACGTGCAAAATGTCAGTGAGAACAATTTTACCCCACTTTTATTAGGGAATATACATGTGATTTTATAGACTTAAAAAAGGCCCATGACAGATTGGTAAGGAGTGAATATTAGTCGACATTGTCTATTCATGGAGTGAGTGGTAGTTTAAAACGAGCACTAAAATTAATTAACTTGTGTCAGGATAAACGGAGCTTGCCCGGACTGGTTAAACATCGAAAAGGGTGTGAGACAGGGATATGTGGCTTCGCCACGGCTGTTTAACTTATACAAAGACGATGGTTTAAAATATTTTAAAGAGAGTGCGCATGTCATCTGAAGAAAAGTTGCAGGCGATGGTTAATGTTATGCATGATGCCCTGAAAATCGAAGGGATGAAAATAAATGCAAGCAAAACGAAAGTAATGGTTTTTGAAAGAGAAGAAAGCATGACAAACTGTTCTAATTAAGGGAGAAAGAGTGAAACAAGTTAATAAGTTTGTATACTTGGGTTCAAAGTTTACGAGAGTTGGAAAGTATGACAGTGACATTGAGCGAAGGGTGTTGGCAGGAAAACTGATGAATGGGGCACTGCATAGCTTTATGAACAGCCAGAAAGTGTCAAAAAGCCATGGCAAAGCCACACAACTCTGTCTTACCCTTTTTTCGATGTTAAACCAGTCTGTGTAAGTTTCGTTCATCCTGACACAAGCAGTGAAATGTTCGTAAAGCGATTTCAGTGCTCGAATTAAACTACCGCTCGCCCTATACATAGACAAAGTCGACCACAACTCACTACTCTGTCATAGGCCTTTTCCAAGTCAATTTAAGCGCAATAGACTTCTGACTTCCAGCCAAGAATTTTTCGACTATACCTCGTAATGAAAAGACCTGATCCATACATCTCCTTCCTCTCCTATTACCGACTATGCTGGGTAAGTATATTTTTTTTATCCAAACTAATCAACGAATAACTTCCATTTAAAAACTAATACAAATCAAAGAAACGTCTTTCGCAATCAATAAGCAGTTAAAAACATCCAACTTGATTTATATCATTCGTCGAGATTTTTCTCGATAAGAATGGCGACAGAATGCATCGAGGGACATTAAGAACTGTGGGAACTGAATAGTCACATGGTGAAAATACACTATTTGTTCTAAGTATCATTATCTCGTAGCTCGTAAGGCTTTAGTGATCATAATGTTGAAACTGACCATTTTAAAATCACACACACACATACAATCGGTCTATTTTGCGAGAACGAGTTCGCACGGTAACTAACGTGGCAAACCATTTAACCTTCGTTAGAATTTTTAATGAAAAAATCTACAAATGAAAGCATGCGCATCGAGAGCAAGTTTAATAATAATCAATCTTCCACTCTAGAAAAATCAAGTATTAATTACACTCTAATTTATGCGGTAAAAGAACTCAATAAAAACACAAGATCACGAATAAAAATGGAAAAAGATGTAACCGAAGAATTTCCAGTTACCAAAGGACTAAGACAAAGATGCTGTATTTCACCAACTCTATTCAAAATATATATAGCATGCGTATTAAAGCAATGGAAAAAAAAGTTCATAGCATGGGTGTTGAACTGGATAACGGATGTATTTACAGACTACAGTTTGCCGATGATCAGGTCGTTATAGAAAATGATATAGAGGACATGCAGTACATGATGAGAAAACTTTTCACGTGCCTATTTTTTCCCTTCTACAGTTCCCTTATTAATTGTGTCTCTGATAGTTTCGTATTCCTCGGGTACCGTATTTTGTTGTAACTTAAATATATCATTCGTTGTAAATAGTGTTGCATACCTAGTAGTGATAGGATTCGATTGTTTGGTTTGCATTTCTGTGTGGATGGGGCTGGCTAACAACACGGACGAGGCGATTATTGGTGTGGAGCACGGACTTGCGAAGATTGTTGGTTTTCACCACTCCTGTGGCCGGTTTGATTATGGGACGGCACCTGCTAATTAACAATGGCTTCCCTCAAATAAATCCCGCATGCGGATATTTTAATGATAAAGAGCACCTTATTATATGGAGCGGAGAAATGGAGAGTGAGTGAAACGCAGAAGAAAAAACTGGAGTTGATGGAGATGGAAGCGATGAGAGGATCTTTATGTATATCCAGAAGGGACCGAATTAAGAATGAGATAGTAAAACAACGGATGTGTGTGGAAGGATCTACCCAAACAAATTCTAGAATGGCAACCAATGGGTCGACGAAAAAGAGGCAACTATCTTTGCTCGGTGGGAAATAATATTCACCGTTGGATCTTTCAGCATTTCAAACGGGATTCAAAGTTTAGTTTTTAATCCAATCCTATTTTATTTTAATAACTGTTTTTCTTACTTTCAGGACACGGTAAACAATTTTTTTGTTGTAATAAACCTGTACTTATAGATGTGGGTTTTTTTGTTTAATTGTTCGAAGTTTTAATGGTATTAAATTAACATAATACGGTGAGACAGGGATGTACACTGTCTTCACTGTTGTTTAACCTATATTCTGATAAAATATTTAAATAGGCGTTGCATGACCAGGATTACGGAGTTAAGATTAACGGCGAACTGATCAATACCATTCGCTATGCCGATGATACCGCAATCCAATGTGACGATCTCCAGGACCTTCGACGTCTTTTAGACTTGGTCAACGTGATGGGACAAGAAATGGGTCTAAACATAAATGTCACTAAAACTAAGTTTATTGTTTTCAGCCGTCAGCCGTATAATGATGCTGCGCTGCAAACGAATGGTCAACACATTGAAAGGGTTTCATGTTTCAAATATCTTGGTTGTTATATTACAGAGCATCTCGACCCGGATAAAGAAGTCAAGTGCAGGATCGAGTCAGCTCGCGCAACCTTTCAGAAAATGATATCGCTCTTCTGCAATAATAATCTAAATTTAAAGCTTCGCCAGATAATGATCAAGTGCTACAAATATGGTCTATATTGTTGTACGGGGCAGATATTTGGACCTTAAAAGCAGCAACCATTAATCGTCTTGAAGCATTTGAAATGTGGCTACATAGACGTTTGCTCCGAATCCCATGGGTAGCCAAGCAGACAAATGAAGCGGTTTAAAGTAGAGCAAACGCCGTCCGCGAACTACTAATAACAGTTAAATGCTGAAAGTTGTCCTATCTAGGTCATATACTCGGGGGTGATCGTTACCGTATCCTTCAACTTATAATGAAGGGCAAGATAGAAGGTCGTAGAGGAGTTGGTAGAAGACAAGCCTCGTGGTAAAGGAATCTTAGAAAGTGGACCGGAATTCGAAGCGCAGAACAACTCTTTAGAATCGCAGAAGACAGAGCACAGCTCGCCATTGTGATTGCCAACATCAGGAGGTCCTGATATGGCACCAAAAGAAGAAAAAAGAATACGGTTGAACTTTTTTTTGGGGTTTAATTCATTTTTAGTGATTTTCTTGTAAAATCACTTGGCGCCCTTTTTCAGCTATTTTGGTATTTTATAGGAAAAAAAGGGTCCGTGAATCTATCGATCTCCCCAAATTTAATTTAATCGAGAAATCAAGAAGTCCCAAACCCTGAGTAAGAAATAACATTATTAGTTTATTTTTTTTATTAACGTTTTCAGTTCACATTTTCAGAAATCATTTAATTATTTTTAAATACTTTAAATTTTTATTAGTTTATTGACTAATAGTTTTATAAATAAAACTTTAAAATTTTTTTTAACGCGTTTAAAATAATTAAATTATTGTTAGATTGGTACTTAAAATTTTTAATAGTTTTTTTAGTGTTAGTAGTTATGCAGTATAAAATTGGGTAAAGCTGCTGGGTACGACTGGATAACAGTTGAAATGCTGAAGGCTGGACAAAGCGTGTTAGTTAGTCTGCTGTACAAGGGTTCGCATCAGGACTGTAAGAACTACCGAGGTATTAGTTAACTCAGCATAGTCGGCAAACTGTAAGCAAAGATATTGATTAAAAGAGTAACGAATGAAACTGGGAAGAAGGTATGGGATGTGCAAGCAGGATTTAGAAGAAGAAGGAGATGTATGGATCAGGTCATTTCATTAGTCGAAAAATTATTGGCTAAAATTCAGAAGGTCTATTTCCTTTTTATAGACTAGGAAAAGGCCTATGACAGAGTGGAGAAAAATGAATTGTGGTCGACATTGTCTATGGGGTGAGACGTAGTTTAATACGAGCACTGAAATCACTTTACGAGGATTCCACTGCTTGAATCAGAATAAACGAAGCTTGCATGGACTGATTTAACATCGAAAAGGGTGGAGACAGACTTAAAAGAGAGTGCGTATGGATTAAAAATGAATGATTTGATCGTCAAATGCCTTCTTTACGCCGATAATATGAAATAAATGTAAGCAAAACGAAAGTTATGGTGTTTGAAAGAGAAGAAAACATAACAAGTTGTGAAGTTTTAATTAAGGGAGAAAGAGTGGAACAAGTAAATGAATTTGTGTACTTTGGGTTCAAAGTTTACGAGAGATGGAAAGTATGACATAGAGGTGTATTGATTTCTACACTTATGTATGGTAGTGAATGTTGGGTTTGGTAGAAGAAGCATGAAAATAGGATTCATGCTGCGGAAATAAGTAGTCTGAGCAGTATATCTGGGAGGACTCGGTTGGATAGAGTGAAGAATAATGAGATAAGAGAGCGCTGCAGTGTAAAAAAAATGTGGTTACAAAGATAGATAAAGGAATGCTTAGATGGTTTGGACACGTAGAAAGGATGGATAAAGGAATGTTGACGAAACAAATTTATAAGGCGAGTGTGAATGGCGGAAGTCGGTAGAGGTCGACCTCGTCGAACATCGATCTCGATCAGATCAACATTGTTTTGAAGAAAGGCCAGGTCGAGAGTACCAACAACCGACGAGCATGTATGAGCGCACTGATGAAAGTAGAGGAAGAAGACGTGTTTAAGAACCGTAGCAAGCGCCTACCCGTCTACCTCTACAGTTTAAAAGTAATGGGAAAAAATTGTTTTTAATTTATTAAATAAAACACCCTGTAACTTAGAACCGAGAAAATTTTCATCCAAGTGAATTGGGTTAAATCTTATTATTTTAAACCCAATTTAATTATTTTCTTTTATTAATGATACACCCTGTACAAGGCGACGATACCAGGTATACATTTTATAATAAGTGCGCCAAAAATCTAATTACTGAAGAATAACAATTGCAACACATTACTTTTTTTGTCAGTTTGACAACAGTGCACTTGGTTATTTAAGAATGCGGTTATTTTGTGAATAAATATAGAAAAATTAATAATATATAATTAAGAAAATGAAAAATTATCTCAGACTTCAACTATAAATTGCAGTGATTAAATTTCCGATGGGGTAATAAAATAGCGATTAATATTCTCTAATTAGTTACCATAACAAAATTATTGTGTGCTGCAGTGCCAGTTTTTTGCTGTTGTTGCAGAGGTGAAGAAAATCTTTTATGGAGAGGTTATGAGTCCATAAGCTCAAGGTCTACTGTGAGACTCTAATGACTGTGTCAAGACTACTCACTAAAAACTCCACCCTTATTTAGGTCCGTCTGGCTATTGCCTCCAGTGACATTTAGGCCTGTTGGCCCATCGTTTCTTACCTATGTGTTTTTGTATCATTGTACAATGAAGACCCAACCTGCAGACCGCACGACAAGGACCCGAAAACGGTCAAACACACACTGCGCCGCCGCGAGGCACTGGACCAAAAAAGACAGGCAATTCCCGGGACCTAGAACCACGCTGCACCCAATCCGGTACCTTCGTACCTTGGACAAGTTCTGTACTGAGTGGGAACAATGTGGTCACCCAAGAACCACCCATTCCCCCCAGCGCACCTTAGCAGCACAGCAAGCGCTTCACCGCCCCCGGATCCCCGCCGCACAATCCGCAGGCCAGACCTTCATTATACAGTCTTAACTAATTCCTGTTCATCGGTAACAGTTCTGCCATTCTTTTATGACACGGTCCTTTGATGTATTATTTCCCGTGTTTGTTTCCTGGTATGCTTTTCCAGTAGTTTTTGTGTTTTTCCAAACCTCTTTTTGCGAGTTCATCTACTTCCTCATTACCTGCAACTTCCTGACGTCCTGGAACCCGTATCAGTTTGACGTGATAACGGTCTACCAGCGTTATCAGTTCTTCTTTGCAGTCAACGAGTAAGGGGTGGTCCGGCCCTGCGGTGCCCCCTTCACAGGACTAAGGCTATTTCTTACAGGATTTCACCCGGTTTCCTGTAGGCTTCGTTAACTACGGTGCTCCCCCACCGCCATGCATCCATCAGCACGGGTCGCATAACACTTTGGATTGGGAGTCTTTTAGTCGCCTTTTACGACAGGCAGACCATACCTGCGATCTATTCCATTTTCCTCGTATCCGCAGGGAAAGCAGTGCCAGCTTAATATATATCTTCTGGAGGAGAATGTCATTAATAATCTTTGATTTAATAAATTTACCATTCTTTTTTAGATACGTCGAATGGTTAAATAAAAAAGCGAGGACTTCTTGGTACATCAGTCTTAATTTTGATTATTCTTTTTCCCAAAAAAATTTACAACTATATGGTTGGCAGATTTAATTACCATTTGCTCTGCAAAAGCCCAGAGCATAGAACTCATCAAATATTTGGCTTATGTCACTCAGCTCTGGACAAACACTATTGAGTTGTTTGGTGAATTCCGTGTTATAGCCTTGGATATATCTAAAGCCTTTGACCGCGTTTGGCACCAGGCATTGTTAAGCAAATTATCTGCCTACGGTCTCCCAACCAAACTGCGCCAATTGCTCTTAAGCTTTATGGAAGACGCTCCTTACATGTGGCAGTTGACGGTATTTCTTCTAATGCGTTTAAAACCAATGCCGGGGTCCTCCAGGGTTCCATCCTGTCCTCCACCCTATTTTTTTTACACCTCCTGAAAACCACCACGAACCCCATTTAGTTTCGCAGACGACAGCACACTTGTCTCAACTTTCACATCCCATCTATCACTTTCGGTAAATTATACAAATAAACTCAGGCAGGAACAGGTTGATTCCATCAATGGAGATCTTGATGCAATCGTCGAGTGGGGAACCAACAATCTTGTTCAGTTCAACGCCCAGAAAACACAAAGCGCCACGTTTTCCAAGAAAGTAAATTCCTTAAATTATTCCATTACAATGTAGGGAAATACCCTTAAATCAAGTTCCTTCATCTCGATTTTGGGAGTCACGGTATCTAATAATATGTATATATATGTAATATGTATGTTGCTAACATCGCAAAGTCAGCAAGCCAGAGGCTGGGTTTTCCGTGGAAAGCTAGAAATTTTTTTACTCCTGATCAACTGTTGACGACGTACAGGCTCAAATCCGACCTCTAGTGGAGTATTGCTCGCACATTTGGGGTTCAGCACAAAGGCATTCTCCTCGTCTTTTAGATTCCATTCAAAAAAGGGACATTCGGTTAATAAACAGCTCAACTCTCACAGATACCCTTCACCCACTAGATCATAGAAGAAAAGTTACAGACCAGACATTACAGATATTTCCATGGCAGATGCTCCATAGAAATAAAAACTCTTATACCACCACTGGCCACATTCGGCCAAAGAACTCGGCACGCAGATCAGTCTCACTCTTACTCTTAAGATTGACACTATAAGGACCAATCTCCATCAAGAATCCTTCTTTTCTTCTTTTACAGGGCTGCTACAGAATGGATTAAACTTCAATCATCTCCTTTTTATAATCCCTTCCTTTTCTAATAGTCGCAGTTCGGGCCGTCCGCGGCCCACACGATAGGTCTACCCTTTTTGCGACTATTTTTAGTAAAAAAAAATCATAAACCAGCAGACAGTACTCGATCATAAATGCAAATACGTCTGCTTCGCAAATGAATTTTAGGTTTTTTTTTTGCACCTCCAATTGGGTCACAGTCACATTACTCTTTGTTTGGAGCAGTGAATAAAAAGAAAATATAATCAACAAATTCTTCAGAAAGAGATGACCGAACGACGAATTCGATTGACCTAACCTACAGGAACATTCGAATCGACAATTATACCAGGAATAATTGTAAATTTTCCGTTATCATCTTATAATTACACGATACTTCTTGGTCTTTATTGTCGCAAGAATACCCGACGTAAGGTATATACGTTCAATTTTTCTCGTTATAGCGGCATAGTCAGCGCTTCTCGTATTCCATCTGTTTTGTTATCTTTCTCCCCGTGCCCGTGCACATCCGAGAATAATAAATTCTATGCGCATTGTCTACACAGTTAAAATTCGCAGTAGAAATGGACGAAGAGGACGAAGTGTAAGATATATTTGGATCCACCCTGTATGCAAGGTCCATCGGTGTGGAGTCATAAACGAGGGTTACTTGAACAGAAAGATCTATTTTGCTTGGTACCAAAAATACGAAGACGATGAGGGGTGCGGGATATGGCAGGTAGTTTGGCAGTCTTTGGTACCAGACTGAAGGGTAAAGACGCATTTTTATATTGAATTGATAGTTTTGACTTACACGATAAATGTATTGTTGAAGTAAAATAGGATATTGTTATTTCTTACTGAAGCTTGTCGAGTTGGTGAAGTTAAACAAATGCAGCTAAAATGTACAGTAGTAGAAATCGTCGCGTAACGAAATGCATCGGTGGTAGAATGCTCGCCTGCCACGTGGGCGGCCCGGGTTCGATTCCCGGCCGAAGCATTCTTTTTGTGCTTTTACCATTAAATACATAATTTTGGTATATTGTATTAAGGTATTCGCGAACTACATTTTAAAATTGTTTGGCATATAAAAACGGAGACAAATAATTTTCTTGGTAAATGGAAGGGTTTACTGACGATAAAATTAATGTCACTGTTCTAAAAGCGTGAGGTGCTTTGTATGACAAACAGAACTCTGACATTAATTTTCTCGTCAGTTATTTTATTCTTATGTTAAGAATTATTTTTTACTTTTTAGTTTGAATAACACTAAAAGCGTGTATTTTAGTTTTTTCAAACTATAATTTATTATCAAATAACTTCATAATAGGTTTGTAAAGGCACGTGGAAATTTTGTGAAAACGCATTTTTTTTTTACTGAAAATAGTCGCAAACTAATTTTGGAAGCTTGTTCCATTCCGTAGCAGCCCTGTAAAAGATGGATTCTCGATGAAGATTGGTCCTTGTAGTGTCAATCTTGAGAGTAAATGGGTGAGACTGCCGAAAGTTCTTTGGCCCAAAGTGGCCAGTGGTGGTACAATAGTTTTTATTTCTCTGGAGCATCTGCCATGGAAATATCTGTAGAGTAATGTCTGGTCTGCAATTTTTTTTCTTTGTTCTAGTAGGTGGAGGGTATCTGTGAGAGATAAGCTGTTTATTAACCGAATGGCCCTTTTCTGAATGGAATCTAGAAGACGAAGAGAATGCCTCGGTGCTAAACCCCAAATGTGCGAGCAATACTCCAGTAGAGGTCGGACTTGAGCCTTGTACGTCGTCAACAGTTGATCAGGAGTAAAAAACTTTCTAGCTTTC
Source organism: Agelastica alni (assembly GCA_950111635.1). Taxonomy (NCBI): domain Eukaryota; kingdom Metazoa; phylum Arthropoda; class Insecta; order Coleoptera; family Chrysomelidae; genus Agelastica; species Agelastica alni. The sequence goes on from OX467708.1 coordinate 5,406,717, forward strand.
CACAGAAAACCCAGCCTCTGGCTTGCTGACTTTGCGATGTTAGCAACATGGTCCTGCCAAAACATACTATTAGACACCGTGACTCCCAAAATCGAGATGGAGGGACTTGATTTAAGGGTATTTCCGGACATTGTGATAGAATTATTTGAGTAATTTACTTTCTTAGAAAATGTGGCGCTTTGTGTTTTCTTTGAACTGTTGAACTGAACAGGATTGTTGGTTCCTAACTCGACGATTACTTCAAGATCTCTATTGATGGATTCAAGTCTATCAAATTTTTACATAATCTTTTAAATAACAAAATTGATTGTAGTGAGCTGTTAAACCAGTTCTCGTTTCTTATTCCTAGAATAGAATCGAGAAATCAAAGCATATTTTACTTACCACAACCCAGAAAAAACATGTTAGGTCTCCACTTTATAAAATGTCAAGTTTATTTAATAATATTTCAAATCTTTTTATTAACTATTTACATTTCTTAAATCATAAACATTTTTTTTGCTTATACTGACTCTGTCCGCCCGCTGTCCCTTTTTATACCTGTACGAATAACCACGAGAAGGATCCAGTAATTTCTCGAATTATCCATTGTCTTCTATGCTCATTAAATATTCACCCTAGATTCGGTCGGCGCCATCGGCAAGAATGACAGAGACGTAATAATATTTATAATGAGTCATTTTCAAATTTATAATTAACTTTTAATAAAATATTTAATAAATATTAATAACGACAACCTGGAATGGGTATCCTCTTACAAATATCTTGGCACATGGGTACCTGAAACAGCAGAACACACAAAACAAATCAAGTGTCGAATTGAAGTAGAAGCAGCAGAGATATAACATTAGAACTGAGAACCAGAATGCTAAAATGCTATATATATTTTCCATTCTATCTGTCATGACACCGTCTTGTTAACGAGCAATCAAAATCAAAAAGACATACAACATCTAGAGAAATTAAATTATCGATGTAACGAATACAGTCTAAAGATACATCTTAAAAAAACCAAGTTAATGGTAGTTACAAAGTTCTCCCAAAATCACAACCATGTAAACGTGTCAGTAGCAGACATCTTAATAGAGAATGTGCAGTCATACAAATACCTGGGAGCCTGGATAGAACAATCAGGTGACCAAACAAGAGAAATAAGAACGAGAATAGAGATAGCCAGGTCAACATTTACGAAAATGAAAAAGTTGTTCACCAGTCGAGATATCAAGATTGGACTTAGGAGGAGGATGCTGCGTTGTTACGTGTTTTTCGCGCTTTTGTATCAAGTGGAGGCATGGACTCTCAAGAAGAATCACACAGACAAACTACAAGCCTTCGAGATGTGGTGCTACCGTAGAATGTGGCGTATTCCCTGGACAGAAAAGATCTCTAATATGGAAGTCGTAAATCGGATGAATAAGGAATGTGAAGTCATTAACACCATAAAAAAGAGAAAGCTTCAATAACTAGGTCATATACTGAGATATACGCACTTCTCCAGCTGATAGTTTAGGGAAAGATTGGTGAAAGGAGGAATATTGGAAGACGCCGTGTGTCTTGGCTTAAAAACCCAAGGGACCGGTTTAATTGTAGCAATGTTGAACTCTTCCGAGCTGCAGTCAATAAGGTCCGGATAGCTGTGATAATAGCAAACCTCCGATATGAGATGCACTTTAAGAAGAAGAAGAATTGTATGGAACGGAGGCTTGGACATTCAAATCGGAAATCATCAAGAACATAGAAGCATTTCAAATGAGGTGTTATAGGTGTTAACTTTTCCTGGTTTATGTTTAGTTTAGTAATGTTTGATGTTATGTTTATTATTTATATACCTAATGTGTCGCTTTTTGTTATTTTATTATCTTTGTTGTTATTTTTTTACCTATACATACGAGGGCGGTTTGATAAGTCAGTGACTTTTTGAATAAAACAAATTTTTTCCGCAAATAAACATTTTATTTTTCTACATAATCACCTTTTAGCTCGATACATTTAGTCCAGCGTTTTTCTAATTTTTTTATTCCCTCCAAATAATAGGTTTTTTCAAAGCTCTCAAAATACGCGTTTGTTTCGGTAATGACTTCTTCATTCGACTCAAATCTCTTACCGCCCAGCCATTTCTTTAGGTTTGGAAACAGAAAATAGTCGCAGGGGGCTAAAACTGCAGAATATGCTGGATGGGGTAGCAGTTCGTATCCCAATTCGTGGATTTTGGCCATCGTGACTAGACAAGTGTGCACACGTGCATTGTCTTGATGGAACAGCACTTTCTTCGCCAAATGCGGCCGTTTTTGCTTCAAATCAACGTCGAATCTGTTCAAAAGCTTTGAATAATATTCGCCGGTGATCGTTTTACCTTTCTTGAGGTAATCGATGTGAATGACACCGCGTACATCCCAAAAAACTGTGGCCATGACCTTGTTTGCTGACAGACGACTCTGTTTCGCCTTCTTTGGTCCACGTATACCCCGAGCAACCCAATGTTTCGATTGTTCCTTAGTCTCTGGCGTGTTGTGATGGATCCATGTTTCATCCACAGTAACAAAACGGCGCAAAAATTCGTCCGGATTACGGCTGAACATCGCTAAACACTCTTTTGAAGTTGTCACACGATTGCGCTTATGGTCGAGTGTAAGCAATCGCGGCACCCATCTCGCAGAGAGTTATTTCATGTCCAAATATTCGTATAAAATATGATGTACCCGTTCAGTTGAGATACCTACATCATGAGCCAACTCACGCACTTTCATTCTTTGATCATCCAATATCATTTCATGGATTTTATCGACGATTTCCGGCGTGATCACTTCTTTTGGGCGACCTGGACGTTCGGCGTCACTAGTGCTGGTACGCGACCACAACGTAACTCTGTAAACCACTTCTTAACCATTGAAATTGATGGTGCCGAGTCCCCGTAGTATTTATCAAATCTTAGTCTTAGTTTCAGTGATGGATTTTTTACGTAAAAAGTAATGCTTAATCAGCACACGAAATTCACTTTTTTCCATTTTCGTAAAAATTCACGAGGTTGTTTCTGCTTTGAACGGCTATCAAACACTAACTGCACGACGTAGCTTGCTCAAAATTAGAAAGTTGCCCACTGATAGATTATAGTTGACGGCAGCACTGTTGCATTTGGAGTAACTGCGCGGGAAATTCAAAAAGTCACTGACTTATCAAGCTGCCCTCGTATTTTAATTTTCTGTGTAATTGGGTGTAAATCCGTTGAGAATAAATAAATAAATAAATAAAGAGAAGTTTCAAAAGGCACGGCGAATATTTTGCTTCGTAATTTTCGCAGTGTAGTTGCGTACGTACGCGACCATGTCCATTACGCTCTAGTTACTTGTTGGCTATTGAAGTCTCCTATCGCCTCGCAGATGGTGTCCGATGTGATTTATTCATAGGCGATTATGTCTTGAAATCATCAACGTTGCACGCCGAGCCAACCGCTAATGGAACTACGAGAATCTTTTATAATTTATTTAACAGCTCGAATTCCACGATGACCAATCGATTTTGGTGAAAGGAATCCGTTGAGGCGGGATTATTTTCTAAAAAAACACACTAATTGTGCTCCTCGAAATCTTGGAAAAAATTCTAGGACGAGCCGTAGGTGAGTCAATAGCTATCCAAAATGTATAAGCTATCCAAATTGCTATCAATCCGATAGGCTAACATGACTGCTCAAGTAATCAAGAGTTTCATGGTATTATTCAATTAAGAAACTATTCTAACTGCTTATCAAACTACAGATAGTGTAAGGTATAATTGATATTTACCTTTTTCAGTAGATATTCTTCATCGGTAGCTTCTCGTAGAAATTTGTGAATATCTTCAGTGGTAAATGTTTTGGATTTTTTCGCTGTGTATCCGACAGATTGTTTTTTGAGAAATGCGATGAGTTTAAGCTACTTATTGATTTCGATGTTATTTTTACATTCAAGCATGTTCGTATCATCGAATATATGGACCAAAGAGTTGATGACTTCGAAGTCTTTGATTTTTTTCCAAAATAAGCCAGTAACACATTTTCTGAATACTCATTGACCTTCTTCGATTGACACCAGGTCATAAATCTATTGTATCGAAATTCATATTTTGCTCTCGATTTCTCTGGTAGGAGATTTAAAGTTACATTTTTTGCACTTTCTGCTACATCAGAAGGTGTGTTCGATAATTCACTATCACTATTTTCCATGATAAAAGAATGAGTAAGTGATGCAAGCGTTTTTGAAATATTTCCGCGCTAGATCGGCATAGCTGACACAAAATGACGTTTGTCGGAAAACGTCAACTTTGCGTTTAAATTTGAAAGCGTCAAAGGCTACTTTGCTAAGCAGTTATAAAAAAAGCTATTTATCGTATTTTATGTACACATGTTTGTACTTTAGCTTCTCTAGTTTCATTGGCGCCATCTATCGGAGATTGTTTACATTTCGTATGTGCGAATTAATAATTTAATAACTTTTATTAATAAATACGCTCTCATACTTTGAAATAAATATATGAAACCGCGACCCGGGCGTTCAATATTCCATTTATTTCGACAAAATATTTAAATGATAAGTAAACAACGGATTTTTAGAATAACAATTCGTTCGATATTTTAAACATTTTGAACTTCGAGCTATTTTAATATTTTAAACTACTCATACCTGCATGATTAACCCCCGGGGTCGCGTATCAAACACACTCCCCGATAAATTATTAATTAGTTTTAATAATTTTGCGCGAGTGCATGGGCGCGCATTGAATTATTTTTTCGCTGCCACATTTCGCTATATCATTCAGTATCTATTCCGTATAGTATCAAGAAATCAAAGAAACGACTCATCGCCGGTCTTCAAATACTGCCCGCGGCCATAAATGTTGGGCGTTTGATACCACCGAAAAGAATCGTACATCCTTTTTAATGTCAAGCATTTGATACCACCGAAAAGAATCATAAATCCTTTTAAATGTCGGGCGTTTGATACCACTGAAAAGAATCATAAATCCTTTTATAAATTATTTTCGTTGCCTCAGGCCGTAAATATAGGCTTGAGTTTGTTAATTTAAAACACTCGGTACAAAAACTAAAAAATTCACTTTACTATTTCTTCTGGTAATACAATAAACTCTTATTTAATAAATGAAAAAAATAGTGAGATAAGAGAACGCTGTGATGTAAAAGAAGAAGATAAATGATTCACGTCGCCTTAGGTCAAATAATGGGTACAGGGGAGTACTCGTTCACCACAATCCGTAACAGTAGTCTACCCTTAAACATAATTTTGCACAACTTTTATTGACAATTTTTTTTTGATCACTAAAAATAAAGATGGTTCATTCTTATTTTAAAACATCTGTTTAAAACACTCCGTATACGAGCAATTTTATTCATATTTGGCGTTAATTAGTTTTATATGAAAAAGAACCGAACTCCATCAGATGAATGTTCTACTTCGATTTTTTTTTCAATTAGACCTGTTAGTGCGTCTGGGACACACTGTAGAAAAATAATAAATCTTTTAAATATTTTTGTCAAGCTTTTTTAATGTTAAATTTATCTGGTTATACCCACAGTTACACCACTGCAGATAGGAAATGACCCATTTGCTGATAATACTTTAATAATAATACGTTTGCGGAAGGCTTCAAAATAAAAACAGGGTGACTCAAGTAAAATATAATAATCCACACTATAACAGCTGGCGCGGACCATTTAGAAATTATAAAAATTTGTTTGACCACTCTGTTGGCGTTTTGCATTTATAAGTAGGGTTTATTTTTCTTCTTCTCGTAGCGTCACAACCCTTAGTGGGTCTTAGCTGCATCTAAGACTCGTCTCCACCTATTACTGTCCAACGCAACCTACCTACAGTCCCGAACTCCCAAGACCATTTGAGCCTTGGTCTTCCCACAGGACTCTTTCCTTTAGGATTTTCCTCCCGTATCCTCTTAAAAAGACGTTCATTTGACGATCTCTGTCTTTTGTACATGTTCTTGAGCTCCTCATTCGTTCTCATTCGATATTGACCAGTTCTCGCATCTACTGTAGGCCCAAAGATTTTCCACAACATCTGGGTCGAGAGAAAAAATGGTTAGGAACAATCAAAGAACGCAAGACCGCATATCTTGGACACATATTGCGAAACGAAAAATACAGGCTATTGCAGGTCATCATGCAGGGTAGTTTTTTTTTTTTAAGAAAATAGTCGCAAAAAGGGTAGACCTATCGTGTGGGCCGCGGACGGCCCGCACTGCGACTATTAGAAGGGGAAGGGATTATAGAAAGAAAATGATTGTGGACACGCTTTTTAAAAAGTTGCAGGTCATAGTTCTCTGGAAAAACTGATTTTGGAAGCTTATTCCATTCCGTAGCAGCCCTGTAAAGGAAGGATTCTTGATGAAGATTGGTCCTTGTAGTGTCAATCTTGGGAGTAAATGGGTAAGACTGATCAGCGTGCCGAGTTCTTCGGCCGAATGTGGCCAATGGTGGTACAAGAGTTTTTATTTCTCAAAGCATCTGCCATGGAAATATCTGTAGAGCAATGACTGGTCTGCAACTCTTCTTCTATGTTCTAGAGGGTGAAGGGTATCTGTGAGAGTTGAGCTGTTTATCAAGCGAATGGCTCTTTTCTGAATGGAATCTAGAAGACGAAGAGAATGCCTTGGTGCTGAACCCCAAATGTGTGAGCAATACTCCAGTAGAGGTCGGATTTGAGCCTTGTACGTCGTCAACAGTTGATCAGGAGTAAAAAACTTTCTGCTGCTAGAAGTTTTCACTTCAAAAAATATTATTTTTAATCTGAAAAATATTGTCTCCAGATTTCCATAGTTTATGAATAATGCATTATTTTTATTAACGCTTTATTATAAATCATATATTAAACATCAGTACGAGATTTGAATGTTTTCGATTTCTTTCTTCCGCTTTTTGCTTGATCTTCTTTCAATATGGCGCTTTTCTTCCTACCTCGACTTTTTCGTTTTTGGCTACCTCGTTTTCGGTTTTGTCGCTTTTGGCTACGTCGTCTACGGCTTCTGCTTCTATTTTTTCTTCGTCTTCGAGCCTCCGTTATCGGCAAACCAAAACCTAATTTAAACCTTCCCCCGTTCTCTTTGATCAAACCAGCTTTCAGTCCAGTTTTTAATGATTTTTTAACAGAAATTGATGCATTTTTTTTAACGTCTTCTTGCACTGATAAATTATTTGATCTAAAATTTTTTCGGGGGGAGAACCATTAGAGTCATTAAGACACGCTATGATGTCCATAACATCTGCTAAAAACGACACCTCTCCTTGGACCATTTTAATGCAGCAAAAGCAGAACTTAATCAATAAACTAATGAAAAGCACTTAAATTTTGAATTTAGCTACTAAATTAATTTGTCAAAATGACATAAAAAATGTACTTGAATTTGTCAGTTTGTTGAATAAGGTTGCCAAGTTACCAGTCAAGAAAAGTCGCATTTTATATTGCTCCAGTGAAATACATCCGTCTTACGAATTTTCGATCAGGCCACGTGTCCTGACGCGAGTTAAACATTTTTTACCCATTACAAAAAAAGTTCACAGCGTGCCATAAGAAGTTATCACTTCAAAAATTGTTTAGTTTTTGTACCGAGTGTTTTAAATTAACGAAACGAAAGACTAAATATCGTAACAATATATTTACAAGCCTTCAAAGGGCATTTGAAATATTCAAAAGCGTATAAATTTCAGTTCGTTACGGTGTCACGGGACAAAATAAAGCCCAAAAATTTGTTTAAAATGGTATTCGGCGAGAGCCCGCAGCTTTTCGAGCGAAATGAGGAATCGAAATTAGAGTCGAATCGCCTGAGGAGGGCGGCGATCTGCGAGGGTAGCGGCTGCGGCTGACAGTGTCAATTTGGCACCGAGTAGTTCTTACACGAACAAAGGTGGCAGTGAAAAGAAAATAAAAAGAAGGACAGCGTTAGCCAACTAACTAAATTATGAAAAAGATCACAACTCAAGTAAAGCTACAAAATAACGCCTCATGAAATCCCTTGTGTTCTCAATCGCTACCTACGGCTCCGAGTTAGAATTCCATGGACGGCCCGCAGAACAAACGGTTTAATCCTTCAAGAGCTAAGAATCGCGGAAAATGAACGGTTGTTACCAGACATCCAAAGAAACACCCTTAAATACTAAAATCCTGGACAAACCTCTCCATACAGGTTAGGTTAGGTTAGGTTTCATGTAAGTGGGGCGTGGTCGCCCCTCCACCGCGACCCTTAGTAGGTCTATTGAGGCTCACCCCTAGAGGCTACAGTTCACCGCACAATCCAGCCCTTCTTACGAAGTTCATGGTTGTATAGGGTGAGATTTTTTTAAAATCGGTAGGTTCTAGGTTTGTGTAACCAAATATGTTGAACCTTATTCTTCCCAGGCCGGTGCATGAACATAGTATATGTTCAGCAGTTTCGTCTTCCACGCAGCAGATCCGCCAGTCCGTTTGTTGGTTCAGATCTATCTTTCTGAGGTGGTATCTTAGACGACAGTATCCCGTAAGCAGTCCTGTTAGAATACGCAGGTCATTTCTGCTCCATTCTAGGATCTGCTTAGTTGTGTTTCTCGAGGGTTGTAACGGTAAAAACGCCTTCGAGTGGGCTAACCCATACCCCTGGTATGTCGGACCAGTACGTGAGTATTTTCCTCTCCGCCCAGTCCGAAATAATTGTTTTGGCGGCACTTGTGGTGACTCCAAAAACCGGTTCTGGTCCAGTGAACGCAGATTCGGCCCCCTGTTTTACAAGGGTGTCGGCTTTTTCGTTTCCTTCCACCCTCTGGTGCCCAGGTACCCACAGTAGGGTCACCCTGTTGTTCGCACCAAGGTACTCTAAGGATTCGATGCAATTCCATACAAGTTTAGAATTTATCTTGTTGGAGCTCAGTGCTTTTAAAGCAGCCTGGCTGTCTGATATTATATTTATGTTTTTGTTTGTTAGAGGTCTGTTGGTCAACTCTCTTGCACACAATTCGATAGCGAATACTTCAGCCTGAAAGATTGTGGCATACCTGCCAAGACTGGTAGATATTTCAATCTTTGGTTTCCTGCTGAAAACACCGGCCCCAACTCCATCTGGGGTTTTTGAGCCGTCTGTGTACATTACGTATTCAGTCTCTGGGAAGAGGATTTGTCCCCTCATCCATTCGTCTCTCTTCGGAAAGAGGACTTTGAACGACTTTTCTACGTGTATTTTTGTGGCTAGCAAGTCAGGAACCATCCCGAGAATTTGGTGGTTTTTTGTTTCACTCATTATCCCGGAGTGATCCCCGAGTTGCTCTCCATTTATTTGCTTTTCCAAAGACAGGAATCTATAGGAAACTCTCCTGGTCTCCCTCTCTAAAAGAATATCTAGGGGAGGGAGGTGTAGGAGGTGTTCCATCGCTGCCGTTGGTGTGCTGGACATAGCTCCAGTTATGGCCAGGCATGCCAGCCGCTGAAGGCCAGCAAGCTTTGCTCTAGCTTTCTGTTGAAACCCTTCGGTTCAGCAGACTACTGAACCATACGTGACCATAGATATTATCATTGTTTGATAAATCCAGTAAATCTGTTTGGGGTTCATTCCCCAATATTTGCCACATACTCTTCTGAGATTCCAGAGAGAAAACCTGGCTTTGTTTATTGTTTTTCCAAATGGGCGTTCCATGTGAGTCTTTTATCCAGAACTACACACAGGTATTTCACTTCCGTCGCAAATGGAATGCTCTCTTTGTATAGGACAGGCTGCCGAAGCTTATCTAGCTTTTTCCTTTTCGTAAAAGGAATAATTACAGTTTTTCGGGGGTTTACAGACATCTGTTCCCTCTCGCACCGTCTGTATACTGTGTTAAGGGCTTCTTGGAGGACGTTTGAGATCGTCGCTTCAAATTTACCTCTAACTATTATGTCCAGATCATCCGCATAGCATTGAAAATCTACTCCCTGCATGGAAAGCTCGCTCAGCAGAGAGTCGACTAGAAGTGACCACATTAGGGGGGAAAGTACCCCTTCTTGTGGACACCCCTTCGCCGCCCTGAAACTAACCGACTCTCCATGCAGTGATGATATTATATATCTGTTTCCAATCATGTTTTTGATCCAGTTACAGATTTTACTGTCTATCCCTCTATCCCTAATTGATGTATAGAGTGACTGTGGTAAGGCGTTATTAAACGCACTTCTCCGTACAAGAAGTGATGCGGACTGCCGAAAACAGAGAAACCTGGAGAAGCTTGACTATCCCGGGCATACATTCAGGGGGTCACGACGTCTGAAACCAGACATCGACTGAAGAGAAAGTGTTCTTACAGGACAGGGAGATAATAACATTACATTATATTACATTTTTAGGATTGGGCCATTGGTGTATAGGCACATATGTCACCACCGATGCATTTCGTTAATTAACTTAGTTCCAAAAAATGCCAAAAGAAGTTTTCTGCAAGGTCTGTATCGCCGATCGAGCAAATAAAAACTTCTGCATGAATTCCACTTTTTTGAGATAAGTTGGAGATCTAGCGTTTGAAACGTGCAAGCCAAATTTGTTTTTTGATCTTTGAGAAGTATCACTATGTTATAAGGTCCTGTGATATTACTCCAAAAGACCTCATGATTTAGTTGGAACAAACAGAAGGGAAGACAATATTTTTTGGAATATTGTTCCCAATTAATTGCTCTATTTTAACAATTCTGGATGTCTAAACGGTTGGGACTGTAGAGGAAGGAACGAAACCTTCGGAGCTACTCGACAAAAGGAAGCATAAGCTGATAATTTTTTGCATTTCTTATTAGAACAGTTTAAGAATGAATTATGAAAGAAAAACTACCAAAAGAAATTGAAAAACGATTCTTTGCAAAGCCTAAATCTTTGAATGACTTCTGCATGTATCTATCGTGAAAGAAGCGTTGAAAGCCTGCAAGCAATACTACTTTTTCGATCTTGAATCACTGTCAGTTGGTAAGTAGTGCTTTTTTTTCCAAAACGTTTTCATTTTTGTCCAAATTACATACAGTTCCTTAAGTCTGGATTTTTAATAGTGTCCAGCAGTCAATTGATTGTAGATTGAAAAATGTAGAATGTAGGGGGGGTCGTAAGGGCCATGCTGCCTCTGAAGTACTTCGACCTATCAGATCTTTTGTGCATAACCCTTAATCTATTCGAGGCCCGGGATTCCGAGACTTCGTACAAAGTTTATCAGTTTCCTGGGAGCTAAGTTCCTGACATCGAATGGCATTAAGAAGGCCCCTTCCAGAAACTTGAGCCTCTTGCAGAAAAGCGATGGGCATTCGCAAAGCAAATGTTCTGCAGTTTCAGCCAAGTTTTCGCAGTAGCGGCAACTATCCCTCTCTGTTTTGCCCATCTCTTTAAGGTAATACCTCAAAGGACAGTGTCCAGTAAGAAGTCCCGTTACCAGTTTTAAGTCTTTTTTGTTCAACTCGAGAAGCTGTTTAGCTTTCCTTGGCGAAAGGCTTACTAGCCTTTTCGCTTATCTTTGTCCTGGCACTTTATGCCAGTGAGATTTCACTTCATCTGTTTCCCAGCGTCGAACCTCTTTTTTCAAGTGGGAATTGTTTACAGTCCCAAGCGTATGACTTCAGAGCTTTCAGTGCTGCTTGGCTATCTGATAAAATATAGATTTTTGCCCTTAGGGTGCTCCTTTCGATGCACCTCTATGGCATGTTCCCACTTGCACTAGATGTTGAAGCACTCCAATGTTTCGACTCTTTGCAATCTTTTTAGACTATCCTCATCTGGAAGAACTTCGTCCTCGAACATAACGATGAACCTTAGCATTCATTTTTGGAAAATCGTCGCTACCTCCCGAAAGTTTTTCCGCGTATACCGTCTAGTTATGTACAGTTATTTACATGCCATAAAAGAAAAACATTATTTTCATCATTGAAAATTTAAATTTTTAGCTTCATAGCTAATGACAAGTAAGATTTTAAGATTAAGCCAATCTGTGGCTCCAATTAACCCGCTAAAATAAAAACAAAGTATGGCTTTTTTAAAACGTAGCTAATGTTAGAAAATATTATAAATTAAACATAATTGATTGCTAAAATGATTGAAGGTTGCCATCCATGCTAATTTTTTGGAGTGCTTTCCCTAGTCTATTATCTTGGTTAAATCCATGAAAAAAAGCCATACTATGAAGATGAGCTGGTCCCTTGGCTAAGTCTATGAAGAGGAGCCAACCAATATTGCTTAGATTATGCAGATAGGTCATCCCCACGCTCAGTCCATGAATAATGGCCAGTCTTTCAGCTAAATTTATGAAGAAGAGTTAGTCCCTTGGCTAAGCATATAAAGAGTTGCCAATCCTTCATCCTCAGTTTAAGAAGATAAGCCAGCCTCCCGTTCATTATATGAAGATAAGATTCTTGCTTAGTTAAGTCTATGAAGACCCAATCTTTTATATTCAGTCTTTGAAGATGAGCCGACATCTTGTTCACACTATTAAGAAGAGCTACTACTACCTTGGCTAAGTCTATAAAGAGAAGCCAAGCGTTCGATGAAAAGGAGCCAACACTTCGTGTTCAGTCTATGAAGATGGGCCAGACCTACTATCAGTCTCTCAGTTTGTAAAGCAGCTAAGCACGTCTACGAAGCTAAACGCCACGGTTGTTTTTAAAGAACGACTTTAATTTGAGGTTTCCACTTCCTTTTCAGATTGTTCCTTATTTTGCATTACCGAAAACACTTTCTTTATGTGTTATATCATTTGTAACGCACCTTGTATATCTTCATTCTTCAAAAACGACCTTAGGGTAGACTTGAAATCAATGCCCGTACCCATTTATCATCCTGTACAATTAGGTCTTTGTTGTCCATCAATCACTTGTAACAGACGTGATTTTTACGGGTAACAACGAGAATAATAATCGCAGTCTTTTGTGTTGTTAAAGAATATAAATAAATTAAAATGAGTGCATCATTATTAGCTCGATTAAAGTACTTTATTTCGATAGAAAAATCACCGATAATTTTTTGTTAAACTTAAATTAATAATAAATTACAACAACCAGTTCAAACGAAAATATTTTTTTTGCAAAAGGAGCTAAAACAGCTTCGGAACGACCACCGCGTTGACCAGATTTGAATTCGTCGGACTTATACAACTACCAATAACGTAATAACCATAAATGTTACTAGAAAAAGTTTATTAATGGTAACATTAATTAGGAGATTCTTAAAATGACAACCACGTTGACTCGATTCGGACTCTTCAATTTTCACAATTACGAAACACTGTAGTAAGTGTAAAAGAAGCTGAAAGATATTTAAAACGACCGCCACGTTAACCCGATTTGAAATTGAATAACTACAAACTTTAATAACAGTTAAAGTAACTAGAAAATCCTCGAAATGACAACCAAGTTAACACGATTTGAAATCGTCGAACATATACGACTAAGAAAAACTAAATAATCTTAACATAAATTAGAAAATTCGCGAAATAACAACCAAGTTGACCCGATTTGAAATCGTCGGACCCATATAACTAAGAAAAACATCGGTAAATATTAAATGAAAAAAAATATATCTATAATTATAATGAAGAGTTACATGGTGTAAAATAATGGTGGTTTGTATATTTTTGATAGGAAAATTATTTTAAGAGCGATTTTGGCGTGGCTTGTAACTAATGAGTAATTCGTGGTTGAATTACCGTCATTAGTGAACGAGCTACATCCCATCGTTCTCATTAACCGCCAGCACTGGTCATCACCAGGTAGCGAAAGAGATTGGAGTACATTAGCGGTTACGTGGGGGGGCTTCGTTCGGAAATCAATCTTAAACAAAAATTACTTTTTATATTTACATAGCTGTAAATCAAAAAATAACATAAAAATATACGTAGGAGGCTTTTATTTTAGCATTGGACAGCATAAGATCAAATATTTTATCATATTTTGTTAATTTACAACAACAATGTTGCAACAATTACCGATAAAACAACGTAGGTACTTTCGAAAAAAATTTATCTGTCAAACTTCATTTTTGACTGTAATGAGTTCAAACAATCGTGGTGTCTTGTCATAATTAAAATGACTTTCAGATTCAGCCGAATGCATAAAAAAAAATTGCGCGGTCAGAGGACCCCCGCTATTTGATTTGACGAATGAGCGCGCAGCGGTAGAGTAGGCCGTCAGATAGCCGTCAACCAATTTTCCGAGAGGTCGGGGTACTGTCAGCCATCAGCTGTGCACTTAAGTTACGGTGTTGTGTATAAAGTTTGCTGTTATATGCGTAAACTATATAAATAAATATTTACTGTTGATAATAAGTCTCAATTAAGTGCAGATCATTGATAAAAAATTCAAGTAAGTAATAATAAATAATTATTCGAATAAAATATTTCAGTATTTGGCTTTTTTAAATTTTCGGGTTGATTTCTGTCACTCCTAGTGTCAATTAAATAAAATACAATTTTCATTAAAAAGAATTACTGTTTGTTATGAAAAATCATTGCAAATAAAACCTGAACCATTTTTTTCAGAATATAATTTTAAAATTGCGTATTACTAAGGTGAGATATGCGACATATGCGCTCGTTTTATTTCGATTCTGCCGGAATTGTTGTTTATTTGCACTCTGAAGTTTGCGCTTTCCATACTCTTTTGGACTCTGAACACATGATTTCACTTTTGTCTTCCTATAATTTAAATAGTAAAAAAAAACGACGGGTTGCACTCTGGGAGTGCCGCCAGAAGTGAAAACTTAAGTATTAACGTTGTGCGCCCTGCGCCGCCTAAACGAAACAGCCGGCGCAGGCATACATTTTCGCCGCGCCGTAGAAAGAGAGGGGGATACTCCCTCTCCTACGCCACGCCAGCTGTCTACTCTCCATCCGTCTTACGAATTTTCGATCAGGTCACGTGTCCTGACGCGAGTTTAACATTTTTTACCCATTACAAAAAAAGTGTACAACGCCGCTAAAGAAGTTTTCACTTCAAAAATAGTTAACACTCAAATCACATGTACAATAAACGAATGTAAACAGTAAATACTTGTGTCGAGTTATACAATTTTATCAACTTACTTTTCTAAATCTGTATTACACACATTTGCCGCAGTTTCCATTTTTCAAAACTTAATTGCAATAATAAAACAATATTCACGTATGATTCAACACAATAAATTATAGTTTAAAAAAATTAAAAAACACGCTTTTAGAGTTTATCAAACCAAAAAGTAAAAAATAATTCTTAACGTAGGAATAAAATTACTGACGAGAAAATTAATATCACTGTTCTAAAAGCGTGGGGTGCTTTCATTCCGAAACGCAGATTTAGTTTAAAAATGTCATACATAGCAGTGACATTAATTTTCTCGTCAGTAATTTTATTATGTTGAGAATTATTTTTTACTTTTTAGTTTGATTAACTCTAAAAGCGTGGTTTTTAGTTTTTTTAAACTGCAATTTATTTTTCGCTTTTTAGTTCGATTTGTTTTACTCACTAAAAAAATTATGTATTTAATGGTAAAAGCACAAAAAAGAATGCATCAGCCGGGAATCGAACCCGGGTTGCCCGCGTGGCAGGCGATCATTCTACCACTGAACCACCGATGCATTTCGTTACGTGGAGACTTCTACTAAATCGCACTACTCGTAAGCCGTGTTAAGAAACTTCGTTCCAAAAATATCGACGGACAGAGCAACGAGGGGACAGCCGAATGAACACACGACTTTATAAATAAAATAAAATTCGAAATAAGTCGATATAGTTCGACTCCCTTTCGGAATGCAACGCCCGCCCGCCCATGGACGATGACAGACCGATTTGCAGCCAACTTCATAGCTATTAACACGCGTTCGTTCTCTCGTGTGCGTGTACGGTAGCACAAAGTCACGCCTTCGCACGCATTTTAACGAAATAACGGCCGTTAATGCGTTCGAAAATTAGTACTCGTTTCGAACTTAACCGAGTATTGTCGATAAGCGATACGCCCCCCCGAAACGAGACGGTCATTATCGAAAACGTTTCATTTTCTCAACTCCCGAAACAAAGAACAAGGAAGTTACGAAATAATCATCAGCTTTGAATAACTAATTGATCGAGTTTTAGTCGACTCTATTTAAAAAAAAAATTAAAATAATTGCTAAACTCAAAACGCTATACGAAGGTTAGTCGATATATTTGAAATCAATTTTATAAATCCAAAATATACGCGGGGTAGTCGATATGTTCGAACCGACGAGTAGGTGTGTATGAAAGCACTGCTAAAAGTAGAAGAGGCGAAAGATGTGTGAAAGAACCGTAGCAAGTAAAAAGAAGTGGTCTCTGTGTACCACTGCGGGAAAAAAGCGTGACTATATGTATGTTTGTATGTATTTTATGAACCAAAAATATTATACAAGGGGTGGTCGATATATTTCAGCTCGATTTTAGAACTCTACAAAATCATAGAAGAAGTAACATCCATGAATTCGGGATACAGAATGAACAATAGAGCTATTAGCATGGTCTGCTACGCTGCAATATTTGCAGAAAGTGAGAATGACCTACAGAGACAGTTGTTTAGGTTCTACCAGATCAGTCAGCAACTCAATATGGATATATCCATAGGTAAAACGAAAACCATGACCATCGCTAGGGAGCCAATGATATGCAAGCTGGTAATAGATAATAAACCCATAGAGCAGGTCATGCAATTTAGATACCTGGGCATAGATATGTCCGGCGCTCACGACCCGGTAAAGGACCTGAGAAACCAAATTAACAAATCAGCCATAATATCAGGATGTCTAAGGGAAACTGTATGGGCTAATACTTATATGCGAAAGGAGACATGCGTCAGGCCAATAATGACATAAGGTATAGAAGCGAGAGAGGATACCAACAAGACCAAAAGGATGCTACGAGTCGCCGAAATGTCAGTACTGAGAACAATAGCCGGGAAAACAAGAAGAGATCACGTAAGAAACACTGACGTTAGAGCACAATGCGACGTACAGGATGTGGTGAGATGGGAGAAGGCAGAGGAGAAGAGAATGGTATAACCACGTGAAGAGAATGACCGACGATAGACTACCACGCATTGTACTAGAGGGAAAACCAGCAGGGACCCGTCCACCCGGAAGACCACCAAAGAGATGGAGAGACAGCTGGCAGTCCACATCTCGGGAAATATTACAGAGACAAGTCCGGAATCAACAGATCATCTAGATCTCTAACAAGTAGAAGAAGAAGAAGATTTTAGAAATCAAAACTATTATACAAATGGTGGTCGATTTATTTCACCTTATTTAATAAATCAAAAATATTGAACGATTGGAGGTCGACATATTTTACTAACTCAATATTATAAAAATAATACGAGGGCTGGTCGATATATTGCAAGACAATTTTATAAATCAGTAGTAATATACCAAGATTGGTCGATAGATTTTAACTCGGCTTTATAAATAAAAAATATTGTACGAGGAGTGGTTGAAATATTTCAACTTTATTTTGGAAATAAAAAAGAT
Organism: Agelastica alni; assembly: GCA_950111635.1. Lineage (NCBI taxonomy): Eukaryota > Metazoa > Arthropoda > Insecta > Coleoptera > Chrysomelidae > Agelastica > Agelastica alni. Next base: position 5,424,187 of record OX467708.1, read on the forward strand.
TAAACGAGTGATGATCGATATATTTTAACTCAATTTTATAAATATAATACGAGGGGTGGTTGATATATTGCAAGAAAATTTTATAAATTAGTAGTAATATACCAGGATTGGTCGATAGATTTTAACTCGGCTTTATAAATAAAAAATATTGTACGAGGAGTGGTTGAAATATTTCAACTTTATTTTGGAAATAAAAAAGATTAAACGAGTGATGATGGATATATTTTAACTCAATTTTATAAATATAATACGAGGGGTGGTTGATATATTGCAAGAAAATTTTATAAATTAGTAGTAATATACCAGGATTGGTCGATAGATTTTAACTCGGCTTTATAAATAAAAAATATTGTACAAGGAGTGGTTGAAATATTTCAACTTTATTTTGGAAATAAAAAAGATTAGACGAGTGATGATCGATATATTTTAACTCAATTTTATAAATATAATACGAGGGGTGGTTGATTTATTGCAAGAAAATTTTATAAATTAGTAGTAATATACCAGGATTGGTCGATAGATTTTAACTCGGCTTTATAAATAAAAAATATTGTACAAGGAGTGGTTGAAATATTTCAACTTTATTTTGGAAATAAAAAAGATTAAACGAGTGATGATCGATATATTTTAACTCAATTTTATAAATATAATACGAGGGGTGGTTGATATATTGCAAGAAAATTTTATAAATTAGTAGTAATATACCAGGATTGGTCGATAGATTTTAACTCGGCTTTATAAATAAAAAATATTGTACAAGGAGTGGTTGAAATATTTCAACTTTATTTTGGAAATAAAAAAGATTAAACGAGTGATGATCGATATATTTTAACTTAATTTTATAAATATAATACGAGGGATGGTCAATATATTTCAAGACAATTTTATAAATCAATAGTAATATACCAGGATTGGCCGATAGATTTTATCTCAGATTAATAAATAAAAAATGTTGTACAAGGAATGGTCGATATGTTTTAATTCAATTTTATAAAACAAAAAATTATATACATGGGGTAGTCGATATTTTTCAAATTAATTTTATAAATAAATAGTAATGTACGAGGATTGGTCTATATATTTTAATTTAATTTTATAAATCAATATTAATATACGAGGACTGGTCGATATATTTCAATTCGATTTTATCAAACAAAAAATATTATACATGGGATAGTTGATATATTTTAACTTAATATTATAAATTAATATTAATATACGAGAAATTGTCGATTTATTTTAACTTTATTCGATAAATCGAAAATACTCCACGAGTGGTGGTCGATAAGTTTTAACTTAATTTTATAAATATAATACCAGGGGTGATCGATAACTTTCAACTCAATTTTAAAAATATAATACGAGGAGTGGTCGAAAATTTCAAATTAATTTTTAAATCCAAAAATATTGTACATAGGGAAGTCGATATATTTCAACACAATTTTATGGATCGAAAACGTTATACAATGAGTGGTCGATATATTTCTATACATTTTTTTAATTAAAAATTATTATACAAGGGGTAATCGATTTGTGTTAACTTACTTTTAATGACCTCTAGTATTTATGAGTGTTTAGTTTAGGTATCATGTGAGTGAGGCGTGGTTGCCCCTCCACTGCGACCTTTAGTAGGTATAGTGTGGCTCACCCCTAGAAGTTACAGTTCACCGCACAATCCAGCCCTTCTCACGAAGTTCGTGGTTGTATGGGGTGAGATTTTTTTGAAATCGGTAGGTTTTAGGTGATGGCGAAATAAGACGGCGTATTCAGCTTGCTACGTCAGCAATGACACAGTTAAATAAAGTATGGAGGGATCGGAATATCACAAAACAAACTAAAATCAATCTAGTGAGTACCTTGGTCTTTTCGCTTTTTCTATATGCTTCAGAATCTTGGACTGTCAAAGAAGTAAATCGTCGTCAGATTGATGCACTTGAGATGTGGGCGTGGCGACGAATGTTGAGAGTGTCCTGGACCGCACATAGAACAAATGCTTCGGTTTTACAAGAAATACGTCCGTCAAAACGTTCGTCCAGTATCGTGTATTCTCGAATTCTTACATTTTTCGGACACATCGGTCGAAGTGAGCATATGGAAAGGCTTATTAGATGCTACTCTCCCACAAGCGACTCACGTGTCATTTAATTGAGATAAATGGCGAGATGCAATCAAGAGAGCCATCCAAAACATTGAACCTCGTTAATATGGGTCACAACATATCTGCAAAGATGTTATGATTAGGAAGAAGGAAGAAGGTTCTAGGTTGGTGTAACCAAATATGCTGAACCTTATTCTTCGTAGGCCAGGGCATGGACATAGTATATGTCCAGCAGTTTCGTCTTTCACGCCAGTCCGTTTGTTGGTTCAGACCTATCCTTCCGAGGTGGTGTATTAGACGACAGTGTCCTGTAAGCAGTCCCGTTAGAATTCGCAGGTTATTTCTGCTCCATTCTAAGATCTGCTTAGTTGTGTTTCTCGAGGGTTTAGGTAGAAATGTCTTCAAGTGAGTTAATACTGGTATATTGGATCAGTAAGTGGCAGTTGGCGGCACTTGCGGTGACTCCAAAAACCGGTTCTGGTCCAGTGGACGCAGATTGAACCCCCGTTTTGCAAGGGTGTCGGATTTTTCGTTTCTCTCCACCACCTGGTGCCCAGTTAACCACAGAAGGGTCACCCTGTTGTTCGCACCAAGGTACTCTAGGGATTCGATGCAATTCCATACAAGATAAGTTTTAACTCAATTTTAAAAATATAATACGAGGGGTGGTCGAAAATTTCAAATTAATTTTTAAATCTAAAAATATATATTTTAACACAATTTTATAGATCAAAATATTATACGAGGAGTGGTCGATATATTTCTATCCAATTATTTAATTAAAAATTATTATACAAGGGGTGATCGATGTGTGTTAACTTACTTTTAATGACCTCTAGTATTTATGAGTGGTAGTTAAAGAGTGAGTTGGAAATGGAAAGAGATTTTGAAAATATGGCTGCCCAGCGTTGGAGAAGTAGAAGTATTTTTGTACTCCGACGCAATTTTAATTGTAAACTCTTGTCGTTTTAATAAACTCTTGGGTACGCGGTCGTAAACGAGAGGGGTCTGCTCAAACATCGTCGGTATAATTAATTCTCGCAATCTCCGACTAGAGAGAGGATGACAATTGCCGGAAAGTGGAAAATTTTACGAAGCCAAAGTTATACGAGACCAAGTCAAATAAAGAGCCAAGAAGTAATAAATCCGAAGCAGCGAGACTCGCTTATTAATTCTAGGTTAATAAAACAAAATTACCATGCCGGTTGATTATGAGAATATTCCGACTCGAGGCAAATTCGCCGCTTTTTAGCTAGCTGCTGCGGTAAAATCTTTTATTGTGCCTATCGGTGTACAAGAGATCAACATTTTGGAGTATTTACATTTTCGAAAGGTTAGTTTTTGCCCGCCTTAGAATTTCAGTCTCGAAAGAGTAAAACTTTAACGAGTAAGACGTGTATCAGCAAAATGTGGGACAAAGTATGTCAAGAGCACGTCAATTTTCTTCAAGAGTGTGCCATCTGGATGATACCAAACAATGTCCACGTGTGATTTTTACTGACACAGTCTTTAAACTTAATGGCAACTTTTATTGCAATCGTCATAAAAAAATTCGGTATCGTGCTGCCATTAAATATTTGTTTTTGGAATAGTCCATTTAAAAAATCTCCAAAAATAATCCAATCTTCCAAAAAACCTGAAAGTTTTGAAATCTTCCGCATTGATTTATGGGTACTTATGCATGAAATACTCATTTTGCGAAATTATTTTTCGTCTCGATTATCTCGAGAACAAAAAATGATATCGACGCGGGACCAATCGCATTCGACGCATAATTACGCAACTTAGAACTGATTAGATTTCCAGCAAAATTGGTAAAGCTGTTTTTTATGGAGAATAAAAAAACTAAAAAAATGGTAAATTTTCGGAATTATTTTTCGTCTCGATTATCTCGAGAATAAAAAATGATATCGACGCGGGACCAATTGCATTCGACGCATAATTACGTAACTTAAAACTGATTAGATTTTCAGCAAAATTGAACAAGCTGTTTTTTATGGAGAATAAAAAAGCTGAAAAAAATGGTAAATTTTTTGTCTCGATTATCTCGAGAATAAAAAATGATATCGACGCGGGACCAATTGCATTCGACGCATAATTACGCAACTTAGAACTGATTAGACTTCCAGCAAAATTGGTAAAGCTGATTTTTATGGAGAATTAAAAAAAAAAAAAAGGTAAATTTTCGGAATTATTTTTCGTCTCGATTATCTCGAGAACAAAAAATGATATCGACGCGGGACCAATTGCATTCGACGCATAATTACGCAACTTAAAACTGATTAAATTTCCAGCAAACTTGGTCTAGCTGTTTTTTATGGAGAATTAAAAAACTAAAAAAAAAATGGTAATTTTTCGGAATTATTTTTCGTCTCGATTATCTCGAGATCAAAAAATGATATCGACGCGGGACCAATCGCATTCGACGCATAATTACGCAACTTAGAACTGATTAGACTTCCAGCAAAATTGGTAAAGCTGTTTTTTATGGAGAATAGAAAAGCTGAAAAAAAATGGTAAAATTTCGGAATTATTTTTCGTCTCGATTATCTCGAGATCAAAAAATGATATCGACGCGGGACCAATTGCATTCGACGCATAATTACGCAACTTAGAACTGATAAGACTTCCAGCAAAATAGGTAAAGCTGATTTTTATGGAGAATTAAAAAACTGAAAAAAAAATGGTAAATTTTCGTAATTATTTTTCGTCTCGATTATCTCGAGAACAAAAAATGATATCGACGCGGGACCAATCGCATTCGACGCATAATTACGCAACTTAGAACTGATTAGATTTCCAGCAAAATTGGTAAAGCTGTTTTTTATGGAGAATAAAAAAACTAAAAAAATGGTAAATTTTCGGAATTATTTTTCGTCTCGATTATCTCGAGAATAAAAAATGATATCGACGCGGGACCAATTGCATTCGACGCATAATTACGTAACTTAAAACTGATTAGATTTTCAGCAAAATTGAACAAGCTGTTTTTTATGGAGAATAGAAAAGCTGAAAAAAAAATGGTAAATTTTCGGAATTATTTTTCGTCTCGATTATCTCGAGATCAAAAAATGATATCGACGCGGGACCAATCGCATTCGACGCATAATTACGCAACTTAGAACTGATTAGATTTCCAGCAAAATTGGTCAAGCTGATTTTTATGGAGAATTAAAAAACTGAAAAAAAAATGGTAAATTTTTGGAATTATTTTTCGTCTCGATTATCTCCAGAATACAAAATGATATCGACGCAGGACCAATTTCATTCGACGCATAATTACGCAACTTAAAACTGATTAGATTTTCAGCAAAATTGGTCAGGCTGTTTTTTATGGAGAATAAAAAAACTGAAAAAAAAGGTAAATTTTCGGAATTATTTTTCGTCTCGATTATCTCGAGAACAAAAAATGATATCGACGCGGGACCAATTGCATTCGACGCATAATTACGCAACTTAAAACTGATTAGATTTTCAGCAAAATTGGTCGAGTTGTTTTTTATGGAGAATTAAAAAACTAAAAAAACATGGTAAACTTTCGGAATTATTGTTCGTCTCAAAAAAAATTATTGTTAGTTATAATCAAGCATTTTTTATAACAATTAAATATTGTTACTAATAAATGATTATTGATCATAAAAATTAAAAAAAAAATCAATTGTTATAAACAATTAAAAAAAGCTCTTGCTTATAAAATGATAAGAAAAAGTTTGCAAGAATACGGTTGACATAAACAGAATGTTGTTAATGACAATTATAATTTGTTATAAACAATTTGAAATCGTTATTTATGATAATTTTAATAATAATAATAACAACAAACCATATGGTATTTTCTCATTTCTCATTCCACTGATAAGTTAGTCGTGTGGACCTCTCGGGTCGTACTCAGACCACACTGATATTTTATTCCTTTGTTTTCGCTTCATTAAATGGTCAATGACGAGATCCCCTGTTTTAATAACCCAAAGAACCGTTAAACGAGTTAGTTTCGTTAGCCCACACATTTTTTTTACAATTTCATTCTGAGAAGTTTGACAGTTTTTCTTCTTCAAGCATACATAAAGTCACGCCTTTTTCCCATAAAGGTAGGCAGAGACCACTTCCTTTGACTTGCTACCGTTCTTACACACATCTTTTGCTTCCTCTACTTTCATCAGTGCTCTCATACACGCTCGTCGGTTGTTGGTACTCTTGACCTGGCCTTTCTTCAAAACAATGTTGATCTGATCGAGATATGTTCTCCGAGGTCGACCTCTACCGACTTGTCCATTCACACTCGCCTTATAAATTTGTTTCCTCAATCTTTCTTCATCCATCCTTTCTACTCGTCCAAATCATTTAAGCATTCCTTTAGCTATCTCTATTACAAGTAAAATTAAAAAAAGAATTAATTGATAGTGCATCATTGGTACATCCTTTAGTAGAAGCACATAATTGTGGTCGGTGGTTAAAATACCATGGTCGGCCTCAAGGTGGAAATAAAGCTAAACTAATCCTCGAGCAAGAACATGTCGCTCAGTGAAATGCAAATACTGGCTGCAGAACATCGAGACGGCTGATGAAAAAACCTCTCCAGAAGATGTCAAATGCACTCTGGACGATGAACCAGAGTAGGCTAAGCAGCACTCTTGGCCTGCTCACAGGTCACATCGTACAAATGGCGCACCTTTTCAAACTTAAACTGACGGCTGAGAAAAACTGCCGACTATGCGGCGAAGAGGAAGAGAGCAGCATACACATTCTGTGTCGCTGCCCGATGCTAGCGGTGTACAGGTACCAAACCTGGGGCCGCATGATAATCGATCCAAGTGATCTAAACGAGACAGGGCCAACAGTAATCCTACGGTTGGCCAAAACCAGCGGACTGGAATTCTGATGCCCTGAAGCCACAGCGGTAGTCACAGAGGATCATAAGATCTAGGTGACGTAGGTGCCAATACCAATGGCCCAACCGGATATGAAGTTGTTTCCAACAAGTCGTTGATGTGAAGTAGAAAAAGCGTTGAAGCTAGAATTGATCCCCGCGGAACACCGGCATTTATTAGTAGAGATTCAGATGATGAAACTTCATAAACCGCCACATGGAGAGAGCTTTTTGAGAGAAAACTATCCTGATTAATTATGAATTTTACTATACAACTTCGGCGAGTATAACTAAAAGATGGTAGAAATAAATATAAGAGTGTAAGTTAAGTTTTTTCAATGTAAAATAAAATATGATGGAGCATTCAAAAATATCCAAAAAAAAGGAAATTTCTTTCCATTAAAATTTCATTCTGAGAAGTTTGACAGTTTTTCTTCTTCAAGCATACATAAAGTCACGCCTTTTTCCCATGAAGGTAGGCAGAGACCACTTCCTTTCACTTGCTACCGTTCTTACACACATCTTTTGCTTCCTCTACTTTCATCAGTGCTCTCATACACGCTCGTCGGTTGTTGGTACTCTTGACCTGGCCTTTCCTCAAAACAATGTTGATCTGATCGAGATATGTTCTCCGAGGTCGACCTCTACCGACTTGTCCATTCACACTCGCTTTATAAATTTGTTTCGTCAATCTTCCTTCATCCATCCTTTCAACGTGTCCAAACCATCTAAGCATTCCTTTATCTATCTTTGTAACCACATCTTCTTTTACACCACAGCGTTCTCTTATCTCACTATTCTTCACTTTATCCAACCGAGTCCCTCCGGCTATACAATTCTCAGACTACTCATCTCCGCAGCATTAATCCTATTTTCATGCTTCTTCTGCCAAACCCAACATTCACTACCGTACTGATAAGTGTAGGAACAAACACACCTCTATGCACAGCCAGACGTGCCTTTTTTGACACTTTCTGGCTATTCATAAAGCTATGCAGTGCCCCATTCATTTGTCTTCCTGGCGACACCTTTCGCTCAATGTCACTGTCATATTTCTTTAAGCATTCATGAATATTTAAAATTACTCGCCGATCTTGAACATCCATATCCCTAATTTCAAATGCCGGATTCCTGTCGATTCCGACACAGATTCCTCACAAGTTATCTTATTATTTGTTTCGATTGGACTGCAGAAAGGCATACTGATGAAATTATCTTCAATGGATGATTCACAGGGCACTGATTAAGAAATATTGTGAACTAGCGAAATCATTTGGCTTCGGACAGCTAGCCGAGCATTTATTCCTCAAATATATTTGATAGCGCCTTTACTAATTCACCGGGCGACTAGGGCCACACGACAGAACTTTTTTATGATTGTACCAGGAACGCTTTGAAAGTAAAAACACTGGCAGTATATAAATGTCCCGTTTTTTTTTTTTTTTTTTTTTTTTTTTTTTTTTTTTTTTTTTTTTTATGTTCTGGTTCCCACGAAAAGGGATATCCTGTAATGTTCAGAGAACATCGTGGGAACCAAGGGAAAGAAGGTAGGAGTTGGTGTTCTTCTTAAATTTCTGGAGGTTGTATGCCTCGGGGAACACCTCCCTAGGCAATGAGTTCCAAAGCCTCGCAATTCGTTGGATGAATGAGTCTTTGGAAAGTGATGTTCTGCAGGTCTCCAAAGTGACCACGAAGGGGTGTGAAGACTGAACTTGACGGGTTAATCTCGAAGAGACTGCCAAAAGAGGAACGATTGTTGATATTTCAGAAGAGCATCGCCCATGAAAATATCTATAAAATAGAGACAAATCGCCAACTTTTCTACGGTGTTCCAGACAAGTGAGCGAGTTTGTAAGCGAGGCATCACCGACGAGACGAATTGCCCTTTTTTGGACAAAATCCAGTAGCTTCAGGATATGTTTAGGTGCTGCACTCCAAATATGGGAACAGTACTCCAGTACAGGTCGGATCTGTGCCTTATAGATCATAAGCAGCTGACTGGAGGTGAAATATCTCTTGGCACGAAACAAAAAACCAAGTTTTTGGGATGCACTTTTGGCAATGGACCTCACGTGATTTTCCCAGGAAATGTTATTGTTGATAGTAATACCAAGCATCGATATGGATGACTTCAGTGGTATGGTTACTCCTGAAAAAGTTATGTTAGGCACAGTGAGATCGGCTTTTCTAGAGAAAAGACATGCTTGTGTTTTGTTTGCATTGAATTCTACAAAGTTATTGGATCCCCATTCGAGAATTGTTGCTAATTCCATATTTATATTGTTAACATTTCTTCCTCGTTCATTTGTGGTTTCCCGGGCTGATATAGGAGCCCTGGAAGAGAAAGCGGTATGGAGGGTACTATCATCGGCAAAGCTGTGTACGGGACATGAAGTTGCTTTCAATAGATCGTTGATGTGAAGTAAAAATAGTGTTGGTGCTAGAATGGATCCTTGCGGAACACCAGCATTTATGAGTAGAGTGTCAGATGAAACTCCATCGACCACTACATGGAGAAACCTGTTTGAGAGAAAACTAGCAAGCAGAGAACACAGCTGAGGGGGCAAGTCATAAGATGGAAGCTTGGCGAGGAGTCCCTGGTGCCAAACTCGATCGAACACCTTGGAGATATCTAATGCCACAGCTAAAGTTTCTCCATACTTTTCAATAGATAGCTGCCATATATGTGAATGAATGATATGAATGATATGAATGTAGATAATAAAACTGGACGTGATGGTTGCCAGTCATTTCGTAGTAAGACAATACCAGTCGATATCAGCATAACAAAGAGTTCCGTGGTCTTTATAACTCGATAGAACGGACCGAAACTGCCGAGACTTTTAATCAAATACTGCGACAAGTCGTCACGTTCATCAAAAGTTGTGACTGGTTCGAGGTTGATGCCCCATTCCAACTTTTGGTCTCCGTTCTGCATACGCACGTATTGTCGCCGATGGCAAAGACGTCGAAACGTTGGGCTGGTACTCTTTTCGATTCGCTAGTCTGCCCGTATCGTATCTCCCAACCGAGAAATTTGACACTTTCTTTCAGGTGGCGTGTGTGAAATATTCGAACCAACTATAATCGACGAAAATACTGCGAAAAGAATAGGCAACATGCCTTATTTTTGCCTTCATGTTAAAGAATTTTACGTAGAATAGATTACAAGTATATTGAAAAATTGAAATAACATAATTTATTGTAAAAAATGCGGTTTAACTTCTTCTTTTTATCTCGCGTTATGCTTGTTGGTCTCTGGCTTTCATTGTTTTTTAAAACGAAGTTCCTTAACGCGGCTTACGGGTAGTGCGATTTAGCAGAAATCGTCACGTAACGAAATGCATCGGGGGTTCAGTGGTAGAATGCTCGCCTGCCACGCGGGCGTCCCGGGTTCGATTCCCGGCCGATGCATTCTTTTTGTGCTTTTACCATTTAATTGTGACCTACTTTATTATATTCATAAGATGAAATAAAAAAATAGAACACAATGTGCTGACGGCAGCTGTTCGCCGGAGAACAGATAAGTGAGTTCGAATTGTTTATGGCTCTAAGATTGAAAATTCAAATTCAAAAGGGCGCCACTCAATTTGGATAATTGCTATACTATATTTGGAGAATTGAGAAAACCAAATACCTGAAATGATACAGAATTAAATTTTCTTAGATATCCGGGTTGGGCAAATAGGAGAATAAAAACCATATCACATATAAGAATATAATAAAAACACCAAAATGGACAAAGCAAAAATATGTTATGGACCAGAGTATCATATCAGTAATAGTTAAATCAATTAAATAATATATAACACAATATATTATAACATTACATATTATATATTATAATATATTACCATATATAATACATATAACAATATTAACTAATATATCATATCAAGATACATACATTTATATACCGGGTGTTATACCTCTCAAAGTAACCAAAATGAGGTATATTGGTAAGAAATAAACCTGTGACTAAATCCGCTGTCACATAGTACTATGTGAGAACTTCACAAGAGCTCTTTAGATTATAGTTTATAAAATTATCACGGTGGTATGATATGTGATATCAATAATTAGTTATTAACAAAAATGATGGTATGATAAATACTAATATGAGTAATTAGTTATAAATAAATCTCAAAAAGTAAGAGAACATTGAAGGTGTAAAAAAACCTGGTGTTAAGGTCCAATGGTCCATATATGTAGCCTCTATCCAAGGTCCACTTGATGTAGTTGAAGACAGCAAAAACGAAGACAGGAAGAAGACAGGAAACAGCTCAGCAAAACGAAGAAGATAAGAAGAAGGCTCAACCTTCCAGGTCAGCCAGGGGTCGATGATGCAGCTAAGCTGTACCCTAACACCCTAACAAAAAAATAGTCTCATGAGAGGACATGTGCAAAAGAAAAAAACCAAAAAAATGAAGTAGGTGTATTTTCAACCTGATCGATATCATTGCTAGTTCAAAAGTCATAACTTACCTTCTGAGAAGGGAGGTAAAACTAGAAGATAGCCAAAACAGCAAACAGGACATCAGGACAAAAATGGCGGCGTTCCTACCGCATGGCACTCTCCCGGTGGTCGGCACAAATCCCCATATAAAGGCTTCAAAAACTACAAACGATGGGTTAATTTCCGGTTAAACACACCGAAAAAAGAATCTCAAAAACGAGTCAAGCGTACCTCATCATGGCCACACCGAAAAGAACTCACCGACCACCTCGAGGACGGATACCATCCTCTATTTCCAAAAATTGCCAAAAAAACTGCACATCCTGTATGAAATCAGCGCCAGTTTTGAATTCCTAGCCTCTCATTGGTCAGAACCATAAATGCTATCCCGTTTGACAGAACGAAATCCAACGAAAGTAATCAAAAAAGACCATTCTTCTTCTTTCTTTTCTACTACGGGCACGAACATTAACGGCTAACCGACTTGAGACCGAAGATCGATGACAGAAGTTCTATGAAAGAAGAACAATGACAACCCAAACAATGACATCGACGTCTAGAAAATAAATATAACCTATTAGACTCTATATGAATATATTATGAAAAATAGAGAAAGAAACCCAGTAAATACCCAGAGATCTTATTCGGAATCAACAAAATCCTGGGACAACCTTCAATAGCCTAGAATTCATCACACTAGAGAACACAACGGTATGTCGCCTGCTTACATGTAAATGGATGTTTTTATTGACTCTATTATCTTTAATTTCAGGCCTATGATCAGACAGGTAGCCAGAAATCATAAGATTCCTGCAGCTTAATTACATCACTTTCAACAGCCCTTAGAATGTCAGAAGCAAGAGTATTACCTAGTGTTGGAAACTTGTGAATTTACTAGCATTCAACTATATGTGATGTTTGTTTTGAAATAGTGGTTTTAATAGATGTTTTATTCAGGAATTTGATATCAAAACTGAATGTTCTCTGTAAGTACAATGCCCAATAAATGAAAAAATTATTATATAAAAAAACAAAATTAACAGGTAGCAATTTCAAATGCTACATAATACATAATTTTTTAGCGAGTAAAACAAATAGAACTAAAAGAAAACAATAAATTATAGTTAAAAAAAACTAAAAAACACGCTTTAAGAGTTAATCAGTTAATCTTCTTCTTCTTCCAGTGCCTGTCCGTTACCGGACGTTGGCGATCATTCTGGCAATAAATATTTTATCAACTGCGGCCCTAAATAGACCCGTAGTGGTAGTTGCAAACCAAGTTCTCAGGTTTTTAAGCCATTAGATCCTTCTTCTGCCTGGTCCCCTCTTTCCAAGCACCTTTCCCTGTAGGATAAGGTGCAACAGACCGTATCTTTCTCTGTTTCTCATGATGTGTCCTAAGTGTTCCGACTTTCCGACTTTTGGCTGTACTCATGATCTCCATTTGCTTGTTTAAAATGTTCAGTACTCTTCTTTACCTTTTCAATAACCGCATTATTTATAATAAGCTGTCTGGGTGGTGGTGAATTTTTGCTTATCACTATGTATTTGGTTTTATTCATATTTATATCTATTCCATATTCCTGACTGTGCATTGAAAGCTGGCTCATCATATTTTTTAGGTCCTCTAGTTTGTCGGCGAATATTACTGTATCATCCGCGAATTATTAAACATTTCTTCCGAATATATGTTAAATAAAAGTGGTGACAACACACGCCCCGTTGAATTTTTATTTCATCAGTCATCTGACCTTTGTTTTTAACTTGTGCTGTTTGATTCCAGTAGAGATTTTTTGGGGTGTAAGGGATCAAAACCGACCCAACTGACAACCTCACAGTCGACCGAGTGATTACCGGTATAAGTAATCCACTCTAGCCAACAGCTCCGGATAGACGAGCTAACAAGAGAAAGGGCACCTTCTTGTCCCTGAAAAGGTGGAAAAAGCTAAAATATAGCTCAATGGCACGGAGATGCAAAAGGCAGACACTGCATTAAAGGCCTAGTTAAGCAGTCCTAGTAAAATCGCAATGGGAATAATCTATGGTGATGACCGTACTGATCATAAAACAAGCGAGCCTTAAAGTAGTCGCATATGATGCGTAACATTTGACCTCTCACTTTAGTAATAAGCAATTTTAAAGTTATATTCTGAAAAAAAGTGGCTTAGGTATTATTTCAAACAAATTTTTCATAACAAACAATAATTCTTTCGACTGAAAATTGTATTTTATTTAATTAACACTAGGAGTGACAGAAATTAACTTCAAAATTTAAAAAAATTAAGGCCTAATATAAGAAAAAAAAGAAGGAATAAAAGACCCTTTAAAGATCTTCTAAACGTAAAACAGGGAGAACCGCACAAAGAAGAAACGTACATTACAGTGGACCTACCAGTTAAAGAACCCTTCCTTGAGGAAACACAAACGACATTAAGTAAATTAAAGAACTTCAAGGCACCTGGCTCGGACGAGATACCTGCAGAATCTCTAAAATATGGGGAAGACGCACTCCATCGACAAATTCATCGATTATTAACTCTTATTGGTCGAAAAGAAAAAATACGAGGGAAAGCATCAATGTGCCCTTTTACAAAAAAGGGGACAAATCAAAATGCTCCAACTACAGAGGAATCTCACTAATAAACACTACCTATAAAGCTCTCTCAAACATCCTACTATGCAGGCTAACCCCATATGCAGAAATCCTACTGGGGAAATACCAAGCCGGATTTAGGACAAACAGGTCAAATAAACCAACTCTTTACACTGAGGCAGCTCCTAGAAAAAGGATGGAAATATAAAAGAATGGCTTAACCTATTCATAGACTTCTGACAGACCTATGATAGCATAGAGAGAAGTCAAGTATGGAATGCGTAGACAATGACCAAATCAAACAAAGAAAAACGTTTTGAACGAAAAATTCTCAGAAAAATATAAGAGCTCTACGAGGATAGCTATAGCAAGAGATTAAATCACAACGATTAAGATGGGTAGGCCACGTACACAGGCTTCAGAATGAAAGACTTGCAAGATTGGTGTGGGAGGAGGTTCCAACAGAAAAAAGACCACTCGGGCGTCCCAGAATGCGTTGAAGAGACAACATTAAATCAGATCTACAGAAAACGAATATCCCTTTTGAACAAAGACTGATGGAAAATCGTATCGATTGGAAAAAAGTTGTGGAGTCAGCCAAGACCCACCCAGGATTATGGTGTTATTCCACAAAATTTCTTATTATCGGAAAAATTAATCGATAGAATCCATTGTTGTTTATACGGCTAATTTGCATTTTTCTTGTTTTTTTCGTTTGGCGTATCACAAGGTAGGCTATTTGACATTTTAAAGAGGGCGGTTGGGTGTTTAAGGGGTGCCACTTGGAAACAGCGGAATAACTTTTTTAAACCTCCCACTTGATTTAAAATTCGACGTGTTTTTTGTTTTCTTACATTTGCGCAAAATCAAAGTTATTCGCACTGGCTGATTTTGAAATAAAAGCACTGTATAAAAATGTTCGGTAAGCATTACAAAATATTTAGGTTACATCACTGTTACCTGATTCGATTTTAATCAACTCTGGAAGTTGCACTGCCGTCGCAAAGAAAAATCGACGTTTATCATGTGTCAGCGCTGCTCATTTTTTCACGCGGCGCTTGCACGAGGTCACTTTTTATTACAACTAGACAAATATTTTTCGAAAGCTGACTTTCAAGGAATAATATGACATATCAGAAGTGATATTTTAATGGTCTTAAAGGCAAGACCCAGAATATAAATATGTTAGACGCACGGAGGTGCGTTTGGGGCCCGCTCCGTCCCTGAATATTGAGCTGGAGGCATGAAACCCTAGCTTCATTTTGTTGCATGCACTTTTGACTCGAGGCCGTGAGTATTTAATTTTCCTGGAGGCTCAGCATGACAGCCTGACGTAGGGATAGAATAAATCATTTACACCTGAACCGAGAATGCATAACGAGTGAAATATACCAAGAAAAAATTCGTTATTAACAAAAGAAAAAAAATATAACAAAATGAACATGATTAAACATAAAATAAATAAAATTTTTAACATGGGTCCACCCGGAAGACCACCAAAGAGATGGAGAGACAGCTGGCAGTCCACATTTCAGAAAACATTACAGAGGCAAGTTCGGAATTAACAGATCATCTAGATCTCTAACAAGTAGAAGAAAAAGAAGACGATCAAAACTTGCCAAATAACCAATGAATTGTCGTATTTAAAACCTCTAGAGGGAGCCACTGGAGCTTTCGTTGCTAAGTAGCGCAATTAAACAAATCTGCGACTGGGTTACGCTAGGCAACGTGGATGAACAAAACAGCGGCTGGAAGTAGAAGTTCCTAGGTGACGTACACTAAAGTTGCTAGGCAGCGCAAAAGAATAAATCTACAACTGGGCTACTGACGTTGCTAGGCAACGCAGATAAGCTAATAAACATCTGGGTTACTTACGTTACTAGGCAACGAAGATAAACGAATTTGTAACTGGGTTACTGACGTTGCTAGGCAGCGCAGATAAACGAATCTACAACTGGGTTACTGACGTTGCTAGGCAGCGCAGATGAACGAATCTATATCTGGGTTACTTATGTCACAAGGCAACGAAGAATAACGAATTAACAACTGGGTTGCTGACGTTGCTAGGCAGCGCAGATTAAAGAATCTACAACTGGGCTACTGACGTTGCTAGGCAGCGCAGATGAAGGAATTTACAACTGGGCTACTGACGTTGCTAGGCAACGTAGATAAACTAATATACATCTGGGTTACTTACGTCACTAGGCAACGAAGATAAACGAATTAACAACTGGGTTACTGACGTTGCTAGGCAATGAAGATGAACGAATCTACAACTTGGCTACTGACGTTGCTAGGCAACGCAGGTAAACTAATTTACATCTGGGTTACTTACGTCACTAGGCAACGAAGATAAACGAATTTGCAACTGGGTTACTGACGTTGTTAGGCAGCGCAAATGAAGGAATCTACAACTGGGCGACTGACATTGCTAAGCAACGCAGGTAAACGATTCCACAACTGGGTTACTTACGTCGCTAGGCAACAAGGATAAACGAATTTGCAACTGGGTTACTGACGTTGCTAGGCAATGAAGATGAACGAATCTACAACTGGGCTACTGACGTTGCTAGGCAACGCAGGTAATCTAATTTACATCTGGGTTACTTACGTCTCTAGGCAACGAAGATAAACGAATTTGCAACTGGGTTACTGACGTTGTTAGGCAGCGCAAATGAAGGAATCTACAACTGGGCGACTGACATTGCTAAGCAACGCAAGTAAACGATTCTACAACTGGGTTACTTACGTCGCTAGGCAACAAGGATAAACGAATTTGCAACTGAATTACTGACGTTGCTAGGCAGAGCAAATGAACGAATCCATAACTGGGCTACTGACGTTGCTAGGCAACGCAGGTAAACTAATCTATCTCTGGGTTACTTACGTCGCTAGGCAACGAAAATAAACGAATTTGCAACTAAGTTACCGAAGTCGCTAGGCGGAGCAGATGAACGAATCTACAACTAGACTACTGACGTTGCTAGGCAACGAAGATAAGAGAATCCGCAACTGGAACCGGAAGTTGCTCGGCAACAATATTGTGACTGTCGTCGCACAAACAAAGCCTGCTCGTAATTTGATGAACATTTGTGTTAATATCGGTGTATTACCGTAAGCGTAAAATAGTTTGAACGACACTGTAAAAAGCAAAGTTACCCAGTAGAATATCAGGTGAACAAGAGAAATGCGAACCCTTTTATGAGCGGCTAACGCTCGCGGCTAACGCTCGCGGCTGAAAACATAAAGACTGCTCGCTGCGGGTATCAAATGTACCCTGGAGGTCTTCTACGCGGAAAGCTGCGCCATTGCCGAATATCCTGGGGAAGTTTGGCGTGCTCGATATTTTCGTTTTGCTTTTACGATACAAAAAAATAAGCAACGTCGAAACGATGCTGCTTTTTTATTTATTAATTGTAGGACGCATCGTTTTATCGCACGGCCGATACAAGATATCGTTGTTGACCTAAAAGCTTGCAAATTTTTAAACGCACATTTTCATATTGTCAAAAATTTATTCGGCCTTTCCAATCGAATTACTTATACAGTGTTTGTCACTACGAGTGTTTTGTGTTACTTCGCGTATTTTTTGGGTGTGATTGGATTTCAATGAAAGATCATGACGCGTACACTGAAACAACGAATATTTACACTATAATACATATACTTACTTTGTTAAAATTTGTATGATATAGCTGGATCCACTCTGTATGCAGGGTCCGTTGGGAGAGTCATAACCAAGTGTTACTTATAGTATCAATAACAGAAAGATCTGTTCTACTGGGTACATAACATAGGAAGACGATGAGGGGTGCGGGATATGGCAGGTAGTTGTGCAGTCTTTGGTACGAGACTGAAGGGTGTGGACGCATTTTATAATAGATCAATAGTTTTGACTACGTTTTACGATAAATGCATTTTTAAAATAAAATAGGATATTATTATTAAAATTGCGCAAAATGATACAAGGACAAAAATAGGGTATTCTACCATGTTTAAAAAAGTACTTTAAAATGTTGATTTTTCTAATAAAGTTCTAAAGTTCTAATAAAATAAACTAAACTAAAATTAAAGTAAATTTTAAACCTTTTTTATTGCAGCAAAAACGCTGTCAGCCATTTTGGTGACGTAATATTGGTAAAAATAACAGTCGTGTATGTACGACCGGCACTCATTCAACGTTAACAGCTATAAATATTTGGTGTTTTTTGGGAAAATAATGAATTACTATCGATATCGTTGGTGTGTAGTGTCTAGTTGTACAAATACATTCATACATACATACATACATAAAGTCACGTCTTTTTCCGATAGGGGTAGGCAGAGTCCACTTCCTTCCACTTGCTACGGTTCTTACACACATCTTTTGTTTCCTCCACTTTCATCAGTGCTCTCATACATGCTCGTCTGTTGTTGGTACTCTTGACCTGGCCCTTCTTCAAAACAATATTGATCTGATCGAGATGTTCTCCGAGGTCGACCTTTACCGACTTGTCCATTCACACTCGCTTTATAAATTTGCTCTACGTGTCCAAACCATCTAAGCATTCCTTTATCTATCTTTGTAACCACATCTTTTGTTACACCACAGCGCTCTATTATCTCACTAATCTTTACTTTATCCATCCGAGTCACTCCGGCTATACTTCTCAGACTACTCATCTCCGCAGCATTAATCCTATTTTCATGCTTCTTCTGCCAAACCCAACATTCACTACCATACATAAGTGTAGGAACCAGCACTTCTCTATGCACCGCCAGACGTGCCTTTTTTGACACTTTCTGGCTATTCATGATGCTATGTAGTGCCTCCTAGTTGTACAAATACTAGCATTAAAACTCCAGAAAAGTTGTTTATCAAAGTGCCAGATGATATCGAAATGAGGAATGTTTGGTTGGAACTCGCAAAACGAGTCATTATTTACTAAAAGTCGATTGTATTTATGTGAGGATCATTTCAATGTAAGTAGATATATATATATATATATATATATATATATATATATATATATATATATATATATATATATATATATATATATATTTATATATATATATACAACAGTTGTCCCTGAGGAGTAGGCAGATTGAGACCACGAAAACGTACTGAACCTTACCCTTCCTAACCCTAACCTAACTCTTGATAATGGCTCCAAAGCGGAAGCCGAAACGTCGAGAAAACAAATTTTCTGAACGCGGTTTATCCAGAAAACCTAGTATTCATTTTTCTGACCGCGGAAGCATTTCTATATATATATATATATATATATATATATATATATATATATATATATATATATATATATATATATATATATATATATATATATGAGGGCAGTTTGGTTAGTCAGTGACTTTTTGAATTTCCCGCGCAGTTACTCCAAATGCAACAGTGCTGCCGTCAACTATAATCTATCAATGGGCAACTTTCTAATTTTGAGCAAGCTACGTCGTGCAGTTGGTGTTTGATAGCCGTTCAAAGAAGACAACCTCGTGAATTTTTACGAAAATGGAAAAAAGTGAATTTCGTGTGCTGATTAAGCATTACTTTTTACGTACAAAATCCGTCACTGAAACTAAGGAAAGACTTGATAAATACTACGGGGACTCGGCACCATCAATTTCAATGGTCAAGAAGTGGTTTACAGAGTTCCGTTGTTGTCGCGTACCAGCACTAGTGACGCCGAACGTCCAGGTCGCCCAAAAGAAGTGATCACGGCGGAAATCGTCGATAAAATCCATGAAATAATTTTGGATGATCGAAGAATGAAAGTGCGTGAGTTGGCTCATGCTGTAGGTGTATCTCAACTGAACAGGTACATCATATTTTACACGAATATTTGGACATGAAAAAACTCTCTGCGAGATGGGTGCCGCGATTGCTCGCACTCGACCATAAGCTCAATCGTGTGACCACTTCAAAAGAGTGTTTAGCGATGTTCAGCCGTAATCCGGACGAATTTTTGCGCCGTTTAGTTACTGTGGATGAAACATGAATCCATCACAACACGCCAGAGACCAAGGAACAATCGAAACAGTGGGTTGCTCGGGGTGAACGTGGACCAAAGAAGGCGAAACAGTCTATCAGCCAACAAGGTCATGGCCACAGTTTTTTGGGATGTACGCGGTGTCATTCACATCGATTACCTCAAGAAAGGTAAAACGATCACCGGCGAATATTATTCAAAGCTTTTGAACAGATTCGACGTTGATTTGAAGCAAAAACGGCCGCATTTGGCGAAGAAGAAAGTGCTTTTCCATCAAGACAATGCACGTGTGCACACTTGTCTAGTCACGATGGCCAAAATCCACGAATTGGGATACGAACTGCTACCCCATCCAGCATATTCTCCAGATTTAGCCCCCTGCGACTATTTTCTGTTTCCAAACCTAAAGAAATGGCTGAGCGGTAAGAGATTTGAGTCGAATGAAGAAGTCATTACCGAAACAAACGCGCATTTTGAGAGCTTTGAAAAAACCTATTATTTGGAGGGAATAAAAAAATTAGAAAAACGCTGGACTAAATGTATCGAGCTAAAAGGTGATTATGTAGAAAAATAAAATTTTTATTTGCGGAAAAAAGTTGTTTTATTCAAAAAGTCACTGACTTATCAAACCGCCCTCGTATATATATATATATATATATATATATATATATATATATATATATATATATATATATATATATATATATATATATAAATAAAGTTGATGGTAACATAACGTATAATTTATATGAAAGCCATCAACAAATTGGTAATTAATGCATATTATTTTTGCCTATATGACGTCACAACACAGGGGCTCGTGTTTTAGGTCACGTGATATACAGATTAAAAATTGCGGCTTTTAATTCGATACTCATGAAGGAAGTAAAGTAAATTTAACAAAAAAAAGTTATATTTTAAAAAACAGCGCTCAAAAGAATATATTTTTCGAAACTTTGCCGCACCAATAACTTCCTGACCGTTCGTTAAGAAGACCGAAAAATAAAAAAAGGTCTTTTCCAGACCAACGAAGCGCGTCATCCCGGTCCGATTATGTAACCAAAAAAGACATCAAATTGGCTGAATATCGGCCGTACAGAGTGAAACGATTATTTAGGCAACAAAAGAAAACTTTTAACCGCGCATATTAATTTAAAAACAAAATATACCGAAGAATCTACCAATAGGAATGATGCAAATAAACTGCTCCAAGAAAGTTAGGGGGAAGTTCACAAATATTATATTTATGTTAAAAATTATTAACTGTTTTATTTACCAAGGTTTTTTGTTTGTAATATATTGAATGTTTACTTTTTTTTTTACTGAAAATAGTCGCAAAAACGGTAGACCTATCGTGTGGGCCGCGGACGGCCCGCACTGCGACTATTAGAAGGGGGAGGGATTATAGAAAGGAAATGATTGTGGACACGCTTTTTAAAAAGTTGCAGGTCATAGTTATCTGGGAAAACTAATTTTGAAAGCTTGTTCCATTCTGTAGCGGCCCTGTAAAAGAAAGATTCTTGATGAAGGTTGGTCCTTGTAGTGTCAATCTTGAGAGTAAAGGGGTGAGACTGATCAGCGTGCCGAGTTCTTCGGCCGAATGCGGCCAATGGTGGTACAAGAGTTTTTATTTTTCTGGAGCATCTGCCATGAAAATATCTGTAGAGTAATGACTGGTCTGCAACTCTTCTTCTATGTTCTAGAGGGTCAAGGGTATCTGTGAGAGTTGAGCTGTTTATCAACCGAATGGCCCTTTTCTGAATGGAATCTAGAAGACGAAGAAAATGCCATGGTGCTGAACCCCAAATGTGCGAGCCATGGAGGTCGGATTTGAGCCTTGTACGTTGTCAACAGTTGATCAGGAGTAAAAAACTTTCTAGCTTTCCACAAAAAACCTAGCCTCTGGCTTGCTGACTTTGCGATGTTAGCAATGTGATCATGCAAAGACATGTTGTTAGACACCGTGACTCCCAAAATCGAGACCGTATCTTTCGCTGTTTCTCATGATGTGTCTTAAGTAATCCAATTTCCGATTTTCGACTGTACTCATGATCTTCATTTCCTTGTTAAAAATGTCGAGTACTCTTTTGTTTAAATAATAGAATAATAGGTTCGAGCGAAAAATACTTGGAAAAATATATGGACCAACCCAGGTTCCTAGTTCGGGGCAATATCGAATAAAAACAAACGCGGAGTTAGAACAATTGTACCGGGGAGATATTGTGAGAGAAGCAAAGTCACAAATATTGAGATGGGCTGGACACGTATACAGAGCACCGGATGACCGAATGCTGAAAATAGCATGGCAGGAAGCACCGACTAGCAGAAGACCACCGGGAAGACCTAAAATGAGATGAGACAATGTTCTATCGGATACGCGGGAGATAGGTATTGAAAATGAACAGAAAACAATTCTAGATAGAAGTCGATGGAGGCAAATTGTGCTTGTTGCCAAGACCCACATAGGGTTGTAGCGGTACTTGAAGAAGAAGAAGAACATCTCAAAGCTTTTCTGTCCAGTATCGGGCTACGTCAAGTCTTCTTTTATTTTGCTTTCCAGGGTACACGTTGCTGGACATTGATGACATACTAAAAGATGGCCCATGGTCTGTATTTCTTTACATTCGCATATGGCATCGCTCTCTTCCAACTGCCACCACTTTCACAGGTGCTTCTCCCGTTCTTATTCTATTCAATGTTCTCCTCGAGATAAAGAAAATGCCAAAAATTGAGAAAAGTTTGCTAAATTTAAAGAGAATTTCCGATTTTGCTTTAAATCCTGAAGACCATCGATTTTTTTTCTGTACTCAGAACACAAATACATGGAAATTAATTAAAAATAATCAAACAGCATTTTTCTGAGAAGCATCAAGTTAAGTAATACGTTTCTTCCTTGAAGATCCGCGTTATAACACTCGTCACATCCGTTGGATTATTTCCAGCTTTAAAAAATTTATGTGCAAGTTATTAAAATCAATATGGCGTCAATTCTGGAATAAAGGGCATGTGTTGCGGGTAGCGTGCGTGTATTTGAAGGAGAATTATGTTATACGAAGTTGAAATATGTCAAAATCTGGCTATGCACCAGCGAAGTTAAATTGATTTTCAAAGTGCCGTTGAGCAAGTCTAAAGTTCGGTAATTGACAACGATAATATTTCTGTTAATTTAGTAAGTTTATCTAGTATAATTTCACACTCAACCAAACAAAATTTTATGATTATACAGTATTACCCCGTTTGACGCGGGGGATACGTTCCAGCAAAGTAGAGAGTTATAGGAAACAGCGTTAAACGAGGTTATGTCACCATGTAAATATTGGGGTTAGGGGAAAATTTTGTCAATTAAGTTTAATAAATACGTTATTTTTACAACAATGCAACAAAAGTTTATTTCTTACAAATGTAGAAACTTAATAAACATACACTCGGTATTATTAATTTTAAACCGTGCGTCAGGTAACAAACACGAAAAATAGAAAAAAGATTCTAAGTTCATCATCATATGAGATCATTCGGATTCTTTCGCATTTCCAATTTTCTGTCTTTTTATCAAGAATGTGTCTAATGTCATTTGCGGGGGGTCGTAAAGGCTAAGCAGCCTCTCGATCACCTTGACCTGTCAGATCTTTTGTGCACAACCCTTAATCTATTCGAGACACGGGATTCCGAGACTTCGTACAAAGTTTATCAGTTTCCTGGGGGCTAAGTTCCTGACATCGGAGGGCTTTAGAAGTGCCCCTCCCAGAAACTTGAGCCTCTTGCAGAAAGCGCTGGGCATATTCGCAAAGCAAATGTTCTGCAGTTTCAGCGAAGTTCTCGCAGTAGCGGCGACTATTACTCTCTGTTTTGCCCAACTTTTGCGGGTGATACCTGAGAGGGCAGTGTACAGTGAGTAGTCCCGTCACCAGTTTCAAATTTTTCTTGTCCAACTCGAGAAGTTGTTTAGCTTTCCTTGGCGAAAGGCTTACTAGCCTTTTCGCTTGTCTTTGTCCTGGCACTTTATGTCATTATTTCATTTCATCTGTTTCCCAGCGTTGAACCTCTTTTTTCAAGTGGGCTTTGAAGAGTCCACAGAAGGGTTCTGTGCCGTTCTGGGTTCTGCTTCATCGTTGCTTTTTACTTCCTTGTGACCTGGAACCCACATCAGAGTAACCTTATTGTTAGCTGCCAGTTGTCTCAGGTATTGTTTACAGTTCCAATTTAGCTTAGACTCACAAGTGTAAGACTTCAGATCTTTTAGTGCTGCTTGGCTATCTCATAAAATATAGATATCTGCCCTTTGGGTGTTCTTTTCGATGCACTCCCGGGCACATATCTCTATGGCATGTGATTCTGCTTGAAAGATGGTCGGGGTGTTACCAAGGGGTTTGGAGAGCCTAAAATTCGGCCCAGTAACGCCGACTTCAACTCTTTAATCCATCTTTGATCCATCAGTGTAACCATTAAAGCATTCCTTCCCAGAAGCTTCTGGTATTGAAGTATCAACATTCCATAATAATTTGGATTATAATATACAGGGTGATTTTTCTCGATGGCACATTAGACGTTATGGCAAAACTGGTCGGAAATGAAATGTGAAAATTTGTTATAAGGGGTTTTTGGCATTGGTCTATCGAATGAAAATATGCTCGACTTTCGGCGAAATCCGGTTGTATCGGATGTTGACGTCAACTTCGTTGTTTTAAATGAAACACCACGAATAATTTTAACTTTTTGAATTGCTTACTTAATTATAAATTACTTTTTATTGCAAGGTACTATACCAAAATTTATTCGTTTTCGAAATAATAATTGTTTTAGTAAAAAAAATGACGTTTTACTGTTATTTAGAAACTCTATTTATTTCGCGATAAATTGTAATTAGTGAATTTTTACCATTTACATCTATTACTGTTAGACGGCTCAATGTTATCCCAGAAAAATATTTTAAATTTTGTTTTACGGGGTGAAATAAAATCAACGTTAATTTTGGATTATAAAAAATGCTAAAAACTAATTTTTTTTAAATGGCACACATTTTTTTTTCACCCTGTACAATTCTATAGTAGATTTAGAAAAAATATTCTTTTAAAATTTCCCTAGAAACATTTTCCGAGATTTTTTGGTTTTCATTTTTTATTGTCTTATGTAATAACTTTTACCATCTTAGAGCACCATAAATATAATTGTCAAGAATACAGTTGTCATTGTTGTCAGAAAACGTTTATTTTTTATTGCTAAAATTAGAAACAATGGCTAGGCATACATACATACATAAAGTCACGCCTTTTTCCCATAGGGGTAGGCAGAGACCACTTCCTTCCACTTCCGCTACGGTACTTACACACACCTTTACTTCCTCTACTTTCATCAGTGATCTCATACATGCTCGTCGGTTGTTGGTACTCTTGACCTGGCCTTTCCTCAAAACAATGTTGATCTGATCAAGATATGTTCTCCGAGGTCGACCTCTACCGACTTGTCCATTTACACTCGCCTTATAAATTTGTTTCGTCAATCTTTCTTTATCCATCCTTTCTACGTGTCCAAACCATCTAAGCATTCCTTTATCTATCTTTGTAATCACATTTTTTTTTACACCACAGCGCTCTATTATCTCACCATTCTTTACTTTATCCAACAGAGTCACTCCGGCTATACAATTCTCAGACTACTCATCTCCGCAGCATTAATCCTATTTTCATGCTTCTTCTGCCAAACCCAACATTCACTACCATACTGATAAGTGTAGAAACCAACACACCTCTATGCACAGCCAGACGTGCCTTTTTTGACACTTTCTGGCTATTCATAAAGCTATGCAGTGCCCCATTCATTTGTCTTCCTGCCAACACCCTTCACTCAATGTCATACTTTCCATCTCTCGTAAACTTTGAACCCAAGTACACAAATCCATTTACTTGTTCCACTCTTTCTGGCTAGACACGAATAATAAAAATAAAAAAACTAAAAAATCTCGGAAAATCTTTGACTTAGGTATAAGGAAATGTTAAGAATATGTTTTCTAAATCTACTATAAAATTGTACAGGGTAAAAAAGAATAAGTGTGCCATTTAAAAAGTATTTTTTATAATTCAAAATTAACGTTGATTTTATTTCACCATCAGTAACAGATGTAGATGGTAAAAATTCACTAATTATAATTTATCTCGAAATAAATAGAGTTTCTAAATAACAGTAAAACGTCAATTTTTTTACTAAAACAATTACTATTTTATATACTTTATAAGTTTTTAACACAATTGCGTGGTAATATAAAACTACATTTTTTATTCTTGATTAAATACTGATTTTACAGCGCGAGTCATTTGTAGGTAGATTTTTATTTTGACTGCATAAATAAACTTTTTTCTTTGTTTTGTTTATATTGGGGGTTGGGCATAATCAGAAAAATAAAAGGATCCACAGATGCGTTAGTTTCGAAAAAACTCAGTATCCGCTTTTCTAAAAAGGCGACTGCGCTGCCTGCGAAGGAGTTTCCTCTTCACACATTTTCCCGTAGGGAAAGGAAAATACCACTTTTTTCCCCATGCTACGGTTCTTACACACGTCTTTCGCTTCTTCTACTTTCAGAAGCGCTTTCATACGTGCTCGTCGGTTGTTGGTACTCTTAACCTGGCCTTTCTTTAAAACAATACAGGAGCTATACAACGATAGCGATGTCGTGCAAGAGATTAAATCATAACGATTAAGATGGGCAGGCCACGTAGACAGACTTCAGGATGAAAGACATGAAAGATTTGTGTGGGAGGAGGTTCCAACAGGAAAGAGACCACTCGGACGCCTCTGAATACGTTGGAGAGATAACATTAAATCAGATCTGCAGAAAATGATTGTCCCGTGTCAAACCCGTATGAAACAGGCATAAACAGGAACAGAGACATCCCTACACCGAACCCGTTACGAAAACCGAACTGAGATTCGCCCATAAAAAGCTCACATTTTGCATATATTCTCCTGATCTCCTGATCTTCAGGAAAATCTTAAGAAAGTGACTCATTAAGCTGCTCAGTCGATAATCGCTACATATTTTTGTCGAGTTTTTTTTTGGAAGCGTTACAAATGTTGATTGAAGCCAGTCGAAAGTAATGACGCCCGATTTCCCCTGGGGATACGGGGAAAATATAATAGATCTTAGGTATGGTCTGCCTGTCGTAAAAGGCGACTAAAAGACTCCCAATCCAAAGTGTTATGCGATCCGTGCTGATGGATGCATGGCGGTGGGGAAGCACCGTCGCTAACGAAGCCTACAGGAAACCGGGCGAAATCCTGTAGGAAATAGCCTTAGTCCTGTGCAAGGGGCACCTCAGGGCCAGACTACCTCTTCCCCCATACTCGTTGACTGCAAATAAGAACTGATAACGCTAGTAGACCGTAAAAACGTCAAACTGATACGGGTTCCAGAACGCCAGGAAGTTGCAGGTAATGAAGAAGTAGACGAACTTGCGAAAAGAGGTTCGGAAAAACACAAAAACTACTTAAAAAGTATACCGGAAAAAAAAACACTGGAAATAATACATCAAAGGACCGTGCCATAAAAGGACGGCAGAACTGTTACCGATGAACAGGAATCAACTAAGACTGTATAATGGAGACCTGGCCTGCGGGTGGTGCGGCGGGGATCCGGGGGCGGTGGAGCGCTTGCTGTGCTGCTGCGGTTCGCTGGGATGAATGAGCGGTTCTTGTGTGGCTATGTTGTTCCCACCCAGTACAGAACTTGTACAAACTTGGATTGGGCGGTGCAGCATGGTTCTAAGTCCAGGAAACTGCCTGTCTTTTTTGGACCAATGCCTCACGGCGGCGTAGTGTGTGTTTTGCTGTTTTCGGGTCCTTGCCGGGTGGTCTGCTGGTCGGATTTCCATTGTACAATGATACAAAAACACATAGGCAAGATACAATGGACCAACAGGCCTAAGTGTAACCGGAGGCAATAGCCAGACGGACCTAAATAGGGTTGGAGTTTTTAGTAAGTAGTCCTGACACACTCAGTGGAGTCTCACAGTGGACCTTAAGCTTTCGGACTCATAACCTCTTCATAAAGGTTTTTCTTCAACTCTGCAACAACAAAAAATGACGCCCGATTGGTATACCATATTAAAAAGACTCATTATCACGTTTAGTGACTACTTATCAATATTCTCGCCGATTGAAATATTACAGATGATCCTTCCTTACCGACCTGAACCAAACTTTTCCTTGTCTTTTTTTCCGATTGGTGCACATATCGCGCCCATCCAAATCTAACTGAAGCACAATGATCGCAACTCTTCGTAGCCCCTTTAGCATTCGACTTCCTCCCTTCTTTGTCCACCAGGCTGACGTTACCTTAGAACTTGAATTTGTATCGGCGAAAAAGCCACCCCTAACGTTCGATGACATATTGAAATGCGTTTAAATTGGGTCACAGTTTAACCTTCTTCTTTTTATGGTCCAAATCAAGCTCCGGCCTCCGAGTTACTTCTCCAGTGGTATTTTGGTTCGATGCGGCTGTAAAACCAACCGTTTAATATCAATGGCAATGAATCTTTTTGTAATTATATCTGCGTTCATTATCGAACGGACATCGGCTGGAAACTACCGAGCGTTACAAAAAACGACACGATACTGCATCTCCTAGAGCTGGAGCTGCGGGCGTCAATATGGATACGGCCCGCTCGCTTTATTGGCAATTGACCATGACAAGCGAACTTCGCCGCAGCGCACTACGTCGATTTATTATGAGATATATACGAACATAAAAATGGCGGTCGAAAAACTGTCGAGTTTACACTGGATACGCGTACGATACGAGATAAGAAATCAGTACGGGACATCCAGCCTTGTATTTCATGGAGGGTTGCTAGCAGAAGACGGAGTATCACCCGCGGCGCTTCTGGGTCGCTATTGGAGCCCTAGGGCCGATCCGGCCGACCTTTCGAAGCCCGCGCCCTATAATTTTCGAACATCGCCTGCGGTCCATACGTTCGTAACAACAAAAACGGTTCGATATCCCAAAGAAGCGATTATTTCGAAAAACGAAAACAAACAATTACGCTTTTACGAAATGTCCTTCAAACGATCCATACTTTAGTTACATGTTATAAAACATTTAAGGAGGTTCGGCGGTCAGAGCGAGTGGTGATGAAGCGGGAAGCGAGGGGATCCTATGCTGAACATGTTAAATAATCGGCGCTGCCAACTTCACATAAAAAATATACTAATTTTTCTAATTGAAATTGACGAAAAAATCATTATAAAATTTCTCGACGCGCCGGCAAGCAGATAGGTTAGGTTAGGTATCATGTGAGTGGGGCGTGGTCGCCCCTCCACCGCGACCCTTAGTAGCTCACCCCTAGAGGCCACAGTTCACCGCACAACTACGAAGTTCATGGTTGTATAGGGTGAGATTTTTTTAAAATCGGTAGGTTCTAGGTTGGTGTAACCAAAAATGTTGAACCTTATTCTTCCCAGGCCGGGGCATGAACATAGTGTATGTTCAGCAGTTTCGCCACTTCCACGCAGCAAAACCGACAGTCCGTTTGTTGGTTCAGACCTATTTTTCTGAGGTGGTATGTTAGACGACAGTGTCCTGTAAGCAGTCCCGTTAGAATACGCAGGTCATTTCTACTCCATTCTAGGATCTGCTCAGTTGTGTTTCTCGAGGGTTTAGGTAGAAACGCTTTTGAGTGGGTTAACCCTGGTATATCGGACCAGTACGTGAGTATTTTCCTCTCCGCCCAGTTCGAAATAATTGTTTTGGCGTCTATCGGCTGTGATAATGAGGTTTTTAAATCAAGGAATGGATTGAAGAACATTCTACAGTTGAAAAATACGGAATTTTCAACAAAATAATTAACATATCATATTTAATCACGATTTAATAAAATATATGGTTTTTATTCAAATAATGATGAAAATTAAGTCCGAATTTATTTGTGTAACTGTAAAAAAACGTAGCAACAGCGCAAATAGTCATGAGATTGGCAATGAAATATTATACTGAGGGTTCCGTGACTCCTTGATTTCTCGATTGGATTAAATTTGAGGAGATGTAAAGATTTCTTATGAAATACTACTATAAAATGGATCAGGAAAGTAGTTCTTTAAATAACAACGAAAGAAGGATGATACCACTGAATAAGTTTTGCTGAATAACAGGAAATAATGACCTTTTTTGAGAATATCTCGAAAAGTGTTGATTTCCACAACGTTTGGTTTTCTGATTTGTGTTTTACGCCTTAAAATAATACCTGTTTATTTTAATATTGAAATCGTCATCGCTACACCACTGGATAAAAATATAGTAGACAAAGAGATATTCCAACTTACTTGTGAAAAGAAACACTGGGGCTTAAATGGTACGGTTTTTACACACTTGGCAATAACGAACCATTTCTTCCACTAAATTTCATGAATAATATGCTGAAAATCACTGATAACACACCAAAATCTCGTTGCAACACCTTCGGCAACAGCGCTACAAATGATAGCCGAAACTGTCAGATTTCGTAGTAAACACAAATATCTGCACGTTGTACCATTCGGCAATCCGTGCGGCGTTGTCGCTTATTGAGCAACTCATTTCTATGATCTAACGGAATGAAATAGTTCAATGGTTTAAGATTTCTTAAAATGGGTTCTATTATTCAGGTTGTTATAATTCATGAAATATTAATAAGAGATAGCATTATGGTCACAATATTGTTGCAAATATAATCAACAAATACTATGGACGATTCAATAACAATCACAAATCTCTTGCCATAACTGGAAAGCAGGCAACATCACACCACAACACATTCCATTCGGCCGTATCAAGATGATACACTCGACCAGAAAGTGGGGATGTATGATCGTGTTTAAAAGTAAATAGTTTCGTCTCCTCTGATAATAGGTCTATAGACCTCCTTCTCTTCCAGTCTCCTGCTAACTTGGCATCAGCAGCGTTATTCTTTACTTTTACTAATTTCAAGTTAGCAAGAGACTGAGAGAGAAAAAATACTTGTGTTTGAGTTTAATAGTGACAGCGGTGGCTTTCTCTTATTTGACGGACAAAAACTGACGGGATCATTTTTAATATAATATCACACGAGTTATTCAAACGCAAGCGTCAATGTTTCACAGTGTAATTACGTACTTTTCTTCTTCGCACAATAAAAACGTTACCGCTTCCTCACCGACTGAAATTCCCCTCTTCGACGTCTACTTCTTTGGAAGGATCTGGATAAGTCCCGAAGGCGCGTCGGAATGAAATTTGCCGAAGGGCATTTTGGAATCGAAGCTGCTTAGACTTCAGACTAGCTGTTGTAACCTGAGGGGATGGCATACACGGGAGATGTCCTACATATATATTCCGTTTTATTTTACGACTCCGGCTCAATGCCCATTTAGACAGTAAAAAACGCCGCATTTCAATAATATTAAAATGTTTTTTGCAGGATAGGATTACGTAATTAAAATTGGTCTGTTGTATTCTTCACAGGTTAACCTAGGTTGCCCGAATATTGTCCGTCTTTTGCGGTATAGTCTATCAGTATGTGTTTGGCCGTTTCTGTCCCTTCACCGCATTGTCTGCAGTGAAGTTCTCCGTTGTATAGCCCCATTTTTTGTAAGTGTCCTTTTGTTGCGCTGTGACCAGTAAGAAGACCCGTTATAATTCTTACCTGATTCCTACTCATCTTCAGTAGTTCTTCAGTTCTGTGTTTTGATAAATGTTTTCCCGTGGAGCACAAAAGGGCCTTCTTACCACCGCTCTCTTTGTTTTCCTTTGACCCAGTCCCGTATGCATCCTCGGATTTCAGATTTGGTAATCCCGAGTGCGGGTTCTGGGCCAATGTATGGAGCTGACGAGCCCTTCCTTGCTAGTTCATCAGCTTTTTCATTGCTCTCGATCCCATAGTGTCCTGGAATCTACATCAAAGTTATTTTTCTCTCGACTGTGCAGAAAGCGTCACTTTCGTCCCGCTACGCAAAACGAAGTTGCCGCTTTCCACCTACAGTAAGGAGAAAAATAGTATACACACCACTGGCATTAAAGTAAGTTGTATAATTACCTCGGCTTCGCCTCTGTCAACAAACGTGTGCTTTGAGACATTTCTTACTTTACTGCCCTAGGTGTGTAATATACTATTGTTGTATTTTGAGAGAATACTAAGTTTTTTCCGGTATGCCTATGCCAGTCTTGATCGTCACTTTCAGGTTCATCGGAGCTTTTAGTAACGCCTGGCTGTCTGGGCAAATTTTGATCCGTGCGTTGCGCACTTTTCTCAGGTTGTTTGTTTTCTCTCGATAGCATACATTCTCCCCTCACTGTATATTCCAGCTCCAGCTCCTTCCTTGGTCTTGGGTCCGTCTGTATACCAGATCCTCTCTCCAGGTTTGCACTTGGTGTGGTCATTTGTCCATTTCCTTCTTATATTGTTATGATCTGATCTATTGCTCGTGTTTTGTTGCCTTAGAATTCTTTTTCCCCCATGATTGTTATGTCTATCGAGGGATGATCAAGCAGTGCTTCCATGGCTGCTGCTGGTGTTTTCATAGCCCCCGTTATTCTAAGACAGGCAAGTCTTTGTACCTTGCTCAACTCGACCGCGGCTATTTTTTGGGTTATATTTGGCCACCATACCAAGGATGCATATGTGATGATGGGTTTCATCATAATATTGTGTGTTTAATGCGCCATCTTGGGACTTAGCCCCCACGTTTTTCCGTGTGCTCGTCTGGCTAACATTAATGTCGCCTCGGCTTTCTTCTTTACTTTCCCCGTCAGCTGTATTTGGTTCTCTTGGGAATCAGAGGTCCTGCACAGGAGTTTAGTTCGAATCATGTTTAAATAAAACACAGTTTGTGACAGCATTACATGGCAATTGACAATGTTTATCCTCTAGGTGAAAACTTAATTCAAGTTGACTCGTTGACTCACCCTCTACAAGAAAATCGCCAAGTGTAAATATTCCTGACGTTGAAAAATTGATCTCACGAAGATGATGAAATCAAAAAGTAATAATAATTTTAATAAGGTACACTTTAAGAGTGAGAATATTCCTCATCACTGTGTAATCATAAATATTTAATGATGAATAAGCATCGTGAGAAATAATGCATCTATTGAAACTTGGAATTCAAACTCATGTTAAAATAATTGTTTGCGAAGGTGTTGGCTTCCTAATTTGGCGAAAATCTCGTTCTTCCGAGCGCAATTTTTAACTTCCCAGTGGAAGTTGTAGTAATGGGTCCGATTTTGCGAATCTCGAATTTTGACATATCTCCACATTTCAAGGTCCCCAGAGTCGAATACAATAGTTTTTAAGTGGACGTCTGTGTGTGTGTGTGTGTGTGTGTGTGTGTGTGTGTGTGTGAGTGTGTGTGTGAGTGTGTGAGTGTGTGAGTGTGTGAGTGTGTGAGTGTGTGAGTGTGTGAGTGTGTGAGTGTGTGAGTGTGTGAGTGTGTGAGTGTGTGAGTGTGTGAGTGTGTGAGTGTGTGAGTGTGTGAGTGTGTGAGTGTGTGAGTGTGTGAGTGTGTGAGTGTGTGAGTGTGTGAGTGTGTGAGTGTGTGAGTGTGTGAGTGTGTGAGTGTGTGAGTGTGTGAGTGTGTGAGTGTGTGAGTGTGTGAGTGTGTGAGTGTGTGTGTGTGTGTGTGTGTGTGTGTGTGTGTGTGTGTGTGTGTGTGTGTGTGTGTGTGTGTGTGTGTGTGTGTGTGTGTGTGTGTGTGTGTGTGTGTGTGTGTGTGTGTGTGTGTGTGTGTGTGTGTGTGTGTGTGTGTGTGTGTGTGTGTGTGTGTGTGTGTGTGTGTGTGTGTGTGTGTGTGTGTGTGTGTGTGTGTGTGTGTGTGTGTGTGTGTGTGTGTGTGTGTGTGTGTGTGTGTGTGTGTGTGTGTGTGTGTGTGTGTGTGTGTGTGTGTGTGTGTGTGTGTGTGTGTGTGTGTGTGTGTGTGTGTGTGTGTGTGTGTGTGTGTGTGAGTGTGTGAGTGTGTGAGTGTGTGAGTGTGTGAGTGTGTGAGTGTGTGAGTGTGTGAGTGTGTGAGTGTGTGAGTGTGTGAGTGTGTGAGTGTGTGAGTGTGTGCGTATGTGCGTATGTGCGTATGTGCGTATGTGCGTATGTGCGTATGTGCGTATGTGCGTAGGTGCGTAGGTGCGTAGGTGCGTAGGTGCGTAGGTGCGTATGTTCGTATGTGCGTTCGGAATTATTTTTCGTCATGATTATCTCGAGAACAAAATATGGTATTAACGTGGGACCAATTGCATTCGACGCATAATTACGCAACTTAGAACTGAATAGATTTTCGGCAAAATCGGTCGAGCTGTTTTTTATGAAGAATCAAAATATTGAAAAAAACGGTAAACTACTTGAATTTTGCAATTTATAAATTATACCATTTTTAATACAGAATTTTAAGATCTTTTAAAGAATATGATTATTGCATGTTAGGAATATTTGTATGAAAAATATGACAATATTTTATAAAAAGAGATAATTTTAGGAAACAAAAATAGGAATTGAAGAATTTTAAACTTTTCGGTGACTGATACAAATAGATTCAGGCAGGAACAGGTTGACTTCATCAATAGAGATCTTGAAGCAATCGTCAAGTGGGGAACCAACAATCTTGTTAAGTTCAACGCCCAGAAAACACAAAGCGCCACGTTTTCCAAGAAAGTAAATTCCTTAAATTACTCCATCACACTGTCCGGAAATACCCTTGAATCAAGTCCCTCCATCTCGATTTTGGGAGTCTAATAATATGTCTTGGCATGACCATGTTGCTAACATCGCAAAGTCGGCAAGCCAGAGGCTAGGTTTTCTGTGGAAAGCCAGAAAGTTTTTTACTCCTGACGTACAAGGCTCAAATCCGACCATTACTGGAGTATTGCTCGCACATTTGGGGTTCAGCACCAAGGCATTCTCTTCGTCTTCTAGATTTCATTTAGAAAAGAGCCATTCGCTTGATAAACAGCTCAACTCTCACAGATACCCTTCACCCTCTAGAACATAGAAGAAGAGTTGCAGACCAGTCATTGCTCTACAGATATTTCCATGGCAGATGCTTCAGAGAAATAAAAACTCTTGTACCACCACTGGCCACATTCGGCCGAAGAACTCGGCACGCTGATCAGTCTCACCCATTTACTCTCAAGATTGACACTACAAGGACAAATCTTCATCAAGAATCCTTCTTTTACAGGGCCGCTACGGAATGGAACAAGCTTCCAAAATCAGTTTTTCCAGAGAACTGTGACCTGCAACTTTTCAAAAAGCGGGTCCACAATCATTTCCTTTCTATAATCCCTTCCCCTTCCAATAGTCGCAGTGCGGGCCGCCCGCGGCCCACACGATAGGTCTACCTTTTTTGCGACTATTTTCAGTAAAAAAAGCTTGTGTCAGTATTGAGAGAATAGCATTGAAGAGGCTATAACAGTGAAAAATTATCGTTAGTAATAATCAAGCATTGTTTATAACAATTGAATATTGTTTCTAACAAATGATTATCGATCATAATAATTAAAAAAAAAATTTCGATTGTTATAAAAAATTGAGAATATCTCGTAAATTGCTAGTCCGAATTGTACAAAATTTGGGATAAGCCTATTTTGAGATACGGAGATTCCAGATTTGACATTTGCAATGATGTCAGATTTTTCGTTTGTCTGATATTATTAGTCACTTTGGTTTTTTAAATACATTAACCTGCATATTCAGCCATTATTGGAATCTCATCTTCAGTACTCCATTATATTTTCGCATATTGAAAGCCCAATCTTTCAAAATATCATTTCAGTAGAAATTGATTCATTCAGTACGTAGTTTATCTTACTACAAAAGTAAAACAGTGTTTCCATGCGTACTTTTTTGTTTTCTGACAATCATAAAATAAACGTCAAAATTTTTTGATGCGCATTGTTTGTATGTAACAATTATGAACTGGTTACTATGGAAATTCGAATATTTCTGAATTCATGATTGGTGGAGCTACTCGATGTATATCCAAGTATATTCGAAATGATACGAGTTAGCTCAGCTCATTTGGACGTTCCGATTGGTTGAGAATTATACGAAAAAAATAATCAGCAAAATCGGTCGAGCTGTTTTTTATGGAGAATAAAAAAACTGAAAAAAAAAAATGGTAAACTACCTGAATTTTGCAATTTATAAATTATACTATTTTTAATACGAAATATTAGGATCTTTGCATG
This sequence comes from Agelastica alni, assembly GCA_950111635.1. NCBI lineage: Eukaryota > Metazoa > Arthropoda > Insecta > Coleoptera > Chrysomelidae > Agelastica > Agelastica alni. The sequence goes on from OX467708.1 coordinate 5,460,356, forward strand.
AAAAATATGATGACAATATTTCATAAAAATAGATAGTTTCAGAAAACAAAAATAGGAATTGGAGAATTTTAAACTTGTATCAGTATTGAGAGAATAGCATTGAAGACGCTATAACAGTGAAAAATTATCGTCAGTAATAATCAAGCATTGTTTATAACAATTGAATATTGGTACTAACAAATGATTATTGACCATAATAAAAAAAAAATTTCAATTGTTACCAACAATTGAAAAAAGCTCCCGCTTAGGAAACGATAACGAATATTGTTGATGACAATTAAGTATAATTTGTTGTAAACAATTCAAAATCGTTTTTTTTGTAATAATAATAATTGTAACGACAAAACATATATATTTTTTATTCTTTCCACTGGAAAGTTAGTCGTGTGGACCTCTCGGGTCGCTCACCTAGACCGGATAATTAGGTTAGGGAACAAGAAAAAGTCGCTTGTAGCTAGATCTGATAAATATGGACGATGGTCAAGCAGTTTAAACCGTAATTCGGGGATTTTCGTGATAGCACACGCCGAGGTGTGAGACGGTTCATTTTTTACTGTAAATATGGCTGTTTTTCCGCAATTTCTGCCTTCAACTTGTCAAGTAATGATGCGTAATATGCTCCCGTAATGGTTTGTCCTTTTTGAAGATAATCGATTAGGAATAACTTCACGACTATTTCGAAAAAAAAAAAAAAAAGTCGCCATCACTTTCCCAGCCGAAAAAATTTATCGTTCCATGTGAATGTTGCATTATCGTTTATTGTCGAAAATTAGTTTCACTCCAAATGCCAGAAATGAAAGCAGCGACAGACAGGTAAATCGTCGGAGAGAAAATTATATTAAAGAAATAAAAACCGTTCTTATGTTTATAACAACAGATCTGGCCGAAGGGTCATTCCGATTCCGAAATAATAATCACACAAAACTGATTCTCTGAGTGACTTGAGGCTAACCAGATACACATTTTTCATATTCAACTCTAATTATACCCCTCGGACACACAAATAAAGGATCCTTTCTTCTTCTCCTTCTTCTTCTTCTTCTTCTTCTTCGCCTTTATGATACGAGAATTATTGTTTTGTTTTCGGGAAGGTATGTATATAAATGTTTCTTGAAATTGATCAAAATTCAATTGGGCGTGCAGACAAAGCGATGTAAAGACGCTTTTTATTTATTATTTATTACGCCGGTGAAGATGCGACCAAAATGTTGTTAAACAAATTTTTTTTTATCTGAACTAGGATTAAAGGATATAGGATATATATATACAGGGTGATTCATTAAGAATTGGACCCCTTCAATATCAATAATGGTCTCAAGCAAGGGGACGCCCTCTCACCTCAACTCTTTAACATAGCATTGGAATATGTAATTAGGAACTCCAAAATTGAGAAGCCAGCTGCCATCTTTCACAAAGGAGGACCCAACCTGCTCCTGGCTTTCGCAGACGATGTCGATGTGAATGGCAATAGCAGTATTGACCTCAAAGACACCTTCATAAAGTTTGAAAAGGAAGCAGAGAAGATAGGCCTCAAGATAAACGAAGACAAGACCAAGTATATGTACCTCAGCAGAAAAAATCGGAACCGAGATAGAGTAGGACGAAACTTTTCTATCGAAGACTACAACTTTGAGCGGACAAGACAATTTAAATATCTGGGTACAAGTATTAGCAAAAACAACGACATCACAGAAGAGATAAATAACAGGATACGGGCTGCAAACAGATGCCTTTTTGCTCTTCAAGACCTAATTAAATCTAGAATACTTACCAGGAAAACTAAGCTGAACATATACAAAACAATTATAAGGTCTGTCGTAATGTACGGATGTGAGACCTGGACTCTAACGGTTGCAAACGAAGAACGACTTAAGGTCTTTGAAAGGAAATTGCTAAGAAAAATATTCGGCCCAAATAGAGACGAAAATACAGGACAATATAGAATAAAAACCAACCAAGAACTCAAAGAACTATACACTGATACCAACATAATAAACGACATAAAGGCCAGGAGACTACAGTGGGCAGGACACGTTAAAAGAATGCCGGATGATAGAATAGTAAAACTGGTGTGGGAGGAGGTCCCGGGGGAAAAACGCCCATTAGGTCGACCCCGCCTCAGGTGGAGAGATAATATTGCAAAGGACCTAAAAGCCATGAATATCGAAGATGGACCCGATCGGATGCTAGATAGAAAAAGATGGAGACGTGTGGTTGAGTCGGCAAAAACCCACCCAGGGTTGTGAAGCCATTGATGATGATGATGATGATGATGAACTGGAGATACTACACACCAAAATATGGCGATTGAGCTTAACGCGTCTTATACAAATGTTACAGCTTTACCAGATCCACAGGGTATTTAAAGTTGGAATTTTAATTTGAAATTTCTTAATAATTTTGTAATTTTAAGCAGCATATCTTTTTTGCCTAATGAGTTATGGCGAGTACCGAGATCTGGATTTTCCGAAATACGACGTCGATATATTTTGGAGCACCATTTAAGCTTTTAGGACGAAAACGCCCTGTTTCGGTTAGGCGGGTATAAATACGTCTGAACAGTTTTTGATTGGGTTGTCTCCGATTTGGGTACGATTCTAAATACCTTCTGGCTGCACCAAGTCCACTATAATTTTACTGAGCAAAAACACAAATCATATCACGCATTTCACTGTTGGAAAATTCATTATGTCGTGGCATTTTCTTATTTTACTACAAATAATACACTCTAACTAAGTGACAGTAAAATTTTCAAAGATTTCTTTACACGAAAAACTGATAAGTTCTGACACAAGCCTACTTGAAAAAAAGTCAATTTAATAACGGTGGCTTAAGAGTCTTTACGCTGAATGTTTAAAATGCAAATAACTCAAAAACTGATAAAATAACATGAAATAAACAAGAGTACCTTTTTTATTCAAAATTAAACTGCCTTTTAGATTTTCTAGTCATTTTAGCCATAACTCATTAGGCAAAAAATATATGTTGTAATTTACCTAAGTAACAGGGTATAACTAACGCCCTGTATGAATAGTGCTAAATTCATTATAAAATTCGTAATTTTCATGCCAAAAAACATAAAGTTGCCAGTTTTCAAGACGATACTGCTTAAAATCACAAAATTATTAAGACATTTTAAATTAAAATTCCAACTTTTTATATATATGCCGAGAGACCTACGTTCTCAAAACCTCCAGGATCCAACAGAAATCCAACCTCATGAAACCTTCCTTTCCTTCATTAAAGATGTCACAGATAAAATAGGAAGAATCTTGAAAAGACGCGATATTAAAACTATATTTATATAACAACCAAATTTCCAAATTCCTCAGATCTCCTAAAGATACCATAACCAACGAGTCCCAAGGGGTATATGAAATACCATGTTCTGATTGTCCCAAAACATACATAGGACAAACGAACAGACAGATAACCAACAGAATCTACGAACATCAACTCGCCGTCCGAAACCTTGACCTCTCATCAGAACTTTTCAAACATCACGAAGAGACAGGCCACATAATAAATTTTTTAAAGACAAAAACCATTGCCACTAAGAAAACTTTACAGGCTAGAGTCATTCGTGAGGCACTTGAGATCGAAAAACGCCCAAACTGCCTCAATAAACGCGATGATGAACGCAGGCTTCCCAATACGTGGAAACCTATACTTTCCCGCATCCCCTCCAAACCAAACCACGCCCCCAACCCCACTACTTATACTACACACCTATCCTTCAATCCTCAGTTCTCTCGATGGAGTAGGCAGATTGAGGCCTCAGGGTGAAAATCATTCTTCCTTTGTGACTACACCTGAGGAGCAGGCAGATTGAGACCTCAGTGTGAAAATCACTTCTCATCCCCAATTTACTTAATTTCTACTTCTTCAAAATGGCTTTAAAATCAAAGCCGAAACGTCGATATAAATATATATATATATGTATTGAAAATTGACCGAAATTTGACTGAAATTGAAAATGAGGTTCAAGGTCAAATCAGAGGTCACCGTTAAATTCCTCCTTGAAAGTTTGTTCTTTTCGATTCCGGTTAAAAAATAAATGAAAGTTTGTTTGTTTTGATTTTTAAGAAGTCATACTTTGACCTCTATTTGTTCAAGGTCAAATCAGAGGTCACCGTTAAATTTCTCCTTGAAAGTTTGTATGTTTTGTTTTACCACTAAACTAGCGAGATTTTTAAGAAGTCATACTTTGACCTCTATTTGACCTTCTGGGGTTACGTTAACCTCATACCTACACACATATCCGGACGTAAAATTTTCCGCTCTTTTCGATTCCGGTATAAAAAATAGGGGTTCCTATTTAAAAAAATTAAGTTGACCTCGAAATAACCTTAAAAATGAGGTTCAAGGTCAAATCAGAGGTCACCGTTGGATTCCTCGTTAAAAGTTACCTATGGTATGACCTTTGTTTCACGGCTAACCTCGTGCGGTTTTCCGTGGTTTCCATACTTTTTCCTCACCCTGTATAAACGAGTATTTTGAATGTTTTAAATATTTTTTTTATTTCTTGTGCTTTTCTATCATATCACATTTAAAACTAAAATACAAAAATTTCGAGTTGTTATACTGTTAGAATATATTTCTGTTTTCTATTAGTTTATAATTATGTTATGAACCTCAATGGGAAAATACTCGTATGGCTTGTACTTGTAAAATATTAAAATGAAAATAAATTTATGAAAATACTTTTTAAAATTATTTTTCAATAGTGGATAATAATATCTAACCCGTATCTGTACTCACATATGAACGTAATACAAATTTTGGGCGTTATTTTAAATTTGCACGAGGGCGCCAAAAGTGCTAGGTGCGGGCCTGATGCTATCTTAACTTTGTTCGTTGCAGCCCGGAACAACTCAGTTGTATACTTATACCAATCCAGTTTCCAAGGTATTTTTAACCATGAGATTCGTCTTCTACCCACACTTCGTTTTCCTAGTACTTTTTCTTGCAAGATAGTCTGCAATAAGTGAAATCTGTTTTAATTTCTTATTACGTGTTCCAGATATTGGAACTTTCGTAACTTCACGGTATTAACCACTTCCTTTTCCTTGTCCATTCCGCTGAGAACCTCGATATTTGTTATGCCGTCTGTCCATGGTATTTTCAATATTCTACGATATAACCATAACTCGATTGCTTCAAATTTCTTCGTTGTGGCTTCAGTAAGTGTCCATTCCATACTTCTACCCCGTAAAACAGGACTAGTCCATTGAAATGTTACATTTTTTAGGCCTTACCTTGCGTTTTTTAGAGGACGCAATTTTATTTTTTTGATGTGTAGGGGGGGTCAGTGTAAAGCTAAAACCAAGTTTGTGGGGTCGCCACCCTTGTCCCACGGCCGCCATCTTGAAAATAGGGGTTGAAATTGATTTTACGATATATCTCTTAAACTATTTATTTGATAAAAAAAATTTATTAACATTTTTTGTTGCAAACTAAATTCTCTACAACTTTGGTCCAGTAATTTTTTGTCGTAGAACTATAAATAAAAAAGTTATAAGCGAAAATCTTCAGAGATTCGAGAAAAAAATTTATATTTTTCGATATAACTTTTTTTTTATCATTTTACGAAAAAATTATATCCGACCATTTTTGTAGATCGTTTTTGGAGGAACAACTTTTATTTGCATCATTTTTTCATTAAGTCAATAGCTAAGGTTTTACAGCGCTCCGAAGTGAGTACTATTTTTCAATATTCTTAACTATACCTATATTATACGTGTGTATGTAATATGTCATCAGTTATTTTTTTTTTTTTTTATTTTGTTATTATAACTTTTAATTACAAATTTTGCAATATTATTAATAATTAATTATTGACTCTTTTCCCCACCAACCACGAGGTAGAGTCTAGAGGCGCGTTTTTTTTACGTGTTATCCCCAATAGGCATAATCCACGGTGATTTTCTAAATTAGAACTACTCCGTCCTCAGTCGTTTCGATGGACCGGGCTGCGGCTCAGCATCTGATCGGCTTTCTGAATTAAATACCAGTGCGAGAACTGGAGAAGGAAACGGTGTTAATGTCGGCGGTTCATCATCATGATTTTAAAAAAAAAGTTATATCGAAAAATATAAATTTTTTTCTCGAATTTCTGAAGATTTTCGCTTATAACTTTTTTATTTATAGTTCTACGACAAAAAATTACTGAACTAAAGTTGTAGAGAATTTAATTTGCAACAAAAAATGTTTATAAATTTTTTTTATCAAATAAATAGTTTAAGAGATATATCGTAAAAACCATTTCAACCCCTATTTTCAAGATGGCTGCCGTGGGACAAGGGTGGCGACCCCACAAACTTGGTTTTAGCTTTACACTGACCCCCCCTACACATCAAAAAAATAAAATTGCGTCCTCTAAAAAACGCAACCCCAAATGTAACTTTTCAATGGACTAGACAGATAGCACGTGTGCAAATTATTCGATTTCGCAAGCAGTAATTTTATTAAAGCAAAATATTTATTTTTGTATTTTTTACGAGTTACGATTGTAAAAAAAAAACCGAGTTTTAAAACAATAAATTTGAATAGTAACATTTCGAATTTTTTACTCAACCGGTGCTCATCTTTTTCTTTGAAACCTCAACTTAACGATAAAATAAAAAAAAAATATTGTTTGCATAAAAAAATATTGTTTGAAACGAGAAAACCGAAAAAATGATTTTTTCGAGATCAATTTTATAATAAAATGCTATGAATTTTTATTTTTTATGACATATGCTGGTTTAAATTAATGCAAAAGAGTAAATATTATGTTGTACTAAACAAACTTTACAAAATTGTACTTTTACTATTTTGAAAATTTCATTTTTTAAACAATAACCGCACATTTAAAACATTCAGGAAATTAACGCATTAGCTCATGAACAGAACATGTTTAAAAAATCGTTCCACATTTCTAATAAAAATATTTGTTATTTATTGGTTATTTTAATCGAATTTTCTTTGACGGGTTCTCTCCATTGTAAAGGTTCAAGATCTTCTAAATCACTTATTTTCTCGTACATATAAATTCTCCAAATAAGAATTACTACGAGTATCACTGCGTTAATACATGTAAATTTAAATAGATGTACCTATATATAAGTAATTATCCAATTTTAAGTATTAATAATTAAAAGTACGTGGTCGATCATAAATCCGTAATTTACTATTTCTTTTTTTAATTACCTATTTATATTCAAAACATCGTATACACTGCTTATACACGTCTAAAGTGCCCGAAAAACATAAAGGAAGTTAAAGCATGCGCACAAAAATTTTTAACATTGACCAGAAATATTAAAATGTAAGGTTATGAAATTGTAATGAGTGAAATAAAAATATTATGATTGCACTTACTTTGAAATTAAAATATCCAAGAGCCTTTCAGTTAAAAAACGTATTTGTAATAAATTCTAGTTAGTCACAGACACAGAGAAGATAATAACACTCACTTTAATTAATACCACAATAACAAAACAACAATGATGTGATAGATGGTACTGCCCTAGTCAAGAGAGAGTCAAATTATGCTATCCTGTCGTTTGATGCTTACATCTTTTTACTATTCTGAAGTTTTCTATTTCGATATAATTTATTGATGTTTCAATATTTAACAGCTCCAAAATATATTGCTTTTTCTACAAAATTATCGGTTGTATCACTATTTATCACTTATAATATACAAGGGGCGTCGTATTGCGAACTTTAACTTGCTTATCTTATATGAGTAGTGGTATTAAAATTAAATAAAAAGTTTTTTGTATCATTAACGAACATAAGTTCTAAATACTTGAGGAAATTTCACTAATTCGGCTAATTTTCGGGGTGTTTTATCCATTTTTTTTTGTTTTTCGTATAAATGTTTTTTCAAATTATTTACTATTATGTTACGTGAGCAGTACTAAAATGAAATTCGGCATTATATCATTTAGATACTTAAAATATTGGCCCCCAATTGTTAACCCCAGGTTGCTAATATTTATTATCGTTAGACCATGCATACTACTATGTTACTAGTAACTAAGTGGAATGGCGTAAGGGGAGTTAGAGTGAGAGGGAACTTTCCTCTTAGTACGCAGGCGCGGCAGAGTAAATCTACACGCAGGGCCGTATCTAGGAATCAAAAAAATTTCTTGTTTTTAATAAAAAATTCGAAACGTTGAAAATAACCGTTCTAAAGAAGCTGTTGATACAGATAATGTTGCGAGAATTTTTGAAAGAGTGTTCGCAATCAAAGTAATAAGCAACCCTTAATTATATTTAGACACGCGGTAGCGTGTCAAGCCAAGTTCAAGCTAACAGAATGGCGAGCGAGACCGTGTGTAATATTACACGAACCATTTGAAGCCACTTTTGACCCCCTCATAACTCAAAAACTATTTCACATGTCAAATTTGGCTCATGTATTAAGACTTGCGAGATATTTATGTGCTCCAAATTTCATAAACACACCTTAAACAGTTATTTAGATATTAACGTCCAAAAATCGTGATTTTTATCACTGACTGACCTATATATCAAAACTCTAACTCAGTTCCAGACGACTTAGAAAGTTCAAATTTGGCATCCAGATAGTTAGTTAGGTAAATACAAAGGAATAAATCAGAAACTAGTAAATTTTTATCATTTTATTATAAGTTTTTAATTAATTTATTCTATTAGGAACTATCCAAGTCAGACCTTAGGATTCAATATATTATTTATTTATTTAGATCTCACTTCCTTTGTCGTTAAAGACAACAACTAAGGCGTATATCATAATTTTGAACTTGGCTATCATTTCACATTTATGTTTTTGATGGCATCCATTAATTCCAATACATTTTGTGATATTTATGATACGCCAATGGTAGCTAATTCGGTTTAAATGGCACTCGAAGTGGCGCTGGCGTTGTGATGAAGTGTGCCTTTCATTAGTGATTTCTCTCTACTGTCGTGAATTCGGTAAAAGCTAGCAATATTAAAACTTTTGCTTGCATGTTTTATAAACTTTTGACAGTTCCCCATTTAATACTGTGTAATATCTGTTTCGTAATGATTGCCGAATATATCAGTTTGTAAATTCAATTTTCTTAACGTAACATTGAAATATTTATATTGAATTCCGGTTTTCTCCCTTTACAATAAATTTCAACCCCACGCCTATCATCGTACCGAGTTTCGCCAACCAACGCGAAAAAAGTCATATAATCTCGAGACCCGAGGCCGCGGGCCCATGTTGCGAGCGAGTAAGAGAGGGAGAAGAGAGAGAGAAAGAGAGACGGAATAATTTTAACATTATACAAACAGCGTGGCCGCCCGAGGCAGTGGGCGAGCTGCCCGCGGGCACATTGGGCGCGCTGTAAAATATGTTGCCCTCGGGCCGTCCTTGTGTGTTGCGTCGGTTTCGATGGCCCGCGGCCAACTTCACGAATTCCTCGCTGGCTGTCTCTCTTCTTCTCGGTCGTTAGTTGCTGGTTTAGTAAGTCGCTGCGGAGGAGGCCTGTAGAGATGGCGATAACAATTCGACACAATTTCTTGTAATATCCAATCCAACGACATTTCATATTATTATGTGTTAGAAGTGCTACTCTTGACAAAGATTAATGAGACGATGTCGACGTCAAAAATCAAGTTGATAACAAAGAGTTTTATCCAATTGGCCAAACAGTCAACAAAGAATAATATTTAGGTCTTGTTTTCGTGAGTCATTTGGTAAAAAACGACCAGAATCATGATTAAATAGTTGTTAAACAGTTGTACCATTCCGTACCATTATTATTGTCAGTATTTCGTTAAAAACCAAGTGAATGTCGTTTAGCGAGTACCGCATTCGCTAGATATGACTCCGTGTGACTTTTCCCTATTTCCTCGATTAAAATTATCACTTCCTGAACATCGTTTTGAGTCAATAGAAACCATAAAAGGGGATACGCTGACCGTGTTGAAGACTATACCGGAAACTGAGTGAACTGTTTTGAAAAAAAAAACGTTTGACCAAGTATATTGCAATGGGAGAGGATTATTTTGAAGGAGACACAATAAATTTGGATGAATAACAACATTAACAACTACTGTTCTTAATCTTAACCTAGAAATAAACATTTCTTGTTGAAACCGCGCGAAGTATTAAAAAGATTTGTGTTTTATGTAAAAGACTGTCGAGCTCATAATTTATAACTGGGTCAGCATCTTCCGGGAAATCTGCCGATATCTGCGATTACTTCGTTGAAATAACACTTCATCTCTAGCAAGAATTTTATTACTATCACTGTCTCTTTCTCATCTACTCTATATGAGATTGAGCCTGTGGGATAATACGGCACTGCCGTGCCAGTGTGTGAAGGAGGATCGAGATGATTTCATTCCACGACAGTAATCGTAACTTATCTGTTTAAAGCAATTGAACTTAATTTATAACTTTAAAAATTTGAGTAATTTTTTTTCGATGCAAAAATCTGAATATTCCGTTGTCAGCACTTCATTGATATCCCCAAAGTATTGACTTCACACGATTATCAGTATCCATTGTAATCTAAAGACGTGGATTTATCTATGAGTAAAAATTTAAATTGAAAACCTTGTATAAAATCAGAATAATATAATAACAATTATAATTTAAAATATGAATAAATAATTATAGACAATATGTGACCTTTATCAGACCGTCTATTGGTTGTAACGTCACTTGTTAAGAAAATCTCCATCTTGGGTATTTATTTTCATGGTAATGTAGGTATTAGTAAGGGTTTGCTGTAATAATATCCACGAGTTGGCAGCACTGTAGCGTAATGTTAATTATCCTTCAAAATACATGACCGTCTTGTAGTTTTATTTTTTTTTATTTAATTATCTTTTAAATCATTAAACAGGGTTAATTTTATCATAAAATGACACAGTGTTGTGCAGTGCAAACGACTTGTAGCCATTCGCAGATCCAAAACGAAGAATAGCCTCGTCTGTAAAAGCCACTACACGGCAGATTATGAGTTGCCGAAGGATGTAGTATTAGAAAAACGTAAGATTATTTTTGTTTTTTATGTATATCACGATAAAATTCAGACTAACATAGCAACGATCTATTTATTTATTTAGCTAGACCTGTTTTGAACAAAAGTTACCTTTTAATAACTATTTGCTTGGTACCAGTGACTTTTACAGCTCTGCGCTTCAACTCAATCTTTGGTTCAGCTACTCTTCGCTGTCCGTAATAAATATTTATATTGTAAAAAAGTGCGATTACGATGAATTTTCGGTAAAAAGTTTCACTGGCATGAAATTCAAGACAATTTGACAGTTGTTTAGACCAGACGCCTACGTAACGACATCTGGTGCCAGAAATATATCGAAAAACCTCATTGTAATTTGAGCGTATTAAATTATTATTACTAGTATTAGTATTTTTAATGACTAAAAGAATTTCTGTAGTAACGACTGACAACGGTTTTTAATCGGATAATCTGCTGAAAATATACTTTTATGTGCGACTTTATGAAAGGAATATTTTATTTGGTGTTTTAATAGTTGTGATTCGACTCATAAGTACTATATAGTATTTTCCATACTCTTTTCTTTTTTAATTTGTCCATTTTATTATAAAATTACTTCCAAAAAAAATTACCTCGGCTAATAGCTAATAAAACAAATGCGCATGCGTTTGTTACTTTCATGCCAGCTGACGTGACATTACATTTTAGTGGGCGTGTCTGGAATAATATTTATTTTAGACGATATTTACACTCCGAATTTAGTGATTTAAGTGTCGTTTTGTTTAGAATTAAGTATTTTTTAAATAAAATACATATTTTTAATGGGTTAAAGTTTAAAATTTAAATTATTTTGGGAAAAAATGTGTTTAGCAGTAAATAAAACAAAAATGGTTATAGATACCTACCTAGATGATTCAGGTTGCCTTTTTAGGAGGCAGTTAACTATCATTTATAGAAATGTTGCATTAAAAATTAACACGATTCAAATTCGTTAAAATAATATTTAATTTTTTTTTATTTTTTTAATCGGTTTCGTTAAGATTAACAATAAAGATATACATTTAACCAAACAATACAACGCTAGAATGCTTCCAACTAATAAAAATGCCACTGCATCTATCATAAAATATTCGAAGAACGACATATCCGCCGCAGGGGATCTTAAATGTTTGGCCCCCTTGTGTCTGATAACGTACTCTATCCACCACACTGCTTTTTCTACGCCCTTCATTGGCTGATCCAATAATATGGCTCTGGATTTTTTCACCTCTTCCTTGTACCTAAACAATAAAAATAAAGCCCTTTTATTCGATTTCGATCGATTGTTCGTTCAAAATAATTGAAATATATATTTCGGTTTGCATTAAATAATTCTGAATATGAAACAATAAAAATTCGAAACGTCGACTTGGTTTCAACACTTGTTTTTCTTTTATATTCTGATCGAAGTCCTCCAATTTTACAAATGAACATTACAGTTGTTAAATCAGAAGAAGGGGTTTTTGTTTAATATAGACAACCAACATTACAGACGTCTCGCATTTTCAGTTGCCTATTCGTTGGGTTGACACCTAACAGCCTTTTAAATTTTAAAAGTTAAATTTTATACGTTTTATTGATCAAAATAAATAAAAAAAAATTTAAATAATATATAAATTATTAACAACAGCAATTATGGTTGTTATGATTGCTAATGATTGTTATTAAAATCATTGTCTATTAAAGATAAATTACTGTTGAAAGACACACTTGCAGTTTTTGCCACTTCATCACAACAACAGCGCCACTTGGAGTGCGGATTTAAACAGAATTGGTTATCAGTGGCGTATCCTAAATATTTTGTAATGGTTACTGATTATACATACATACATACATAAAGTCACGCCTTTTTCCCATAGTGGTAGGCAGAGACCACTTCCCTTTACTTGCTACGGTTCTTACACACATCTTTTGCTTCCTCTACTTACATCAGTGCTCTTATACATACTCGTCGGTTGTTGGCCTTTCTTCAAAACAATGTTGATCTGATCGAGATATGTTCTCCGAGGTCGACCTCTACCGATTTGCCCATTCACACTCGCCTTATAAATTTGTTTCGTTTATCTTTCTTCATCCATCCTTTCTACGTGTCCAAACCATCTAAGCATTCCTTTATCTATCTTTGGAACAACACCTTCTTTTACACCACAGCGTTCTCTTATCTCACTATTCTCTACTTTATCCAACCGAGTCACTTCGGCTATACTTCTCAGACTACTCATCTCCACAGCATTAACTTTATTTTCATGCTTCTTCTGCCAAACCCAACATTTACTACCATACATAAGTGTAGGAACCAACACACCTCTATGCACCGCCAGACGTGCCTTTTTTGACACTTTCTGGCTATTCATAAAGCTATGCAGTGCCCCATTCATTTGCTTTCCTGCCAACACCCTTCGCTCAATGTCACTGTCATACTTTCCATCTCCCTTAAACTTTTAACCCATGTATACAAACTCATTTACTTGTTTCACTCTTTCTCCCTTTATCAGAACTTCGCAGTTTGTCATGCTTTCTTCTCTTTTAAAAATAGTAGAGGAAGCAAAAGATGTGTGTAAGAACCGTTGCGGAAGTGCAGAAAAGTGGTCTCTGCCTACCCCTACGGGTAAAAGGCGTGACTATGTGTATGTACGTATAGACGTAAATTTAAAATTTAAAATAAATATAAAAAAATCAAAATGAATTGTAAATCAGTTAGGATTAAAATAGTATATTATATTTATACGCCCCATTAGCTCAAAAAACCAACGAATTACTGAAAAATTTGTAATGCACTTATTTTCGCCGCAAATCGTGAAAAACCAGTTTTACCCCTCACCTTTCCATTCGTATGTTGAATTTTTTTCCCAGCATTAGTTACGCCCTTTTCCACCCTTTCCAACTAAGTTTACCCTGCAAGGAATTCTTCTGTCAAAAAAAGGTAATTTACCTGGTCTATTACTGTTGCAGACATTCACTACGTGTGAATCTGTAGATAGATAACCAAAAATACACGAATGCTAAATAGAAATTGCCTATACCAGAAAAGAATTACAAATTATTTCATTTTATGTTTCGTTAATGTTTTGTTCCAATTTTTTACTTTTTAAAGCAAAAGCTTTAGCCAACCCAACGAATATACAGAGGGTTTAAAGAAAGTGTTGGAAATTAGTATTTTCAACTGTACAATTCATTGATTTTTAAAACCACTCGGTACGTCCCTGTCGCCGACAAAAAATCAGCTAAAAACACGTGCAGTCATAATCCCACTAGAATATTTCCGATCACCCTCTTATCACGTGAAAATTAATAATCGGCTAGAAACAAAAGGGTCGTGTGCAGTTTTAGAAATCAGCTATACGATCACGTGAAAAAGATTTTCGACCAATAAAAACGCTGAATTCAGTGCGAGAAACGAAGCCACGTTTGACCGCTTTAAAACACTACGTGGTAAAATGCACATCAATATAATCAGATAAAATAAATTACATTTAAAGCTAACAACCAGTGAACATATTCTGAAGATACAGGAGGCTTGAAACAAGATTCGCGACGATAAAAGACAGTGAACCCTTCGACCTACTCAGGTAAAAACCCATCCAACCAGCTCAACTGAATTATCGAAGGAATCTAACATCTACGTTGCGGGAGACGTCGTCAACAGCAAGAGTGAGTCGAGGCCATAGAGGTTCCGGTGAAGCTACCCACACCTCCCTGCATTTCCACAGCTTTTCGCTTTGATTTTTTCATTGCCTGAGATATAAATATTAAGCTTTATGTTTATGTAATACAGTGTGGTCAAAAATGTTTGTTTATGTTACGAAATATTGATTCTGCGTCAAACTCAAATGAAGGTGATAATTTAAATATCTTACTTCATGTTTTCGGCAACTTCTAAAATAGCGGTTTTCATGATTGTTTTAGTTAAAGTCTTGTAATCCACTTCAACTCCCAATCCCAGCTGTTCTATTTTTCTGATATTCGAAGGTTGATCGGTGATAAAAGGCATTCCCACCATCGGTACTTCGAAGGTAATAGCTTCTTCTATGGATTGCAAACCTCCTTGTGTAAGGAAAACCTTCACGTTCGGATGCCCTGCAAACATAATCGACAGAGACAGTTTTTAGTGAAAAATTGAGCAAATTTATCGGTGATATCACATCCGAAAATTTGCTTTGTACTTACTTAGAATATCTTGCTGCGGCAACCATTTGCGCGTCATTACGTTTTTCGGCTGATTAGGTAAATGATCCAATTCCCATTTCCACAAAATGTTGTAAGGTAATTCAGAGAAAGCGGAAATAATTTCACCTCTTACTCGTTCTGTTAAATTGGCACTTTTCACGTTGGAACCCAAACTGAAATATATCACTCCCTGCGGAGATTCATCCAAGTATGTTTTGATATCCTGCAATAAAAATATCAAATATTTACTCAAAAATATTCAAATAGTGAGGTTAAGATTTATCTGCTTTGTCCGCTTTAAAACGCGAATATTAAGTTAGATTTATCTTCCAAATCGTCAACTGGTGATTCTAAAGAAGACACGCTCATTGTGCTTGAAGTACCCCATCGTCGAGGCAGCGAGAAATTAAAAACAGACGACAGCACACTCGTCTCAACTTTCACATCCTATCGATCACTTTCAGTGAATGATACAAATAGACTCGGACAGGAACAGGTTGACTCTATCAAAAGAGCTTCAAGCAATCATCGAGTGGGGAACCAACAATCTTGTTCAGTTCAACGCCCAGAAAATACAAAGCGCCACGTTTTCCAAGAAAGTGAATTCCTCAAATCATTTCATCACAATGTCCGGAAATACCCTTGAATCAAGTCCCTCCATCTCGATTTTGGGAGTCACGGTGTCTAATAATATGTCTTGGCATAACCATGTTGCTAACATCGCAAAGTCAGCAAGCCAGCGGCTAAGTTTTCTGATCAACTGTTGACGAAGTAAAAGGCTCAAATCCGACTTCTACTGGAGTATTGCTCGCACATTTGGGGTTCAGCACCAAAGCATTCTATTCGTCTTCTAGATTCCATTCAGTAAAGGGCCATTTGGATGATAAATAGCTCAACTCTCACAGATACCCTTCACCCACTAGAACGTAGAAGAAGAGTTGCAGACCAGACATAACTTTACAGATATTTCCATGGCAGATGATCCAGAGATTTAAAAACTCTCGTACCGCCACTGGCCACATTCGGCCGAAGAACTCGGCACGCTGATCAGTCTCACCCATTTACTCTCAAGATTGACACTACAAGGACAAATCTTCATCAAGAATCCTTCTTTTACAGGGCTGCTACGGAATGGAACAAGCTTCCAAAATCAGTTTTTCCAGAGAACTATGATCTGCAACTTTTCAAAAAGCGGGTCCACAATCATCTCCTTTCTATAATCGCTCCCCCTTTTAATAGTCGCAGTACGGGCCGTCCGCGGCCCACACGATAGGTCTACCCTTTTTGCGACTATTTTCAGTAAAAAAAAAATCTCATCTATTCTTTTACCTTTCAACGTGCTCATATAAACATCACGAGGACGTTTTCGTTTTGAACCCCCTTTTTTTACGTTGTCTAACCATCGCTTCTTTGATTTAGATGTAAATTGACCTTTTTTATTTCTATATAAAGGACTTTTATGTGCATTACTAGTAGTATCCATGGATTTCAGGTTTATAATTTCAGTGTTGGCAGATTTACTACATTTTATTAGGTTTAAAAACTAATTAGATGTATTACGTAATTTGACCTTATACACATCCTTAAATACTAGGTACTTATGCATAGCAGAAGTTGGTCACGTAATGCTACCTCTACACTCTCGTGCAAGGAACTCTGGACGAGGTACTCGCCGAAGTTTACCGAGGCGAATGTTATCACCCACATTGTCGTGTGTACTCGCGAGAAACTCAGTTATACATTGGTCTTCAACATGTCGTTAAAGTAGCTGCTGCTCTATGCATATACATATTACAACTTATTTAATTGATACTACACACAAAAAAAAAACTAAATACTAATGCCTTGGAAAAAAAGGAGATGGTGGATGACGTTTTATAACAGAAAAGGGTGGTTGTGTGTACTGTGATATACAAGATATCAATTCTTAAAAAAAGGCTAGTACACAAAATTTTTTTAATTATTACAAGCCAATTTTCAAACGTTTTCGGCGTCAAGCCATCATCAGTAGAAATTTTTGTCACAAATTTGTTTACTAATGACTTTTGTCAGTAGTCATCCCTCAACTTGATTTTGATTTTAATGTTTTCATGTTTTTTAAAAAAGTTTTGAAATGTAAATGATGTAATTTAGTTACAATTCTAAAATTTTTGTTCATCTTGAAATGTTCATTGTTAAACTATAGTCATGTCCTCTTCATGTTTAGTCATTAGTAAACAAATTTGTGTCAAAAATTTCTCCTGATGATGCCTTGACGCCGAAAATGTTTGAGAATTGGCTTGTAATAATTAAAAAAAATTTAACTTTAACTTTTTTAACTATTGATATCTTGATGACGTTTTTAACTCAAAACAAACACAGCACTGCTCGAAGGGCGGCAAGAATGTAATGAGTCTTCTCGTATTCGTGCCTCGCCGTCTGTGACTCTGGTACAAAAAACCGACACGGAAGCGAGCGCCTGCAGAACGAAGCGAGGAAGCACGAGGCGAAGTGAGTACACTCTCGTCCTCGGCCCACTGCGGATAACTTCAGCGATAGTGTAGAGGTAGCATAAAATTAAAACAGTTAGATAAACTTGACACTAACTATCGAAAGCTACCGGCTGTCAGCTGTCGATAGTTCTCCACCACTCTCTGTGTGCTCGTTTTAACTCGGGTGACATCGGCGATGATGTGTATTACAGACACCAGTGACGTTTACCTCGGGTAATGGCTGCTCCTTCTTAATGTGCATTTGGTTTATTTCGATAATGTTGGGCACGTTGGGTCTGACGGTGTGTATAATGGGATTGACGTTGACGAGCAATAGACTGATGTTCTTTTCCAGATCTCCCAGGTAGGGCATGTCATCTCCGAAATATTTTCTAGCTATTCTGTCGGCCTTCGGAAGCGCGTACCAATAGTAGAACATTCTGTACCAAAAGTTGTACAACAAACTTTGGACGCAATCGAAGAATGATAGTTTTCCGGAAAAGTTTAGCATCGTATCGGGAGATATGACGGGATGCGTCGGATTTCCCAGGGCGTCATGTGAATGAAGGAATAGACTTAGAGTTGAAATTGCTGAAATCGAAAAATGACATTTTTTTCTAATAAAACGGAGATTTTAGGCTTATTTTAACCGCAATTTTAGAAAATCTATGTATATATAAAAATTATAGAAAACTGTAGTGGTATTACAGTAAACTATAAAGGATTTATTTTCGACAGCGTGAAGAGATGTAAAAATGTGTAACTGATTATTTAAAAACCGTCGCGACATATAGTCAGGGGAGTAGTTGTTATCTGATGTATAATCGACCCACATATATATATATATATATATATATATATATATATACACCTATATTAAAATAGGTATCATACAGCGAAAGTAAGCTGGTTTTTAAACAATCAGTTACACATTTTTACATCTCTTCACGCTGTCGAAAATAAACCCTTTATAGTTTACTGTAATAACACTACGGTTTTTTTTATAATTTTTACATTACTATTCTCCGATTCTTGGAAGTTACTTACCGGGTGGTGCTTGTTAAAAAGTACAGTTGTCGCGACTGGCGCTATTCGCGCGGTTCTTCATGTGTACTTTATAGGAGCGAAAGCCATGAATTTATTGAATTTCAGATCTTACCTACCCTATGCTGACGATGGACAAATATCCTGAAACCGGTACATAGGTGGTAGCTGCGATTAAATAAATTTAATGACCCTCTCTCTTACTTAACAAGCATCTATATACCTTGCTTCCTGTGATGGGGTAGTATACACGATTATACATCGGATGTAATTCAATACCCGTCGCGACATATAAGCAGGGGAGTAGTTGCTATCTGATGTATAATCCACCCACATATATACCTATATTAAAATAGGTATTATACAGCGAAAGTAAGCTGATTTTTAAACCATCAGTTACACATTTTTACATATATATATATATATATATATATATATATATATATATATATATATATATATATATATATATATATATATATATATATATATATATAAAAGTCGAGTTAGTTGCACTATTTATAACTCAAGAACGGCTGAGCCGATTTGGCTGAAAATTGGTGGGGAGGTAGCTTAGAACCAGGAGACGGACATAGGATACTTTTTATCCCGTTCGAGCGCGTTCCCATATGACGAGTGACATAAACGTCAAAGAGAATACAAGTCACTATAAAACGTGGTATAACAAAAACGCATCTGACATGGAATAACAAAACGCAAATGACAGCTAAACGTAATTTTATCTATGGTTAAGTGTGGTTGAAAATTTGATAATTATAAATTTTGTCAGAAATCAGTAATTTGTATTCTCTTTGAATCGTCATTAGTTCCTGTTAGCAGCTTTACTTAGGAGGCTCTCACTACTCCTTGAAGAAAAAGCAACATTTATAGGTGGGACAGACTTTGGTGTTATTTTTGTTCAGAGCACAAAACAAAAGGAAACATTTTTTTTCTCTTTTTAATATATTGTTATTCACATCTTTGTAATAGCTCATGATGGTTTGACTTGAAGATACAATACCTAGACTGGATTAGTTATGTTGCTTCCCACATCCTCAGTTGGTGAGTTCCTAGTCTAGAGGTCAAGCACCTCTCACATTACTTAACCGCTCAATACTGGAGTTTTCCATCATTTATAGTGATTTTTTTTCTGATGGAATTTGTGTGGCTTTGGAATCTCAGCATTGTATGCAGGCAATACTCTCACCATGCCGTATATCATGCGCAGAAACTCACAGAGTGTTATTTTATTTATTTTTTTAAATAGAAACTCGGCCTTTATAGGAAAACTAGAAGCTTGATTCATCATTTATGTTGACTACACTCAGTTATGGCAGTCTGGCATCTGTCACCTATCCAAACAACAATTTCAGGGCGTCACTGTTGAATTCTATGTTAATACCACCATAAGGTCTCCCTATTCAACTCTCACTCAAGACATGAATAAAGTTGCCGATAGGGTGTCATTCATTATTCAGTGAACGTATGTATTATCTGTGACTAATTACTAGATTTAATAAACTGCTGTACCAAAAGTTGTTTCGCGTTAGTAATTAGTTTGTTAAATGTCTAAATTAGAAGTTCCTGAGCGCAGTATATTTGAAAATGTGCTAGATTTGTCTAGTATAAGTAGATATGCATAGATATGTGTAATATGTTGAGTATCTCTTTTTTTGCTAAGAGAATTCGTATCAACGGTGGTTTCTAACACTTCTAAGCAAGATCTTTTATGGTAATATGGAATAAATATAAATGGCGCTTTTCGCGTAGCACTTCATGTATACTTGGTAGTAGTCGAAGCTGTTGATGTGTTCAGTCGAGGTAGACCTGCCCTATGCTGATGAGAAGCATATAGCCAGAGGAGTAGTTGTTTTTTTAATACATAATCGACCCACATAAATCTATATATATATATATATATATATATATATATATATATATATATATATATATATATATATATATATATATATATATATATATATATATATATATATAGGTAACAGACAGCGAAAATAGCTGGTTTTAAAAAAAATCAGCTATACATTTTTCACATCCATTCACGATATCGAAAAATGTTTATAGTTTACTATATTAATATTATAGTTTTTTATAAATTTTAAAGATATATATATATATATATATATATATATATATATATATATATGTATATACATACATATAGTCACGCCTTTTTCCCGTAGGAGTAGGCAGAGATCACTTCTTTTCACTTGCTACGGTTCTTACACACATCTTTTGCTTCCTCTACTTTTATTAGTGCTCTCATACATGCTCGTCGGTTGTTGGTACTCTTGGCCTGGCCTTTCTATGTTTGCCAAGGTCGACCTCTCCCGACTTGTCCATTCACACTCGCCTTATAAATTTGTTTCGTCAATCTTCCTTCATCCATCCTTTCTACGTGACCAAACCATCTAAGCATTCCTTTATCTATCTTTGTTACCACATCTTCTTTCACACCACAGCGTTCTTTTATCTCACTATTCTTCACTTTTTCCAACCGAGTCACTCCGGCTATACCATTCTCATACTACTCATCTCCGCAGCATTAATCCTGTTGCACAATTTCTGTCGTACTAATTTAATTTTCATTGCAACTTTCACTCATGTTTCCTAATGGGGCCTGTACTTGTGTATCCTTTTTCTTAAATAAACTTTCCAAGTATTCCTATTATCCCTTTAAAACGCATTCCTATCCTTTTACCATACTACTATCTTGGTTTTTGATTTTTTCCAGTTGCAAGGTAGTATTTTTACCTCTGACTGTTTTTATGGACTTCTAGAAGAGTTTTATATTATTTTGGAAATCGTCAAATAACTTTTCATCAAATTCATCTTTATCACTCAACTTCTTTCTTGCTACAAACTCTTTTGCCATACCTTTTATACTCATTCTTTGCCTTGTTTAAATCCTCAATCGTTGCCTCTTGCGTTCTTTGATTGGGTTTTGAAGCTAGCCAATCCAGCGCCAGGCTTTCTTCTTTTCTGACACTGCTGTTTGAAACTCTACGCACATATTTTTTAACTTACATCCTTTTCCTCTTTTACTTACATAACACACTTCAATAGCAATATCCACGATTCCTTCCTTGAATGGCTTCCACATTTCTCCAACCTCACATACTTCATCTAAACTATCAAATTTATTGATCAATTTACCAACGAACTCCTCTTTTATACCTTTTTTGCAAATTCTTAACTTTTATACGCTCTAGTACACTGCTTGATTTCTGCACAAGATGCCGCCACCGCTTAAAGAGATCTCTTATTCGGCTCATTACTAAGAAGTGGTCTGTGTCAATACCTGCACTGCGGTATGCCCGAGTTTCCATTACTTTATTTTTCAATCTTTCATCCACAATTACGAAATCAATTATACTTCTCTTGTATCCTTCTTGTCTTGTGTACAAGTGGATCCTTTTATGGTTAAACATTGTGTTTGTTACCGCAAGATTCCACTCCAAATATACTTCAAGTAGACTTTCTCCGTTTTCATTTACTCTGCCGTCACCGTACATTCCCAGAACACTGCCATATCCATCACGCTTTACTCCTACCCAACTATTAAAATAACCCAACATTACAATTCTTTCATTCTGGTTATACTTATTCAGAATATCTGTCGCACTATCCCGAAACTCCCGCCTCTCTTTTTGGGCTTGGTTCCAATGCACACCCTTTGGGGCATAAACCTCTAGCAAAAAGATATGAGTAAGACCAACCTTCAGCCTCACCCAGAGGATTCTTGGGCTTACACATTCAAAGTCAGTCACACATTCATTTATTCTAGCAGATAGTATCACACCAACGCCCTGAGAACCTCTGCTGTGGTGTGTTGTGGTTTCACATACTTTTCGCTTGGTTTCAATCACACAAAGAACATCAATCCGTCTTTCGTGTAAATTTCATCAATTTTATCATTCAATCCTCCCCTTACATTCAAAGTAGCAAAGTGGCTATCCGCAGTTCACGTTTCGCCCTCACAGGAAGCAAGGCATGACAGGTGGCGACCCCCCGTCGCTGCCGTTAACACAAAATTAAATATATGTCAAAAAAATCTCAATCTGACAGAAATTTTCTTAGTACTTACCAATCGAATGATTTATAGTAACTTACCAATGACTGGTACCCTAAAACGGGCAGCGAAACCACCCACGAGAACCCAATTAAACGATTTCTGTATCAACACGAGATCAAAATTGACATTTCTATCATTGATCATTCGTTGGATCGCATCATATTCGATCACATTTTGATCAACGTACAATAGAAAATTGAACAGCATTTTCATTTTTGAAAAATCCGACTCTTCCTCATCGGTGAGGAATTTGATGAATTTCGATTTATCTCTAATTTCGTACAAAAACGATACATCTATCTCCGTGAGATTCCTCAATTCGGGATCGTGGAGAGGATTCGGGGTTATGACAGTCACTTGATTGCCTTTCAAGGAAAGTTCCCTCCAAATCGGTTGCAAAATGATTTGGTGGCTTATCGACGGGCCCGGAAAAACACACAGTATATTCACGCACTCCGCATATTTCCATAATAACACTAAACAATTATACTGCCGAAATTTTAACATCGCTAGTTGCTTTCGCGAGTTTGACAAATACGATCTAAATAAATGTATAGGTAATCTACATGTAAGAGTGTGTAGGTCATCTAGGGGCAGGGTAGAGAGGGAACGGTGCACTAGGAGGCGCTTAATAACAACAACAAATTATATCGGTTTTTATGTCGAGCAGTTTTTATGTAATGTTTAGCCCATGAGAAAAGCATGAAAATTGCAACAATCTATAAACTATCTCACTACTTGGTAAAAAATTGTTCATTTTGGCTCAAAAATCATGGTTTTTTTCATTTTTATTCTAAACTACCAGTTTTACAGCAAAATTGTATACAGTCAAACCTGGATAAATGAGAACCGGATAAGTGAGAAAACTCTATAAGTGAGAGTAATAGCCAGGACCCGTAATTTTAAGCTCCCAAAACCTCTATTAGCGAGAAGCAGAAAACTCTGTAAGAGAGAGTCGTTTACTTACTGGAGATTTGCTGGCTTATGTCACTCAGCTCTGGATTCCATTCAGAAAAGAGCCATTCGCTTGATAAACAGCTCAACTCTCACAGATACACCCTTCACCCTCTAGAACATAGAAGAAGAGTTGCAGACCAGTCATTGCTCTACAGATATTTCCATGGCAGATGCTCCAGAGAAATAAAAACCCTTGTACCACCATTGGCCACATTCGGCCGAAGAACTCGGCACGCTGATCAGTCTCACCCATTTACTCTCAAGATTGACACTACTAGGACCAATCTTCATCAAGAATCCTTCTTTTACAGGGCTGCTACGGAATGGAATAAGCTTCCAAAATCAGTTTTTCCAGAGAACTATGACCTACAACTTTTTAAAAAGCGTGTCCACAATCATTTCCTTTCTATAATCCTTTCCCCTTCTAATAGTCGCAGTGCAGGCCGTTTGCGGCCCACACGATAGGTCTACCCTTTTTTCGACTATTTTCATAAAAAAAAAACCTGTTAACACCACAAGTAAACTTCAACCATTAGATCAAGGCATCATTCACACTTTTAAACGCTTTTATCGCAGAGAAGTCGTTAAACATATTCTTACGGGTCTGGAAGAAAACAGTAGCCCTAAAATTAACGTACTTCTAGCTATGAAATTTGCAAGAAAAGCATGGTACTTAGTCAGTGACATTACTGTTAAAAACTGCTTCAAGAAAGCTGGGTTTTGGAAAAGTACAGATGAGCAAGACCTGTCCGAAGAAAATTATGTTGAAGTTGGACCTAGCAACGAGGAATGGACTAAGCTTGTGTCTCACGGGGTGAAAGGAAACGAAAAAGCCGACACCCTTGCAAAACAGGGGGCCGAATCTGCGTTCACTGGACCAGAACCGGTTTTTGGAGTCACCACAAGTGCCGCCAAAACAATTATTTCGCACTGGGTGGAGAGGAAAATACTCACGTACTGGTCCGACATACCAGGGCTAACCCACTCGAAGGCGTTTTTACCGTTACAACCCTCGAGAAACACAACTAAGCAGATCCTAGAATGGAGCAGAAATGACCTGCGTATTCTAACGGGACTGCTTACGGGACACTGTCGTCTAAGATACCACCTCAGAAAGATAGATCTGAACCAACAAACGGACTGTCGGTTCTGCTGCGTGGAAGACGAAACTGCTGAACATATACTATGTTCATGCCCCGGCCTGGGAAGAATAAGGTTCAACATATTTGGTTACACTAACCTAGAACCTACCGATTTTAAAAAAATCTCACCCTATACAACCATGAACTTCGTAAGAAGGGCTGGATTGTGCGGTGAACTGTAGCCTCTAGGGGTGAGCCACAATAGACCTACTAAGGGTCGCGGTGGAGGGGCGACCACGCCCAACTCACATAAAACCTAACCTAACCTAACCATGATTCCAATGAAGCTAGCTTTAAATGCGTTGGAGACGGTCCATCAGTACTTTGAATACGCGACGGTTGTTGATCAAGCAATATTCGACAAAATTTATGAGTTAGAGAAAAACATTCAAAATACAAAAAGAGAAACCCAAACGAAATTGACAGATTTTTTTAAGTGTGAATAAGTTTTAAATAAAATAAAATTTTATCATATTACATCTGTACATACATACATATTTCCTACATTCGTACTTGCTGTATAAGAGAGAAACCTATAAGAGAGAAACGCTACCCATGTACCTGCATTAGCGAGAAACCCGGGTTAAAGAGAAACCTCTATAAGCGAGAATGAGATCGTGCTCCCTTGAACTCTCGCTTATCCAGGTTTGACTGTAAAAGCTTTTTTGTAGAGAATTTAATTTTTTACAAAAGAAATTTTGTAATCCAAAACAGTAGAACTAATAGTTTCCGAGATAATTACATTGGCGAGTTGTTCGCGGTTTTCGGCTAATCTGAATAGTTGTTCGGCACTGCGTATTCCTGTCCAATCGCGAATGTTCTTCAGCCATGACATCTGTTTTCTTCCAATTCCTCGGCTGCCTTCGATTTTGCCCTTCATTATAAGTTGAAGCACCCTGTTTCGGTCTCCTTTGAGAACATGCCCCAGGTATGATATCTTTCTGATCTTTATAGTGACAAATAACTCCCTAACAGCATTTGCTCTATTTAACACTGCTTCATTTGTCTGCCTAGCTGTCCAGGGTATTGGGAGCATTCTTCTATGTAATCACATCTTAAACGCTTTCAGGCGATTGATTGTAGCAGCCTTTAGAGTCCAGGTCTCAGCTCCATATAACAATACTGACCAAACATAACATTTTATCATTCTTTGCCGTAATTTTAGGTTTAGATTGTCGTTAGAGAAGAATGCTTTCATTTTCAGAAAAGTCGTGCGAGCGGTCTTAATTTTGCACTTAATTTCTTTATCTGGGTCTAGTTGTTCCGTGATATAGCAACCAAGATATTTGAAATGGGTAACTCTCTCAATGTTTTGTTGGTCTATCTGTAGGAAAGCATCGGCGTGCGGTTGGCGACTGAATATAATAAATTTTGTCTTGGTGACATTCATTTTCAGACCCATTTCTCTTTCTGTCGTGTTTACACAGTCCAATAATTCTTGAAGGCCCTGAATACTATCGCTCAAGATGGCCGTGTCGTCGGCATATCGAATATTATTAATCAGTTCCCAAGGTTTTTATCTTGCAAAGCCTGTTTGAAGATTATATCCGAGTAGATGTTGAATAATAGTGGGGACAAAAAGCATCCCTGTCTGACGCCTCGTTGGATGCTACACTCTTGAAGATTCATCGGTCAGTCTTCCATCAATAAGGGTAACTGCTTTCTGCTCCCAATACATGTTCTCCATAATTCTCAGATCTCTACCATCGATTCCCACGTTTCTTAATATGTTTATTAGTGTTTCATGTTGTACCTTGTCGAAAGCTTTTTCATAGTCTATGAAACATACATAAACATCCTTGCGCTGGTAACGGCACTTTTGGAGAAGTATGCTTAGGGCAAAAAGTGCCTCCTGGGTGCCTAGTGCATTCCTGAAGCCAAACTGAGTCTCACCCAGATCCACCTCGCATCGACCCCTCATCCCTCCATGTATTATGCGGAGAAAAACCTTCAATGTATGACTCATCAGGCTAATTAATCTGTATTCGTCGCACCTCTTTGCCCGCTGTTTTTTCGGAAGTGCTATAAAAACGGACTTCAGCCATTCCTCGGGTATTTCGCCAGTAGTATAAACATCATTAAAAAACTGAACCAGCGAGCTGATGTGGTCTTCGTGGATCATTTGTAAGAGCTCTGTTGGGATGTTGTCTGGGCCAGTCGCTTTCTTGGTTTTAGCTGTTTTTGTGGCATGGAGAACTTCGGATTTTAAAATTTTAAAAAAATTTTGGGCCTTAATCTTGATTTACATTCAATCTATAGATATAAAATGCTTTGTCATGAATGACTGACTGACGGATCAACGTACAGCCTAAACCGCTGATCGTAGGGACCTGAAACTTAAAGGGTGTGTTCTTTGCATGACGTAGGCATCCGATAAATAAGTATTTTCCGAAATTCTGCCCCTAAGGGGGTGAAAACCGGGGGAAAAGTTTGTATGGGACAACGTGATTCCTTGGTCCAAATTTTGCATAAACATTCTTTAACAGAATTGATGGAAGTTGTGTTTCGTATTTTATTAAAACTAATCGCCTAACGGGGTTAAAATGGGGTAGAAAGTTATTTTGGGGGTGATTTGCATTGAAGTTGATATCAATACCTCTTAGTGCCCATTTACAGTTTCGCAGACGATAGCACACTTGTCTCAAATTTCACATCCTATCGATCACTTTCGGTGAATGATACAAATAGACTCAGGCAGGAACAGGTTGATTCCATCAATAGAGATCTTGAAGCAATCGTCGAGTGGGAAACCAACAATCTTGTTCAGTTCAACGCCCAAAAAACACAAAGTGCCACGTTTTCTAAGAAAGTGAATTCCTCAAATCATCCCATCACAATGTCCGGAAATACCCTTGAACCAAGTCACTCCATCTCGATTTTGGGAGTCACGGTGTCCAATAATATGTCTTGACATGACCATGTTGCTAATATCGCAAATTGGCAAGCCAGAGGCTAGGTTTTCTGTGGAAAGCCAGAAAGTTATTTACTCCTGATCAACTGTTGACGACGTACAAGACTCAAATACGACCTCTACTGGAGTATTGCTCGCACATTTGGGGGTTCAGCACCAATGCATTCTCTTCGTCTTCTAGATTCCAATCAGAAAAGAGCTATTTGCTTGATAAACAGCTCAACTCTCACAGATACCCTTCACCCTCTAGAACATAGAAGAAGAGTTGCAGACCAGTCATTGCTCTACATATATTTCCATGGCAGATGCTCCAGAGAAATAAAAACTCTACCACCATTGGCCACATTCGGCCGAAGAACTCGGCACGCTGATCAGTCTCACACATTTACTCTCAAGCTAGACACTACAAGGACCAATCTTCATCAAGAATCCTTCTTTTACAGGGCTGCTACGGAATGGAATAAGCTTCCAAAATTAGTTTTTCCAGAGAACTATGACCTTCAACTTTTTAAAAAGCGTGTCCACAATCATTTACTTTCTATAATCCCTTCCCCTTCTAATAGTCGCAGTACGGGCCGTCCGCGGCCCACACGATAGGTCTACCTTTTTTGCGACTATTTTCATAAAAAAAAATACCTATTATTTTGACACATGCTTGAAAACTCAATCAGATTTTATTCAAAAAACGTTGAACCCACATAAAAGCTTGGTGCAACTCTTTAAAATTGGAATGTCAAATATAAAAGAATATTTAAATCGGATTAGAACTCGAAATTTCAATTTTATTCGTTCTTGGATATTTGAATGAAAAACTTACTTTATACCTTGACTGCACACTCCGCGTTTAAACTTCGTCTCGATTTGATACAAACCAAATCCTCACTCTGCAATATACCCAAACAAAATAATATGGCAGAACTACTGCGCAAAACGAAATTAATTGTTTGGGATGAGAGTACTATGGCTCATAAAGGGGGTTTTAAAGCGCTAAATGAATCTTTACAAGATATTAGGAATAATAATTGTCAAATGGGACGAGTTACTGTATTGTTAGCAGGCGATTTTCGGTAGACTTTATAGTAGAGCCCAGAGGAACGCGAGCGGACGAAGTTAAAGCATGCGTGAAGCGGTCTCATTTGTGGCCTTCAGTGACAAATCTGAGCCCGGAACTGGATAATAATATAATTCTTCCTACAGAGTTAGGTACAATTGTTTCCACTGTAGAAGAGCTTATGGCTTAAATTTACCCAAACATTAATAATATTCACGATAAACCTGCAGAATGGTTATGCGAGCGTGCCATCCTAACACCAAAAAACGAACAAGCCTTAGTCATAAATTATCAGCTGACATTAAAATAAAACATTTGTTAAATAAATAAAATTACAATATGGATTGGGCATCTCAGAAAAAATAAAATAAAATAATGGGGTGTAGCAACGTACACCGGGTTCTGCTAGTTCTCTGATAAATGAAAAAACGTGAAATATATACCGCAATATTATTAAAACAGTTAAAACCTAATAGGATTAAAAAAGGCATAAACTCGATGGTAAGACAGTTCCTAAGATATTCCTAATAACCGTCAATAAATAGCAAACAATAAATGTTATTAACAATTAAGGCTTTTACGCGGTCACTAAAGTATTTAGAGCAATATTATGTTAACAAGGACGCCGCAAATTATTAAAATAATTACTTATCTAAGTATGTACTCAAATATTTAAATTATAATGCAAATAAATAGCAAACATTTTCAAAAAAAAAAACGACAAAAATTCATGTTATTAATCGGTTTGTCGTCGATAGGTCGAAGAACCGTTTATTCCTTTCCCACACATCCGTAACACAACCGCAAGAGGCTGCAGTTACTGTCCAACTGAATCTTATTCTTTTGGTGCCATATCAGGTCCTTCTGATGTTGGAAATCACAATGGCGAGCTGCGCTCTGTCTTCGGCGATTCTAAAGAGTTGTTCTGCGCTTCGAATTCCGGTCCACTTTCTAAGATTCCTTAACCACGAGGCTTGTGTTCTACCAACTCCTCTACGACCTTCTATCTTGCCCTTCATTATGAGTTGAAGGATACGGTAACGATCACCCCTGAGTATGTGTCCTAGATAGGACAGCTTTCGACATTAGTAGTTCGCGGACGGCATTTGCTTTATTTAAAACCGCTTCATTTGTCTGCTTGGCTACCCATGGGATTCGGAGCATACGTCTATGTAGCCACATTTCAAACGCTTCAAGACGATTAATGGTTGCTGCTTTGAAGGTCCAAACCTCTGCCCCATACAACAGTATAGACTATATATGTAGCACTTGATCATTATCTGGCGAAGCTTTAAATTTAGATTATTATTGCAGAAGAGCGTTCTCATTTTTTGAAACGTTGAAGGTCCTGGTGATCATCACATAAGATTGCGGTGTCATCGGTATAGCGAATGATATTGATCAGTTCGCCGTTAATCTTAACTCCGCAATTCTGGTCATGCAACGTCTGTTTAACTCGATAGAATAGAAATTTATTCATCATTAAAAATTTTTACAACTGTATTAGTCCTCTATCCGAAGAGAGATAAAGGGCGAGGAAAAAATTCCTTTCCCCAGAGACTGAATACGTAATGTACACTTCTTTATCTTCTTTTTAGTCCATTGCGTCATAAATAATGTGTAGTAGTTGTTGTGAATTTCTGTCATTATCCAGTTTGACAAGGACGTGACTAATAATTTGTTGCCACCGTTGCCTGCTGTTAGCCTCTCTTGTTGCCATCTTTAAGTTTAGGCCAGTTAAGTTGCGAACGGTGGCGGTTCATCTCGTTGGTGATCTACCTCGTCTTTTTTTACCAAATGGCATTCCCTGTACAATGAGGTGCTAGAAAGCTGACTAACAGCAAACAAAAACACATTAGTATAATATCAGACAGCCAGGCTGCTAAAAGCTCCAAAAAGATACGTTCTAAACTTGTATGAAATTGCATCGTATCCCTGGAGTGCCTTGGTGCGAACAACAGAGTGACTTTGCTGTGGGTACCTGAACATCAGGGGTTGGAGGGAAACGAAAAAGCCGACACTCTCGCAAAACAAGTGGCCGAATCTGCGTTCACTGGACGAGAACCAGTCTTTGGAGTCACTACAAGTGCCGCCAAAACAATTATTTCGGACTGGGCGGAGAGAAAAAGACTCACGCACTGGTCCGATATACCAGGGTTGCCTCACTCGAAGGCGTTCTTATCTAAACCCTCGAAAAACACAACCAAGGAGATCCTAGAATGGAGCAAGAACGACCTGCGAATTCTAACGGGACTTTTAACAGGACGCTGTCGTCTAAGATACCACCTCTGAAGGATAGATCTAGATTTTGCTGCGTGGAAGACGAAACTGCTGAACACATAGTATGTTCATGCCCCTGCTTGGGAAGAATAAGGTTCAACTTACTTAGTTTTACCAACTTAGAACCAACCGATTTCATGAAGATCTCACCTTATACAACCATGAACTACGTGAGAAGAGCTGGATTGTGCGTTTTATCAGACTAGACAATAATACTAACCTAAGTACAGACACAAACAGTTTAAAATATGATACAAAATACAATTAAACCGACAAGATACTACAAGAAATAAGATATTTACAGTGGAAAACACTCATAGATATATTAATATAAGAAATATAAAGTTCCCAGGGACTTCCATCAAAGCGTTAACATTGGATGTCGGATAAAACATTGGAATTAATTGATAAAAGACTGACCATACGACAAACAGTCACAGATGCAGGGCAACAGAGACTTATGCTTAAAGAAGTAGACAATGAAATAAAACAAGCTTGTCGAAGAGATAAAATCGAACATATAAACAAAATCTACGCAGATCTAGAAAGGCACGCGACTGCGAATCACTCTAAAGAACTATACAACAAAGTGAAATATTTATCGCGAGAGTTCAAAAAGCTTAGACTCAGATCATCAAGGACAAGCAAGGCAATATTGTCACAGATGTGGAAGGCATAGCCAAAGTATGGCGAAATTACTGCATCCAACTATTCCACGATACACCAGATACCGCACCGGAAGACCGTATAGAAGACTTTGAACCTGGGATTCTAAGGGAGGAGGTAGAACGCGCAGTGATAAGGCTGCGAATCCATAAGGCACCAGGACCCGATGGAATCAATGCTGTTTTAAAAGCATGGGAGAATTGGGCATTGACATATTGTATTTTGTGGATTTTAAAAGGCATTCGATAATATGAGATTGCCGAAGCTGTGGAAGATTCTATCGGAAATGGGAACACCAAGACATTTATTGCACCTCATTTGACGGTAAGAGTCATTGATAACCTCTGAGGCGAGTTTTCAATAGCTTCTGGAATGATACAGGGATGCATTCTGTCTCCTCTCCTCTTTAACATTTACAGCGAGGATGTCATGAGAGAGATTCTCGAGAACTGGAATGGAGAAATTGCAATTGGCGGTAAAAAGATTAGCAATCTGCGATACGCTGACGATACCTCGATAATAGCTAAATACGAGGATAAACTGTGAACTCTAATGCAAACATTAGAAATAAAAAAGTCGAAGACCAAGGTGATGATCGTAGATCGCCTTTACAATAATAGCCCAGACATCACAAGGATTGCTGACTTCGAAGTTGTCAACCGCTTCGAGTATCTAGGATCTATTGTGACGAACACCGGCGAATGTGAACACGAAATCCGAAGGCGCATAGCGATGGCGAGAAACTGTACAACGAAATTGACCCGCATCTGGAAGGATACCGCAATAACCGCAAGAACCAAGATAAGGCTGGTCCAATCACTTATTTTTCGCAAATCGACGAAGGATATATTCATTGGAAATGTGGTGCTATAGACGGCTCCTTCGAATACCATATACTGCTCGCCGCACCAATGAATCGATTCTAAGACAACTGGACATAAAAACAAGATTGTCGACCATTGTCAGTCAACAGTTCCTTAAATATTTTGGACATATTGCCAGGAAAGCAGAGGGAATGCTTAAAAATTTGATATGCTCGAAGCAGTTCATTATGCCCAAGATAGGGAGTCCCGGAAGAAGCTCGTTCAAAGTGATTGGTCAAAGTGATTGGTCCTTGTAGTGTCAATCTTGAGAATGTGGCCAATGGTGGTACAAGGGTTTTTATTTCTCTGGAGCATCTGCCATGGAAATATCTGTAGAGTAATGTCTGGTATGCAACTCTTCTTCTATGTTCCAGTGGGAGAAGGGTATCTGTGAGAGTTGAGCTGTTTATCAACCGAATGGCCCTTTTCTGAATGAAATCTAGAAGACGAAGAGAATACCTTGGTGCTGAACCCCAAATGTGCGAGCAATACTCCTGTAGAGGTCGGATTTGAGCCTTGTACGTCGTCAACAGCTGATCAGAAGTAAAAAACTTTCTAGCTTTCCACAGAAAACCTAGCCTCTGGCTTG
This sequence comes from Agelastica alni, assembly GCA_950111635.1. Taxonomy (NCBI): domain Eukaryota; kingdom Metazoa; phylum Arthropoda; class Insecta; order Coleoptera; family Chrysomelidae; genus Agelastica; species Agelastica alni. The sequence continues at coordinate 5,493,605 of OX467708.1, forward strand.
CTGACACCGTGACTCCCAAAATCGAGATGGAGGGACTTGATTCAAGGGTATTTCCGGACATTGTGATGGAATGATTTGAGGAATTCACTTTCTTGGAAAACGTGGCGCTTTGTGTTTTCTGGGCGTTGAACTGAACAAGATTGTTGGTTCCCCACTCGACGATTGCTTCAAGATCTCTATTGATGAAGTCAACCTGTTCCTGCCCGAGTCTTTTTGTATAATTCACCGAAAGTGATCGATAGGATGTGAAAGTTGAGACAAGTGTGCTGTCGTCTGCTAAACTGTTAATGGGGTTCGTGGTGGTTTTCAAAAGGTCGTTGATGTGTAAAAGAAATAGGGTGGTGGACAGGATGGAACACTGGGGGACCGCGGCATTCGTTTTTAAAGCATCAGAGGAAATACCGTCAACTGCCACATGTAAGGAGCGACCTTGCATGAAGCTATTGGAGCAGTTTGGAGCAGGAATGAATCTCTTTCCGCCTCGGTGTGTAATATACTATTCTCCACCTCAGCAAAAAAAAACTTGCACGGAATGCTCATTTCACACTCGTATCGTATGATTTGCAGCATTCGCCTCGGGCTCCTGCTGCAAACCTTTATATTCGCAGGAAATGACTATCATTTCCTGCTAGTTATACAAAATGCTTTATTTCATTTTAGTATTATTTTGACCACTGAGACAACCGCTGTCACCTATAATACCCCTGTCGCTTTAACATTACCTCCATCTAACCTGCCTAAAGAAGATTTTTCTTTAATAATTCCGGCGACAAAGTTAAAGTTAGTTCACTTGCTTAATACTTCGTAAGTCAGAAAGTGGCAGTTACAACGGGCAGACGTGTGTATATTAATGTGTGAAAAACAAAACTCTTACCGACCACCGCAGCTCTGAATCTGCCGCTGTATTCGTACGGCAAATTCATGTTGACCAACTGTTGCAAAAACACCAAATCGAAATTGACGCTTTTATCTTCGATCAAATCCCGAACGGCTCCGAATCGAATTTCCTCTTCCATCAAATCGGAATCGAGAGATCGAAGGTAAATCAATTCGAGCAGCGTGTTATTTAACTCGTGGTAAGATTTGGCCCATCTGCGTCTTTCCATCACACCGAACGTAGTCGATGTATCGATCTCGGTTATATTCGTCAACGAGGGATCCTTGAGCGGTATCGGCGTTATTACGATCAATTCGTGTCCTCGCAAGGATAATTCCTTGATGATCGGTTGAATTACGACGTGGGTACTAATGGAAGGTAATAATAATTGCCAAAATTTTCGCGCACTCGTTGAATCGAGCCAACATCAACAAAATTATTGAAAAACCGTAAATTTGCATTGTTAAAATTTTACCTTTACACAACAATGCTGTAATCCATACTTTTAACAGTACAGATAACTTTTTTCGTTCAAAAATAATTATTTATTCATAAAATATTGCACATATAAAAATATTGCATATTTTGTTTTCAGACTTTATTTTTGTTTTGTTTCAAATTATTGAATAATGTTTAGATATTTGCTTTATAAGGTAATAAAAAGTATTTTTTTTGTTATAAATTAGCATAATGTGCCTTAACGTATGCAGCAATGACAGATAATGCATTATCTATACGAAGTGGGCCACAAAAAACAGTCTACCCCTATATTCATTTGAGTTTAAGGAAATGCTGAAAAACATCGATTTTTGGTTTCAAGTAGGACACATTTTTAAATTCCCAGTAGAAAGTTGTAGTAATGGGTCCGATTTTGCGAATCCCGAATTTTAACTCCACATTTTAAGGTCCCCAGAGTCTAATTCAATAGTTTGTAAACTTTCGGAATTAGTTTTCGTCTGGGACTAATTGCATTCGGCGCATAATTACGCAACTTAAAACTGATAAGATTTTCAGCAAAATCGGTCCAGCTGTTTTTTATGGAGGATCAAATAACTGAAAAAAAAAATGGTAAACTTTCGGAGTTATTTTTCGTCTCGATTATCTCGAGAACAAAAAATGATATCGACGTGCGACCAATTGCATTCGACGCATAACTACGCAACTTAGAACTGATTATATTTTCAGCAAAATCAAAAAAACTATTTTTTATGGAGAATCAAATAACTGCAAAAAAAAAATGGTAAACTTTCGAAATTATTTTTCGTCTCGATTATCTCGAGAACAAAAATTATATCGACGTGTGAAAAATTGTATTCGGCGCATAATTACGCAACTTAAAACTAATTAGATTTTCAGCAAAATCGGTTCAGCTGTGTTTTATAGAGAATCAAAAAACTGAAAAAAATGGTAAAATTTTGGAATTATTTTTCGTCTTGATTATCTTGAGAACAAAAAATGATATCGACATGGGACCAATTGCATTCGACGCATAATTACGCAACTTAAAACTTAAAACTGATTTAATTTTAGCTAACTTTTAGCTAATAAGTATTAATTAGATTTTCAGCAAAATCGGTTTATCTGTTTTTTATGGTTGCAATTTATAAATTATCAACATATAGTCACGCCGTCTTCCCATAGGGGTAGGCAGAGACCACTTCCTTCCACTTGCCACGGTTCTTACACACATCTTTTGCTTTCTCTACTTTCATCAGTGCTCTCATACATGCTCGTCGGTTGTTGGTACTCTTGACCTGGCCTTTCTTCAAAACAATCAAGATATGTTCGCTGAGGTCGACCTATACCGACTTGTCCATTCACACTCGCCTTATAAATTTGTTTCGTCAATCTTCCTTCATCCATCCTATCTACGTGTCCAAACCATCTAAGCATTCCTTTATCTATATTTGTAACCACATCTTCTTTTACACCACAGCTTTATCTTATTTCACTATTCTTTACTTTATCCAACCGATTGTAGGAACCAACACACCTCTATGCATAGCCAGACGTGCCTTTTTTGACACTTTCTGGCTGCTCATAAAGCAATACCAATATTCTTTTTTTCAACCGTACTTTTTATCTAAAACTCAGGGCCGGATTTAGAAGAGGGCACCCGGGGCTACAGGTCCGGGGTCTCCACAATGAAGACGGAAAAAAATCTTTTAAATTCTGGCTAGTAAACACTAGTAAACAACTTTTCCTTTGATATTTTTTTCGCTGTTTTACCTAAGCACTTGAACTACCCATCTTGAGCTAATATCCCAATGGCTCAATGGCTGAGTGGGGCGGTACTTGCCCGCAGCCTCGGATAATTCCTGTTTTCGTTTATATTTGTATATGTTTGTTAAATGCTAAAAGAATCTACTTGGTTTCACAATAAATTATTTATTGAAAAACGCGACTGAAAAAAAATTGTTCATTTTATTTGGAAAATAATTTGGGGCTAGGAGGCCTCCACTCCTTTGTTGCCCCGAGTCCTCCAGACCTCCAAATCCGGCACTGCCAACACTGTTCCCATACGTAATCGTACTGTCAATTACCTCAAAACACAAGTATGACGAAGATCGTTGTTATTTTTAACAGGACGGTGCTCCTTCGCCTTATGCAGCGATTGTTCGTCAGTATTTAGACCAACGTTTTCCACGGCATTGGATTGGGAGAAGAGGCAGCATTGAATGGCCTCCACGATCACCAGATTTATCGCCCCTCGAGTTCTTTTTGTGGAGACATCTGAAAAGTAAAATCTATAAAACACAACCAGCGCGAACGTGAACGTTTTGAACAAAATTTTTATTATTGTATGGAAGCGGGCGGTGCCATCAGTTTGAACATTTAATCAATTAAGTAGCAAGTAAGCAACTAAAATAATCGGAATTTTAACATGTAATTTTTTTTAAAGTATTGGAAGAAAATGTAAAATTTAAAGACTACTGTAAAAGTGAATTGTCAGAGCTTTCAAAAGACATCTTATTCGACCTCCAATTTTATTTAAAAATTTTTGGGTAATTTCTACCCTCGCTTGGGGTTAAAAGTAGTGGAGTCAAAAATGCCGGAAAAGGGTGTTTCCCTTTAATCAATCATCGACGGGACTGAGCGTTTTTCTAAAATGTTGACGAGCTTCCTGCAAATGGATCTGTTTTGTTTTCGATTGGCCACCTTGTATAGATACATTATTTATTCGAAGAATTGTAGACAAATTATTAAAAGTATTTAAAAAATAAATGTAGAATTAACGTCATTGAAAATAAAAAGAAAAACTATGAAAATTAGAATACGTAAAATAATTAATCACATTTATTTTTAAATTGTCTTAAAAATTGTAAATCTGAACAATTAATGAACGTTTGTTTCTTAATCCGCCTCTGTACGCAATACATTTACCGACATCTACGAAACGTTAGGCAACCCAATCTACAGTATAAATTTGCGCCAAACTCTTTCGTTACCATCCAGAAGAAATGTCATATGTCACGAAAAATGGCGCGAATGTCTAGTATGATTCAACATGCTATTTTGTTAACAAATTATTAGAAAGAATAAACACGAATTTCGAGTAATTTAAAACATTTAGAGTATCTAATAAGTTTTTGTGAGTGTTGTGTATATGTTTGTGATAATCTACATTCCTAATATTTACAGAGTAAGTCCATCCTTTTTGTTAGTCATATTCTAATGGTAACGGCGTAGGAAAATACCATTTTCAATGATAGTTTATATTGATTACTATTTTACCAACCTTATTTCAACTCTTCTTCTTCTTCTTTATTCTTGGTTTTGGGTAAATCGCCTGTTGAATTACCGTCCACTTGCGTGAGGCTGTCGCTCTATCGTTTCCCGGGGCGCCCAACGTCTCTTCGTCCCAATGGGGACTTGTCGCGAGCAATTCTCACAAGTCTTTAGTTGTCCATTCTACCTATGTGTTCGTTCCATTCCTTCTTCCTGTTTGCTACACAGTCATTGATGTTCTTGACCTTACAGGTACCAACAGTAGATTCGATGCAATTCCATACGAGTTAAGAATTTTTCTTGTTGGAGCTAAGTGCTTTTAAAGCAGCCCAACTGTCTGATATTATACTTATGTTTTTGTTTCCTAGAGGTCTGTTGGTCAATTCTCTTGCACACAATTCTATAGCGAAGACTTTAGCCTGAAAGATTGTAGCATACCTGCCAAGACTGGTAGATATTTCAATCTTCGGTTTCCTGCTTAAAACACCAGCCTCAACTCCATCTGGGTATTTTGAGCCATCTGTGTACATTACGTATTCAGTCTCTGGGAAGAGGATTTGTCCGCTCATCCATTCGTCTCTCTTCGGAAAGAGGACTTTGAACGACTTTTCTACGTGTATTTTTGTGGCTAGCAAGTCAGGAACCATCCCGAGAATTTGGTGGTTTCTTGTTTTGCTTAGTATTCCGGAGTGATTCCCGAGTGGCTCTCCATGCCAGCCGCTGAAGGCCAGCAAGCTTTGCTCTAGCTGTCTGTTGTAACCCTTTGGTCCACCAGACTACGGAACCATAGATATTATCATTGTTTGATAAATCCAGTAAATCTGTTTGGGGTTCATTCCCCAAGATTTGCCACATACTCTTCTGAGATTCCAGAGAGAAAACCTGGCTTTGTTTATTGTTTTTTCCAAGTGGGCGTTCCAGGTGAGTCTTTTATTTAGAAATACACCCAGGTATTCCACTTCCGCCGCAAATGGAATGCTCTCTCCGTATAGGACAGGCCTTGTATGGAATTGCATCGAATCCTTAGAGTACCTCGGTGCGAACAACAGGGTGACCCTACTGTGGGTACCTGGGCACCAGGGGGTGGAAGGAAACGAAAAAGCCGACACCCTTGCAAAACAGGGGGCCGAATCTGCGTTCACTGGACCAGAACCGGTTTTTGGAGTCACCACAAGTGCCGCCAAAACAATTATTTCGGACTGGGCGGAGAGGAAAATACTCACGTACTGGTCCGACTTACCAGGGCTAACCCACTCGAAGGCGTTTTTACCGTTACAACCCTCGAGAAACACAACTAAGCAGATCCTAGAATGGAGCAGAAATGACCTGCGTATTCTAACAGGACTGCTTACGGGACACTGTCGTCTGAGATACCACCTCAGAAAGATAGATCTGAACCAACAAATGGACTGTCGGTTCTGCTGCGTGGAAGACGAAACTGCTGAACATATACTATGTTCATGCCCCGGCCTGGGAAGAATAAGGTTTAACATATTTGGTTACACTAACCTAGAACCTACCGATTTTAAAAAAATCTTACCCTATACAACCAGGAACTTCGTAAGAAGGGCTGGATTGTACGGTGAACTGTAGCCTCTAGGGGTGAGCCACAATAGACCTACTAAGGGTCGCGGTGGAGGGGCGACCACGCCCCACTCACATAAAACCTAACCTAACCTAACCTAACCATAGGACAGGCTGCCGAAGCTTATCTATCCTTTTTCTTTTTGTAAAAGAAATAATTACAGTTTTCCGGGGGTTAACAGACATCTGTTCCTTCTCGCACCATCTGTATACTGTGTTGAGGGCTTCTTGAATGCCATCCCCTTCTCCAACAAAATAATAATAATACTTACTTTGAATAAAAAAAAAAGTCACATATTACGTAATTGCATTTTTTTATTAATATAACGTTTTATAAAATTTACAATTTGGTTAATGTACAGTAATGTGCAGTGTCAATTTTATTTTAATGTAAAATAAAACCCCTAAACCTACCTACGAACCTATAAAATAAATAAATAAAATAATCTCACACTTAACTATGTCCGATTTTAAAATCGCAAATCAACGAGAAATGATCCGAAGGGTATGCAAAACTGGGCACCCTATCTTCTCCTATTTCATCTCCTCTCGGTAAATCTAATACGGCTTCGACTTCCAACTTATTTTTCGAATAGAACACGTAGTCTATCGTGTGACAGACCTCCCCCTCGCCTCTAATCTTCCAAGTCGTATACGGAGGCTCCCGATTTTTCGAACTCAACCTGAGATCGTTGTCGCAATCGGCGTAAGCGCTCCCTAACCCCAACGGATTGTCCAATATCGTGGCGTAAATCGGTTCGATGGGTTCCGCGTTGAAGTCTCCGCACATAATTAGAGGAAGATCCTTGCTGTGAGATCGCACGAATTGTAGTAGGTCTTTGCCTTGTTCGTTACGGAGGGTTGACAGCAGGGCGCCGTTTTTCGCTTTCAGATGAGTGGTTGTGACGCAAATTTCTTGTCCGGTTTCTTTGATTTTTAAAATTGTCAGTAAAGCCACCTGGAATTGAAAATAAATCTACTGTTAGTAGAGTTTATATAAAATGTTTAATAACTAATATAATTCTTTTATAAAAAGTAACGCGAGTACGTCAAAAGATAGGAAAGCAGTAGTCTCAGATCAAATAGCAGTCGAAATGCTCAAATTACTTGACGATAAAGGTATTTTAATATTACAGCAAATATTTAATGGGGTTTATGACACAGGAGAATTCACAGAAAAATGGCTCACTTCAGACTTCATCCCACTTCCTAAAAAGAATAAAGCTACGAAATGTGAAGATCATAGACTCATTGCTCTAAAAGTCACACACTAAAAATATTTCTTAAAATAATACACTTTAGAATTACCGATAAATGTGAGATAGAGGTTGGGTCTTCACAGTTTGGATTTAGAAGAGGGCTGGGTACAAGGGAAGCGCTAGTTGCAACTCAAGTATTAATTCAGAACTGCTATGATCAAAGAAAAGATATAATGATGTGCTTCATAGATTATATAAAAGCCTTCGATAGAGTACAACACCATAAGCTCATTCAGATTTTGACATTGATCTTGACATATTCGGTGCATAGAAAGCCTTTACTGGAATCAAACAGCTAGAATTAAAATTGGCAACGTAGTTTCGGGAGCACAAAAAATCTATAGAGGTGTTACGCAAGGTTGTGTTCTCTCCCCACTCCTATTCAATTTGTATTCTGAACACATCTTTAGAGAGGCTCTCGAAGAAAGAGATACAGGCATCAAGGCGAATGGTGTGTGGATAAATAATACCCGCTATGCAGATGATACAGTCTTAATAGCAGACAATATAGGTGATTTGCAAGATCTGTTTAGCGTTGTCCAAGAACACAGTCAAAATATGGGTCTTAGAATTAATACTAAGAAAACAAATTTTCTAGTTATTTCCCGCAAGCCTAAAGAATTCCAAAACGCGCAGCTAACTCATAACAACTTGCCCATAGAAAGGGTGGCAAAATTTAAGTATTTAGGAACATGGTTGTCAGAAGAATGGTCATCTGATATCGAGATCAAATGTCGAATAAAACAAGCACGCACAGCATTCCTGAAGTTCAAGAAAATCCTTACAAGTACAGATTTTGATCTGGACCTTAGAATTAGATTCATGAAATGCTATGTATGGGCAGTACTTCTATATGGTATGGAGGGGTGGACGTTGAAAGTGAGCACCATAAACAAACTAGAATCCTTCGAAATGTGGATGGAGAAAAACAGCGTATTTGGGACATGTCATACGAAATGAAAGATACCAATTACTTCAGTTAATAATAGAGGGAAAGATAGAAGGTAAGCGTGGTGTCGGCCGGAAGAAGATGTCATGGCTCCGCAATATCAAACAATGGACAGGACTGAATAATGCAGGAGATCTAATACATACCATAAGAGACAAATATGTGGCGTAATGTGATCGCAAAAATCCATTAGTGGATATGCAGCAGAAGAAGAAGAAGAAGAAGAACACGAGATGGCGCTGTCAATGACAAAATATCGGATCGAGGTGTGAACAACAAATATTCTGTCATTTAATCACTTGTTAAACCAAAGTTTTTATTGAAGAGAATTTTAGTTATCTCAGAAATTTGAGAGGATTTTTTCTGTAAAACTATTGTTTCCGACGTTTCAGTTTTATTGTCGCTGGATTCTTCTTAAATGCCAGTAAAGACCAGGTGTGTCCAGGTATCAAAGTTGGTTTGTTTTCGAACTTTTTTTATTTCTGGAATTCTTGTTGCAATGCCTATGAAAGTCAAAATATCAATTTCGGGCATATTGGATTAGGTGGGCGAACGTGGTCGACCAATTAAGGAAGGTGAAGAGGTTTTTAAGGCTGGCCACATTATTTTATGTGGAACTGACGGTCTTAATGAAAAAATCATCAATAGTTTATGCATGAGATCCTCTACAATTCTACAATCCACTCACGAAATCACCATTAAGCTAGATGAGACATGGGTTTGTGAATGTTCCTGTAAAGCAGGTTTAGGAGGATATCAAACTTACCATTGAAAAAAATCATCTTTCACAAAATGCTTGCTGCAAACAAACATAAACTTTGAGATTGGTTTTCCTATCTTTAAGATTTTTCATTTTCAAGCTGCCTTATAATAAGAAGGAAATTTTTGCAATGATATAATCGAATTGCCATATGTAGAGCATTGTAAAATAGAGCATATGTTTAGCGATGTTATCTCCATATCACCTTTTTTAATTCTTTGCATTTTCGGATTTTGTTGTTTGTTAACACCAATTCATTACAAAATATCGTTTAAATATAACACTTTTAATGCTTAAATTGCTCAAAATAATATATAAACATATGGAGCTTAGTTTGTTGTTCACACCTCGAGAAGTTCATACGATCAATAATAGATGTCGTCCACTCCGTGATTTTTCCCTATCGCAACTACTGTCAAAAGCTTTCTAATAGTGAAAGATTTACCAAATAAATAATTTCTATTTAAATTTACCTATGTAATATCTAAATCTAAAAAAATCTCTCTGGAAAGTGTAATTTTTTTATAAAATAAGTTTTGTTCATATAACGCTATCTATTGAGAAATAATATAGTGTGCGCGCCGTAGAAGCGTGTTGGTCAGCGTAGGGATTGCTATTACAATTGTAATTACATTCGCGTCCAACCTATTACGCTATTAAGACTCTGACGAAAAACACTTTTGCAACTTTTGCTTTCCTTTGATGCAACTTGATATCTGTGACTTCAGAGAGGTCTGTTTGTGCCATTGAAATCATAAAATGTAAAAACTTTGTGCCGTGGTCACAGAACTCATACTACTGTCGTGGTCGAGTATTGATTTCTGTGATGTGATTTGTCGTTTGTCAAAAATATAAATACGTTGCAATACAGACGTTGTCCAAGTCTAACCACTAATATTTGTAACAGTTGTGCCGTGGTCACAGAACTCATACTACTGTCGTGGTCGAGTATTGATTTCTGTGATGTGATTTGTCGTTTGTCAAAAATATAAAAACGTAGTAACACAGACGTTGTCCAAGTCTAACCACTAATCTTTGTAACAGTAATAACTAATTAGTTATACAAAGTCATTGTATTTCAATTTTCAATAAAACCACTGCCATAATAGCTATATCACATCATAGACCTGACGTGATAAAATGGACAAGTAAGAATATTCATAAAATCGTACTGACTTTATCTATGCTAGCATACTTTTGTTTTTGAAGATTTGTGTGGATTCAAATCTACCGCGCATTTTTAAAATCTATTACATTTTTCTTCTACGATTTAGTACAAACTAACAGTTCAATAATCCCAATCCTGAGAAGCGTGTTGGTCAGTCTCTTGATAACTGTCGATGAGAATACATCGTTGTATCAATAAAGTAATATTCAGAGCTTAAACAAATATAATTCAGAGGTTCAACATAAATCTATTGTGTATTTTTATTTATAAAATCACCTTATCCTCTAGTAAATTATCTGCCTACGGTCTCCCAACCAAACTGCGCCAATGGCTCTTGAGCTTCATGCAAGATTGCTCCTTACATGTGGCAGTTGACGGTATTTCTTCTGATGCGTTTAAAACCAATGCCGGGGTCCCCCAGGGTTCCATCCCGTCACCCACCTTATTTCTTTTACACATCAACGACCTCTTGAAAACCACCACTAACCCCATTTACAGTTTCGCAGACGATAGCACACTTGTCTCAACTTTCACATCCTATCGATCACTTTCGGTGAATGATACAAATAGCCTCAGGCAGGAACAGGTTGATTCCATTAATAGAGATCTTGAAGCAATCGTCGAGTGGGGAACCAACAATCTTGTTCAGTTCAACGCCCAGAAAACACAAAGCGCCACGTTTTCCAAGAAAGTGAATTACTAAAATTATTCCATCACAATGTCCGAAAATACCCTTGAATCAAGTCCGTCCATCTCGATTTTGGGAGTCACGGTGTCCAATAATATGTCTTGGCATGACCATGTTGCTAACATCGCAAAGTCAGCAAGCCAAAAGCTAGGTTTTCTGTGGAAAGCTAGAAAGTTTTTTACTCCTGATCAACTGTTGACGACGTACAAGGCTCAAATCCGACCTCTACTGGAGTATTGCTCGCACATTTGGGGTTCAGCACCAAGGCATTCTCTTCGTCTTCTAGATTCCATTCAGAAAAGGGCCATTCGGTTGATAAACAGCTCAACTCTCACAGATACCCTTCACTTTCTAGTACATAGAAGAAGAGTTGCAGACCAGACATTACTCTACAGATATTTCTATGGCAGATGCTCCAGAGAAATAAAAACTCTTGTACCACCATTGGCCACATTCGGCCGAAGAACTCGGCACGCTGATCAGTCTCACTCATTTACTCTCAAGATTAACACTACAAGGACCAATCTCCATCAAGAATCCTTCTTTTACAGGGCTGCTACGGAATGAAACAAGCTTCCGAAATCAGTTTTTCCAGAGAACTATGACCTGCAACTTTTCAAGAAACGGGTCCACAATCATATCCTTTCTATAATCGCTTCCCCTTCTAATAGTCGCAGTGCGGGCCGTCCGCGGCCCACACGATAGGTCTACCCTTTTTGCGGTCTAGGATCGAACCCGGGTACTCTTCGTTAAAACTCCGACGCCGTAGCAACTAATCTAATTGTACATTTTTGAAATTTGAAAAAGCAGGCTTTAAATAATTTGTGTAAAACGTCAAAATCTATTTTGATTATATAGTGAATGTTAGGTGCATTAATTGTAAGGTCAGTTTATATACCTACCTACTATCTACTATCCAGACACATACAACAATATCATGGAATCTGATACTGACAATGATAGTGGTACTGAGTGTACTCAACCAGAAATCATCGAGGCAGCAAAAAAATATCCTCTCTAAAAATCCTGCCAACAAAATCGAGAGCCAGATATGAACGTGCACATGAAGAATTTCTGAATTGGAGAAAAAGAAATTAAGTATTCATTTTCAGAAAATGTCCTTCTTGCATACTTAGATGATTTATTTAAAGTAAAACCAAATACATTGTGGTAGCACTACTTTATACGTAAATCACAATGTAAATATTGCTAAATATCTGAAAGTGAAAGCGTTTTTAAAAAGAAAAAATTAACGAAGTTAATCCGACGATCAGTTTCTGTTAACAAAAGTGAGTTTGAAAAAAATTTCTTGTTTGGGTACTTTACCAAGAGGTACATGTTAATTTTTAGGTCGTTTTAATTTTTAGAATTTCGGGAGCATGTCGCAAACAGGAGTTAGTTAAAATTACTATTGATGATATACAGGGTGTTTCATTACTTATTGGAAATATTTCAACTATAGAATCCTGAACTCAAAATATGAAGATTCTACCCAAATCATACATACATACATAAAGTCACGCCTTTTTCCCATGGGGGTAGGCAGAGACCACTTCCTTCTACTTCCACTACGGTGCTCACACACATCTTTTGCTTCCTCTACTTTCATCAGTGCTCTTATACATGATCGTCGGTTGTTGGTACTCTTGACCTGGCCTTTCTTTAAAACAATGTTGATCTGATCGAGATATGTTCTCCGAGGTCGACCTCTACCGACTTGTCCATTTACACTCGCCATATAAATTTATTTCGTTAATCTTCCTTCATCCGTCCTTTCTACGTGTCCAAACCATCTAAGCATTCCTTTATCTATCTTTGTAACCACATCTTCTTTTACACCACAGCGTTCTCTTATCTCACTATTCTTTACTTTATCCAACCCAAATCACCTAAATTAAATGTGTCTCCTGTTTGAGTTACAGGGTATTTTATTTAAAAATTTAAAAATTATTTGCACAAATGATTTCACTACAATTTACAAACTGCAGCAATAACAATTTTACTGCTAATTTCTATAATAATGTTGATTATATTTGGTAAAATTATTGCGTGGTCGTGGGAAAAATAGTGTACATTACTCGTGCGAAAGTGATTTTTCACACTCGTGTGATTTCAGACAAGTATTGTAAATTATGTACGTCATTTTTTGTGTTTGTTATTAAATAACTAAAATTTTAAAACTTTAGTTTGTTAGAAGCAAACATAACCTTAAATTCCGAAGAATATCGTCCACCGTTTTGAGTTTTACGTACTTTTTGTGTAAACTTTAATGTTACTCGTGAAAGCATTTTGTGAAATATTATAAAAGAAAAAAAAATTAATAATTCGAGTGGGTAATTTTCAATAATTTTACCTGGTTACTCTGTACTTTCCATATTTCCAAGATTTTTGTTTCGACTAGCTTCAAGTCGAATTTGTCGTGTCTGTAAAAAATGGCGCATCCGTCAGGTCCATTATTGCCGTCTATGTAAATACAGGGAGAGTCGGGTTTAGGGAAGAAGAGTCCGGTGTAGCCTTGAGTTTTTAATATGTGACTTAAGAAGTTGAAATGATCCACTTCCTGAAATAATTAAAAACGATTTTAATTCATCTCGTGTCAATTGGGCCGTTTCATGTCAATTTGTACGATTTAATACAGTGTGGACCAAAAGTCTGGAAACGAACATTTATCTCGTATATTGCTAGTCCGAATTGTACAAAACTTGGGATAAGCCTATTTTGAGATACGGAGATTCCAGATTTGACATTTGCAATGTTGTCAGATTTTTCGTTTGTCTGATATTATTAGTCACTTTGGTTTTTTAAATACATTAACCTGCATATTCAGCCATTATTGGAATCTCATCTTCAATACTCCATTACATTTTCGCATATTGAGAGCCCCAATCTTTTAAAATAGTTAATATCATTTCAGTAGAAATTGATTCATTCAGTACGTAGTTTCTCTCACTACAAAACGTAAGAAACTGTTTCCATTCGTACTTTTTTGTTTTCTGACAATCATAAAATAAACGTCAAAATATTTTGATGCGCATTGTTTGTATGTAACAATTATGAACTGGTTACTATGAAAATTCGAATATTTCTGAATTCATGATTGGTGGAGCTACTCGATGTATATCCAAGTATATTCGAAATGATACGAGTTAGCTCAGCTCATTTGGACGTTCCGATTGGTTGAGAATTATACGAAAAAAATAATCAGCAAAATCGGTCGAGCTGTTTTTTATGGAGAATAAAAAAACTGAAAAAAAAAAAATGGTAAACTACCTGAATTTTGCAATTTATAAATTATACTATTTTTAATACGAAATATTAGGATCTTTGCATGAAAAATATGATGACAATATTTCATAAAAATAGATAGTTTCAGAAAACAAAAATAGGAATTGGAGAATTTTAAACTTGTATCAGTATTGAGAGAATAGCATTGAAGACGCTATAACAGTGAAAAATTATCGTCAGTAATAATCAAGCATTGTTTATAACAATTGAATATTGTTACTAACAAATGATTATTGATCATAATAAAAAAAAAATTTCAATTGTTACTAACAATTGAAAAAAGCTCCCGCTTAGGAAACGATAAAAAAAGTTTGAAAGAATACGGTTGACATAAACAGAATATTGTTGATGACAATTAAGTATAATTTGTTGTAAACAATTCAAAATCGTTTTTTTTGTAATAATAATAATTATAAAGACAAAACATATATTTTTTTATTCTTTCCACTGGAAAGTTAGTCGTGTGGACTTCTCGGGTCGCTCACCTAGACCGGATATTTAGGTTAGGGAACAAGAAAAAGTCGCTTGTAGCTAGATCTGATAAATATGGACGATGGTCAAGCAGTTTAAACCGTAATTCGGAGATTCCGAAAAAAAAAAAGTCGCCATCACTTTCCCAACCGAAAAAATTTATCGTTCCATGTGAATGTTGCATTATCGTTTATTGTCGAAAATTAGATTCACTGAAAAAAGCTCCCGCTTATGAAATGATAAGAAAAAGTTTAAAAGAATACGGTTGACATAAATAGAATATTGTTAATGACAATTATAATTTGTTATAAACAATTTGAAATCGTTTTTTATTATAATTTTAATAATAATAATAATAATATTTATGACAACAATGGTATTTTTTCCATTGGGAAGTTAGTCGTGTGAACCTCTCGGGACGCACCCAGACCACCGGGGAGCACTGATATTACATTTATATTTTTTGGAAACTCTCATTAAAGATACAGTCCACTACTTTTGTTTCTCACCGAAACCTAATATTTAACACTTGACTTGATTTTGGTAACTTTGCAAAATTATCTCCATTATTTATTTACCTGCAGGCAGATTATGTCCGGAGAGTATTCGATTAGTTCTTCTATGATCAGGTATCGTCTCGAATTCCATTCTAATGCTTCGTCCGGACATTTCGAAAAATTATCGTTCATTTGGCCCAAAGCTGAAAGAATAAATAATCGTGAATCTCTTTTTAAAGTTCATTAATCGTTCTAGAACTTACGAAGGAACATAATTTATTAAAATATTTTACTTATAGACACGTTTTAAAATTAATATTTATCTACCGTTGTGCATGACGAACATGAAATCGGGTGATTGTTATTTAAATTTATTAAATTTTTTTTTCGTTATGTACATATTTTATATGGTTGAGGGTGCGGTGTGGTTTTCCCGCATAGGCAATAAGAGTCCATTTTGCTGTCCCTCCCTTTATTCTCTCTCCATGAACTTCGTGCTCTCTATGTAGAGAGCTAATGCGCTTATGGGGATCTTCATAACCTCCTCCGGTTTGCAAAATTGCACTCCGAAGAATTTATATCTCAGCGAGGCTAGTCCCGTGCAATAGCTCAGTACATATTCTGACGTTTCTGTGGCCCCCTCAACACATCTGCGACAGCTGTCGTCTTCTACGAGGCCCAATGTTTTCAAGTGACCCCTAAGCCGGCAGCGCCCTGTAATCAGACCCACTACCATCCCTAGTTGTCCCCTGTTTAGTCCCATAAGCTGTGGACCCGACGTTCGTTTCTCCATGGCTTCCTGTGCTCTCTGTCCTGATATGAGCGGATTTCCGCTTTAACGTAGCATTCTGCTATTCCAACCGCTGGTCCTGGCCCATAGAGTATCTGTGACGACCCCTCTCGTGCCAGTTCATCCGCCTTTTCATTCCCTTTAAACCCTGCGTGTCCAAAATATGGCATACAATGGCTGAGTTTGGCATCCCACCTAAGCTGATCAGAGTAACCAGAGCTTGTGCTAAGGGTTCTAGGTGCAGGATAAAGATTGGCGATGACCTCTCAGATGTGTTTCAGGTGAGCACAGGTCTTAAACAGGGAGACGCACGATCACTCACGCTTTTTAATATCGCATTGGAGAAAGTAGTAAGAGAAGACAAAATCGAAACTCAGCAATTCGGGGCCAGTGAATCAAACTTGTTGCTAGCATTTGCCGACGATATAGACGCAGTGAGCATAAGCGTCATAAAAGTAAAAGGACTATTTTACAAAATCGAAAAAGAAGCGGCATTTATAGGGCTCAAAGTCAACGAGGCCAAAACAAAATATATGCATGTCTCAAGACCAGGCAGATCTAGGGTAGGACAAAATGTGACCATGGACAGATACTACAAACGTAAGACGATTTAAATACTTAGGGTCCACAACCGCATCCGACTACGATATGAGTGAAGAAATCAGAGAACGCCTAAAGTCAGCCAACAGGTGCATATACGCCACAAAGGATATACTAGAGTCCAAATACGTGACTAGGAGAACGAAAATCAAAACGTATCAGACCATGATGAGACCTGTGGAAATGTACGGCTGCAAAACCTGGACTCTTACGGTGCGAAATGAGGAACTCATTCGAAGATTCGAGAGAAAAGTGCTGAGGAAAATTTTCGGACCCACCAAAAACCAGGATACGTGGAGCTACCGAATCAGAACTAGAACAAATATACAATCAGCTAAAACTGATTAACCTCATAAAGACACAAAGGTTGAGATGGGCAGGGCACGTACGAAGACAGCCGGAGGATAGAATGGTCCGCTTAATATGGGACAGAGCACCAGAAGAAAGACGACCACTTGGAAGACCGAGATTAAGGTCACGTGATAATATAACATCAGACCTCCGGAAAATGGGCATCGGGAATAGTCTAGAAGTTATGGAAGACCGAGATAGATGGAGGCAAATTGTTGCCTCAACCAAAGTTAAAATTAAATTTGATCGCTTAAAGTAGCGCAAAAACGAGGCCAAAGAGTCAGTTACAAACAAACATACAAACATACATGTGAAACTTATATAAGCGTGTTATGTTAAAAATACACCTGTTACACTAAATACATTGTTAATATTTTAAAACAAATTTTATTTAAAAAAAATTTTGTTTTTATTATTCGAGTTTTTAAAAAATTAACAGTATACTTTTATGCAACACAAAATACAAACTACCATTTGTATTACTGCAAATTGCTAGTGGCGTCAACTACTAAATAATAGGCAAACTACTGTATTTTTGAAAGTAGAAAACTGTCGCATATTTTCGTTTCGTTAAATAAAATATTTTCTGCATTTCTGCAACCCTATGACATTGAAACTGCGCGCATGCGTAGTTCACGCACTAGTTCTATCTCTCTTACTCTCATGCAAAGGATCCCTGAAGAAATTTATGAATACTGGTGAAAGTAATCAGGATAATCGGATATTTTGATCGAATTTTTGCATTGTCGTCGGTCTTTGACAAGTGTGCAAAGTTTAAATTAAATCTAATCGCTTAAAGTGGCGCAAAATCGAGGCCAAAGAGTCAGTTACAAACAAACATACAAACATACAGGTGAAACTAATATAAGCGTGTTAATAACTTACCTTGCGACAATATGTTCCATTGTAACACTCTCAGGTTGTGGGGACCGTTCATTGATTCGCCGCATGCTGGAATAAAAAAGGAGATGTTAGTTTGCGGTTGGACTAAATATTTGATATTATTGTATGGGATTCGTAAATGAATTTACCCCTGGATATGGAGTTCAACGTCTTGACTTTCAGTCCGCAATTCAACTTCGAAGAAGCGTTATTCGCCTCGCGAAACTCCCTCTTCACCATGGGGTGTATTTTAGGCTGCATCTGGCAATGCTTTATTAACTCTGATCTGGTGATGTTTCTCGGTAGATTGACGTCTCCGTCGAGAATGTCAGCGTTAAGAATTTTTGGAGTCGACGAGAAACTTCCCATTCTGAAAAAAAAAAATTTATGTAATTAAAATTAAAAATCTGTATTAAAATATTTTTTTCTCCCTACTGTGCAGAAAGCGTAACCTTCGGCACGCTACGCAAGGGAGTAGGGAGAAAAATAGTATACACACCACGGGCATTAAAGTAAGAAATGTCTCAGAACACACACGTACGATCGGCTTCGCTAAGGTCAACAAACATGTGCTCTGAGACGTTTCTTACTTTACTGCCGTAGGTGGGTAATATACTATAGAACTTCCGAATTTAAAAGGTTATTTCGTCGAAAAATTCAGGTTTTCTAAAATATAAACAAAAATTATAATGTGTGTCGACTGATTTATAAACAAGGTCATAGGTTGTCACGGATGTTTTTTTTGGACTCTGTACAAAAACAAAATAGTCGAAACAGCAAAGCGAAAGCATATATTAGAATAACAAAATAATCTCCGTATGTACAGGGAGTTTTGTATTATCCTACGTATTTTAATTTTCAATTTAGATAATTATTCGTTTATTTATATTTGCGTTCCTATAGTTGAAACTTTATTCGTAAATTATTTTATCACTTTTTGTTTAGTCTATTAAGAAGTGCTTGGATTGTGCGGTGTGGACATAAGTACTCTCTCTCTCTCTCTCTGTCAGTCGTACTCTCAAAGCTGAGAGGTCGTGATTTCATGATTTTCAATTTGTGCTGTTGATGATCTGCTTCCAAAGTGTTCTATCTTCTGTGTTTCTAATGGATGTTTGTAAGGGTCTTCTCGTAATTTTCTTTACCCGGTATACCTATCTGGTGGCAGAGCGACCCCTTGGGTCATCTGGTCTTCTATCTTTCCTTGTATCATCAAATTTTTCCATGTTGTCTCCTTGTCTTCGGTTTATATGCCCATAGTATTGGAAAATTCGTCGTCGGCATATTGTTGACAGTCGATCTTTTATGTCTATTTCTTGAATAACTGATACATTTGTCCTCCGTGCTGCCCAATGGATGCATAATAGTCTTCTCCAGCACCAGAGCTCAAAGGAGTCAATTCTTTTCCTGTCTGCTTCTTTTTGATCGTCCAGCTTTCTACACCATACATGAATATTGCGAATATTAGTGTTTTATCTTTCGTTTCCAATTCTTACGTCAATTTTCACTAGAAATCCCTAAAACGTCACCACGTTCTACCTTATTGGGTACGGATCCTTGACTCTTATTGCTATTAATATTGTTAATTTATTGGAAATTTTTCAATTTCAATAATAAATTATCTCTTGAATTTATTAAAAACGTTGAATAATAATCGTTTATCAGACGTAGAATTGTAATCATTAGTTTGGCCTATAAATTAAGTATAATATAGAAATGAAGCCTTTCGCCAAGGAAAGCTAAACAGCTTCTCGAGTTGGACAAGGAAGACTTGAAACTGATGACGGTACTCGTCACTGGACACTGAAGTATCACCTGAAAAAGATGGGCAAAACAGAGAGTGTTAGTTGCCGATACTGCGAGAACTTCGCTGAAACTGCAGAACATTTGCTTTGCGAATGCCCAGCGCTTTTCTGCAAGAGGTTCAAATTTCTGGAAGTGACCTTCCTAAAGCCCTTCGATGTCAGGAACTTATCCCCGGGAAACTGATAAACTTTGTACGAAGTCTCGGAATCCCGGGCCTCGAATAGATTAAGGGTTATGCACAAAAGATCTGATAGGTCGAGGTGCTTGCAAGGCTGCATAGCCTCACGAAAAGATTAACGAATGAAAGTGAGATGAATGGGATGTACAAGCAGGATTTAGAAGAGAAAGGGGATGTATGGATCAGCTCCTTTCATTACGAGGTATAGTTAAAAAACTCTTGGCTAGAAGCCAAAAGGTCTACTGCGCTTTCGTAGACTTGGAAAAGGCCTATGGCAGAGTGGTGAGGAGTAAATTGTGGTCGACATAGTCTATGTATGGGGTGAGCAGTAGTTTAATACAAGCACTGAAATCACTTTGCGGGGATTCCACAGAGTGCGTAAGGAATGAAAATAAATGATTGGATCGTCAAATGCTTCCTTTACCCCGATGATCAGGTCGTATTAGCGTCATGTGCAGTCGATGGTTAATATTATGCATAATACCTTGATTATCAAAGGGATAAAAATAAATGTAAGCAAGACGAAAGTGACGGTTATTGAAAGAGAAGAAAACATGCCAAACTGCGAGGTGGTGATTGTAGGAAAAATAGTGCGAAAAGTGAATGAGTTTGTGTACTTGAATTTAAAGTTTACGAGAGACAGAAAGTATGACTGTGGTAACAAAGATAGATAAAGGAATGCTTAGATGTTTTGGACACGTAAAGAGGATGGATAAAGGAAGATTGACGAATGGGCTAGTCGGTAGAGGTCGACCACAGCGAACATTGATCTCGATCAGATCGACATTGTTTTGAAGAAAGACCAGGTCAAGAGTACCAACAATCGACGAGCATGTATGAGAGCACTGATGAAAGTAGAAGAAGCGACAGATGTGTGTAAGAACTGTAGCAAGTGAAAGGAAGTGCCTACTACTACGGGAATAAGGCGTGACTATATGTATGTATGTATGAAAATACTTGGCATAGCAATCACTTACTTTAATTTAACTCTAATTATCCATTTTTTGACGGCTTCCGCACAAGCGTCATGGGAATCATAAATCTCAAATTTTTCCATTCTCGCGTATCTTTTTCATAACAAAATCACCGTTTCTTTTAGCACACATTTAACAATGTCACGCGGGCTAACGCGAACGGTCTGCCAAAAACCGAGGACAAGATCAATGTGAAAACCATTTGCGTAATATTTATTGATAAAACAAAACACGTGTGTAACCAAGGCGAAAAGATATTCGATAAATAATGAAAAATTACTTAAGTATTATACAGAGTAATTCTTTGAGAGTCACAATTAGACGTTTTAGAGAAACTTGACATACTTAAAATCTCAAAATTTGGGATAAGGGGTTTTCAGATGTCCCCAATTGATATAAAATATGTGGAACAGATATTTTAATAACAAAATGGGACTTAATAAAAAAACACACAACTCTAACGTGCAATGAAATTATGGAAACAGTATTACTAATACAAAATAATAATTATTTTTAATACCAAAATAAGTTTTTTTAACAAATAGATGGATGTACAATGGGTTCTCACATCTCCTCAACCTTAGCACAACTAATAATGGAACATCTTAAAGAAAACGTACTAAAAAATTTAGATTTCAATGTATTATTATTTAATCGTTTTGTTGACGATTGTATAACTGCTATTTCATCAAATAAAATCAATAATATTTTAACCGCATTCAATGATTTTCATCCAAAACTCCAATTTACCATTGAAACAGAAAAAAACAAAACAATAAATTTTCTAGATATAACGTTAGTAAGAAGAGACAACAAAATACAAACCAAACTATAAAAAAAAATTTACGGGTTGCACTCTGGGAGTGCCGGCAGAAGTGAAAACTTAAGTATTAACGCGCGTGAAAATATTATTTTTAATCTGAAAAATATTGTCTCCAGATTTCCATAGTTTATGAATAATGCATTATTTTTATTAACGCTTTATTATAAATCATATATTAAACATCAGTACCAGATTTGAATGTTTTCGATTTCTTTCTTCCGCTTTTTGCTTGATCTTCTTTCAATATGGCGCTTTTCTTCCTACCTCGACTTTTTCGTTTTCGGCTACCTCGTTTTCGGTTTTGTCGCTTTTGGCTACGTCGTCTACGGCTTCTGCTTCTATTTTTTCTTCGTCTTCGAGCCTCCGTTATCGGCAAAACAAAACCTAATTTAAACCTTCCCCCGTTCACTTTGATCAAACCAGCTTTCAGTCCAGTTTTTAATGCTTTTTTAACACAAATTGATGCATTTTTTAACGGCTTCTTGCACTGATAAATTATTTGATCTAAAATTTTGTCGGGGGGAGAACCATTAGAGTCATTAAGACACGCTATGGTGTCCATAACATCTGCTAAAAACGACACCTCTCCTTGGACCATTTTAATGCAGCAAAAGCAGAACTTAATCAATAAACTAATGAAAAGCACTTAAATTTTGAATTTAGCTACTAAATTAATTTGTCAAAATGACATAAAAAATGTACTTGAATTTGTCAGTTTGTTGAATAAGGTTGCCAAGTTACCAGTCAAGAAAAGTCGCATTTTATATTGCTCCAGTGAAATACATCCGTCTTACGAATTTTCGATCAGGCCACGTGTCCTGACGCGAGTTTAACATTTTTTACCCATTACAAAAAAAGTTCACAGCGTGCCATAAGAAGTTATTACTTCAAAAAGTTCTGCAACAACACCCTTGCAAAAACTGGAGTAGACCCAATTAAATACAAAGCTATGCCATATACACCCAGCAACTTTAAGAAAAACTAAAATACGTATTTTCCAAACATAACATAAAAGTATGCCATCAAGCTCAAAATACCTTATTACCAAACTACGAGGGCGGTTTGATAAGTCAGTGACTTTTTGAATAAAACAAATTTTTTTCCGCAAATAAACATTTTATTTTTCTACATAATCACCTTTTAGCTCGATACACATTTAGTCCAGCGTTTTTCTAATTTTTTTATTCCCTCCAAATAATAGGTTTTTTAAAAGCTCTCAAAATACGCGTTTGCTTCGGTAATGACTTCTTCATTCGACTCAAATCTCTTACCGCCCAGCCATTTCTTCAGGTTTGGAAACAGAAAATAGTCGCAGGGGGCTAAATCTGGAGAATATGCTGGATGGGGTAGCAGTTCGTATCCCAATTCGTGGATTTTGGCCATCGTGACTAGACAAGTGTGCACACGTGCATTGTCTTGATGGAACAGCACTTTATTCTTCTTAGCCAAATGCGGCCGTTTTTGCTTCAAATGAACGTCGAATCTGTTCAAAAGCTTTGAATAATATTCGCCGGTGATCGTTTTACCTTTCTTGTGGTAATCGATGTGAATGACACCGCGTACATCCCAAAAAACTGTGGCCATGACCTCGTTGGCTGACAGACTCTGTTTCGCCTTCTTTGGTCCACGTTCACCCCCAACAACCCACTGTTACGATTGTTCCTTGGTCTCTGGCGTGTTGTGATGGATCCATGTTTCATCCACAGTAACAAAACGGCGCAAAAATTCGTCCGGATTACGGTTGAACATCGCTAAACACTCTTTTGAAGTGGTCACACGATTGCGCTTATGGTCGAGTGTGAGCAATCGCGGCACCCATCTCGCAGAGAGTTTTTTCATGTCCAAATATTCGTGTAAAATATGATGTACCCGTTCAGTTGAGATACACCTACAGCATGAGCCAACTCACGCACTTTCATTTTCCGATCATCCAATATCATTTCATGGATTTTATCGACGATTTCCGGCGTGATCACTTCTTTTGGGCGACCTGGACGTTCGGCGTCACTAGTGCTTGTACGCGACCACAACGGAACTCTGTAAACTACTTCTTAACCATTGAAATTGATGGTGCCGAGTCCCCGTAGTATTTATCAAGTCTTTCCTTAGTTTCAGTGATGGATTTTTTACGTAAAAAGTAATGCTTAATCAGCACACGAAATTCACTTTTTTCCATTTTCGTAAAAATTCACGAGGTTGTGTCTGCTTTAAACGGCTATCAAACACCAACTGCACGACGTAGCTTGCTCAAAATTAGAAAGTTGCCCACTGATAGATTATAGTTGACGGCAGCACTGTTGCATTTGGAGTAACTGCGCGGGAAATTCAAAAAGTCACTGACTTATCAAACTGCCCTCGTAAAAAACCAATAAAAAATCGAACGTTGTATACTCTGTACCATGCTTAAATTGTCCAAAAAATATGTAGGTATGACAACCCAATATCTAGAACGTCGTCTAAACGTTCCCAAATATACAAAAAATGCATCTACAACTTTACAGAAACACGAAATGACATAAAAACATGAATTCGACTTTAAAAATACAAAAATACTAGCACAAGACTCAAATTACCACAAATTAACGTTTAAAGAAATGATACGCATTAAAAAAGAAAAAAATACAGTAAATGATAAACAAAAAATACAAAAATCTTAGCCAAATTTACCATAGTTTAATTAAATAAATACATTGAAATAAAAGCAAACTTTTTCGATTTCACTCGTATATCAGAAATTTATTCTAAGGTATATACTTATAGCTTGTTATCAATATAATAAACGTTTGAATGTTAGTTTTTATATGAAACCAACTAAATGTGTGTGTAAATTAAAAATTAAGTAAACTATATGTTTTCGTTTTGTAACCAGAAACCCAAGAAAAAAAATAAAAATAAATTATTTATTTATATATATATATATATATATATATATATATATATATATATATATTATATCAATATCTAAAAAACCCCAAATCCCAAATTCTTAGATCTTCTTTTAGATGCCTATGACACTACGTGTAACATTACAGTATACGTTTAGCTTCCGAGCATTCAACAGTATACATGACCGTATTCACGACCATCTAGACTCAAAACTTATTCCGTAACAGGCAGGTTTCGGGCCTGCAAAATCATATACAGGTCAGGTATTAAATATTACTGAATTCATAGAAGACGGATTTGAGCGAAAAGAAACGACAGGGGTGGCCCTAATTGATCATACTATGCTTAGATGGTTTGGACGCGTAGAAAGGATGGATGAAGGAAGATTGGCAAAAAAATTTATAAGGCGAGTGTGAATGGACGGAAGTCGGTAGAGGCGAACATCGATCTCGATCAGATCAACATTGTTTTAAAAAAAGGCCAGGTCGGCATCGAACGTCTACAAACCTCATGGCAAAAAAATGTATAAATATAAAGTTGCTGAATATTGTCTTGAAAAAAATTACCGAATAAAAAAAGAAAACTATTGCGAAGTGAAAAATGCTTACCTTAAAAGTCTTCTAAATTTGCCGATTTTTCGAAAAAGGTCTGCTATCGGCATCTTTAAAAAATAACAAAACACGTCGTCTTAAAAAATGTTAAAGCACGTCGTCTCTATATCGACAAATATTTTGTGTCTAAAAATATCAAAAACGCCAACATTAAGATTTTAACCTTTTAATAGCCAAAAAAAAAGTTTTTTGTATTGTTTGATTAATACAGGGCAGGACTGCCATTATTCACAAGATACAATGAAAAGAAATTGTTCTTGTTGGCAAATTATTTTCATTAATATTTTAAAATAATTATAACCGTCATTTATTTGTAAAAATAGTATCACTTTGTGTACTCAAGAAAACCTACAAGAGACTGACAGGAAATTACTTACAAGAACTTATCCTTACTAATAGATAATATAAGACACGTATCTTTTGCTTCCTCTACTTTCATCAGTGCTCCCATACATGCTCGTCGGTTGTTGGTACTCTTGACCTGGCCTTTCTTCAAAACAATGTTGATCTGATCGAGATATGTTCGCCGAGGTCGACCTCTACCGACTTCCGTCCATTCACACTCGCCTTTTAAATTTGTTTCTTCAATCTTCCTTCATCCATCCTTACTACATGTCCAAACTATCTAAGCATTCCTTTATCTATCTTTGTAATCACATATTCTTTTACATTACAGCGTTCTCTTATCTCTCTATTTTTTACTTTATCCAACCGAGTCAAACCCATCATTAACTACCATACATAAGTGTAGGAAACAACACTCCTCTATGCACAGCCAGGCGTGCCTTTTTTGACCCTTTCTGGATGTTCATAAAGCTATGCAGTGCCAAATTCATTCGTTTTCCTGCCAACACCCTTCGCTCAACGTCACTGTCATACTTTTCATCTCTAGGAAACTTTAAACCAGAGAACACAAATTCATTTACTTGTTCCACTCTTTCTTCACCAATCAAAACTTCACAGTTTGTCATGATTTCTTTTCTTTTAAAAACCATTACTTTCGTTTTGCTTACATTTATTTTCATCCCTTTGATTTTCAGGGCATCATGCATAACATTAACCATCGCCTGCAACTCCTCTTTAGATGACGCTAATATGACTTGATCATTTTCATGATTATGTAACAGTAATATTAATATATCTATATACAGAGTGGGCCACAGACAACAGTCCACCCTGATATTTAGCAGTATTTATTAGAATTTAGGTAAACGCCGAAACACGTCGATTTTTGAAATGACAGATATCTGTCATTTGTTAACCCACTCCCTTTCAGTTCCCCAATGTATTTATTTACAAAGGACCCACCCTTAATATTTTATAAATGCGACATTTAAGAAAGAAATGCTAAAACACGTAACTTAAGGGGGACACTTTTTAGCGCTAATGTCAAAAACGACACCCCTTCCCTACTGGAGATACCCTTAAATTTTCAAATGGCGTTAGGTATCAAGTCATACCTCATTAAAAAGGTCTGGTAAATTTCTATTTAATCATTATTTTTTTGCCTCTTATACCAGCCTACCATTGTTATTTAATCGTTGTTTAAAATTGGCTAAACTTTTCATGCGTTCCCTTATTATGTTGACAATTCAAAAAGTCTTAGTAACACTGACAAAAACAAAAACAATAATAAAAATTAAAAAAAGTCAGTGATAATTACAATAACAGGATTCAGTTTTGTGATCTTTATTGGTAAATTGTCGATCTTTAATAGATACGGCTGATATTGACATTATTATTAAAAATGGTTTATATGTACATTACCTGAAAGTACCAAAATTGTTTTTCTTTACGGAAAATGTGTGTGCTAGAAAAACAGCTACTGTATTTCATGAAAGGCACCTAGACAAACATGTCGATCATAAGTATTTGTTGATGTTAGTCCAAAAATGTTTGGAAACAGGTTTTTTCTTGAATAAGAAGCGTGAGGGGAAAAGACTTCTAGACGAAAACACTTAACTTAATTACTTACTCCTTAGCACTACAACCCAGGGTGTGTCTTGGCTGCCTTGACTATCTGCCTCCACCTGGAACGGTCATGGATCATCTCTCTCCATTCTTGCTGGTCTATTCCAAGGATAGCCTTATCTTTAATGATGTTATCTCTCGATCTGAGCCTAGGTCTTTCCAGTGGTATTTTTCCGGATGGTCCTTCCTCCCATACCGGTTTCATTTGGCGATCGTTTTGGCTTTGCAACTGCCCTACCCATCTTAGTCTGCTGGACTTTATCTCCTAAATGATGTCAGGGCTTTGATATATATAGTTTTCTATCAAACCTTTTTAGGAGCTCTGTATCGCGAACTGTCAGTGTCCATATTTCACTGACTTCTGTTTCTGCTGGACGTATTATTGTTTGATAAAGTCTTTCGCGATGTTGCGGGAGACATGCATGTATTGGATCTTTCCTTTATTTATTCGTAGACCTATTCTTTGAGCTTCTTTTTCAATCTTTATAAAGTTTTCCTTTACACTAACCGTACTTTCTCCTACTGCACCTAAGTCATCTCCAACCCAAACCCTGGTTCAACCAAGAATGCAGCCGTCCGGTGCGTGATAAAAATCAAGCACATCGACTCTGGTGCGAAGTCCCGACAATTGCTAACCGAGAAGCCTTTGTCCACGCGAGGAACACCTGCAAAAGAACGATTGACCTTGCCAAAGAATCTTACGACATGAGAATATGCAACAAGCTTGTCAATGCCCCTCCTGGATCAAAGACCTTCTGGTCTTTGGCTAAGGCCATAAATAAAAATTTCACAACTTCTTTACTACCATTTGAGAATTTCGACGGCACGACAGCCGTATCTTCCAAAGAAAAAGCGGATCTGCTGGCCGAAATGTTCAGCTCTAACTCAACCCTCGCTACCAATGGGAAACAACCCCAACGATACCTAGAATAAACTCATCAATGCCTGAGGCTGCTATCCGCCATCGCACCATCAGGAAAATCCTACGAAATCTTGACTCTATTGAGGCAGTAGGACCAGATGGAATTCCGACAATTGTCCTGAAGACCTGTGCTCAAGAGCTCACCCCAGTTCTCTGTAGACTCTTTAAGCTATCATACAGCAAAGGAGTATTTCCGTCCATATGGAAAAACGCTAAAGTCCAACCCATTCCGAAAAAAGGAAAGAAGATTATTTCTGCGAATTGTCGCCCTATTGCGATCGCCCTATCAGTCATATCCAAAGTTATGGAAAAAGCGATTAACACAGAACTCATCAAATATCTGGAGAAATTTGAGATAATTAATGACAGACAATATGGATTTCGACAACTTCGGTCTACTGGAGATTTGCTGGCTTATGTCACTCAGCTCTGGACAAACACTATTGAGAAGTTTGGTGAATCCCTTCCATTCTGTCCCCCACCCTATTTCTTTTACACATCAACGACCTCTTGAAAACCACCACGAACCCCATTTACAGTTTTGCAGACGACAGCACACTTGTCTCAACTTTTACATCCTATCGTTTTAGGCAACCAATTATTCACTCGATTTCCTGAGATTAGGCGCTTTGCTCTAGGCAACCAATCATACAAATTCACAAGCAAAACCAATTAAAAAGCTGACAACAGCGCTGCCATTACTAAACTATTTTTGACCACTTCCGTTAGGTGACGTCGTCCATCGTCTTGGTAGAGAGAACAAGCAAGTTAACTTTAAAACACCACGTGGTAAAAAATTTACAAGCAATATAATTAGATAAAATCAATCAATTTAAAAAAGCCACCACCAGTGAAAAAATTCTAAAGGGACAGGAGGTTTAACTGTAAGCTCATTGTACACATTTTACAATACAGTATCAAACAAGAAAAGTGTAGTTTTTTAATTACTTTATCAAGAAATTCACGGCGGGTAAAGTCGTGAATCTGGGATCGCTTGTAACGAATTCAGGGGGATGCACGTCTGAAATCAAAAGGCGGTCAGCAGGTGCAAAAGAAGCCATGGCAAGGCTTACTAAGATCTGAAAGAGTCATGACATAAACCTATCCACCAAGACCAGACTCGTTAAAACTCTAGTATTCTCAGTCTTCTCATATGCATCAGAGTGCTGGGCACTCGAGGAAACGGATAAACGCGCTATCGATACTTTTGAAATTTTCTGTTGGCGAAAGATGTTACGCGTATCATGGACACAAAGAATAACAAACGAGTCGATTCTAAACCAATTAAAGATAAAAAAAAAAGACTGCGCACTATCGTCTCTGAGCGAATAACATCCTTTTTCGGACAGAAGAAACGGACTCTTGAGCTTCATGCAAGATCGCTTCTTACATGTGGCAGTTGACGGTATTTCTTCTGATGCGTTTAAAACCAATGCCGGGGTCCCCCAGGGTTCCATCCTGTTCCCCGCCTTATTTCTTTTACACATCAGCGACCTCTTAAAAACCACCACGAACCCCATTTACAGTTTCGCAGACGATAGCACACTTGTCTCAACTTTCACATCCTATCGATCACTTTCGGTGAATAATACAAATAGACTCAGGCAGGAACAGGTTGATTCCATCAATAAAGATCTTAAAGCAATCGTCGAGTGGGGAACCAACAATCTTGTTCAGTTCAAGGCCCAAAAAACACAAAGTGCCACGTTTTCCAAGAAAGTGAATTTCTCAAATCATCCCATCACAATGTCCGGAAATACCCTTGAATCAAGTCCCTCCATCTCGATTTTGGGAGTCACGGTGTCCAATAATATGTCTTGGCATGACCATGTTGCTAACATCGCAAAGTTGGCAAGCCAGAGGCTAGGTTTTCTGTGGAAAGCCAGAAAGTTTTTTACTCCTGATCAACTGTTGACGACGTACAAGGCTCAAATCCAACCTCTACTGGAGTATTGCTCGCATATTTGGGGTTCAGAACCAAGCCATTCTCTTCGTCTTCTAGATTCCATTCAGAAAAGAGCCATTCGCTTGATAAACAGCTCAACTCTCACAGACCCTCTAGTACATAGAAGATATTTCCATGGCAGATGCTCCAGAGAAATAAAAACCCTTGTACCACCATTGGCCACATTCGGCCGAAGAACTCGGCACGCTGATCAGTCTCACCCATTTACTCTCAAGATTGACACTACAAGGACCAATCTCCATCAAGAATCCTTCTTTTACAGGGCTGCTACGGAATGGAACAAACTTCCAAAATCAGTTTTTCCAGAGAACTATGACCTGCAACTTTTCAACAAGCGGGTCCACAATCATTTCCTTTTTATAATCCCTTCCCCTTCTAATAGTCGCAGTGCGGGCCGTCCGCGGCCTACACGATAGGTCTACCCTTTTTGCGACTATTTTCATAAAAAAAAAACCCAACGCCATTTGAAAAAGTTCAAGGGGTATCCGAAAGGGTGAATCTGACGTTTATGACATTAGCGCTAAAAAGTAACCCCTCTCAAGTTAAAAGTTGACGTTGTTCGGTATTTCTTTTTAATATGTCGCATTTCTGACATATTAACCGTGAGTCCTTTTCAAATTAATACGGTGTAAACATTTTCGAAGTACAGAAAACAAATTTAGCAATAAAAACGAACGTCTTAGTCAAAAAAGCAGTGATTTCATTGGTTTATTCTTAATATAAACAGGTCTATTCATTATTTTATTTTATTTACTGTATAAAACTAGTGTTTAAATCTAGTCCATTGAAATGTTACATTTTTTAGGCCTTACCTTGCGTTTTTTAGAGGACGCAATTTTATTTTTTTGATGTGTAGGGGGGGTCAGTGTAAAGCTAAAACCAAGTTTGTGGGGTCGCCACCCTTGTCCCACGGCCGCCATCTTGAAAATAGGGGTTGAAATGGTTTTTACGATATATCTCTTAAACTATTTATTTGATAAAAAACATTTATTAACATTTTTTGTTGCAAACTAAATTCTCTACAACTTTGTTTAAGTAATTTTTTGTCGTAGAACTATAAATAAAAAAGTTATAAGCGAAAATCTTCAGAGATTCGAGAAAAAAATTTATATTTTTCCATATAACTTTTTTTTTTATCATTTTACGAAAAAATTATATCCGACCATTTTTGTAGATCGTTTTTGGAGGAACAACTTTTATTTGCATCATTTTTTCATTAAGTCAATAGCTAAGGTTTTACAGCGCTCCGAAGTGAGTACTATTTTTCAATATTCTTAACTATACCTATATTATACGTGTATATGTAATATGTCATCAGTATTAATTATTGACTCTTTTCCCCACCAACCACGAGGTAGAGTCTAGAGGCGCGTTTTTTTTTACGTGGTATCCCCAATAGGCTTAATCCACGGTGATTTTCTAAATTAGAACTACTCCGTCCTCAGTCGTTTCGATGGACCAGGCTGCGGCTCAGCATCTGATCGGCTTTCTGAATTAAATACCAGTGGGAGAACTGGAGAAGGAAACGGTGTTAATGTCGGCGGTTCATCATCATGATTATAAAAAAAAAGTTATATCGAAAAATATAAAAAATTTTCTCGAATTTCTGAATATTTTCGCTTATAACTTTTTTATTTATAGTTCTACGACAAAAAATTACTGGACCAAAGTTGTAGAGAATTTAATTTTCAACAAAAAATGTTAATAAATTTTTTTTATCAAATAAATAGTTTAAGAGATATATCGTAAAAACCATTTCAACCCCTATTTTCAAGATGGCGGCCGTGGGACAAGGGTGGCGACCCCACAAACTTGGTTTTAGCTTTACACTGACCCCCCCTACACATCAAAAAAATAAAATTGCGTCCTCTAAAAAACGCAACCCCAAATGTAACTTTTCAATGGACTAATCTGGTATTGCCACCTCTGGCTCTAATGACAGCTCTGCTTGTTCCATCGTGAAATTACTCATTTTGATCCAAATGCACTTTTTAATGACACTCTATCACCTCTGACTTTTAAACAGAAATAAAAGAATGTTTATTGATTTTTTTTCGTCAAAAAACACTAGAATTTTTTTAACAAGTAAAACACGTAAATAATATTATGTACCTATTTGTTTACTTCACGGTTTCAAACTTTTTATAATCATGTTTAAAATTATGCGCTACTTTTTGTGCCAAATACATTAATAAATATTTCAATAATGTTAATTTAATGATATACTAGAAAAAAAGTAGTGATAACATGTTTTGTACGTTGGAGGTAATTCAAATGCATAACGTAATAAAAAAAAAATTAGTGGCGATGGCATTTGTTTACGTAGAGCTAATTACTATAATCACCTGCGTCTAGATTATAAGGTGTTGTTATTATTATTGGAAAGGCTACACTATTAGTACGGTCAATCTAGACATACAAAGATACATGAATTCCCATCAAGCTAAAAGTTAGTAAAATTGTTCAAAACCTAATTATAAATAAAATTTTTAAATTCCCCATCATTTCCATGTATGGAAAAACTTTTACTCAAGGTCAAAGGTCAAAAAATGAGATTTTCGCGATTTTCAACAAAACGGTAAGTTTTATTATAAAATTACCCCGAACAAAAATTGTAGATCATAAAATTATCTATAAAATATGTGTTTACATTTTTTTTCCTAAGAGGCACCGTTTCTGAAATATAACGATTCAAAAAATTGTAAAAGTTGTATTCGTCATAATACGCACACGTTTCCACGCCACCTACGAGGTAGTGCACTTAGCATGTTTTTTAACGTGGTTTTCTCAGTAGGCCTATTCCACGGGTCTGTTGTGATTCAGTTTAATTTGAAACTATTGCAAAATAACCGATATTAGCAAAGGAGTATTTCCGTCCATGTGGAAAAACGCTAAAGTCCAACCGATTCCGAAAAAAGGAAAGAAGACTATTCCTGCGAATTATCACCCTATTGCATTGCCCTCAGTCATATCCAAAGTTATGGAAAAAGCGATTAACATAGAACTCATCAAATATCTGGAGAAATTTGAGATAATTCATGACAGACAATATGGATTTCAACAACTTCGGTTTAATGGAGATTTGCTGGCTTATGTCACTCAGCTCTGGACAAACACTATTGGTGAATCCCGTGCAATAGCCTTGGATATATCTAAACTCTTTGACCACGTTTGGCACCAGGCATTGTTAAGAAAATTATCTGCCTACGGTCTCCCAAACAAACTGCTTACGGTCTCCCAACCAAACTGCGCCAATGGCTCTTGAGCTTCATGCAAAATCGCTCCTTACATGTGGCAGTCGACGGTATTTCTTCTGATGCGTTAAAAACCAATGCCGGGGTCCTCCAGGGTTCCATCCTGTCCCCCACCCTATTTCTTTTACACATCAACGACCTCAAATCATTCCATCACAATGTCCGGAAATACCCTTGAATCAAGTCCCTCCATCTCGATTTTGGGAGTCACGGTGTCTAATAATATGTCTTGGCATAACCATGTTGCTAACATCGCAAAGTCAGCAAGCCAGAGGCTAGGTTTTCTGTGGAAAACTAGAAAGTTTTTTACTTCTGATCAGCTGTTGACGACGTACAAGGCTCAAATCCGACCTCTATAGGAGTATTGCTCGCACATTTGGGGTTCAGCACCAAGGCATTCTCTTCGTCTTCTAGATTTCATTCAGAAAAGGGTCATTCGGTTGATAAACAGTTTAACCCTCACAGATACCCTTCACCCACTAGAACATAGAAGAAGAGATGCATACCAGACATTACTCTACAGATATTTCCATGGCAGATGCTTCAGAGAAATAAAAACTCTTGTACCACCACTGGCCACATTCGGCCGAAGAACTCGGCACGCTGATAAGTCTCACCCATTTATTCTTAGTTTTTTCAGAGAACTATGATCTGCAACTTTTCAAAAAGCGGGTCCACAATCATCTCCATCCTATAACCCCTCCTCCTTCTAATAGTCGCAGTGCCGGCCGTCCGCGGCTTACACGATAGGTCTACCCTTTTTGCGACTATTTTCAGTTAAAAAAAAAAAGGTAAAAGCGATGTAAATTAAAAAAAAAATGTTATATTATTCGTAACCTTCAAAAACTTTTTTTTGATCTTCTTCTTGTTCTTCATCTCGATCTTCTTTTTCCTCATCTTCATTCAGGGTGTAAGTAAATTGCGTCAATATGTATGTATGTATCGTATGTCACCTCGCTGGAATCAAACGAATCCGCTACTGTTGATGATTCAACATTAAAGCACGACCGGCCTTGACAATTTGTACATGTCAGAGAACAAAACAGTCCAACTTTTATGCAACGACATTTAGCACTGCATCCTTTTTTGCAGTAGCAAAAAATTGTGTTCACCAGTTTTTCCGGCGCAGGTGAGAGTAAAGTTTAAACTGGTTCTAATGTTTTGTTGACCAACTTCCAACCCCAGTCTGTTGGGTCTAGCTGATAACGAAGCCACACTTAAACTTGGTAATATACCCGAAAAAGATGTTGATGAGCAGCAACTGAGGTTGGAGGAAGACAAGCTAATTGAATTTGTTTTTCATTTCGAGTATTTCTAAAGAAACAAGCATATCGATACTTATCTAAGCAGTTTTTTAGGAGCTCCGTACATAGAACGAAGAAAGCAAATTCCGTTAGTGATAACTTCTTGTGGAGTTGAATTACTGTTTTTAAAAACTTCAGCACATCGAACAACATTTTTTCGAACAGTTTTCGAAATGTTCATCTTCACCAACAACAATAGTTGTATTTGTCACATTGAATTGCTCGATTGCTTCTATGTGTTACAATTAAATTAGTATTGTAACACTTCAAAAACTCTTTTGTTGGCTGTTCAACACTTGTAGTTTCTACATACATACATACATAAACTCACGCCTTTTTCCCATAGGGGTAGGCAGAGACCACTTCCTTCCACTTGCTACGGTTCGTACACACATCTTTTGCTTCCTCTACTTTCATCAGTGCTCTCATACATGCTCTTCGGTTGTTGGTACTTTTGACCTGGCCTTTCTTCAAAACAATGTTGATCTGATCGAGATATGTTCTCCGAGGTCGACCTCTACCGATTTGCCCATTCACACTCGCCTTATAAATTTGTTTCGTCAATCTTTCTTCATCCATCCTTTCTACGTGTCCAAACCATCTAAGCATTCCTTTATCAATCTTTGTGACCACATCTTCTTTTACACCAAAGCGTTTTCTTATCTCACTATTCTTAGCTTTATCCAACCGAGTCACTCCGGCTATACTTCTCAGACTACTCATCTCCGCAGCATTAGTCCTATTTTCATGCTTCTTCTGCCAAACCCAACATTCACTACCATACATAAGTATGACGTGCCTTTTTTGACACTTTCTGGCTATTCATAAAGCTATGCAGTGCCCCATTCATTTGTTTTCCTGCCAACACCCTTCGCTCAATGTCACTGTCATACTTTCCATCTCTAGTAAATTTTGAACCCAAGTACACAAATTCATTAACTTGTTCCACTATTTCTCCCTCAATCGAAACCCCACAGTTTGTCATGCTTTCTTCTCTTTCAAAAACCATTACTTTCGTTTTGCTCACATTTATTTTCATCCCTTTGATTTTCAGGGAATCATGCATAATATTAGTTTCTACAGATAAATAACAAACAGTTGCTTTAACAATTATATAATGTCAATTGAAGCTTTTAAGTGTTAGAATTAAAATTTCTATTACAATGGTTTGCACGTTTGCAGAAATGGCAGACATGCATTTAATTCTGGGTAAGTTTGGTCAGGCTAAAACAGGGTTTCAGATGATTATCTGTAATTCTGGTAATCACAGGTGGATGCCAAGTGAATAGTGCAGCAGCTGCAAGGCGTTATGCGGGAAAATTCCCAATCGGAATATACCAGACAGACGATTTATTCTTTCCATTGATCGTCGTTTACTTTGCGACCGCAACTTGATGCTAATAGTGGTGGTCCAAAAATGGATACAAGCGGTAAGGAGATTTTAGAATTAGTCGAAGAAAACCCTTGAAGCAGTACAAGGGTAATAGCTTCTCAATTAGATGTTGATCACATGATGGTTTGGAGAAGATTGAAGGAACAGCAGCTTCATCCCTATCACTTAACGACCGTTCAAGAATAACTAGATGAAGATTATCCTAAAGGAATGGGATTTTGCGACTGGTTCTTTACGGAAAACGATCAAAATATCAATTTCATTAATCATATTTTGTTTACCGATGAAGCTACCTGGCTTTACGAATCACCATAACGCACACTTATGGGCCGAAGAAAATCCTCACGCAAAAAAAGCGACTCATCACCAAAGGACTTTTATAGTCAATGTTTGGCCAAGCATTATTAAGAATCATTTAATACGACCGGTATTTTTTCCAAATCATTTAAATGGTGCAAATTACTTGCAGTTTTTACGAAATGATTTGCCAGAGTACATCCTATTAAAGTCCCGGTCCCGCACCTGCCGTAGGCTAATTTCTTTGATGTGCCCGAATTCGTAAAACAGGAAATATTATTTCTGACTACAACTATACGTTTTGATATGAAACGAGTAATAATACGAGGGTGGTTTATTTCGTTATACATTTTTCGAGTATTTCAAAATATTGTCCAGACATTCGATTCTAATTTCGGGTCTCTGCTAAACAAATGTGACATGCAAACATGCGAATTTCGTGATTAATTTACCTTGGTAAGATATTGAGTCTGCTGAAACGACGCACAGCTCTGATAACGTTCCTGGTAGCCATATTTTCCGGCGTAGAAAAATCACTGTTAATTTTTATTTTCACTGTTTTACCACTCGAAACACGACACGCGTCTACTCTCAATTGAACTGGAAGATTCTTATTTTAAAATTTTTACACAATTTTCGATGGTCGTAACTGCTGCGGCTGTACGTCCACTTGTTCGTCATTACAGCAGGCTGTATGGAATTAAAATAATAATGACTAACACTTATTATCGTCTATTAGAAAGATTAGATCTCGATTGATACGACGTACAAATACAACTGAAACTGCGTATGATTTTTGTTTTGCTTACCTTGTGTTGTTCGGTGAGATAATAATAGAATCAAGGAAAATGTGCGATGTACTTCTAGATCAGGGGTCGTCAACCTTTTTAATAGGTCGAGCCACTTTGGTAATATTCAAATAGAGGGTGAACTACCCGAAATTGTAGGATAATAATAATCAGGTTGCCCCGTCCTAGCGAAGAAAGCTTACCTGAACCGCCCCAATACAGTCGCCGCCCACCTGCACTGGAATATCTGCAAGGAGTACGGAGTAAAAGTACGTTACAAATGGTACCAACACAGCCCGAACCCTGTCGTTGACACTCCTGAATCCACACAAGTGGAAACCGACAGAACCATACTAGCAAACAAGCCTGACATCAAAGTGAAGAACAAAAAACAGAACACATGCATGCTAAAAGCCGTAGCAATCCCTTTGGACTACAACGTCACCCAGAAGGAATCAAAGAAACGCCTAAAATTGAAATATCGCGAATCGATAAAACAACTTCCCGGAACCCACAACCTGCTGACACTTCAGAAAGTAGTTGTGCTGAGTCCAGCAGCAAGCACAAGATCAGCAACGAAGAAATAATAACCTTAGGTACACGGTTACTTCCTCAGAAAGAAAAAACATAGCACCAAAGAAAAAGCTATGTGATACCGAAGAAAATAATAATAATAATAATAATGATGCACCTAAATAGGAGTTTGCATCCAAATTCGTCCGTTCCACGGTTATATCTCCCAAAAAAGCAGGGAGTATCTCCATAACAAAATGGTTCTGGATGACGCCTGCGAAGTCATCAGAAGTTTGGACCCCCTCCTGCAATTGGTCAAAAGCCATGAAGTTGCAGGAGTAGGAGCATTCCCTTTCAGGTCAGCTCACCGAGCAGCTGATGAACTCTCTCTGATTTTCGATTCCGAGCGGAGAGCGCTTGACTCGGTCACTGAGCTCGACCCCGCTCGGAGGAAAGCCCGCATCAAAGCTGCAGAATTTGATAAAACTGTGCAGCTCCACTTGGATAAGCCTCTACATTCTGTCTTCTTCAACAACATCGAAGACAGGGGCTTATCCTAAGAACTGACGCTTGCATTCGTAAGGTCAGGCGGGCTTAAATCGGAAACAAAAGGGTTTCATCATAGCATGCCAGGATGGAGTTTTCAATATCTTACATTACCGAAGCCGAGTCATGGGTATAGAGGTCTCTGATGTAAAATGCCGGGCCTGCCGTAGGGCGCCAAAAACGCTGATGCATCTGCTTTCAGCATGCACGGTGTATGCAGTTTCGGCCTATATCCATAGACAAAATGCGGCATTTCGAGTGCTATACTATCATCTGAGGCACTCGAACGGTATTGATGAAACTCCAGTGCTGCCCTATGCTCCGGGGGATATTGAGTCCGTTGTGGAAAATGAGGGGTGTCGAATTTATTGGAACTTCTCATTCCCCACCGTCAGGCAGATACAATGCAATAATCCTGACGTAGTCCTCCTCGACCACCTAACTAAGACGTTGTTCGTGATTGAATTTTCGCCTTAAAAGTAGAGGAAAAACGGACAAAATATAGAGACCTTCTCTTCGAGCTTCGCAGACTTTATCCAGACCATTCTGTTGAACTATGCATCCTGATAATAGGCTCCCTCGGTGGTTCACGCCACACACTGCTCTAGGAACACCAGAATATACCAGCTTGCCGACAAACGGCACACGTTTTAGCTGGGGCTATGTAGAGGGCCGTCATCCTGGGATCAATGCGTCTGCTCAGGGCACACGATATCCGGTCCCAGTGATCACTCACCTCACGGCGTGAGGAGTGGTCACTGGTTTCCATCCAGCTCGGCTCTGCGAGGTTTTGGAACCGCAGAATCGTGACTGGGATTAATTAAATTAAATCAATAATAATAATAATAATAATTTAGACATAGTAATACACTTGTACCTGTCAAAAGGATGACTTCATTTCTGGATACATAGTCGGAGACTTGTGTATTCAGAGCTTGCTCTTCCATTCAACACTAGGATAAATATTTATTAAGAAAATACAATAATTTCCGTCCATGTGGAAAAACGCTTAAGTCCAACCGATTCCGAAAAAAGGAAAGAAGACTATTCCTGCAAATTATCGCCCTATAACATTGCTCCCAGTCATATCCAAAGTTATGGAAAAAGCGATTAACACATCACTTATCAAATATCTGGAGAAATTTGAGATAATCCATGACAGACAATATGGATTTCGACAACTTCGGTCTACTGGAGATTTGCTGGCTTATGTCACTCAGCTCTGGACAAACACTATTGAAAAGTTTGGTAAATCCCGTGCAATAGCCTTGGATATATCTAAAGCCTTTGACCGCGTTTGGCACCAGGCATTGTTAAGTAAATTATCTGCCTACGGTCTCCCAACCAAACTGCGCCAATGGCTCTTGAGCTTCATGCAAGATCGCTCCTTACATGTGGCAGTTGACGGTATTTCTTCTGATGCGTTTAAAACTAATGCCGGGGTCCCCCAGGGTTCCGTCCTGTCCCCCACCTTATTTCTTTTACACATCAACGACCTCTTAAAACCCACCACAAACCCCATTTACAGTTTCGCAGACGATAGCACACTTGTCTCAACTTTTACATCCTATCGATCACTTTCGGTGAATGATACAAATAAACTCAGGCAGGAACAGGTTGATTCCATCAATAGAGATCTTAAAGCAATCGTCGAGTGGGGAACCAACAATCTTGTTCAGTTCAACGCTCAAAAAACACAAAGTGCCACGTTTTCCAAGAAAGTGAATTCCTCAAATCATCCCATTACAATGTCCGGAAATACCCTTGAATCAAGTCCCTCCATCTCGATTTTGGGAGTCACGGTGTCCAATAATATGTCTTGGCATGACCATGTTGCTAACATCGCAAAGTCGGCAAGCCAGAGGCTAGGTTTTCTGTGGAAAGCCAGAAAGTTTTTTACTCCTGATCAACTGTTGACGACGTACAAGGCTCAAATCCGACCTCTACTGGAGTATTGCTCGCACATTTGGGGTTCAGCACCAAGGCATTCTCTTCGTCTTCTAGATTCCATTCAGCAAAGAGCCATTCGCTTGATAAACAGCTCAACTCTCACAGATACCCTTCACCCTCTAGAACATAGAAGAAGAGTTGCAGACCAGTCATTGCTCTACAGATATTTCCATGGCAGATGCTCCAGAGAAATAAAAACTCTTGTACCACCATTGGCCACATTCGGCCGAAGAACTCGGCACGCTGATCAGTCTCACCCATTTACTCTCAAGATTGACACTACTAGGACCAATCTTCATCAAGAATCCTTCTTTTACAGGGCAGCTACGGAATGGAATAAGCTTCCAAAATCTGTTTTTCCAGAGAACTATTTAAAAAGCGTGTCCACAATCATTTCCTTTCTATAATCCCTTCCCCTTCTAATAGTCGCAGTGCGGGCTGCCCGCGATAGGCCCACACGATAGGTCTACCCTTTTAGCGACTATTTTCATAAAAATAAAAAAAAACATGCCATAAACGCTTGTGCTGTTGAAAATCTGAGACGAAGATATAAAAAAACAATCCTCATTAGATCAGATAGCCAAGCGGTGGAATCACGGAGAATAGACTCAAAAATTGTGCGGTAGTGTGCCGGAAACCTACGAACCTTGGCTAACCATAACAAGGTCACTTTGTCGTGGGTGCCAGGGCATGAAGATATTTCTGGTAACTAAGAAGCGGACAAACTAGCAAATGGACAAAATGGAGATAATAGCTGCGATAAAGTACCTCCTGTAAGAAGGGGGTTATCACCGCAAGAAATTTATAAGGATATGGTAGAAGTTTTGGGTGATTCTGTCTCTTCGTACCAGGTAATTAAGAACAGATCACGAGATTTTAAACTGGAAAGAGAGCTCAAAATTTTCGCGAAAAAATGAAAAATAATCCTTTTTTCAACAAAACTTGAACTGCTTCAATTTCACAAGAAAGCAGTACTTGTTGCATTTTTACGGTTTATTCTGAACGACTTGAATATCCCTATATCTTGATCACAAGTTGAATAAATTAAGTGCATTACCTGTGCTAACCCTCGGAAGGGAGTGTAGAGAAATCCCTTATCCATAAGAAAAGGTGTCCAATATTTCCGACAATGATAATGACCATGAACTAGAATTAACTACAACTGTGAGTAATATAAATGATACTTACCTAAAATCAAGAGACTTGGAATTATTTTTTATGTATAAAGGTGACGCAATAGTGAGTCAAAATATATCGAATGTAATTCTAAGTGTTGAGTCAGAAATTGTCAGATATAATGTCCAAAACAAAACCAATATTGATGATTTTTTTAAAAAATAATACAACCTACTTTCTTTATGCAAGTATTTTATTTGTGTATATTTGTATTTTATTTGTGTACCGGGTGATTGTTTATATTTTACCCAATAGCTATCTCAGTCTATATTGGTATTACAAAAACGTTTAAATGGACAAATGTGAAGTATTTTTTATGGGCATTCAGAATTCAGTACTATAAAATGCAAAAAAGCATCGTAAACCTAAAAATTTCACATATACTGGTATTTTTTAAATGAAACACCCTGTATTTTATTTTCCTGATCGGTAGAGAAAACAAATTAATGAGGCAATGCATAGCTTTATGAACAGCCAGAAAGTGTCAAAAAAGGCACGTCTGGCTGTGCATAGAGGTGTGTTGGTTGCTACTCTTATGTATGTATGGTAGTGAATGTTGGGTTTGGCAGAAGAAGCATGAAAATAGGATTAATGCTGCGGAGATGAGTAGTCTAAGAAGTATAGCCGGAGTGACTCGGTTGGATAAAGTAAAGAATAGTGAGATAAGGGAACGATGTGATGTAAAAGAAGATGTGGTTACAAAGATAGATAAAGGAATGCTTAGATGGTTTGGACACGTAGAAAGGATGGATGAAGGAAGATTGACGAAACAAATTTATAAGGCGAGTGTGAATGGACGGAAGTCGGTAGAGGTCGACCTCGGCGAACATCGATCTCGATCAGATCGACATTGTTTTGAAGAAAGGCCAGGTCAAAAGTACCAACAACCGACGAGCATGTATGAGAGCACTGATGAAAGTATCGAAAGTATTGAAATCAGAATAGAGGATAAATTGATAGTTTCAATAACCAACCAGGAATGTTAAGGAGAAGCCTCGAAAATTTAATAAAAAGAGTAAATGGGGGCCATTTTAAACACGATGTTCTCTGAACATTACAGGATATCCCTTTTCGTGGGAACCAAAACAAAACAAAAAAAAAAAAAAAATCTTACTCTAAATTTTAGTTATTAAATAAATAAAACAAATATCAATTGTTTTATTATCTACGGCTACTTTGATATAAAGAAATCGTAGCATTTTCGCCTGGCGTTCTACAGCTGCCTTAGATTTATACGAAAAAATCTATATCTTTATAAAAAGTTATGCATAGTCTGAAACTTTAATACAACCATAGGATATCAATTTTTTTAAACCGTATACAGAGAAGTTAATAAAAACAACAAAATCTGTTTTTTTATGGCAGATAGATAATATAGGATATCTCACAATTGTTTTCAGTTACGATCAACTTTTCTTTATAACAATT
Organism: Agelastica alni; assembly: GCA_950111635.1. NCBI lineage: Eukaryota > Metazoa > Arthropoda > Insecta > Coleoptera > Chrysomelidae > Agelastica > Agelastica alni. The sequence continues at coordinate 5,536,278 of OX467708.1, forward strand.
GTCGCTGTTTTTAAAAATAAAGTAAAATTCACATTTTTTGACAAACCCCGTATAGGGTTTAAGAAAATTGATATCTAATAGTTGTATTTTAAGTTTTAGACTAGGCATAACTTTTTATAAGGAATAACTTTTTTCCATAAAACTAAGAATAAAAAAGTTTCCCATATGATTATTATTATTATTATTATTACATATAAACAAGGGCAGAGGGACAAGTCCCTATATTACCAAAAAACTGTAGATAATATACAAATCAATTACCTCCTAGCAAATTAATACATAAATTGGAACAAACAAAAATAAAAAATAAAAAAGATAAGATAACAAAACAAAAGTACAATACTTGTTATCAGGATAAATATTAAATTAAAATTTATTGATTTATAAGGCGGTCCAGTCTATTTTTAAATATGTTGGTAGAAGAAGCAGAAATAATGTCAACATCGAGATTATTCCAGGCGTCAAAAACTCTATTACTCAGAAAATTTTGTCTTGATCTGGTCACAAAGTTTTCTTTTTTAAGTTTTAATTCATGTCCTCTGAGCCGATCGTCATGGTTTAATGGAAATATCACGGAAACGTTTCCAAAGTTGAATTTTAATATTTTAAATGTTGTGATAAGATCTTCACGGTGACGTCTCGAAGTTCAAAAGAAGTTAAGTTGGCCATAGCAAGTCTCTCTTCATAGGAAGGTCTTCTCGGTCCCAAGAAGGCGAGTGCCTTTTCTTTGAACATTTTCTACTAATACACTTTTATCACGAATCAAGTCAGTATACCAGGCGGGCCCCGCATATTCAAGAATGGGTCTTACATAAATGGTGTAAACTTTACAAAACGATTGAAACGTAACTCTCGAAAAACACTTCCGTATAAGATACAGCCTGTTGTTAGCACGTTTGGTTATGGACAAAATATGGTCGGACCAAGTAAGACTACTGTTAATAATAATTCCCGAGTCGTTTTGAGAGAATACGGGGTTTAAAGTTTGACCGTTTATGACGTACGACAGAAGGGGGTTGTTTTTACCGATTCGAAGCACTACGAACTTGGCAGCATTGAGAAGAAGCAACCATTGGAAACACCATAGCGATATAGAGTTTAAATCATCCTGTAGAGATAACTGGTTCGTTATTGGATTTGAATAAATTTTTATGTCATCTGCGTAGAAAGATATTTTGCATGAAACGTAAAAGGGGAGATCGCTGGTGCAAGTGCCCTCTTATCCCAAAGTGATCAAGCTTATGCAGAAGTCTTCGTGATGCCGACTTAATTGGACACACTGTACATTCGAAATCAGAAGAAAGAGCTTTACCGATCAGAAAAATAAAATACAGGGTGTTCCTTTTAAAAAATACCAGTGTATGTGAAATTTTTAGGATCACGATGCTTTTTTGCATTTTCTAGTACTGAAATCTGTATGCCCATAAAAAATACTTCGTGTTTGCCCATTTAAACGTTTTCGTAAGACCAATAATCACTGAGATAGCTATTGAGTAAAATATAAACAATCACCCGGTACATATATGTATATACGAAAATATATAATTAAAGATCAAGAAAATAAAAAAATCTTTTTTATTTTAACTTGGTGTCCGTTATGGAAAAGTTTCGCTGTAAAATATAAAAAGAAAAAAATTATTGGTTTATTAAATCGTTCATTTTCAGCTCGGAAAAGAAAATCCTCAGATTAATCGAAGTGTGTATGTAGCAGATTTTTTTAAAAATAATTTATAAACGTGTATATAACAAGCTCGAAGACATAAGTGATATTCAATTTGGATTCAGAAATGCAATGGGGACACGAGAAACATTATTTGCCCCAAATGTTCTTATACAGAGGTGCCTAGATGTGAACCAAGATCGTCTGTTTTTTGGATTACAATAAAGCATTCGGTTGTGTAAGACACGACATACTCATGAAAATACTAAGTGAGAAGCATATAGACTTCAACGACATGCGAATAAATAGCAATTTATATTACAATCAAAGAGCTGTTTTTAGAGAGAGCGAGGAGATATCAAACGAAATAAAGATTGAAAGAGGAGTAAGACAGGGATGTGTTCTCTCTTTACTCTTTAATCTCTACTCGGAGAAAATCATGCAAGAGGCTATATCTGAAGAAACGGCGGGAATAAGGGTAAAAGGAAAACTCATAAACAATATCCGTTTTGCCGACGATACCCTGGTTATAGCCCAGAGTAGCGCGAACCTACAAAGAATGATGGATAAAATCGTCAACAACAGTGAGAAAGCCGGTCTTCACTTAATATCAAGAAGACAAAACACACGATCATCAGCAAAGCACGTGTCCAGGAAAGTCTTTATATTCGCAATGAGAAGGTTGAGAGAGTGAGAGAGTACAAATACCTGGGTACTATGTTGAACGGGACTGGAGGACGCTAGCGAGAAATAAGATGCAGAATAGGTCAGGCTAGAGCTGCGTTTACAAACATGAGGAAAATATTCTGCACTAGAGACCCGAGTTTTAAACTTAAGAACCAAGTCCCTCCATCTCGATTTTGGGAGTCACGGTGTCCAATAATATGTCTTGGCATGACCATGTTGCTAACCTCGCAAAGTCGGCAAGCCAGAGGCTAGGTTTTCTGTGTAAAGCGAGAAAGTTTTTTACTCCTGATCAACTGTTGACGACGTACAAGGCTCAAATCCGACCTCTACTGGAGTATTGCTCGCACATTTGGGGTTCAGCACCAAGGCATTCTCTTCGTCTTCTAGATTCCATTCAGAAAAGAGCCATTCGCTTGATAAACAGCTCAACTCTCTCAGATACCCTTCACCCTCTAGAACATAGAAGAAGAGTTGCAGACCAGTCATTGCTCTACAGATATTTCCATGGCAGATGCTCCAGAGAAATAAAAACTCTTGTACCACCATTGGCCACATTCGGCCGAAGAACTCGGCACGCTGATCAGTCTCACCCATTTACTCTCAAGATTGACACTACAAGGACCAATCTTCATCAAGAATCCTTCTTTTACAGGGCTGCTACGGAATGGAATAAGCTTCCAAAATCAGTTTTTCCAGAGAACTATGACCTGCAACTTTTTAAAAAGCGTGTCCACAATCATTTTCTTTCTATAATCCCTTCCCCTTCTAATAGTCGCAGTGCGGGCCGTCCGCGGCCCGCACGATAGGTCTACCCTTTTTGCGACTATTTTCTTAAAAAAAAAAAAAAAGATCAGACTAGCCAAACGTTATGTTTTTTCAATACTTCGCTATGGAATGGAGTCGTGGACAACGAACAAAGATGACTTAAATAGATCGAAATGCGAGTCTACTGACGGATACTCAGGGTTTCTTGGACAGAACGGGTAACAAAAGCAGAGATATTGAGGCGAGTAGGTAAAGAGGCAGAAATAGTGAACGCGATAAAAACAGGAAAACTTGCCTATCTGGGTCATTTTATGCGCGGTGAAAGATACCGCATGTTACAGCTAATAATACAAGGAAAAATTCGGGGTGAACGAAGTGTGGGAAGAAGACGCACTTCATGGCTAAAGAACTTGAGAGAGTGGTATTATCACTGTACTTCAATAGAATTGTTCCGAGCAGCCGCATCCAAAGCAAGAATCGCCATGATGATAGCCAACCTTCTAAGAGGAGACGGCACGTGAAAAAGAAGAAGTGTATGTAGAAAGGATGATTTTTGTTTCGTTAAAAATGTAGTTACCTTGCCAGCAACAGAAGTAATTGTCTCGGCGGTACGAAATCTCCGGAAACTTCGTCGAAGTATCCGAATTTCATGGCTGCGTTTTTCTTTACCATCTTCTTTCTACCGCTGGACGTCCTGCTCAAACTGATCTTCGACATGGACTCCGCCAAGTCCATCTTTTCGCGAAAGTTCTTCAAATTTATCGGGAATTCGTCGGCGTCCATTATTGTTTATTCTAAGAGCGTTACGACAGTAAACAATAAGAATCAACAAAAGTCACTGTCCGCAAATAATTTACAACTTTTTATTGTAAAGAGCAAACGCACGTTAAAAGGTATCAAACCATATCACAAATCGTGTAAAACTGCTCACGCAAAAGGTTGTCGAATAACGCGCCTCGGTTTCGGCATTCGATAAAGTAAAGACAGCTACTCGCACGGAAGGCGGTTAAGACCGCCGCTTTTATCTTCCGGAACGCCTTGCGATAAATTCGAATGCAACCCCGACGCGTTTATGCGGAGACTCAGGTGTGGACTTGGCGAACGGGTCGTCGTCATTCGTCGTCGCTACATTATGTTCGGACGGACAAATCTTTTGACGATTATTAATTTATTATTCTTTAAATATTATTTTATTCCGCCAAATTCAATTTGTTCCCATCACTAAGTTTAAGATTACCGAGATCAAAGAAACAATCAAAAAACTAAATAATAAAAAATCACCGGGATACGATCTAATAACGGCCCAAACACTAAAAGAGTTACCTGAGGCTGCTACCAAATTAATTATGTACATTTCAACGCTGTTCTAAGGCTGGGCTACTTCCTCTCTCAGTGGAAGGTAGCTCAAATAGTGTTATTCCCAAAACCCAACAAAGATCCTACACAACCCTCATCTTACCGTCCAATAAGCCTCCTACCATTAACTTCTAAGGTATTTGAGAAGCTTCTACTAAAGAAAAAAGACATCATCATAATGGAAAATAATTTAATACCCAATTACCAATTCGGCTTTCGACAACATCACGGCACAATTGAACAAGTTCGCAGAGTAGTCAGAACTGCAAGAGAAGCACTAGAAGCCAAAAAGTATTGTACAGCGGCATTTCCCGATGTCTCCCAAGCCTTTGATAAGGCGTGGCACAAAGGGCTAACAGCAAAACTTAAGAAACAAATGTCACAACCAATCAGCATACTTCTTCAATCATTGACCTTGACCGGGAGATTCTTTCAGGTTAGATTAGGGGAATCACACACCACTATACATCATATCCACTCTGGTATACCTCAAAGAAGTGTCCTAGGACCAACACTCCTATACACCGCAGTGCCAACATCAGACAACACCACTATCGCAACTTATGCCGATGATACTGTCATCATGGCCTCTCACGAAGTTCCTGTCCTAGCTTCTCAGCTACTGCAACACCACCTACATAGACTTCAAGCATAATTCAAGCAACGGCTAATCAAAGTCAACAGCTTTAAGTCAACACGCATAACGTTCACACTACGAAAAGGAATTGTACCAACTGTAAGTGTGAACAACTCCAAGTTACCAGTACATGATAACGTCAAATACTTGGGAATTCACTTTGACAATCGACTAACATGGAGAAAACATATATGGACAAAAAGACTACAACTTAACATAATATACAGAAAGATGTACTGGTTTATGAACCGCGACTCACATCTCAGCATAAAAAACAAACTGCTAATCTATCAGTGCGTATTAAAGCCTGTCTGGACATACGGAGCTCAAATCTGGGGAACTTCAAGTGACTCAAACATTCAAATAATACAGCGCTTCCAGTCAAATGTACTAAGACAAATCTGCAACGCTCCTTGGTACGTCCCGAACAACATAATACACAGAGACCTACAAGTAACAACGATTAAAGATGCCATCAATTCACTGCATACCAAATATCAGAGTAGACTACGACACCATCCCAATACACTTGCAAACGACCTTCTAATTCCACTACTAACCAGAAGACTGAAAAAACGAGACCCACTGGACCTCAACGTTCGTGCATAATTATATAAATCTATAGACTATTTCATTTGTTGTCTCGTCCCTTGTCTCAGCTGCGTAGATCATCATGGGTCTGACACATGTCTTATAAATGCGGATTTTGCTTTCAGTACTTATGTACTTATTCCGCCAGATTATATCTCTCAGAAAACCCGATATTCTCGATGCTTTTATTGCCTGCCGTTTAACAGGGGCGTACTCGTTGACCACAATCCGTAACAATATTTAGACCGTTGAAATACCTTGTCGTAGGTATCGTCGTACTTTGCCTAAGCACAGATGGAAATACCATAGTGGATTATTAATTCATGGTACGAATTTGAAGAAACGGATGTCATATTACAGGAATTGACCGTCCAGAAGTTTGTTAGTTGCTTATTTAAAATTTCCGAATGGTACGGAGCATTATCTAATACAATGACAGACGGTTCATGTAACGATGGTAATAGTTTCTCTTTTAACCATTAGACAAACATCTCTGTATCTATATCGTCATGATAATGGGCCGATTTTGATTTTGACGAAAATAAAAGATCCACCCCATCAAAAAAACCATGCTTTTCACCTGCATGCACAATAATATGTCTTTTTCCTTCACTGTCGGTGTGTTTCATAGACTTTATGTGATCGTCCTGCCAAATTCTTTTTATTCCACCCTTATCAAAAGTCCAAGTTTCGTCCAGATAAACAAATAAAGAGCATTCTTGTTTACAGTGAGAATAATTTTTAAAAAATCAGTACTATGCGATTTTAATGTCGGTACCCACTACAATGATAACCCAGGACTACTAATTAATTTTCTAGTAATCTAAAAAGTAATCTAACCTCTCTTATTATGGACAATAAATAAATTTATTAAGAACAGATTTGGTTGCAAAATTAACCGTGCTAACAAATAAAAATATTGACCCTTAATTTCCAATCAAGAAGTCCTTTATAAAATATAATTCGTTACCTACGAAATTTGTTTAAAAATATTAGGAGAATTTACTTTCGTACTTCTTACAGTTAAATACTGGTTATCGAGTTTCTAACGATAATCTGAAACCACCGTATATTCGTGAAATTTGCTATAAGTTGGATCATTTTATAACGAGTGTACGAGGGTTTTATAAAAAGGTAGTATAAGTTGTTTTTTTTTTGCAGAAAAGACGCAAAAATAGTTGCAGGATTTAAAATAAAACAAGTGTATTGTCTATTGTAGAGAGTTTTATAGGGGAGGTATAATAAGTTGGGTTTTTTTTGCACGAAAAATGCAACAACTTTTGTGGGGTTTTTTATTCAAAAAATATATTGTTTGAAGCAGAAGGTTTAACAGGAAGTTTTTGTGCAGAAATAACTTAAAAATAATGACAGACTTTTTTAAAAACAATGTATATTGTTTAGAGTAGAAGATTTATAGAGGGGGTATGATAAGTATGTTTTTTTGCAGGAAAAGCGCAATTATTGTGACGGGTTTTGTTGAAAAAATATAAATATTGTTCACGGTAAGGAATTTTATGGGGTTTTAGGGTTTCAAAAGAAAAAACGCAAAATGTGGTAATGTGGCAGGTTTTTTTTCTCCAAAAATACGCCTTTAATTGTGTTAAAAACATTCAACCTTTTCTTTTTCGGATTTTTTTTTAAACAAAGGCAAGTGAAAATTTCAATGGACACTAGGGGAGCCCCTCATGCCCCCTAGCAGTGTGGGACTTAAACCCATAAAAACACCTCCTAAAACGTTACAACTGAATGGAACCCAGAGGCTTACCCTATTGTTTATGCTTTTTTATGTTTCAGTATGTATATATATATATATATATATATATATATATATATATATATATATATATATATATATATATATATATATATATATATGTGTGTGTGTGCTTAAGCGTAGTGATTCACGGATGGTGAAATGTGATGAAATATCGATTCGGGATTGCATCCGTTTGTTAGTTAAAAACCGTTAAGGTGCCCCATCTTCTCTATTTCAATGGCAGATGTTAGTTGTTTGTTTTTAATGGCCAACTTGTGTTCTTCTAATCTGGCAGAGATTCTTCGATTAGTTTGCCCGACGTAGGTTAAATTTCAATTTCCACATGACACGCTGTAGACACCTTAATTTTCTAGTTTAATTTTGTGTTTGGGGTTTCTTAGAATAGATCTTATAGTTTGGTGAGGTTTATAAGCTGTGGAGATGTCATATCCTTCGAAAATATGAAATCGTGAGATTTATTTCTTTTAAGGCGTCCGACTATGCTGCAAATTATTTGACAGTTCGAACAACTATTCAAATTTTGTTATTTTATGTCATATGAAACAATTGCACCCGATCATGTCAACATTACACTAATAATTACATTCGGTGCAATTATCAATCAGTACGACAATAAGATTGAGTTTGACAACTTCATTCCCAATAAATTTTAAAATGTCACGTTTTGGCAATGCGAATGTTTAAAGTATAAATGCGCTAATCAAAGAAAAAATTCCCAGAAATACAACCCACAGTAACAAATATATTTGGGGAATATTTATGGAAAACTCTTATACCACCACTGGCCACATTCGGCCGAAGAACTCGGCACGCTGATCAGTCTCACCCATTTGCTCTCGAGATTGACACTACAAGGACCAATCTCCATCAAGAATCCTTCGTTTACAGGGCTGCTACGGAATGGAACAAGCTTCCAAAATCAGTTTTTCCAGAGAACTATGACCTGCAACTTTTCAAAAAGCGGGTTCATAATCATCTCCTTTCTATGATCCCTTCCCCTTCTAATAGTCGCAGTGCGGGCCGTCCGCGGCCCACACGATAGGTCTACCCTTTTTGCGACTATTTTCAGTAAAAAAAAAATAAAAACAACACCTTATCACCTTAGGGTTTATTAAGGTCATTCTGGCGACAGATAAAATACTTGTAGTCAAAAACGTTTCATCTGAAATTGGAGCGATTCTTATAATATTTCAACGTATCGGCCGAATACCTCGCTGAACATTTAAATAAACACCGATACATAATAATTAGTGTTGTTAAACATATAAACTACGGTAGTAGTTTGTAGATAATTTTGTATTAGTCACTAGGAAATGAAATGAACGTTTTATAGCAGATGACCTCCCAAGTTCATGTTTACAATCATCGCAACGCCGACCGCTACACCGATTATTCCAGAGTCGAACGATATAATTACTGTTTTTATTATTATAAGTGACATAAAAAGTCAATCGATCGATATCCAATTAAAATTCCGGTCGAACTTAACCTCGTTAAGTTTCTTTACGATCCCCATTGAGCTGACACTCTGGACGAGCGAGAGCTAATGGACTGTATTTTTGAGATTAATGAATAATAAAAATTAAACGTATAAGAAGAAGTTCCTTTATAAGCAACCTCGAATGTGAAATATTTTTGTTAGAGACAATTCAACTCACGTATAAAAAATCGCATATGCCACATTGCAATTGTCACTTTGACAGCTGCAACTTTTACAGCGACAAATGCACTAGTGGTTTTTTAACTTATTCATTTCATGAACGACAATCTTAGCAAGTAGTGAAGAGAAAATAAGAAACTGGCCTTTCTTCAAAACAATGTTGATCTGTTCGAGATATGTTCGCCGAGGTCGACCTCTACCGACTTCCGTCCATTCACACTCGCCTTAAAAATTTGTTTCGTCAATCTTCCTTCATCCATCCTTTCTACGAGTCTAAACCATCTAAGCATTACTTTATCTATCTTTGTAACCACATCTTCTTTTACACCACATCGTTCCCTTATCTCACTATTCTTCACTATATCCATTAGAATCACTCCGGCTATACTTTTCAGACTACTCATCTCCACAGCATTAATCCTATTTTCATGCTTCTTCTGCCAAACCCAATATTCACTACCATACATAAGTGTAGGAACCAATACACCTCTATGCACCGCCAGACGTGCCTTTTTTGACACTTTCTGGCTGTTCGTAAAGCTATGCAGTGCCTCATCCATTTGTTTTCCTGCTAACGCTCTTCGCTCAATGTCACTGTCATACTTTCCATCTCTCGTAAATTTTGAACCCAGGTATACAAACAACTCATTTACTTGTTCCACTCTTTCTCCCTTAATCAGAACTTCACAGTTTGTCCTGCTTTCTTCTCTTTCAAAAACCATTACTACTTTTTTATAAAACCCTCGTACACTCGTAATAAAATTAATAAAATGTTTATTTTCAATGTTTCACAAATAAAGTTTGCATTGATATGTTTCTTATTCATTAAAGTTTCTGCCGAATTACATGTTTGTATTGATATCAGGTAAATTTGTGTTGTTCAAAATTCCAAAAATATTCCCCAAATATATTCGTGACTGTATTTCTGGGAATTTTTTCTTTGATTAGCGCATTTATACTTTTAGTCCAAGCAATACGGCATGAAATGAGTGATTTTTTGACATTAATTCTACCTGAAAACCGACTGTGCCATTATGTTCAGGTAAGTGGAGACATTATTTGTATAATGTTTTCGACTCTCAAATGTGGTGACCCTATTTATTATAAACATTTTAAACAAAAAAAAGACATTTTTTTTTAGTTTTTTGTTTGTTTGTTAATAACTTAACAAATAATGAAGTAATCGAAATGGTTTGAAAAACAAAATGTAGGTAATTTTATTACGAACAAAACAAGCTTTCGAGCGACTTTATCGGATTATTAGAGGCCGAGAAAACTAGGGAAAAACGGGAAATTTAACGTTTTTTTAAAAATTCATATCTCCGTTGTTTATTATTTTGTAAAATCGAATCTTTGCAAAAATGTTCTAGTACTTATGCACTTCACGTGTGCAAAAAACTGTCGCTGTGAATCAATCGGTTTGGGTGTAATTGTAATTCAAAGTTTTTTAAGCGATATTTTGCAAAATCGCTGGATGCGTCTGAGATAATTCGATTTTAAATTTTAAAACTTTCAAATATATTAAACAACCGTCTATGAATAAGGTAAGTAGCTACAGCGAAGCCACACATCCCTGTCCAACATATTTTTCGGTGTTTAACCAGTCTGTGTAAGCTCCGTTTATCCTGACAGAAGCACTGGAATCCTCGCGCTTGTGTCAAACTACCGCTCACCCCTTGCGGAGACAATTTCGACCACAATTCATTCATCACTGCTCTTCCAAGTCCACGTAAGCCCAGTATTAAGTTTAACGTTGTTTTAAATCGCGTTGAGTGATATCTTAAACCCGCAAAACGTTTGGGGTAACATTTTAAATCGTAGAAATCTCAAACGAACAACACATTACATCGTTTTTAATAAATAGCTTCTAGCAAAGTTAGGACATTATAATAACGACATCCTGTATAAAGTAAGACCGAAACAAAATTCGGTAGCGTTGTTTATTGTTGTCGCATTTTCAGTTGTATTTTAAATATTGAATAAATTATTGTTATACTCCGTTCGCTTGGCGTGAATAGCACGCTACCTAAACGATAGCAATAATAAATTATAGTTTAAAAAAACCTAAAAAACACGCTTTTAGAGTTAATCAAACTAAAAAGTAAAAAGTAATTCTTAACATAAGAATAAAATGACTGACGAGAAAATTAATGTCACTGTTCTAAAAGCGTGGGGTGCTCTGTATGACATTTTTAAACTAACTCAGCGTTTCGGAATGAAAGCACCCCCACGCTTTTAAATCGGTGACATTAATTTTCTCGTCAGTAATTTTATTGTTATGTTAAGAATTATTTTTTACTTTTTAGTTTAATTTTAAAAGCGTGTTTTATAGTTCTTTTAAACCATAATTTATTTTTTACTCTTAAGTTTAACTCTAAAAGCGTGTGTTTTAGTTTTTTTAAACTACAATTTATTTTTCGCTTTTTAGTTCGATTTGTTTTACTCACCCTCTTGCCATTCATCCCTCGGCACGTTTCTCACCAGTATATTGGATTGGGTGAATTATAAAATGACATTGGAACTGCGCGCATGCGTAGTACACGCACTAGTTCTATCTCTCTTACTCTCATGCATCCCTGAATAAATTTATGAATCCTGGCGAAACTAATCAGGATAATCGAATTATTGCATTGTCGTCGTGCTTTGACAAGTGTGCGAGGTTTAAATTAAATCTGAATCGCTTAAAGTAGGGCAAAATCGAGGCCAAAGAGTCAGTTATAAACAAACACACGGGTGAAACTAATATAAGCGTGTTAAAAATAAGATGAATTCTATAATGTTAAACTATGCTTATGTTAACAAAACTAAATCTATTGAAAATATGATGGGTGGTCTGAAGATCATTTCCAGTAGATACAACCAAAAGAGTAATAAAATGTTGTTAATACTTTAGCAGAGTAAAACACCTAACGAAAATTTACCAATAATAAAGAAAACAAATTGTGCACCAAATAAATTTCCTTTGGAAAAAGCTGGATCGTAGATCAGTCCTTATGAAAAAGGAGATAGTTAGAAGGAGAAGACAGTTTTTGAGGGGAATTATAAAATTGAGAGCAGATGGAAAACCAATTTTTTATTTAGATGAACCTGCTTGATTAAAGGTCACACTGTTGTAAAAATATTTCAAGACAAATAGATTGAAAATTATAGGCAAGCGGTTTTGGAAGGGTTTAAAGACTTGTGATACATGCTGTTTAACATCGTGATGGATGAGGTGATAAAGCAGGTACTTAAACTGAAGGGATATAGAATGGGATACAAGAAAATGAGGATTCTTGTTATGTCGACACCGCAGAGCTGATAGCGGAAAAGGATGATAGTTTGCAGTGACTCCTTCATCAGTTCTACAAAACAGCAAAAGAACTACTTGGAATGACAATATCAACCACGAAAACGACCTCAAAAGTGCCAATCAGCAACGGCAACAGCGGCATGTCTGAATAACATGATATGAAGTAACAAATACGTAGGAGTTGAAGCAAAATCGCGTATCTATAAATAAGTCATCAGACCCACAATGACTTATGAAGCCGAAACTAGACCAGAAACATCAAGAACTAGAAGAATTTTAGAGACAGTACGGATAAAGGTGGTGCGCAAGATGGCGGGCAAGACGCTGATGGACAGGGAAAGAAGCGAGGACATCAGGACAATGTGTAAGATAGGATGGTATTAACGACTGAATACTACATAAAAAGATGAAATGGAACGACCATACCAGTCGAATGTCATCAGAAAGAATGGTAAAAATAACAAGGGACAAATCACCATCAGGTCGCCGAAGCATTTGACGACCCAGAAAACGCTGGAGTGCCAATCTTCCTGGAATTGAGGCCCAGGCAGCGGCATGATGAAAATACATACACTATCAGCCATATACTAGAGAAAAGAACAAAAAGAAGAAGGTTTTATTGTTAATCTACCTAAAAAGGGACATACTTATGGGAAAACAAGGTGGTCAAAGTAAAAAAAAATAAAACTGCAATGGGTATAAGCGAGCATACACTTATTTTACATAGCGCCAATCTGTTAAAAAATAAATTTTATACGCCAAGCGAACTGAGTATAATTAGCATAATTTTCTAAAAGTGGTATACGAGGCGTGGCCATAAAGTTCTGAGACTCGTTGCGTTAGTGACAAACTGACAATTAAAATGTCATATTCGATGAAAAGTCAGCTTTCGAACAAGATTTGTCTCCGCTTATATTTCCTAGCACTTTATTGTCATACCTCGTATCATTTCCAATGCGAAAAATATACGGCGGGGGATGATCAATTCAAGTCTTACTGTAAATTTCGGTAAAAATCGATAAAGAAAACCATCAATAAATTTTACATCAGCCATCTCAGAGTGACGTTTCCACGTCACCATCTACGATTTTATAGCATCGTTCCCACGTAAATTTTGTTTACTACAATCTTACGAACGTCGGAAATCGTAATTGTAAATAAATTATTATTAAACATTTAGTTTACAGATTTGACCATGACTGAACTGGACACGTAAACTAAACTATCATCAGCTGTCGATGGTGGTGTCATAAATGCACGAAACGGTGTAGCAAAATTATATGACATGACATCTTATTGACGCGAATAGTAGGATGAAGTAGTATGAGGTGGCTTAAGGCCTATCCCACTGCGGCCTTTCTAGATCTATTGTGGTCCTCATCATATTATTCTCTAGCTATTGTCATTATGAAGCCTCCTAACTACAGCTTTCATAGCAGATCATGTCCTTTCCCTCGCTGATTCCTGTATCATTTTCGTTTTCCAGCATCCTCGCCACTCTATCTACGATTACCATTATGAAAACTTCTACGTCCCCTCATCCCATTCTACTCCCATTTTCCCCATTACTTTAGCTTCTCTTGCTTTTTCCAGCACCTTCGCCACTCTGTCCGAGTGGCTTCCTTCTTAAATGTGAACTTCTGTGTGCTCGCGTCCCTTGTTCTTTCTTCTTCCCTTCTCTTCTAATACAGACTGGATCTTCTAATTTAAAGTTCTTGTTGCTTTCTTAATTTTCCTCTTGGTGTTTGCACTATGTTCTTCTTCTTCTTCTTCTTTAGATACCCTGTCCTCCTCGTACGTTGGCAATCATCAGCGCTATCTGAACCTTGTCTACAGCTCGCGGAACAGCTCACTCCATACCATTGTCTTAAGTTTTTTAGCCAGGATATCTTTCTTCTACCCGGGCCTCTTCGTCCTTCGATCTTCCCTTCTATAATAAGTTTTAAAAGTCGATACTTGTCATTCCTTAAGATGTGACCGAAATACTCCAGTTTGCGCTTTTTCAGTGTAAACAGAACTTCCGGCTGCTTGTCGAGGCGTTGAAGTACCTCGGTGATACGCACTTTTTCTACCCAGGAGATTCTTAATAGCTTTCTGTACGTCCACATTTCAAAGGCCTCCAATTTTTTGCACATCGCATCTGTCAAAGTCCAAGCTTCCATTCCATAAAACAGTATGCTGAACACGTAACAGCGAAGCATTCGGACGCGCAGAGGCAAGCTTAAATGTCGGCTGCAAAGTACCTTACGCATCTTCAGGAACGAAGCACGAGCTTGTTCTATTCTGGCACGAATCTCCTGCATGCCGTCCCACTTCTCATTTAGTTGACACCCAAGGTATTTAAAAGTTTTTACTCGCTCAATTCGTTGACCGTTAATTGCCAGTTGTCCGTCCACGTTGTTTGATTTGCTAACTGCTAGCCACTTTGTCTTTCTCACGTTCAGGCCAAGTCCGGCCTTTGAGTTTGCAGCTGTCACGCGGCTTACCAGTTCCTGCAGTGCTTCCAGGGAGTCGGCAACAAGAACCGTGTCATCCGCACTATGTTCTACCACCTCGTATAGACTGCTCACCGACAGCTTCTCCTACTATCCTAGCTCCATCTCTTTTCTTATTTTTACCATCTCATATGCTTCTCAGTCTTGCCCCTCTTGCGCTTCCTTGCTTCCTCATCTTAAGCCCTAGTGGCTTTCTGACGGTTAAGCTGTTAAGCTTATAATATCCCAGTTTACCTGTCTTATTAGATCTACTGTAAATTAAGACAATTTCTTTAAGAGATGTTTCACCTGGTGTATTTTTTCCCACTATTCCTGCGTTTTTTCGGTTATCCATTATCCTTTGGCTGCGTTTATTGTGAACTTTGCTACGTCCCAGGAGGATCTCTGACCGACAAATGGCGTTGGCGGTTTTTGCCAATTTCATCCTACTTTTTTTCACCATGATGGCTCTCTTGCCCCGGTACCCAAGCTACTGTTACCTCGCGAAAAAATTTCTGACTTGAATTGATCACCATTTGGTTTTTTTTCAGCTGTTACGCAAAGAAAGCGACCAAGAGAAGAGATTCAAATGTTTTACGTACTTACCAACATTACACTAGCAAGAAACTGACCACAGGACGATCTTACGCGGCAGATCACTCGTACCACAACAAAACCCAACCGGCATATGTCGACTTGTTAAAGAGCCAATGGACAATGACCGGTTTTTTTTAACAGTCTTCCCCCCATCGAAATATTTTTTAAAAACTATCCTTTGTATTTATTGATCCACGTTTAAATAATTACGACCGGGTCAGATAGGTTGAATTTTAATGATAAAATAATGTTTACCAAATAGAGCTGAACGATGATAGTACTCTCTCAGTCTAAGATAAACGTGACGGTTAATGATCGTCAATTTTTACTGCTAGAATGTTCCTTTGTAAAATTCTACCACCAAAAAACAACTCGAATCATAATTGATAATTTTAATATCGCAAAAATAATTAATAATAACGGGGACAAAGGTTTTAAAATTAAAAAAAAAACAGTAAATAATACACAATTACAACAAATGTTGTCCGTTAGTAGTTACTGGAACATTTGCTGATGACACAGCAATTATATCAATGGACAATTCACCAGACATTGCAGCACAAATGCTTCCAAACAGTCAAGATTAAGTATCCAAATGACTCATATACTGGCGAATCAAAGCCAACGAAACCAAATCTGTCCGGGTTACTTTCACAAACAGGAAAGAAACATGTGCACCTATCACTCTCAACGGCATACCTCTACCGCAAGAGGATCACGCCAAGTATCTTGGATAGACGCCTAACCAGGAAGAAGCATATTTTCACAAAGCGATTAGCTGTTGGCTATTTGAGATATGCGGACCACACGGTGCTAATTGCTGCTAGTCAGGAAGAACAGGAAGAGTGACCGAGTCATGTAACAAGTATGGGCTTAGACTCAATACTTCAAAAACCAAAGTTATGGTTGTCAGCAAAACACCAATACCACCAATACAAATCGGGGCATACGGGATACAGCTAGAAAAGGTTAACAACATCTCATACCTGGGCGCTAATATCAATGACAACTGGGACATGAGCAAAGAAATAAAGATCCGTATCGAAAAAGCCAGAATCGCCTTCTTTAAATTAAAAAGAATTCTCTGCAACAAAGGAATCACTTTAAAATTAAAAATCAGACTAACACGCTGCTACATACTCTCCACATTGCTCTATGGAGTAGAGAGTTGGACGCTGACCGACTCATTATTGAAGAGGCTGGATGCCTTCGAAATATGGGTCTACAGAATCCTGCGAATAAGCTGGATGGACCGAATAAGAAATGGGGTGGTTCTACGACGAATGAGGAAAAACACAGAAATAATTAAAATAATAAAAAGCCGAAAACTCGAATACTTCGGCCACGTGATGAGGCATCCAGAGAAATATTACCTCCTTCATATAGTGATGCAGGGTAAGATTGCAGAAAGTAGAGGTCCAGGACGAAGAAGAACATCTTGGATCAGAAATCTTCGAGAGTGGTATCGCAAATCATCCGTTGAACTATTCCGAGCTGCGATAAACAAAGTTATTATAGCCAATATGATTGCCAACGTTCGATAATAATCGGACAGGGTACCGGAAGAAAGAAGAGAACAGTTGCGCACTATGTTCTGGCTACTTAATAAAAAATCACGACTCTCACTTCAAAACAAACTATTGCTTTATAAATAAACAAAATCAAACATTGAAATAATACAGAGATTCCAGTCGAAGATACTAAGAATAATAACAAACGCACCCTGGTATGTCTCAAACATTAGACTCCATCACGGCCTCTGCGTCAAGTGTTATAGAAGAAATCTCGGAAAGGACAAAAATGTACAAGAAGCGAATCACTAATTATCCAAATATGCTGGCGGTCAATCTAATTACCACCCAAACAGTTGCTAGTAGACTAAAAAGAAACTTTTTTTATTTTTTGTCTTATCATTGGTGGTATGGGACTGCATTCAGGCCCCTTACTGAGTTAGCGACTGCAAATAAGGTCACTCTTACATGGGTTCCTGGTTACACGGGGACAAATGGCAACGAGGTAGCCGATGAACTGGCCAGAAATGGGACCATGGTGGAACCAAAAAGCTAGTTGGTCGGATTGCCAATTGCCGAAGCGAAACATGAATTGAAACTAATCCTTGAGCAAAAACATATCGCTCAGTGGAATGCAAATACTGGCTGCAGAACATCAAAACAGCTGATGAAAAAACCTCTCCAGAAGAGAGCAGACGCACTCTGGACGATGAACCGGAGTAGGCTAAGCAGCACGCTTGGTCTGCTCTCTGGCCACATCGCACCAAGGGCGCACCTCTTCAAACTTAAGCTGGCGGCTGAGAAAAACTGCCGAGTATGCGGCGAAGAAGAAGAGGGCAGCATACACATTCTGTGTTGCTGCCCAATGCTAGCGGTGTACAGGTACCAAACCTGGGGCCGCATGATAATGGATCCAAGTGATCTAAATGATGAGACAGGGCCAACAGAAATCCTGCGGTTTGCCAAAACCATCGGACTGGAACTCTGATGCCCTAAAGACACAGCGGTAGTCACAGAGGATCATAAGATCTAGGTGACCCAGGTGCCTATACCAATGGCCCAACCGCAAGAATGTTGTGTAATGTATTGTCTCACCAACCTGTGTTTCACAGGCAAATATTACATTGTGTCATTCTTCTGTTTTGTCTATGATATAACCATGAGTAAGTTGTGTGTGCAATATAAAGAGTCTTGCGAGAAGGACCTGATGTCTCCTGAGCATTGGAGTGTATTTTAATTGTTTTACTGACGTCTTTATTTCGTTCAGCTTTGTCCCGCTGATGTTCCATTTTTGATTTTGGACGGCCCGTACTGCGACTATTAGAAGGGGGAGGGATTATAGAAAGGAAATGATTGTGGACCCGCTTTTTAAAAAGTTGCAGGGCATAGTTCTTTGGAAAAACTGATTCTGGTAGCTTGTTCCATTCCGTAGCAGCCCTGTAAATGGGTGAGACTGATCAGCGTGCCGAGTTGTGGTGGTTTAAAAAATTTTAATTTTTGTACAACTCTTCTTCTGTGTTCTAGTGGGTGAAGGGTATCTGTGAGAGTTGAGCTGTATATCAACCAAATGGCCTTTTTTTTAATAGAATCTAGAAGGCGAAGAGAATGCTTTAGTGCTGAACCCCAAATGTGCGAGCAATACTCCAGTAAAGGTCGGATTTGAGCTGTGTACGTCGTCAACAGTTGATGAGGAGTAAAAAACTTTCTAGCTTTCCACAGAAAACCTGTCCTATGGCTTGCTGACTTTGCGATGTTATCAACATGGTCATGCCAAGACATAATATTAGACACCGCGACTTCCAAAATCGAGATGGAGGGACTTGATTTAAGGGTATATCCGGACATTGTGATGAAATGATTTGAGGAATTCACTTTCTTGGAAAACGTGGCGCTTTGTGTTTTTTGGGCGTTGAACTGAACAAGATTGATGTCTATTGATGGAGTCTTGCCCTCCATCATCAACTGTAAGAAATTATATCTTTCACTTCGTATGATATGCCCCAGATATGCCGTTTTCCTCTTTTTAATGGTTTTAAATAATTCGCGTTTTTTGTTGACGCGTCTAAGAACCTACTTATTTGTCAATTTCGCCGTCCAAGGTATATTAAGGATTCTGGGGTATAGCCACATCTAGAGACGGGGTCACCTTTTTTTTAAACACCCCGTAGATCCGTAAACTGATCTATACATCCGCTCAAATTTAATCCAGACGAGAAATCAACCGGAACCCTGAGTAATAATATTTTAATCTCTTCCTTTGGTTACTTTGCTGTTAATAAATAGTTTGAACATTAAAATTTTAAATATATTTACTTTTTATTTGTACAATATTAATGATAATTATTTTTTTTTCATTTCAGACAGTTGGGTAAAATTATTTAAAATTTTTTTTCAGTACTTTAATTTGATAAAATAATTTAGTTTAATGGGTATTATTAAAACTGCTCGCTACACAATTAGCAACTCTTGAGTTGGAATAATTTGGTTTCATAAAAGTAACTTATAACATTACACATAATTGGCTTTAGAAAGGAAACTTTAACGTAACACAAAATTGTCGCCCAACATTTGGGAAGTAAGTTTTTTAAAGTTACAGAAAATTGGCACCCCACTTTTGTAACTTTAGAAAAACAGTTTGGTTATGGTGACACAATTTGGCGCCCAAATTTTGGGGTTTAGAAAAATACTTTTAGTAGGCTACAACACTACACTACAACAATTTGATAAAAAACTGAGTATCACCTATTCATAAATATATTCTCATAAAAAACTAAATATTATTCGATATATATATTCTCATTTTGAACAAACAGCACGCCACTGATTACAAGCGTGGCCATAAGTCGACAATAATATTACAGCGTTGTCAGCACGAGGCAGGGACAAAGAGAATCGATTGGTATTCTTTGTCATACTCATGGCCACTCTCATGTAATTATTGCAACAAAACAAACAGAGTTTTATGAATGGGATGTTTGCGTCTCCTCTGGATAATAGGTCTATGGACAGAACATATCCTGGATTCCATTACCCGCTTCCTTATTAAAATGGCACCAAAGGAACTAACACTTTATCAACTATTTATACTAAAAGTACTTGGTACCATGAAAATCAGCGACTTTTGCAAATAGTTAAGCAAACTGACTACATTCTAGAATTTAGTAAATCTTTCTACTTTCTACCAATTAATGGCACTAATAGGACTCGTTGGAAGCCTTACGAAATCGTAGAGCATCGAAAACAGACCCTACCAAATAGCTGTGATCGTTTTTTGTTCTTGTAAAAGAATTGTTTTGATTTGTCGTTATTATACGAGCTTAACCGTACTAACATTACTAGACTTTTTAAAAGATGTTATTCTTATGTCAATAGGTCGTAAGGATAAACCAAGGATAACGAAAGAAGTAAACAATGTCTGAATGAATCTCTTCCATGAAAATGCATGAGCTCTTGTATGTGGGGTTAGTAAGGTTATCAAAATTCACTACTATATCGTTTAAAATATAAATTAAAAACAAACTGGTTCATTAGTGGCCTTTTTTGCAAAATTATATTTATATTTATCGCGCATCGCGTATTTTTGAAATTAGGACAAATTTAAAACATTTCGATAAAAAAATCTGTTTGTCGTACTTTAAAATTTGTTTACGAAGCAAATAATTTTCTTACGTTGATTTTGATTTTTATTGTCGTTTAAACGAGATTGCGGTTTATTAAACATTTTGTTTTTTAACGAAAAAACAAAACGGTTAAAACGGCGGGAACCCACTTAGGACTTTTGGCCCGTTGTTATACCGTGATGGACGGCGGGGCTTTCCCCCTCTTCTGATGCTAACTGAGTTGAGATCAAATAAATCATCAAAGTTCGGTTGCCCTAGTATAGAAACCGTTCTCTGAATAGGGGAGGGCAGTAGCAGAGGAGATGTACCATTGTTTCCTCCTCTTCTCATCGTGACAGCTTCTACAGAAGTCGTGTCGTAGCTCTACGATTCCCATGCGCCGTGCATGGGATCCACCTGCCCAGTGTCCTGTTATGGCCGCGATCGCATTTCCATTGGACTCCCTGGATAAAGTTAAAACATCATTAGTTCGACGTAGATGTAGTTTAGGCCGAATCTGTTTCGATGATGTGCATGTGGGTTCATTTTGCCACCTTACGTTGGCTTTTTGAACTATATTGCTGTGAAGGAGGAACCGGATATTTGCAATCGGTACTCCTTGCTAAGATGAGACAGATGCAGCTGAGAGGGTGGTGTACTCTCTTGCTAGCTCGTCCGCCTTACAGTTGCCTGGTATGTCACTGTGTCCGGGTACCCAGATAATGTGAACTCTTAAATTAGTTGCTAGCTCATTCAGGGCGGATCGGCATTGCCCCGCTGCCTATAGATCAAGTAGACTGAGTTCATTGATTTGATAGCAGCCTGGCTGTCGCAAAGAATGGATTACTCGCTGAACTTTTGTTCGTTGCGGAGTAACCAGATAGCTGCTTTAAGTTGTTGTTAAGTAGGTGTAATGCAAATTAATTGATTTTCAACTAGCATTTTTACATATATGGTGTGAGGCAGGGATGCATCCTGTCGCCTATACTGTATAATATCTACAGTGTATATATAATGCGACAAATCAGCAATATACGCTACGATGATGATCATAGGTGCAAACCAGGAAGAGCTAAAAACAGGGATGAGGAGACTTGGTTTGATCGGCAAAGTTTATGGCTTGGAGCTCAACACCGCAAAAACAAAAGTGATGATAGTTGATCGCCAGAATAATAATCTACCACATATCCATAGTATAGCTTCAAAGTTGCGCCAAGATTGATTACCATTTACATTTACAGTTTCGCAGACGATAGCACACTTGTCTCAACTTTCACATCCTATCGATCACTTTCGGTGAATGATACAAATAGACTCAGGCAGGAACAGGTTGATTCCATCAATAGAGATCTTGAAGCAATCGTCGAGTGGGGAACCAACAATCTTGTTCAGTTCAACGCCCAAAAAACACAAAGTGCCACGTTTTCCAAGAAAGTGAATTCCTCAAATCATCCCATCACAATGTCCGGAAATACCCTTGAACCAAGTCCCTCCATCTCGATTTTGGGAGTCACGGTGTCCAATAATATGTCTTGGCATGACCATGTTGCTAACATCGCAAAGTCGGCAAGCCAGAGGCTAGGTTTTCTGTGGAAAGCCAGAAAGTTTTTTACTCCTGATCAACTGTTGACGACGTACAAGGCTCAAATCCGACCTCTACTGTAGTATTGCTCGCACATTTGGGGTTCAGCACCAAGGCATTCTCTTCGTCTTCTAGATTCCATTCAGAAAAGAGCCATTCGCTTGATAAACAGCTCAACTCTCACAGATACCCTTCACCCTCTAGAACATAGAAGAAGAGTTGCAGACCAGTCATTGCTCTACAGATATTTCCATGGCAGATGCTCCAGAGAAATAAAAACTCTTGTACCACCATTGGCCACATTCGGCCGAAGAACTCGGCACGCTGATCAGTCTCATCCATTTACTCTCAAGATTGACACTACAAGGACCAATCTTCATCAAGAATCCTTCTTTTACAGGGCTGCTACGGAATGGAATAAGCTTCCAAAATCAGTTTTTCCAGAGAACTATGACCTGCAACTTTTTAAAAAGCGTGTCCACAATCATCTCCTTTCTATAATCCCTTCCCCTTCTAATAGTCTCACTGCGGGCCGTCCGCGGCCCACACGATAGGTCTACCCTTTTTGCGACTATTTTCATAAAAAAAAAACCATAGTTGTGACGTCATAATGTTAAAGCAATTCCATTATAGTACAGCGTTTACGGCTATTATGCTTGACTTGACAAAAATATCTCCAATTTACTACAAAAAAACGATTTGCTAGCTATGTGTGATGAAGGCGAGTGTGATGGACGGAAGTCGGTAGAGGTCGACCTCGGAGAACATCGATCTCGATCAGATCAACATTGTTTTGAAGAAAGGCCAGGTCAAGAGTACCAACAACCGACGAGCATGTATGAGAGCACTGATGAAAGTAGAGGAAGCAAAAAATGTGTGTAAGAACCGTAGCAAGTGGAAGGAAGTGGTCTCTGCCCACCCCTATGGGAAAAAGGAGTGACTTTATGTATGTATGTGTGATGAATGATTTATAAAAGCAAATTCGAATGATATTCCTGATGATATATTTATGATAACTAATTTTTTTATATATTAATAACTTTCTATATCATCTTGTGTCAGGATAAACAGAGCTTGCACGGACTGGTTTAACATCGAAAAATATGTGAGACAATGATGTGTGGCTTCCCCATGGCTGTTTAACCTATACATGGACGATTGTTTGTAAGATTTGAAAGAGAGTGCGTAGGGATTGAAAATAAATGATTTGATCGTCGAATGCCTTCTTTACGCCGATGATCAAGTCATATTAGCGTCATCTGAAAAGGAGTTGCAGGCGATGGATAATGTTATGCATGATACCCTGAAAATCAAAGGGATGAAAATAAATGTAAGCAAATCGAAAGTGATGGTTTTTGAAAGAGAAGAAAGCATGTCAAACTGTGATGTTCTGATTGAGGGAGAAAGAGTGGAAAAAGTAAATGAGTTTGTATACTTGGGTCCAAAGATGGAAAGTATGACAGTGACATTGAGCGAAGGGTGTTGGCAGGAAAACAAATGATCGGGGCACTGCAAAGCTTTATGAACAGCCAAAAAGTATTAAAAAAGGCACGTCTGGCTGTGCATGGAGGAGTGTTGGTTCTTACACTTATGTATGGTACTGAATGTTGGGTTTGGCAGAAGAAGCATGAAAATAGGATGCATGCTGCGGAGATGAGTAGTCTGAGAAGTATAGCCGGATAAGGGAATGCTTAGATGGTTTGGACACGTAGAAAGGATGGATGAAGAAAGATTGACGACACAAATTTATAAGGCGAGTGTGAATGGACGGAAGTCGGTAGAGGTCGACCTCGGCGAACATATTTCGATCAGATCAACATTGTTTTGAAGAAAGACCAGGTCAAGAGTACCAAAAACCGACGAGTATGTATGAGAGCGTTGATGAATCAAATTGAATTTCAATCATTCGATCAAAATACATGGATTTATTATTTAATCGCTTTAAATTATCAATAGAAAATTTGTTAAAGCTACGATTCTAAAGGTTATGATTTGAAGCCCAGTTAAAAAAATTATTTACTGAACTCTACTTATTCGACCTGTAGACTTAGATAAATAATAATTAATAACAATATTATTATGCAATACTTAAATCGATTTTGTTTTAAGATAATCTCGGTGGTGCACTGCTTGAAACTATTTCTTCGACGTTTTTCATCTTGTGGAACGTTTAAAAACATTTTTTCGGGAGTTGTTTTCGTAGTCTTCGTACATAATGGTACAAAACAAGAGCGATAACTTTCCAAGTTCGACATTTTTGATATATTTTAGGGTATTTAACAATGACAACAGAATTTAATAGATCAAAAGTCAAAACATTGTACTTATTATCTCTGTATGCTACAATGGGTGAAAACTAACATTATGACGTCACACGCACTTTGGTTTGTTCGGGAGCCGACGAAGGATCTTCGGTACTTGATTCAAAAATTAATTTTTATTTTGATAAAACTTTTTTATTGCGAACAAAAATTTAGTTATTAAAAATTTAAAAACCGAATTCCAATTAAGATTACGATTATCGTCGAAAATAATCGAAATGTACCGAGGATTTTGGGGTTTTTACATACGTCTGTCGCTTCTTTTACTTTCATCAGCGCTTTCATACATGTTCGTCGGTTGCTGATACTCTTGACCTGGCCTTTCTTCAAAACAATTTTAATCTGATCGGGATACGTTCGCATAACTGTCAGAGCTTCTTTTGGAAGACCCAGAGAGAAGACTACGAAAGATATCTCTTGCAAAAATAGCTCATGGAAGTATCTGCAAAGAATCTCACGATATTTTGAAAGGCTTTCGTGGCTTTCGTTTATCGGTCAATGGTTTTTCGGGTTTGTTGGCCATCGTAGGTCTGAGTTAATACTCGACGTTTCGCCATCTCGAGTGGATGGCATCTTCTGGAAATGTAATGTGTGCTGTTTAAGGCTGACGGTTTGTGACATTTGTATGTCACGATCGCAGGTTATATACGTTTTGGCCGTCGGGGCATATTTGAGGGCCGTTCGGGAATTGGTCACGTTCCGGAGTTCATTCTTCGAATGTTTGTAAGGAAGCGGCGTTGTATTTTTAAGTACAAGTACACATGTTCCATTGATTTTAAGTGATCTATTAAAGTTCTGCTGGAGTTTATGTATTATGTAATATGTAATATGCAGATGTGGTGCATAAAACTTGGATATCCTCGAATTTAATTTTGTGATCATTATTATTAAGCGTGTGCGCCTCCAGGCTGAAGTCTTCGCTATCGAATTGTGTGCAAGAGAGTTGACCAACAGACCTCTAGCAAACAAAAACATAAGTATAATATCAGACAGCCAGGCTGCTTTAAAAACACTGAGCTTCAACAAGATAAATTCTAAACTTGTATGGAATTGCATCGAATCCCTAGAGCACCTTGGTGCGAACAACAGGGTGACCCTATTGTGGGTACCTGGGCACCAGGGGGTGGAGGGGAACGGTAAAGCCGACACCCTTGCTAAACAGGAGGCCGAATCTGCGTTCACTGGACCAGAACCTGTTTTTGGTGTCACTACATGTGTCGCCAAAACAATCATTTCGGACTGGGCGAAGAGGAAAATACTAACGTACTAGCCCGATATACCAGGGTTGACTCACTCGAAGGCGTTTCTACATAAACCGTCGAGAAACACAACTAAGCAGATACTAGAATGGAGCAGAAATGACCTGCGAATTCTAACGGGACTGCTTACAGGACACTTTCTTCTAAGATACCACCTCGGAAAGATAGGTCTGAATCAACAAACGGACTGTCGTTTTTGCAGCGTGGAAGACGAAACTGCTGAACATACACTATGTTCATGCCACAGCCTGGGAAGAATAAGGTTTAACATATTTGGTTGTACCAACCTAGAACCTACCGATTTCAAGAAAATCTCAACCCATTCAACCATGAACTTCGTGAGAAGGGCTGGATTGTGCGGTGAACTGTAAACTCTAGGGGTGAGCCACAATAGACCTACTAAAGGTCGCAGTGGAGGAGCGACCTACGCCCCACTCACATGATACCTAACCTAACCTAACCTTAGTGTGTGCTCCGCGACGGCAGATTTTTCTGTAAGTCCAAGACGGCAGTTGGCTTTGTGTTCTTTGACCCTGGTGTCAATGGACCGTTTAGTTGTTCCAATTTAGACACTTCCACAAGTGCATGGAATACGATGGTGAAACGACGAGAATTAACTTAGACCTACGACGGCCCATAAACCCGTAAAACCATTCACCAATCTCACGATAGATTTTTTATTGATGATTAGCCTTCCTTTTGATGGTAACCAGCATCTTGAATATGATGGGAGTCTCGAAGCTCCGATTACCTAAGCGAATACATCTCTTGTAATTTTGCTCTAACACAAATTTATGTTCGCACATCGAAAATTGTTTATCGAATTTTTAAAACTGTAAAGTGTTTGTTGTTTTTTGTTTGGCGGTTATCTTGAATTACCATAAATGAAATAATGCTGTTATTTATGGCAACGTGATTCATATTAAAATACAAAATCGCTTGATTTAATTATTCATCGTCAATGAGTTTGTTTTCGTAAAAAATGCGAATTAATCTTCAAAAAAAACTAATCAAAAATTACCACCAAATTGTATTAAAAATAGTAATTTACGTAAAAAATCCGAAAAAAACTGTTCTCGGGCGTTTTTCGTACACTATTTTTATTGATATTAAACAGTGATTCTAATCAAAGTATTACTATTTTAGGATAATAAATTATTGACAGCTTTTCTTCATTCATATATTTTATTAACTGACTTTTTATCTGACATACTACATATCATTAATATAACACCTTCTCTCATTTGATAGTTTGACTAATCCCATACTATCTCGAAGCTTTTCTAAACGTGGTCTAAATATAGGTTTCGTCAAAGCATCAGCTACTTGCAATGTAGTGGATATCTTCTTGACATCTAGCATCTCATTGCACACCATTTCTCGCTCGAAGAAGTGTCTCGTTCTAATGTGCTTCGTTCTTCGATGGAATTCTGGATTCTGAGCTAATTTGATTGCGGCTTCATTATCTACCATCACTGAAGGAATCTCATTTAGCTCGAGGACTTCTTCATAGAGTCTTTTTAACCACACAACTTCTTTTGCGGCTTCGCTCGCAGAGACTATCTCAGCCTCAGTCGTTGATATGGCTACAGAAGGTTGACGTTGACTCATCCAAGATACAGCAGAAGAAGCATACATGCAGATAACTCCAGTAGTAGAACGACCGGTTGTTAAATCCCCAGCATGATCTGCGTCGCGAAAGGCTTTCAAAAATCTTTCAGTTCCTGTCACATACTTCAGTCCAAACTGTAGAGTTCCTTTAATGTATCGGAAAATCCTTTTTACTCCGATAACATCTTCTTTCGTGGGGTTTTCAAGATTTCTTGAAGCTATACCTACTGCATAAGCCAAGTCAGCTCTTGTTCCTGTCATTAGGTATAGAAGAGCACCGACTACTTCCCTGTATGGAAAATTTTCAGTTAATACTTTTTCGTCTTCCTTCTCCCTAACTGGATATTTTCCTTTATGATTGGAGTAGAGACAGGTTTGCAGTTTTCCATGTTAAATCTTTCAAGCAGCTTGGTTGCATATCTTACTTGACCAACACATACTGAACCATCTTTCTCTTGATCGATTTCCAATCCCAAAAAATAACTTGCAGGTTTTACAGAAATTTCGAATTTATTGATATTAAACGGATAATAAATTATTGACAGCTTTTCTTGATTAATATATTTTATTAATTGACTT